>OZ024709.1:17096572-18296572 GCA_964016945.1 Microplitis deprimator | reverse complement strand
ATTTATAGATTTAAAAAAATATATATATACATATACATATAACATATCTTATAAAATTTTGTAAATAATTGTTAATTACTTAAAAATATATTAATTATGCAACTTATTTTAAATAATAAATTTTATAATTACAATTTAGTCTCAATTCAAAAAAATAATTGAATTAACAAATTTTTAAATATATAGCAATAAAGCTTTCAACTATATATCAACGCATGCTTATATATATTTACAAATATATAACATTATTATATAAACAAATCTATTAAAATTCAATAAATAAAAAATTCAAATAAATATTTCATTTTTACAATAAAAATATTTTAAAAAATAAATATTTATAATTTTTAGAGAAAATAAAATTATCCAGCAGCAACAGACCCATTGTATCTTGGACGTCGGTTTGGTGACCTTGGCCTTTCCTGCACTCCAACACCCGGAGCAACTTCAATAACAGCTGGATATGGTATGTATTCAATTAAAATCGCTCTTTCACCTTCTAATTTTTTTCTAGGCACACTGATTGTCAAAACACCATCAGACGATAGCTCAGACTTGGCTTCATCAACATCATATTCTTCTGGAATGTCATAATTTCTCACAAACTCTCTTGAAACAGTACCATGTTCATCCAGGATTAATTCATGTCCAGCTTGTACTGTGATTACATTTTCTGCCACTTTAACCGCAATGTCATCAGGGTTAAATTGACCAACATCCAAGGTCACTGAATATTTTTCTTCTTCCTGATATCTTGGTGTTATAAATCTACTTCGTCGATAATTCATTACATCAAATGGATGCTGATAATTTCTATACCTCGATGATGGGAAATAAATATTATTTATAGGCAATGCAAAATCTTGATTATCAATTCGATGAATGTGATTAAGATTTTCCCACCAACTGGAGAACAACATTGGTATCAATGACATCACTTAATTTAATTAATTAATAAATTATATTACAAATTACCACAAATTTCTCTTACTAATAATAAAAAAATTAAATTATTATTTTTATTGTTTATTTTTAGGCAACGTCAAGTAGCAAATAAACAAAATAGGAGGATGACAGTTGATATAAATAAATATCCTTACTGGAAATAAATTGAGTCAAACACTTATTTATAAATATTATTAACTCTTTATTTAGGAGGATTATTATTTTGTTAAAAATAAAAGTACGCGGTAAGAGTTTGTGCTCTGCAACTGACGTTTACCAGATTACTAACGTCATCATGTATATTTTCTAACATTGACATTGACATACTTATATAATTGTTTATATATTTTTCAATGCACTCTACTACTGACACCAATTGAATATTTTTTAGGAAATTTATGAAGAAACTAAATATTTTTTATGTTTTTATAATTAAAAGTTTTTTTTTACGATTGTAATTTAGTGTAAAATAAATTTTAATTGTTTTTTTTGCAAATGCTTAATTGACTCATGCGCGCGCATATTGAACTTGAATTAAATACAAACAATTTAATTGTCAATAAATATTTTTATGATCTGTTGTAAATTTATATATTAAAAAAACAAAAAAAAATGATCATGAAGTTAAAAATTTTCGGAGTTTTTTTTTTAACAAAATTATAAAAAAAAAAAAAAAAATCTAAAATTATGCACATGTAGGAAATTAAAAAAACTATAGATGCAATTTTTTCAAATACTTTTTTTTTAATTTATTGTTTAAAAAAAAAAATCCAAAAACTATTAGACGGCTAACTTCAGTATCATAGAAAAAATTGTAATTGAATTAAAATAAAATAAATAAAAAAAAACGAATTGTATTTTCGTGTAATAAAAAATTTAAGTCCATAATTACCTTGGCTTTTATTTATAACTAATTTATTCAAAACTATATACTAGAATTAATCTAATTACTTATAATTATAAAAATTTTTCAAATTAAAAACTAAAGGATAGGATTTTAAAATTAAAAAAGTATTTTTTTCTCGAGTTTTTTTTTGTTTTATTTTATAAGAAAAATTTATAGAGAATACATAAATCTACAGCACATAGACTAGATCTTAAATCCTAACTCGTGTCTTTAATAATGATAATTAATATTTTAATGAATTAAATGCAATGGAGTTAAATTAAAAAAAAAAAAAAGTGAAAATGATTTAATCATTAAATGTAAAAAAAATTAAATTTAAGCCTCAGGTTTCTTAGCGACAGCCTCTGGAGCAGTGTCACGGATAGCTGGTTTCCCAGTGTGCTCGATGTTGATTTTCCTCTCGCCTTCAATCTTGGGTTGGTCTTTGCGTGGTACAACAATGGACAGGACTCCATCAGATGATAATTTAGAAGTCACTTGATCAATATCACATTGCTCTGGTATGTGATAACGTCTGGTGAATTGTCTTGATATGAAGCCATGCTCATCTTGCTTCTCTTCGTGCTTGCCCTCGACGACAACCGATCGATCGACCACTTTGACGTTTATTTCTTCGGGTGTAAACTGCTGGACATCCAATGAAACTTGGAAACTGTCTTTATCAGCTTTGACTGTTGATGCCCCGCCCTGTCCTTTACGCAAAAGCTCACCCCAAGGTCGGTTGTAGTTAATTGGGCATCTTGATGCTGTTCTTGGCTGTTGCAAATATAGATAGAGGCTTCTTGGTGTCATTGACTCCGGGCGTAATCCCAAGCCAAAGTCTTGATCCATTAAACTGTGAGGTGCGTCGAGATCTTCCCACCAGTTTGAGTACAGCAATGGTAATAATGACATCTTGATTGTTTTTTTTAATTAATTAATAAATTAATAATCACTTGTATTAATCACCAAGATTAAAATGGTTTAAAGTTTAAACTTTCGATACTTCACGTATGAGTTTTAGCTTTCGACTGATAGCGTAGCAACCCAGCAACTGAATTTATATGATTTAGGTGGCGCTGAAAAACTCACGAAAGCCGGCCGGCGAATCTTCTTGATATTTCTAGAACATTCTCCAACATTCTATTGTTTATTTCAAATAATTTTACCTTTTTTTATGCTGTTTATTTTACAATAAATTTTATTCCTGGAAAAGAAAAAAAAATTATCATTTTAATTCATATTGACAGATTAAATATATATTTAAAATAAATTTAAAAACATTACGAAGCTGAGAAATTGCGTAGTAATTCAAGTATTGATCGAAGTATCGCGAAGCAAACAAAAATTTTGTTATGGAATACAATAATTGTATAATTTTTTGAAAACTGATCAAATTAAAGTATTTTTAAATATTTTTATCTAAAAATAAAAAAAAATATAAAAATTGATAGTTTATTGATAACGTAAGTAAAATATGCCATTGTCTGAATTAATTCAGTGCATTTACGCTGCAGTCCATTGGCAGCACTACGCAGTAATTTAAATTTTACTTTAAAAATTTTTAAAATCAAAATATTTATTTATGTAATTAAATATAAATAATAATGATACTGAAATTAGCCGTATAATAATTTTTGAATTTTTAAAAAATGATAAATTTTTAAAATTACACCCAGTTTTTTAAATTTTCTACATCAATTTTATAATAAATGAATAAAAATGTAAGTAGAGTAAAAATTTAAAAAATTCATATTTGAATAAACGCAAAATCTGTACGCGCATTTTTTTAAATTTCAAATTTATTTATTTCAAATTTATAAATTGACTCATGTCTGTTACATTCACACTCATAATATTTTTTTTTTTAAATTAAAAAAATTTGAAAATTGTCTGCTAACTTCAGGATCATAAATAATAATAATAATAATTTTATAAGAATTTAAAATTTATTTGTAGATAAAGAATGATCGAGATTTTTCTGGATGTCAGTTGATATGTGACGTTTTAAAAATAAAATCTTAATTTTTTTGGAGGTAATTATGATAATGAGTGATTAGAATGTCATTTATTATTTTTACGTTTATTTAAAATCATAGGATTGACTAAAAAATAATTTAAGCAACGTAAATTTAAACGAGCGTTCTCGAAACGTCGAGTAACGTTTGTACGACGTTTGCAGGAGAGTATAAAAGCGAGCCGGAGCGCGCAAACCGTCAGTCGCAAAAATACAAGCAACGAATAAACTTGAAAAGTTATATAAGTGATCAAATTATTAAATACTTATGAGATCAAGAATGTCACTCGTACCAAAGTTGTTTTCTCACTGGTGGGAAACACTTGACCGTCCTCACCGATTGATGGACCAACACTTTGGATTGCCCTTAAATCCTGAGCACCTGTTCCGTGATGTCGAGAGGACTATGCGCGAGTACGAAAGAAGATTTCCAACAGCATACTACAGACCATGGGCTGATTTGATGAGAGACGATGAGAAAGGAACTTCTGTCATAAAAGCTGACAAGGACAAGTTCCAGGTTTCGTTGGACGTCCAGCAGTTCAAACCTGAGGAAATAAATGTCAAGGTCCAGGACAACTTCATCGTCGTCGAGGGCAAACATGAAGAAAAGAGTGACGAGCATGGAATTGTGTCCAGACAATTTGTCAGGAAATATTTGATTCCTGAACAGTGTATGCCAGACAAGGCTACCAGTTCATTGTCCACTGACGGAGTGCTGACCATCACCGCACCCAGGAAACCAGAAGCTATCGAAACCAAGAAAGAAAAACCAATAAAAATTGAGTTCACCGGCAAACCTTCTATTGAACATGAAGAACCCAAAAAAGTTGCTGCCAAACAGTAAAATTTATATCTATGATTAAAAAATAATATAACTTATAATTAATTGATAAGAATTTTTTTGTTGTTTTTTTTTTGTTTTTTTTTTTGCATTTAAAAAAAGTGCGCCATTTTTCTACTTAATTATAATTTCATGTTACTCATATTTATCATTAGTCGTTGAATTGTATTTTTTTGTAAAAAATATGTAAAGTGATACATTTCAAATATAGTGTTATCAATAAATATTTAAAAAAAAAAAAAATATGAGAATTTTGTTAATTATTTTAGATTTAATTCCTTAAATTTAAATTTGTCTTATCATATAATTAATAATTTAAGTTAAATAATTAGTAATAGTGAAAATTAATTTAAATTTAAAAATCAAGATAAATGAGGTAAGTAAATTTTTATTATAATTAAAATTTGAAGAATTTTTATAAGTTTGTAAAATGTTTTATTTTTAACTTAACATCTGACAAAAAAACAGGATTTTTTTTTTCTAAATGAGAATTTAACTGACTGATAAATTATTGAAATTAGTGAATAATTGATAATTAAATTAATTATATATTTAATTAAAAACTTAACATAATGGAGAAGGGTTAATTTATTACGTCATTTATATATTTCGTTTATTATAATTATTTATTTAATTATATGTACATTATATTAGATAATTTTTTGTAAATATTAAAGTTTACATTTATAAATTATTTTTTTTTAACTTACTCGCTAATAGAATAAATTATCTGATTGCCAACAGCCCAGTGCCTTTATATAAAATTGACTGATAAGAGAATTATTTATTTTTTTTTTCACCAGATGAATTTATTGTTTACTTAATCAGTTATTTAAAATCTGCTGCATTATTATCATAATTGAAAATTGTACAGGAGCCACTGATGTTGCAAATTTACTTATTTTAATTTTTTTAATTTTCTAATATTAAATTTTATAAATAATTATAAGCATAAAAATTAAATTTAATTATCCTAAAATCAGTAAAAAAATTTTAAATGTTTGTGGCTGGTAAATATATAAACAATAATTATTAGAGTTAATTTTTGAAGGACTTGATAGTTAACTGCAAATTATTTAAAATAGATTTCTATTTTTTTTTTTTTGCATTTAAAAAAAGTGCGCCATTTTCTACTTAATCATAATTTCATGTTACTCATATTTATCATTAGTCTGATTCGTAATTTTTTGTAAAAAATATGTAAAGTAATACATTTCAAATGTAGTGTTATCAATAAATATATAAAAAAAAAAATATGAAAATTTTGTTAATTATTTTAGATTTAATTCCTTAAACTTAAATTTGTCTTATTATATAATTAATAATTTAAGTTAAATAATTAGTAATAGTGAAAATTAATTTAAATTTAAAAATCAAGATAAATGAGGTAAGTAAATTTTTATTATAATTAAAATTTGAAGAACTTTTTTATAAGTTTGTAAAATGTTTTATTTTTAACTTAACATCTGACAAAAAAACAGGATTTTTTTTTTCTAAATGAGAATGTAACTGACTGATAAATTATTGAAATTAGTAAATAATTGATAATTAAATTAATTATATATTTAATTAAAAACTTAACATAATGGAGAAAGGTTAATTTATTACGTCATTTATATATTTCGTTTATTATAATTATTTATTTAATTATATGTACATTATATTAGATAATTTTTTGTAAATATTAAAGTTTACATTTATAAATTATTTTTTTTTAACTTACTCGCTAATAGAATAAATTATCTGATTGCTAGCAGCCCAGCGCCTTTATATAAAATTGACTGATAAGAGAATTATTTATTTTTTTTTTCACCAGATGAATTTATTGTTTACTTAATCAGTTATTTAAAATCTGCTGCATTATTATCATCATTGAAAATTTTACAGGAGCCGACTGATGTTGCAAATTTACTTATTTTTATTTTTTAAATTTTCTAATATAAAATTTTACAAATAATTATAAGCATAAAAATTAAATTTAATTATCCTAAAATCAGTAAAAAAATTTTAAATGTTTGTGGCTGGTAAATATATAAACAATAATTATTAGAGCTAGTTTTTGAAGGACTTAATAGTTAACTGCAAATTATTTAAAATAGAGATTTCTATTTTTTTTTTTTTTTTTTTTTTTTTTTTTTTTTTTTTAAACAAAGAAAATTATTAAAAATATTTGAATTTAACTAAATATCAATTTCGTGTAATTTGATATATAAATTAAAAAATGAAAAAAAATTAATTACTGATTGAAATCTTAGTCAAAGATTATAAATTATTTGTTTATTTACAATTAAAACTATTAAATAATTAAATTAATTAAATTTATCATAAGTTAAATTAATTAACATCACAAAGATAACGTAAGATTTACTTGATCATCTCCAGGTAATACATGAAAAACTCGTGAAGATCCTGAAGGTGGTTGTGTATCATCTCCATTCCCATTGTCATCACCCGTTCTGAGGACGACTCCCTCAGAATTCGTTATTTTCCATGTGTCAAAAGCTGGAGTATCTTTTTCTTCACCAAAATTATCTGATGGACTGACTGGTGGAGTAATGTCATCATCAGATAGATCACCAACTGGTGGAGTAACGTCCAGATCATCTGAGTCTGCTTCTTCGTCAAATAAATCGCCAACTGGTGGAGTAACATCCAGATCTGAGTCTTCTGCTTCATCAAATAAATCACCAACTGGTGGGGTGACATCCAAGTCTACTGGATTACCATCAGATTCAGCAGTTCCAGGTGAGTTATCATCAGTGTCTGGTATCCCATTATTATTCATCAATTTAGTAGTCTTTGAATTATCATTTAAATTTCTAGGTGATTTTCCTTTTGATGAAGACCCAGATATTGTATTATTTAAATGTTCTGGCCATGAACCAGAGAATGCTGACATCCTTGACTTGGAACTCAATAATTGACGATCATCCAGTTTCTTTTTATTAGGTTCCTTAAAAGCAAATGATGACATCCTCGACTTGGAACTCAATAATTGATGATGATCCAGTTTTTTTTTATTAGGTTCCTTAAAAGCAAATGATGACATCCTCGATTTGGAACTCAATAATTGATGATGATCCAGGTTCTTTTTATTAGGTTCTTTAAAAGCAAATGATGACATCCTCGACTTGGAACTCAGCAATCCACGATCTGATTTTCTTGAATTTGATTCTGTTGAAACAGATTTATGTGAAAAATTCAAGTTAACACTGTCTTTTAATGGAGCTTGGAAACAAAAACTTGAAGATCTTTCTAACGGACTAAGTTTGTAATTTGATAAACTATCAACATTTTTATCACTTCTTTTTCTTTTTTTAATAATACTACTGGGTACTGCAAAATTAAAATCCGTTTCTTCGCGTTTTCCGTACATTTTTTAAAGCGATTTTATTATTTTTTGTTAATTTAAACAAAACTGTACTATCACTTGCGATGCTTCACACAGAATGACTGACTAGAACGGAGTGAAATATATATAGTGTTGCTGTAAAAGTTTCAAATACGTGTACGTGTTGCTGCAGGTCAACTAATTATCAATAGGGGGGAAACATTAGAAAATTTTCTCAGGCCAATAGAATACAAGGGACTCAATGCGCTGTAGGTATAGTACGCAAGGGATTTATTTTGGGAAAATCCTAGGTATAGACATGGTTTAAAATTTGTAATGTTAAGTATTTAGGTAATTAGAGATCATTGGAATGTACTTTTAAGTTTACAATACAATTGAAATGACATTATCCGTAATATATAGAACTATTAGTAGAAAATTTATACATTAAGAAGTAATGACCCTCATTATAAAGTATTTTTAAATGTAATAGTATAATATACTTATCCAAAATTACTAAAATAAAATAATATAAAGGAAAATATTTATGATACTAAAGTTTGCCGACGTCCAATAATTTTTTTTATTTTTTAAAAATTATAAATTCATAAAAAATAAATATTTTTAAAAATTGCACCTGTAGTTTTTTAAATTTTCTACATGTGCATTTTTTTTAGTTTTATTTTTTTTTTTGTAATTGATTTGTTGAGAAAAAAAACTCGAATATTTTTAATTGTCTGTTAACTTATCAGTGTGAATGTATCAGATATAAGACAAATTTTAGTTAGTTAGTTAGTTTTTAAATAAGGCATTGGGATAACCTATCCAGCCGTTACTCCTTGACACTACAGTGCCTCAGAGTCTTGAATAAGACAAATTTTGAATTACAAATAAATAAATTTAACACTTAAAAATATAAAAAAAAAAAAAAAACATACTAATTTTCAAAGTTTGTAAATGTGAATTTTTTTATTTTCATCTAATTAACATTTTATTTACTTATTTCAAAATTTCAAAAATTGACAATTGTATGATTATGAAGTTAACAGACAGTTAAAAATTTTCGGAGTTTTTAACTTCCCGCTAAGAAAATCGAAGATTTTCAAAAATTTCGGGAAGTTATTGTTTTCACCCCGATTTGCGAAAATCGAAATTCCAAAAGATGTCGACGTTTTGAGGTTCTAGGAAGCTATTTTGACTAAATTCAAGATGATGTCCGAGTGTATGTATGTATGTATGTACGTATGTAAATATTCTGTAACTTTTGAACGGATGGACCGATTTTGATCGTCAAGGTGTCATTCGACGTGGCTTGTTAATTACTATAAGCACTGAAAATTTGAGCTTAATCGGTATGGTACGTTCGGAGATATTTCAAAAATAAAATTTTTTCAAAAATGTTTTTTTTTAATAAATTTTAATTCGCTAGATGGATTGATTCCAAAATCTAATCAGCTCTAAAACTTTGTAAGCCGCGTCGAATGCCACCTCAACCATCAAAATCGGTTCATTCGTTCAAGAGAAACCGTGAACGAAAGAATTAAAAAAAATTTTTTTTTTAGTTTTTTTGAAATTTCTCAAAAACGACTCGATAAATCAATTTTAAAATTTGATCAGCTCTAGAACTCAATAAAACGCGTCGATTGCTACCTCAACCGTTGCAATCGATAAATTCGTTCGAGAGATATCGTTGGAGAAAAAATGGTAAAAAACGTTATTTTTCAAAAACAAAGGCATACAAAAGTATTTTCGAACTCAAGGAGCTCGAAAACTGCGGGAAGTTTTGGAGCTGGCCCGCAGGGTCAACTGACAGACCGATTTTTTTTCAACAAATCAATGATAAAATATAAAACATAAAAATCTGCACATGTAGAAAATTAAAAAAAAAAATACTGGTGCAATTTTTTCAAATCGTATTTTTTTTATATATTATCGTTTCAAAAAAAAAATCCAAAAACTTTTAGATGTCGGCTTACTTCAGTATCATGACAATTGTCAGCTACACCCTCATTGCTAACTTCAGGATCATAAAAATTTAAATGAGTGTGAATGTAGCAAACATCAGAAAAATTTAAATTATAAATGAATAGAGGAAACAATTTAAAAAATAATTATAAAAGATTCACTTATTAATTTCAAAATTTTTTAAATGAGCATTTTTAAATAATTTTATTTTGATAATTATTTACTCTATTTATTTATAATTTTAAATTTGTCTGATGTCTGCTACATTCACACTCATGATATTTAATTAGTTTTTAGATAATTATTTTTTTTTTTAAATAAATAAAAGTGGTTATGATTGATAATAAAATTAATTATTAATTTAAATATTTTAGTGTCTAAACAATCAATTTATCAGTAGAATTAATTAATTTAAATAATCAATTACAAAAAATTCACTATTAATTTAAATAATTAATTTTGTAATAAAAATTTACTGGACATAAATAAAGACTGAAGTTTTACACTGAGTTTAATTGATTTATTTAATTAGTTTATTTAATCTAGATACTTTATAATACTCACATATTAAGACTCGATGTTTATTAAATATGACTCATAAATTATTTAAATTAAAACTTGTATTTATTAATTAATTATTTAATTGTAAATTTTAATAAAAAATAAAAAATGTCCTGCACGTTATTTATTTGTAAAATAATTTTCAATTTTAAATAATAGCGCATGCGCGTTGATGCTGCGCAACAGTACTTCCATCTACTGGGATAAAATATAAATATTTGTGTAAACAAACCTATATATGTTATATATTTTATAAAATAAATACAATTATAAATAATAACGAAAAGTACGTTGTGATAATTGAATTATGTTAATTAAATATGACGATTACAACTTTTTAGATTCAAAAATTTTAAATTTAAAAATAAACAATTATAAACATCAGAATTCCACATGTTTATTTGCGAGAGCGATCTACTTGCCGGTAGAAAATTCTAGTCAAAAACGTTACAATAAAATACATAATAAAAAAATATATCAATTTATAATTTTTTTATATTATTTTCATAAGTATAGTAATCATATTTTTTGAAATATTTATTATTTATAAAATAAATTTACAAAATTTTTTATTTACAACTGAAATGTAAAATATTTAATTTGAATTTTTGTTTATTTATCATTTAATATAAAATATATTATAATTTTTTATATCAATTGTAGAAATTCCAATATATCAAAATTTTCTAATGGATTCAAATAAAAATTTGCTAATAAATTCAAAAAATAATCCATTATTTTTTAAATTATTGTTGTAATCAAGTAAATAATAAATTTTTTCAATATTTTTTTTTGTTTTGTTCAAAAAATTAAAAAAAAAATTTATTTAATTCTCATTTTTTTCATTTATTTTATTAAAAATAAATTACAGTAATTTACTAAATAATTAGACAAGAGAAATGATTTTTTATAAATATATCAGGTATAAAAATAAAACATAAAGTATATCAGTACTTTATTTATAAATAATAAAAATAAAATATTTTATAAACTTGAAATTTTAAATGAATTTTAATAAAAATAAAAACTAAAAAATGAAATTATTCAGGTAACAGCCAGAAGCTTCTCGAACTTTTTAATCTAGAAATTTCTGGTATATTCATATCCCCTCTCTGCTAGCAGTAGCTGTCTATATAAAACCGGTGAGTTCCTTCAACGCCATCAGTCTGAAAACAAAAAATCAATACGTAACTTAAACGCATTTAAGCGAAATATTCGCACGTTTTACGTGATATTATAAATAAATAAATAAACAAACAAATAAGAGATAATAATTGTATTTTATTTACTTATCAGGTGTCAAGTGATAATTAAAAACTAAAACATGTCATTACTACCATCATTATTCTCTCACTGGTGGGAAGATCTCGAACGTCCTCATCGTTTGTTGGACCAACATTTTGGAACAGCTTTAAGCCCACAAGATTTGCTTCCATTCCGTGAAGACGAGCCTAGTCTACTGGTAATTCGTCCACCAAAACGTCACCATCATTACCATCATCCATACGAGAAGTCGATCGCTCGTAGATCCGGCACTGGATCATCAGTTTTGCAAGCCGACAAAAATAAATTTCAAGTTAATTTAGACGTCCAGCAGTTTGATCCAGATGAAATCAGTGTAAAAGTATCAGGGCGGAATGTCATCGTCGAGGGCAAACATGAAGAAAAACAGGACGAGCATGGCTGGATTTCACGTCAATTCTCACGTAAATATTTGGTGCCAGAGCAGTGCGACCTTGAGCAACTTCAGTCTAATTTGTCATCTGATGGAGTCTTGAGTATCATCGCTCCCCGCAAAAAAGCTCTGGAAGACAAAAATGAAAGAGTTATTCCAATAACACAAACTGGGCAACCAGCCGTCACATCAACAGACACTAAGTCAGCTGAACCCTCAGGATCAAAAGACACTTCAAGTCCTCAAAAAACTCCAGTTACTCGTGCTCAAGACAAAGCATCAAAGACTGTCAAAGCTGCTTAAAAATAATAAATTAAATATTTGCATTTTTTTCATTCATTCATACTCTCGTTTATTGTCATTTATTAAATTATCTTAAGTTTATTTTTTTAAATTACAAATGTAATTACATTTATAAGGACAAAGTTTGACTGTATTATATTATAATTAATCAAATTAATTATAAAAAGTAATTTATCAATAAGTAGATTTATCGTTTTTTATATTTAATATAAAAACCATTCTTGTAAAGGAAAAAAAAAGTTTATAATAAAACGTGTGTGTAAACAATTAATTGTTTTTATTTTATTTAATTTTAGTTCTATTGTATATTAGGCTTAAGTTATTTTAAGAGTAAGTGATTTAATTAATTTGAATAATTGTGTGTGTGAATATAGATGACGATTAGTAATTTTTTAAAGTTTATAATGAAGGAATAAAATGTAATTAGAGTAAAATTTTAAAATGCGTGTAGAAAAATACAAGACCAGCGCGTGCATTTATTTAAATTTCATTACTTAAATTTATTTGAAATTTATAAATTGTCTTGTCTGCTACATTCACACATAAAATTGTTGCTTATTAATTTTTTAAAAATATTTGAGAAAATTGCACCTATAGTTTTTTTAATTTTCTACATTTAAATATTTTTAGTTTTTTTTTTTGTCATTAATTTTTTAAAAAAGAAAAAAAAAACCGAAAATTGTTGATTGTCTGTCAACTTCAGAATTATAATTTTAAATGAGTGTGAATGTAGCAGCCATCAGACAATTTAAAAATTTTAAATAATTAAAAAAATAATATTTGAAAAAAATGCACTTATTAATTTTTTAATTTTTTAAATGCGCATTTTTTAAAAATTTAATTTTATTAATTATTTAGTCTAATTATTAATAATTTTAAATTCGACTTATGTCTGCTACATTCACACTCATAATTTTAAATAAATAAATTAATTAAAAGAATGAAATTTAAAAAAATGTGCGTACTGATTTTTCATTTATCTAGGGTGTATTCCAAAATGCTGCTCGATTTCAGCGTAAAACGTGTGTCTTTTTTTATATTTTAAATGTTTCTATCATATTCTGCCGCCGTTTTATTGCGATCTGATTTTTAATTTTTCTCGCATTTCTAAATTTACCGAGCAAGTAATAAGAATAATTAATAATTTATTGATGAAAATAAAAAAATTTCGACTATATTTTTTAATCTAATTGATATGATTATCGAAACAAACGAATTTTAATGAAATTATTAAATTTCAATTTTGAAATTTCGCGCCAAGTTGGCGCTACTGCGCGTCGCTGTATTCGACGTTCAAATTTTTGCTAAAGTGGTGGTGGTGGATGAATCGCAAAATCGATTGCTTTGGATCAACTGGTGGTCCGATAGCGGCAGTCAGTATCATCAACAACGGCAGTAGTAGTCCAGATCTTTCTTTACGTTTGAATTGAAACACAGTATTGCAGTTAATTCGCGGAATAATCCATAAAATTTATTGCTAATAGTCATTGTTTAATTAAAATGTGCCGTGTTTGTAAAATTAAAATTGTGCAAAGTGTCTGTGGTGTCGTTAAGTGTTGAGTGTTCAGTGCTACTGTAGTGTTACGAATTGCTCATGCTGATAACTTCCAAGTTCCTGACCAAAATCATCTGGCATTGTCTGGTTGGAAATAGCAGTTTAGTGACGTTTGTTTAGCTGCAATACACTTGGAGCAATTTAATTCAAATCTCCAAGTTTATTAGGACACCCTTCTGCATATTATTTCCCCACCAAGGTTTGTTCAAACACTTAAGTGTTTTTTTTTTTTTAATATTTTAAATATTTCTATCATATTCTGCCGCCATTTTATTTTAACTTATGATTTAAAATTTTTCTCCAATTTCTAATAAGTAATATTTCAAATATTTAAATTTACCGCGTGATTAATGAGAATAATTAACAAATTATTAATGAAAAATAAAAAAATTTAGAGCATATTTTTTGGTCAAATTAATATAATTATCGTCACAAATCTTAATACAAGTATTAAATTTCGATTTTGAAATTTCGCGCCAAGTTGGCGCTACTGCGCGTCGCTGTACTCAACGAGATCCTTCTTTAAGTTTAAATTTAAACACAGTATTGCATATATGTCGTGTAATTATCTATAAAATTTGTTACTCATAGTTATTGTTTAATCAAATTGTGCAGTGTTTGTAAAATTTAAATTGTGCAAAGTGTCTGTGGTGTCGTTAATTGTTAAGTGTTTAGTGCAAGCGTAAATTGTTGAGTGTTCAATGCTAGTGTAAAGTGTTGCTGATACCTTCCTAGTTCCTGAGCAAAATCATCTGACATCGTCTGGTGGGAAATAGCAGTTGTGACGTTTGTTTAGCTTAATACACTTGGAGCAATTCAATTCAAATCTCCAAGTTTATTAGGACACCCTTCTGCATATTATTTCCCCACCAAGGTTTGTTCAAACAATCACGTGTTTTTTTTTTAATTTTTTAAATATTTTTCTATCATATTTTGCCGCCATTTTGTTTTGATGTTCAATTTTTAGTTTTCCCTCATATTTCTAATAATTTATTTTTCAAATATTTAAATTTACCGCGCAAGTTATAAAAATAATTAACAAGGGTGCATTCTGGAATGCACTAAGCCACAACTGTAAATACTCATTTTTAAATTCTTATTCTACTTACATTTTATTTATTTATTGTAAAATAAAATTTAAAAAATTCCCACTTGTTACATTCACACTCATTTAAATTAATATCACTAGTATATCTATATATTAATAATATATAGATATACCAGCAGTAATAATTTAAACCCGGTTTGAAAAACTGGCCCTTATAGTTTTTTAAATTTTCTACATGCGCATATTTTTAGTTTTTTTTAATGTAAACAATTTGTTAAAAAAAAAATCAAAAATATTTAATTGTCTGAAAACTTCAGGATCATGAAATAATTAAAGATAATTAATTATAATTATTTTTTTGTTATTTCTACTTGTTTATCTGTTGACAGCAAAGTTGTTAATGAGTCATACATGCTCATTAAATTATAATAATAATAGAAAAATGAGCGGAAGATTACAAAAATTTATGATATCATCAAAGAGGAGTTTTCCAACAGCTGTTTAGTGTCAGTTTAGATGTGACAGCCAGTACTGTCAAAAAAAAAAAACTATTTCAATTAATTATATACAATAATTAGTATTATTGTAAATAACAACTACCAAAAAATGATAACAATAAAATAATATATATTTTATTATTTTAAAATTTATATTTTTTATAAATTGATAAAGTTGTCATTGCAATTTTTCTAACCTGTCAGTTGTTAGGTTATTTGAATCATCACAAAGAATCCCAGTGACTAAATTAAGGATAAATTTTAAATTTATATAAATATATATATTTATAATTGTAATTATAGTAAATAAAATAATGGATAATCAAAGTACAAATTCAGTAGAACATGATTACACGGAGATAGTACAGAGGCTGTCAAAAAAACAAAAATGGGCATATGGAGTCGGGCATGTATTGAATGACATTTGTGCGTCATTGTGGTTTACATATTTAATTGTATTTTTTCACTTTGTATTGGGTTTCAATCCCGTGTTATCAGGAACTGTTTTACTTATTGGTCAAGTAGCTGATGCTGTTTCTACGCCATTTATTGGATTGCAATCAGATAAAACTGATGATTTCTGGTTGTGTAGATATGGAAGACGGAAAACTTGGCATCTAATAGGTATTATTTATTTAATTTATGAGTGTAAATGTTTCAAACATGAGTCACTTTATAAATTTTAAATAAATAAATTTAAGTAATGAAATTTTTAAAAATGCGCGCACTGATTTTTCATTGATCCAAATACGCATTTTTCAATTTCTATCCAACTTTCATTTTATTTAATTATTCAAAAATTTTTTTAATTCCCACTTGTCAGGTACATTCACACTCATATTAATGTAGCAGACATGAGACAATTTATAAATTTTAAATAAATCGAAGTAATGAAATTAAAAAAAATGCGCATACTGATTTTTCATTGATCTAAATACGCATTTTAAAATTTTTACTCTATTTAAATTTTATTAATTCATTCAAAAATTTTAAAAATTATGATCCTGAAGTTAGCATGAGTGTGATTGTAGCAGACATCAGACAAATTTCAAACTATAAAGAAATAGACTAAATAATTAATAAAATAATATTTTTAAAAAATGCACTTATGAATTTTTAAATTTTTTAAATGCGCATTTTTTTACAATTTTATTTTATTAATTATTTAGTCTATTTATTAATAATTTTAAATTTGTCTGATGTCTGCTACATTCACATTCATGAAGTTAGCAGACAATTAATAATTTTCGAATTTTTTTTTAAACAAATCAATTATAAAAAAAAAAAAACTAAAAATATGCACACGTAGAAAATTAAAAAAACTATAGGTGCAATTTTTTCAAATATTTTATTTTAATAATTTATTGTTATGAAGAAAATTCAAAAATTGTTAGACATCGGCTAATTTTAGTATCATTTAAAAATCCCCACTTGTCAGGTACATTCGTACTCATATTAATTAATATATTTTTTCTAGGTACAATATGTGTCATGTTTAGTTTTCCTTTTATATTTTCTCGTTGTATAAATTGTTACAATGCTGAGCATTGGGCTCAACTAGTTTATTATTCGGCATTTATAATAATATTTCAATTCGGTTGGGCTGCTGTGCAAATATCACACTTGTCTATGATACCTGATCTCACACCAACTGAACACGAAAGAACGGAGCTCACTGCAATTAGGTAGCATTGTAAACAAATTAATTTTAATTAATTATTCAACTTAATATTCTATTGTATGATTCACTGAATGAATGTCCGGTTAATTTATTTGCACATTAATTTTTATCATTGAATGATAAATTTATAATCATTTTTTTTTTTTTTTTTAGATATACATTTACAGTTTTTTCAAATGTTTTTGTATACGGAATAACTTGGGCAGTATTGCACGTCACTAGTGATGACTTAAATAATCAAATAGGTCCAAAAGATGTTTATAAATTTCAACATATTGTTCTAATTGGTATCGCAGTTGGTGTTGTAGCATCAATTACTTTCCATTCAATTATTCAAGAAACTCCGCACGATTCTACTGGTAATTAATGAATTAATTAAATTTTTATTTTAAAATCTCATATTTGAAGTATGATTTGTTTTAAAATTTAAATTAAATTATTGTCCAAAATTTGAATTTTTTTACTGTAGGTCCTATAAGACGAAATTTACGACCGGCTTCGTCATTTTTAAGAGACGTTAAGTTCTATCAAGTAGCCGTCGTGTACATGGCAACTAGGTTGTTTGTAAATATATCACAAATTTATGTACCTCTGTATTTACACGATACGTTGAAAATGCCCGCGACATCTTTGGCAATAATCCCCTTGATAATGTACCTCAGCAGCTTCAAAGTTTCCTTGATAATTGAGAGAATAAATACCAAATTAGGTAGAAAAATTTCTTATGCCCTTGGAGTATCGCTGGGTATATCTGCGTGTGTGTGGATATGGTTTGGCCAAGGGACGAATTTTACTAAATTGTATATATATCCGGTTTCTTTATTACTCGGTAAATTATTTAACAAATAACAAATTAATATTATTTATGATTACCTGCATTGGAACTTAAAGTTTCAGTGCCAGCAGCCAGTCAGAAAGTTAATTTAAAACCAATAGTGTGAGTAATTATTAGCGTAAGCGTAAATTATCATTTGCAATTTATAATAGTGTATTACACACCAAGGAAGGAAAGTAGGACATTCCAACTCGCGTGTGTAATTACCAAAAGCGAGGGTGGAAAACACGTGGATTGTGACGTCTTACCTGCCTCCGTGGTGTGTAAACGATTTTTCACCAGATCTGCACTTGAAAGTTTAAATTTTTGACTCTGTTTATGGGAAGAATGACGCATGCGCTAATTTTTATAATTTATTTTCTCATAAAAGGAAAGAACGTCTTCTAGAATAAGGAATTTTTCACTATACCTGCACTGAAAATTTAAATTCCTGCTCTGTTTAGAGGGAAGAAAGTAATTCTTTTCTTTTATAAGAAAACAAATGATAAAAATTAGCATATGCGCCATTCTTCCAGCAAACTTTTAGAGCCAAAAATTCAAACTTTCAGTACAAATAATATCTGGTTAAACCGGAAGAACAATTCGATTACCATAATGCGTTCATAAGCACTGCAGAGAAGGTAAACGCAGTATATGATACTGAAGTTAGCCGGTCTCATAATTTTTGGATTTTTTTTTAGACTATAAATTATAAAAAAAAAATATTTTAAAAAATTGCACCTGTAGATTTTTTAATTTCCTATATGTGCATGTTTTTATTTATTTATTTTTTTTTTATATTAAATTGTTGGAAAAAACTCTGGAAATTGTTAATTGTCTAAACTTCAGGATCATACGCAGTATCAGGTCTTCTTTTGTTCCTCTGGTTTTAATTAAACCACGTGAGCTTCCACTTACTAATCATCTGGATAAATTTTCATCAATCTCCAAAGTGTTTTTCTGAAGACGTCCTACTGTTTCTTCCCAAGGGTCGATCCTGACTGATAAAATTCGCAATTTACGCGTTTTCTAATATCTATTTGCGGTATTGGACTGAAATCTTCTTTCGACTGGCTGTAGAGACACTGAAGCTTTAAGTTTCGATGTTGATATCATGAAAAAATAAATAAATATATTAATGAGTACAGGAGCAAGTGGATCTATGATGCTAGTGACTAGTCTTGGAGTAACCGCAGATTTAATTGGCCCAAATACTGAAAGCGGTGCTTTTGTTTATGGTGCTATGAGTTTTACTGACAAACTCAGTAATGGAATTGTTGTCATGGCAATACAATACACGTAAGTCTGCTCAACATTAAAACTTAATCAATAATTATTAATAGACAATTAAAAATATAATTCAATTTTTTAAAATAATTACAAATGAGTTTAATTCAGCGACACTGTCAATAATTAATTGAATTAAAATTTTAATCGCAGACTTCATAAGCTCAATTGTCCTAATTATTATCGGGATGTACTGAGTTTTGTTTGCGGAGGAGCCGCAACTGTTGGTCTTTTAATGTTGATATCTATAAGACCTCTGATAAATCAAATTGAAGGTAAAATTTATTAAGTTGAATGTCCTTGTTAGTAAAAAAATTTATTCTTACAAAATTATTACTTAGACTCGATAAAAATAATTAGTATTTTTATTTTTTATTTTGTAATGAACACGTAATTTAATTATGTAATTAATTTAAATTAATAAGGACATTGACTTAAAAAAAAAGTAGGAATAAATCTAGATCACATTTAAAAATCGTAAATATTTATTTAGATGGAAGAGAATATCGAACTATAGAATCAGACGATACATTTGAACCAAGAGAAGTAAACTCGAGGATAACCAGTGAAAATTAATAAATATGAATCTAAATTAAAACCGTACTTATTTTATTATTTTTAAAATTAAATTATTGGATTAAGTCAATTGATATTATTTATAAAAATAAAATAAAATTGTTAATTATTTTATTATAAATGAGGTATCTTATTAACGTGTAATTAATAACGAGATAAGAAAAAAAAGGTATAATATAAAAAAATATAAAAATGATAGTCAAGGTATGAGAGGATGGCGTGATAGTGACGGTGCCTGTCTCTCATAAGTACGGATGACTTTCTGCACGCTATTCTCCACTGGTACCAGTCTCTGGTTACGTCCCATTGTGCAAAAGTTCAATTTACTTGGTTGGTTGACTTAGCTTACAAGCCCTCCCAAGTACTGTTTAAAGATTTCAGATTTAACAGTGTATTTGTACGTCCGACTCCTGTATATTACCATCATAATCGATTCAACTACGACTCAACGAGCTTATATGTAATCCCCGTCAAAGCAACCTAGATGCCATAATGCCAACGGAATGCTACCGACCAACAACTATTCTCGACGATGTCGAACTGGCACATCTTCATTAGCTATTCAAAGTCCTGGAAGTTATTTATCACGACCTAAATTACCATTTAAATCTTATTACTCTAAACCAAAAAGTAATTTTTATTTCAATCATATTGAAAATGCACCTTTTGGAAGACCTAAACGTTTTAAACTAAAGTAAGTTTTTATTATTATTATTTGTTTTTTAAAAAAATTTTTCAATATATCTTTTTGATCGGTTATAATATTTGTTTGTTTTTTAAATTAATTGGCAGACTTCGGATCTCGTTCAAAATTATTTACTGTATGGTGATATTTCGTGGGTCCAATACCCGACATCCTCAGACTACTTTCACTGCTTATACTGACTACGTTTTTTCAATAAAAGTTTTAACAAAAATTACTAAATAAGAATTTAAAACAGACTTTTAAAAAAACAAAGAACATGAAAATAAAAAAGAAAAAGAAAAAATCAAATCAATAAGAAAATAATTAATGACAAAAATTTAAATAAAAATTTTTTATCGAGTCAATAAATTTATGGTCTGAGGATTGGGTATTGGACCCACGAAATGTCACCACATATAATAAATAATTTTGAAAGAGACCAGAAGTCTGCACGAGTGTGAATGTAGCAGACATCAGATGAATTTAAAATTATAAATAAGGAGTAAATAATTAAAAAAATAATATTTATTAAAAATGCACTTATGAATTTTAAATTTTTTTAAATGCGCATTTTTTAAAAATTTTATTTTATTAATTATTTACTTTATTTATTATTAATTTTAAATTTGTCTGATGTCTGCTACATTAAAACTCATGAAGTTTACTAGTTAATTAAAAAAACAATTATTATTATTTTTAATTATAAATATTAATATTATTTTTTTTTTTTTAGGAAATTAAATTATATTCAAAAAATGGATATTAATAAAAAAAAAATACCTGATTATACAGAAACAGCTTACAGAGAAGCAGTATCACGTTTGAAATATTTACTTGCTGAATCTTATACTCCAAGAGGATCTGGGTAATATATTTTTTTTACTTATAAAATATATAATTTGTTTGATGGTAATTTAAATAAAATTTATTTCAGTAAAATAATACGAGAAAAAAATATTTATAGACGAAGCAATACAAAGTTACATGAGTCAGCAGATGATACTGATGACAGAAGTGTAGTAAGTGATTGTTCAAAGGGTTTTCCAGGTAATTTATCATCAAGAACTAACACAGGGCTAGTATCTGACAAACGTCTGCCAATGACTTCGGTATTGAGCGGCGATAATTCACAAATGACACCGAAAGAAATGTCAACATTTATCATACGTCAGGAAGAATATATTGAGCAGTTGGAATCTGAGTCTCAGTACTGTAAAGAAGAATTAAAAAATTTGCTTGGTAAAATCCGTGATGTTGTGGCGGAAAACGAGGCGCTGCATGATAAAAATAAGACGGTGTTGCTTAAATCATTTTTAAATGAATATGACAGTCAGGATGAAAATAAAAGAGACAAGTCGGTGGATGTCGATCACATTCAGTCTAGTCCTGGTAAAAAAATAAAATTACATCAGTTAATTGAGGGCCCGAGTATAATGTACGAGTCGCGAATCAGTGAACTGGAGGCGCAGTTGACTCAAGCAAAAATAGAACTGAAGAAAGCTCTGGAAGAGAGTCAATCTGGTGGTAAAAAATTTACGGATGCTATTGATACCAGTCCAGAGACTGTCCATCAGTTGGATCAGGTGATGAAAGAAAAACGCGAGTTGTCTGTTAAGCTGGAGGAGACGTTGAGAAATTTACAAGTCGCGCGTGATCGCGAGGCTGAGGCAACGCTGAAAGCTAAACGTGCCATGGATTCTATTCAGCAAACGGAATTTGAAAAATGTCAAGCAGAATCTGAAATTCGTAGACTAAAAGATGAGTTAGAGAGACAACGGGATAAAATCCGGGAGGCTACACAAGAAACGTCTCGACGGCTGGCAGATGAGAGACATCAAGTTGAAAGACGTTATGGTCAACAAGTCGAGCAGCTTTCAGCTGACGTCGCGACTCACTGGGACGCTGCCTCCAAGTCTCAGTTGGAGATTGAGAGACAGCGGAGAGAAATTTTGGATTTGAAGAGAGAACTGGCTCAGAAGCAAGCGCTAATTGATGATCTCAAGAAGGAATTACACAATAAAATTTGTAAATTTTATTTATTATTTTTTTTTAAACTTTAATTACTAATATTTATTTATTTATTATAATTTTTTTAGCAAATTTACAAAGTGATTTAAATCAAATGGCAGCTGAGAAAGATGCAGTCGAGCAAGAAGTCGCAACAGCAAAATTATCAGCAGAAAGAAGTGAAAGACACGCCAAGCAGGAGCAAAGTCGTTGGCAAACAGAAATAAATTCTTATAAGCAAAGATTGGAACGCGCTGATGCTGATATTGTTCATTGCCGACGTGAAAACTTACGATTATCTGAACAAATTGCGTCGTTAGAAAAAGAAGTAAAATGTTTATAATAAATATTTCCACTTTCTTTTATTAATATTTCCAATAAAAAATTATTTATTTATTATTTTAGCTGAATATGGTAAAAATAATTCGCACTGACAGCCAGACACCAGCAGCTACACCTCGGCTGGATAATGAAAAAGATTTGACATCAATGATCATGGACATGGAAACAAAACATGGTAAGATATTATTGTTACCTGTGTTGGGTATATTGTCCGTAGTTTGTGATAACAAAATAAAATAATTATTAATTGTTAAAAAGTACCGGTCTAATTAATTAGTATGACGTCTGTTATTTTAAAACAAAGATTTGTTGAACAAAATTTGTGTGGGAAATCGGCATTATGCCACGCATGGGTAGTAAGAAAAAAAATATTAGTCAATTTATTATTTAAATTGACTAATATAATTCAGTTTATTGAATAACTTGGAAATTCTCTAGCTACCACAGTTGCTGGTCTTGAAGATGCTCTCAGCAATCAGGCTATGCTCGTCTCACAACTGTCTGCCGAATGCCAATCTCTCACACAGCGTTTGGATGCTAACAATCTCACGCACAAGTATTATTTTGATTATAATTTAAAAAACAATGAATTATTTTTCATGATACCAGCATTGAAACTTAAAGCTTCAGTGTCTCTTAAAGTGACAGCCAGTCGAAAGAAGCGAATTTCAGTCCAATGCCGCGAATTAATATTAGCAAAAGCGTAAATTGTGAATGCCTTCAGCCAGCGGGCAGAAACAAACTTGTTTCGTCCCGAGGGAACAAACAAATAATTTTCTGCCCGCTGACTGAAGGCTTTCGCAATTTAAACTCTGATACTTGTCATTTTTTAAATAGTAATTTCAGAGCATTGATTTTATTTACGTAAATGACAGTTCTGACTGTGATTAAGTTTTATAAAAATTAGTGTCAATAATAAATAGTATTTATAGTTTCTGCTTAATTATAAATTGCAAATAACAATTAACGCTTACGCTAATAGTTGATGACACCATTGGTCTTAAATAAACTTGTTTCTGACTGGCTGCTGACACTGAAACTTTGAGTTCCAATGCAGGTAATAATGAAAAATCTAGTGTGTAACTCAGGTTGAAAGACGATTTCAGACTGCGGGTGATGTCAGCCTTCACCCTGGTCTGAAATCCTTTTGTTTCATCCCTTGTCACACAATATACTATTAAAAATAATCACCGCGAATATTTAGGCGGGAATTGTTTTTTTTTTCAAACATTTTTTTTATAATTAATATTAATTAGTAAATTATCGTAAAATTATGTTGCAATAAAATGCATCAGGCTGTTCTGTGTTGACAGAGGAACCGGTTGACATGGATGATGGACCATTAACTTTGACAACTTCACCTTCAAAAAAGAAACGCACTGTAAAGGTTGACTTGAAACTTAAAATAAATCCGAAAAAGAAGTCCGTTGTTCTCAAGTCATAAGCACCTCTATCAGCACAGTAATAGTTATAATTATTTATAATAAGTGTAATAAAAATAATAAATCAATTAAAAATAACAAATTAATTTTTTAAATTACTAGGGAAGAAATTGTCAACTTACAGGAAAAAATAAATGACTTGACAAACAAAATAAAAGAATCATTTGAAAATAAAAAAGGTTATTAATATTTAAATTCAATTAGTATTGTTATTAATATATATATTGATAATAAATATTTTTACAGGACAATCAGTGTCATCAGAAATCCCCCTGGAATCACAAAAAAATTCCACAACAAATCAAAATATTAATCCGAATACAAACCCCGAGTATGATATCGATCAAAATAATTATCAACAAGCTTACAATGCAGAAAATAAAAATACCGAGGCGGAAGTACCGCAGTATGGATTACAAGACAATCAAAATTACCAAGACTACACAGCACATGATCCTAATTATCATGGTGAATATACAGCTGAAGATTATCAGCAGTACGAGCAATACGACCCGTCACTTTATCCCGAATCAAACCAGGGTCTAAATAATCAAGCTGATCAACAGCAGTATGAAAATTATCCTACAAATAATTATGATAATCAACAAGAACTTCCGCTTGAACAAAATAATGATAATGTTTCTTAACAATCGTAGATAATTTTAAATAATATATTATTCTTGTTTTAATTAATCACTTAATTATAAATTATCATAACAAAAAATAATAATGTATTTAATTTGAAATCATGTCCAGATCAACTTAATAAAATGATAAATTAATAGGGTGGACAGTAAATCAAAATTTATAATTTAATTTTTAACATAAATTGGACATTTCGTCCCTTTATTGGGACTTCTTCAGCAACTTAATCATATAAACTCTATTGTCTACTAAATGTTTTTGAAACGTCATCATGTTTAATGATATTATAATTAGCATTTTAACTCTGCGTGTGTTCACTGGGTCTTTGGAGGAACAGTCAATTTTTTTAAAAATTTAGTTTTTTTATTCTTAAATTTTTATTAACAACAATTTAAAATTTTTGACTTTGGTAACTTCTGGGCCATGTACTAGATACTTCAAGAAGTAATCCAGAATTTTTTAAAGCCTAGAAACTGAAAACTTGACTGTTCCATAAAAGACCCAGTGCACAGACTGTGTTTCGAAGAATATTTTTACACCCTCAGGGTTTATATTTTTAATTACAATAAATAAATAACAATTTAATGAAATAAAAGTAAACTACAATTCATGTGACACTCAATACATATACTCATAATTACTAATATATATATATACTAGTTGAG
Source organism: Microplitis deprimator (assembly GCA_964016945.1). NCBI lineage: Eukaryota > Metazoa > Arthropoda > Insecta > Hymenoptera > Braconidae > Microplitis > Microplitis deprimator. The sequence continues at coordinate 18,270,801 of OZ024709.1, read as the reverse complement.
AGAATATGTATTAAGTGTCATGAATTATAGTTTATTTTTATTCTATTAAATTGTTATTTATTTATTATAATTAAAAATATTAAAATGAAATTATTACATCTTTAAATATAATGACGTTTCAAAAATATGTAGTAGACGATAGAATTTATATGATCAAGTTGTTAAAGAAGTCCCAATAAAAAGATGAAACGTAAAATTTATACTCAAAATTAATGCAGCAGACGAGATAATTTATAAATTTTAAATAAATAAATTTAATTAAAATAATGAAATGTTAAAAAAATGCACGTACTGATTTTTCATCGATCCAAATACGCATTTTTTAAAATTTCTATACAACTTACATTTTATTTATTTATTCAAAAATTTTTGAAATTCCCATTTGTCAGTTACATTTGCACTCATAAAAATTAAATTATAAATTTTAATTTACTGTCCACCTCCCTATGAATTTATCATTTTTATAATAATAATAAAAAAAAAAAAAAATGTAGATGCTTGATTATTAGACGAGTGTAATTGTAGAAAATGAAAAAATATATAATGTGTTATCAGTAGATTATATTTAAATGCAAACTTTTTTCCCGCGTTAAATTTAAATTCACCGATAACCCGCGAAACTGTCCGATTGATTAAATTCATCGCGCATATGTGCTCTTATTTTATTTTATACTTATACGTATGTAATATGTTTTTTTTTTTTTTTTTACATGCTGTTTTGAGAGGATACTACGCGAAAGCGAATTTTAATTTTATGTATAAAAGCAAAAAAAAATTACATATATATATTTATGTGTAAATTAAAAAAGATAAGGTAATCGATATCACTGAAGAGTTATTGTGTAATCATCCAATAAGACTGAATTATTATTTGAAATATTGATATAAAATAAGAGGAAATTATTCTAATTATTACTTATAAGTATTGTTAAGAAAAACAGGTTAATAATGTCGGCTTTTTTAACTCGTAAACTAGTCAGTTCTGTTGGATCTTTGAGTAAATATTCCCAGGCTGGATTATTATCAATAAGACATTTAAATTTATTGGAGTACCAGAGCAAGGTGCTGCTAAAAGATAGTGGTATTTCAGTACAGAATTTTACGATTGTTGATGATCTACAAAAAACTGATAGTGCACTTGATAAATTTCGTAAGTATTTTATTTTATTTTTACATGATTTTGAAATTAGCCGAGGTCTAATAATTTTTTGATTTTTTTAGAAGCGGTAAATTATAAAAAAAAAAATTTACCTGTAGCTTTTTTAATTTTCTACATGTGCAAATTTTTATTTTTTTTTTTTTTGTAATTGATTTGTGAAAAAAAAATCCGAAAATTGCAAATTGTCTTCGAACTGGGATCATATTTTTTTATTTATATAAATTAGCTGTTATATTTTAATTATTTTTTTAGATGCTAATGAGTATGTTATTAAGGCTCAAGTTTTGGCTGGTGGACGAGGTAAAGGATGGTTTGATAATGGGTTTAAAGGCGGTGTGCATTTAACCAAAGAGTAAGTATTTAATATTTATATTTTATTAAATTTATTAAGCCCAAGTAGCGCAGAGACAACTTCAAGATGTCTTTTAAAAGGACAAGACAATTTTTTTTGTCAAAGCCAAGTTTTTTTATATAAATAAGACATACAGAAGTTGGTCCTAGGAGTCATAGAAAATTTGTGTTCTTAATTATTTGACAATTATTTGTAATTTACTTTTAGTCATCACTTATGTCAAGTCTTTTAAGCAGATATTATTTCGGTGACATAAATTTCTGATTATTTTGTCAACATTTTGGCGCCTTACCTATAGAAATTTTTTTTTATACTTTTTCATTAATTATTTTAAAGTATTAAATGTCCGAAAATGGAACACTGGCCACAAATAGCACTTCTACTCGAAGTTTTATGATTTGATAGCAAGTGTACATATAATACAGGGCAATGTAATGTAATTGTCAACGGCCATATCATGCTGAAAAAACCAGTTCTCGTCTGATCACTGCAGTTAAGCAGCATTGAGCGTGGTTAGTACTTGGATGGGTGACCGCTTGGGAACACCACGTGCTGTTGGCATCAATTTTTTTTCTCCATTTTCCTCAAATTAGAACTCAAAAATTTTTAAATAAAAATTATTTTTGCATCGTCTTTTAAGCAGATATTTTTTTGGAGACAAATTTCTGATCGCTTTTTCATCATATTGGTGTCTTATGGCCATTCTCACCCAAGTGGACAACTAGGTTTTGTGACACCTATAAGATAGAATTTTTGAGCTATCAATAAGGCACCAAAATGTTGACAAAACGATCAGAATTTTATGTCACCGAAAAAATATCTGCTTAAAGGACTTGATACAAGTGATGACAAAAAGTAAATTACAAGTAATTATTACATGGCATCTAAAGATTTTTCAATTTAAATGACTTTTTTTAGATGGACAAAAGATCACAAATTTCTTATGACTCCTAGGATTAATTTATGTATGTCTTATTTATATAAAAAAACTTGACTGAGACAAAAAAAAATTGTCTTGTCCTCTTAAAAGAAATCTTAAAGTTGTCTCTGTGCTACTTGGGGAGACAGTGCGCCGGCTTTTTAAAAATTTTAATGACAACTGTCATAAGCGCATTAAAATTTGATCAATTAATTAAAAAAAATTAAAGCATTAATTGAAAAAAGAAAAATTTCCCTGAGATATGGATTTAAAAAAAATAACATACAGTTGATATCAATTGAGAGTTAAACGAAATTTGGAAAATAAATTTCAGTAAAATCTTCATCTCAATTTTATCATTAGAATTTTCAAATTTTGGGCTAAAATTTTTTCAAAAAATTTTGTTTAATTCCTAATTGAAAACAACTGCAAGTAATTTTTTAAAAATTTATCTCTCGGTGAAATTGCTATTTAATTGATTATTTATTTATATATTCTTGCGGTTGATTACAGTCCGAAAGAGGTCAAAGATATTGTTAAGAAAATGCTGGGTCACAAATTAATAACAAAACAAACAACAAAGGATGGTATTCTTGTACAAAAAGTAATGATAGCTGAGTCTGTTAATATAAAAAGAGAAACATATCTCTGTATATTAATGGACAGATCGCACAATGGACCGGTTCTCATTGCATCACCAGCTGGTGGTGTTGATATTGAAACAGTTGCTGAAAAAAATCCCAAAGCTGTTAAAACGATACCACTTGATATTTATTATGGGATTGACGATAAAATAGCTAAGGAAGTTGCTGAATTTTTAGGGTTTACTGATGATGATATTAAACAGAAAGCGATATTTGAATTGAAAAATTTTTGGAAATTATTTGTTGACATCGATGCGCTGCAAATTGAAATAAATCCATTTGTTGAGACTGAAGATAAACAAGTTGTTGCCGTTGATGCCAAAATAGCGTTTGATGATAATGCGCAATTTCGACAGAAAGACATTTTTGATATGGAGGACGTCAGTGAAAAAGATCCCAGAGAAATTGAGGCGTCGAAATATAATTTGAATTATGTTAATATGGATGGGAATATTGGTTGTCTAGGTACAAAAATTTTTTTAAAAATTATTATCTATACTGTAAAAAAATTACGGAGTAAACGCGGATTAAATCCGGAGTAAATTAGAAGCGGATGACTGTGTACTTATTTAATTCCTTTGGAGTAAAATTCACTCCAAAAGGAAGTTCATTTTAATATTAAAACTCTGGTTCGGAGTGAATGTGAATTTAAATAAAATCTAGTTCACTCCAAAATCATTCCACTAATAGTAGGGTAATTTAAAAAAAAACTCCGGAACTCTGAGTATTTAAATAAATAAAATCTGAATTTATTCCGAGTTGACTCCTGATTTTAAATTTTTTTAGTCAATGGCGCAGGTTTAGCCATGGCCACAATGGATATTATTAAAATGAATGGCGGAGAACCAGCAAATTTCTTAGATGTTGGCGGTGGTGTTACAGAAGAACAAGTTTTCCATGCGTTCCGTATTGTAGCTGAAGGTATTTATCAATATAATTCATTAATTAGTATTACTTAAATTATTATTTTACTTTTAGATCCTACAGCTAAAGCTATTTTTGTAAATGTCTTCGGAGGGATTGTAAATTGTGCGACAATAGCTAAGGGATTGGTCGCTGCTGCCGAACAATTGAAAATAAATAAACCAGTAGTAGTTAGATTGCAAGGAACAAATGTTTTGGAAGCAAGAAAAATTTTGCAAGAGTATGGCCCGCCTTTTACGATGATCAACGATTTAGATGAAGCAGCTAAAAAAGTTGTGTCGACTTTGAGCGCATAATTATTTTTTTTTTTTTTATACAAGACAATTTTGTCTTAAAAAAAATCAAACAGACAATTGTGTGAACATGCAACGAAGAAATAAATACAATGCCGTAAATGGGGTAGACAATAAGCAGTAAACTCTCCATTAATTTATAGATAATGTTAAAGATAAATATTTTTAAAATGACTATGGCTAAATTTTGTTACTTAAATATTTGACTGTTGAATTATTATAAGGTATGTTTATATTTTATCATAAAAAATATATTTATATACAAGTGATAATACATTTTGTTAAATTAATTGCAATACTAGTTTATAAAATTAATTTTTTAAATTTTTTATTGTAACTTTGGTTTTAGTTATTTAATTTTAATGATTTATTAATTAAATAATTTTATTGTTAATTTTGTTATTTTTATTTTTTGTGTTGTTTTATTATTGCGTTGATTAGTACAAAAATCTTTTATTAATGACGACCTTTGTAAAAAAAAATCGTTCAAAAAATGTTTAAAAAACAGTGAATTTTCAAATTTGACAATTCTGAACTTTGAGTTGAACATTTTTGGAACTTTAAATTAATTACAAGGGTGAAAAATTTTCAACTAGTGTGGACTTTTCTTGTGGGTTTCTTTTTTTTTTTTTTTTTAAATTTTTTTAATTCATAATAAGTTTCAATTATTCATTTTTTAAACTATTTTTGAAAAAGTCAAAAAATGAAAAAAAAACAGCTTTCCAAAAAGTTCTAATAAACGTCAAAAAATAACTAGAAATATTTTCAAATCATTTTTATTTTTTTTGCCTCATACTTGAATAATAATCTAATTAATTTCTTTTTTTTTAATATTTTTCAAATCTAAAAAATTGTCAAATAAAATTATTTTTGTTCAAAAAATAGAAAAACGCACAGGAAAAGCTTTCAGTTTAAAATTTTTCACATTCAAATTTTCCAAAGCTCCAAAAATGTTCAACCTGAAGTTGAGAATTGTCTCAATTTTGGAAGTTCACTGTCATGACCTTTTTTGGAACGAATTTTTTTTACACGGGTGTAACAAAAAAGTTTGTTGACTACTTAAATATATGAATAATAAATAAATAGATAAGTAAATGTACGATCTTATCAATTTCTCCGAAATTAGATTAACAAAAGCAAACAATTATTAAAAAAAAAAAAAATAATATATCACTTTAGTAAAAATATAAATATCTTAAATCTTTAGTATCATAAATAATCAATAAATTAATCATTCGTCAGGTCTTTTAGAATTTCATTCGTTTCGTTTCATTTTAATATTTGAATTTTCAACTAGCTCGTGTATGTTTTGATAAATAGCCCGGGGATAATCTTTTCTCAGGTATAAGATGCACATTCACCTTTCATTCTCTTCAAAAAACTACTATTTCAAAAGAAATATTTTCTCTATGACTCACCTTTACAATAACAAGAAGCTAAAAAATTTTTCATCGGAAAATATTTTTTTTTATCAGTTCAATGCAACAATAATTAATTTTTTTTTTTTTTTATTAATTTTGTATAAATTAAAAATGAGAATTGTAATTATTTATTTTTATTTTACCTCATATGGTCAAGAGCGAAACTCGGCCATAGTAAAAAAGAGTTTTTAAACTCCTCAACATATTTTTTTTCTCAATGTATTTATAGACTTATCAATGTGTTAAATGTTTAATACAAGTTACTTTATTAGAAGACTATAACCATGTACGGTTTGCAATTTAAAATGTGCTTATGAAGGTAAATGATTTCGTCAGACAAACCATAATCTGATGAATAAGTCCATGGGCCAGACCGGGTCATGTATTTACTTTTACTTTAAAAATTATAAATTAAAATCTATTTAATTAAATTATATTACACTGAGAGAAAAAATAACTTTTGTATATATTGTATTTCCTTATAAGAAATTATGCTATTGGAAATTTTAAATCTTAATATATTTTTCCTGCGTAAAAAAAAATTGTTTCCGTCGTTCCTGACAGTGAACTTCCAAAACTGAGACGAATTTGAAGTTTGAGTTGAAAATTTTTGGAACTTAGAAATAATTAAAAGTGTAAAAAATTTTTAGTCAAAAAATTATCAGAAATATTTTCAAATCTTTTCTATTTTTTTTGCCTCATATCTGAATAATTCTGGTAAAAGACGTAAATGTTCAAATTCCTAATTAATTCCTTTTTTTTTTTTTTTTTTCAAAACCAAAAAATTGTTAAATCAAACTATTTTTGTTTAAAAAAGAAATGCACAGGAAAAGCTTTCAGTTGAAAATTTTTCACTTTCTAATTTTTTCAAAGTTCCAAAAATGTTCAGAATTCTCTCAATTTTCGAACATTTGTGTGACAATTTTTTTTTACAGATTAGTGCAAAAATTTGAAAATTTCATTCAAAATAATTTTCTTAAAAAAATCTGAGCTCAGCTCGAAATATGCAGATCTTATTTTTTGGAGTTTCGTAAATAAATTTCGAGTTTCTTCTGTCAAAAAAATTATTTTTAAAATCAACTGAATATATAATTAATAATTTAATAATTTTGATTGATTTCCCATCAGAAAAATTTGTTTTTACCAGTTAATTTTTTTTTCATCATAGATTGTTTACTAAAGCCAAATTGCTCAACAATTCAAGTCATTACTCAACAATTTATTTATATAAAAATGTTATTATTATAAAATATAAATATGATTGTTATTTTTTTTTAGAACCAAGAGATGAATAATGAATGCGCTTTGTTTTTGTAACATTGGCTCCTTCTTCATCTCGATATAAAATCTTATATTAAGTGAATTTGCGTGTGGTAGAGAAGAAAGATCGTCTGTGTATATATAGCTCGGTTTCATTCCCCTCCTATCCAATATCAATGTTTCGGGGTAAAATTGTCAAGTGCGGGGGGTGTTACAGAAGCTTTAACGTGAGCTACCAAGTACTATTCTTGGAGAACTTCACTCAGACCTGCTTTTGCCTCCGTTACGAAGACGCATGTTAAACGGTTTTTAAATATCGACGACGACAACGACCACGCCGTCATTTCTCAAGAGGTTTTTTCATTAAAACAAATCTACTTAAAGTATTAAGTGCCATTATCTTTTAATCCTCAAGCAGCTCTTATAAAATTCTGTGATCTTTAATTAATTATTCCTCTACTACATTGTAGAGAAGAAATCGCGCGTGCTTTGATATTGTGAATTTTTCAAATTTTTTAAAAAGGTAATTTTTGAAATTTTTATTGTGCTCCAAAAGTTGACTGAAAAATTTACGAGTGAAAATTTACAAATAGTTTTAGATATTTTTTTTTTTTTTTAAATAAAATATAAGTAATGTCTCAATGTATGAGTAACGAGATATATTTATATGTTTTTTTTGCGTTCTTGCATTACGATATGTTTATTTTTGTGATTTGTCTGCTGGCAAATTTACTTTTTTTCAAATTAAACTCACGTATGCTGGTTTATGTTTAATTTGTGTTTCCATGTGTGATTCTAGCCGCGAAATTTGTGCTCCGTTGACGTTTTTAATGCGTCGATAACGAACATTTTTATTTATTAAAAATACAAATAATTACATTTTTTTTATTGATAATTAACTCAGCTACAAAATTTGACGTCTGAAAATTTTCTAATTCTAATGAAAAAAATTTTGAAGCCTTGGTATTTATTTTTGAAATTTATTTCTATTGTTATTTAATTTTTTTTATGTAAAATTAAATAAATTATTGGGTGTCCATTGCCTTCATTATCAAAAAACAGAAAAAAATAATTAGTGTCTTAAAGATAAAAAATAAAATATTTTATAAATAAATAATTATCAAAAATTATCAGTTATTATTTTAGTCTGACCTGTATTTTAATATCTCATTTATTTTTGTAACAAAACAAAATTATTTTTACCGCAAACATTTAAAATTAGACTGAAAAATTATTATTTTAAATTTAAAACAAAAATGTCATTGATATTAAAAATTTATTTATTAAATAATTTTGACATAAAACCGGAATATAAACAATTGTCAAAACATTTACAAGAAATTACCGAACCAAAATAAAATATTACCAAGAACGTGACTAAAAACGATAAGTGACAAATAAAGTAAACAGCCGATTAAAGTAAACGTCCTTATCCTTAATCTTTAAAATAATAAAGTAAAAAAACTAAAACTTTAATAACAAACTCCAAAACTAGACTAAATCTCACCGAATATCATCCCAGTTGTTGGGTTTAAAAAAAAAAAAACAAATTTATTTTCTAAAAATATAATTAAATTTATTTATATTTTTCAGCTCCAGCAATTTCCCATCGGGAACTATCGCCGATTAAATTTATATTGAACATCCCGCCGACTAAACCCGTATTTTTAAAAAAAATCTTTGCAATCAACAAAAACGTTTGCGCGCGCAGAATTGAAACAGGAACGCACGCACAGCAAACGCCGGGTCAGCAAAAAAAACTAAATCCCAGAAGGGAATTAACTGAAAACGAAAAAAATAAATAAATAAATAAAAGGAATCTAGACTTTAAAGAATACCTTGGATGAGGAATACCTTCTGAGTCTTGTGACTCATACTGACCCACAGGCCGACATAGACAGCAGTATCATCATCATCATCATCATCGACTGGAGTCTTTACCAGTAAAAAAGTAAAAAAAACATAAATATATACAAGTCTACAGTCTCCACTCCATTTCCCCACTACTTGGAGATCCACATAGCAATAGTACCATCACCATACCTACCAACACCATCACCACCACCATCACCATCACCATCTCCATTTCAAAAGAATATACGTACACATAGCTGAAGGCTAGAGAGTATAGAGTTTTGCCTCGTGTTCATACCACGCCGGCGATAAAATGAATGAGAATGATAAGTCAGTCAGGAGTGAGAACTCCAACGTGGAGGAAGACGAGAACGAAATGTTTGAGCGGGAATTAGCAGAGGATGCACAGTGGAAAAGGATACAGCAGAATACATTCACAAGATGGGCCAACAAACATTTGAAATCAATAAATAAATATATTGATGACCTGGAATGTGATTTATCTGACGGTCTAAATCTCGTAAATCTGCTAGAAGTTTTGTCACAAAAACGTCTGCCTAAACACAATAAAAGACCGAACTTTAGATCCCAAAAATTGGAAAATGTTGCTGTCGCTTTGAAATTCCTTGACGATGAAGGCATACGTATTGTTAATATCGGTAAGTTTTATACATATGTATATTTATATATAAGTATATATTATATTATTTATCGTTAAAGTTATCAAGGACACTACCAAGTTTTAACAGATGATTTTTATTTAATTGCTTTTCTGTGTAATTAAATAAATAATAATAAAAAAAAGTTTAAACCGCGTTATCGAACAGCGATACGATTAATCGATTTTGTTTTGTAACCCGGGCATACCGGAATTTAAGACTTACTATAGGTACAGTCTGCAAGGACACTGATCCTTGAAATTCTTTACTCGTAACCTGTTCTATTGTTCATATTTATAATTTTATTTATTCGTTATTTAAAATACTCATGAATTATTTAGATTTTTTTTTAAACCCAAAATAATATTTTAAATCGAGTGATAAAAATTTATTAATTTGAATTTAAAATGTGAGTTTAAATTTATTTGCTTGCTTGTAGATAATGAATTATATATAAAATTTATAGAGGATTGGGAATGAAAAAAAAAATCATTGGCTTAGTGGATCCTTGCTGACTGCATCCGCGCGCAAGTGTCGCGCGCATTCTTAACCGCGATAACTTTAAAATGTTTTGCGGACGTAAACATTCTTACATGTATTATATGTAAGTCTTATCAAATTATTATTTCGTATTTCGTAATAGCTATATATATATATATATATATATGGAAATGTAGATATGAGAATTATTTTTTTTATTTTATTTGATTTGATTTAATTAAATTAATTTATTTAGTAAAATTTTGGGTGACTATTTTTTCAAGGTATAGAACAGAGATGACAGGCAGTAATTTAATAATTTTGGGGTAATTTGATTGAGACAATATCGGTGATAAAATGATGTTAAGATTGCAGGCATCTAGCCAGACGCGACCTTGTAACGGTCAACAAGAACGCCCACTTTCTCTTAACCAAACCGTGTAACGTCTGTTCAAAAATAATAATTATAATAAACGTGATGACGATTGTGATCATGATGATTGCTGTTGTCTTGATGATGCTGTCTTCATGTTGATTACTAATTACTGTATGACTCATTGAACATAACTTGAGGACAAACAGATTATTTTATTTTTATTTAGATAATAGACTAAAAAAATTTTCGGATTAAACGCGGATTAAATCCGGAGTGAATGCAGAGCGGGTTTTTTTATTTATTTACTCCAGACAGGAGTTTATTTTAATGTTAAAATTACGGGTCAGAGTAGATGCGGATTTAAATAAAATTCACATAACTCTGAAATTACTCTAAAAAAAAAAAACTTCTTTTCACTCGATGCAAAATATTTTTTGACTCCAGAACTCAGGTGTGGAGTAAATTTGAATTTTAATAAAATCCGAATTCTCTCCCAATTTTTTACAGGGAAATATTTAAATTAGACACTCAGTAGTGGTAGTATTTTATTTTATGATCCTGTAGCTAGCAGACAATTCAAAAATTTTCAATTTTTTTTCCAACGAATCAATTACAAAAAAAAAAAAAAAAAAACTAAAAATATGCACATGTAGAAAATTAAAAAAACTATTGGTGCAATTTTTTAAAATACTTTTTTTTATAATTTATCGTTTTGAAAAAAATCTAAAAATTATTAGACGTCGGCTAACTTCAGTATCATTTTATTTTTAGTTATCTAATGTGTGAGAAAGTTAACTGTCCAGTTATAAGCCAATGAGTTTAAATGCATTGTATCGTCATCGATGAGACAGACGGACACTGATGTCATCCATTATATCAGACGTTCACACATTTTTATTTATATTTTACTATTAATAATAATAATTGTTAATTATTATTAAAAATATTTAATTTAAATTCCCAATTAATTTTTTTTTGCCTAAATTTATTATTTAAATAAAATAACTTGAATTTAAAAATTTAAATTTAATCTTAATAACTTGAGTAAATTTGTAAATCGAATTACAGATGATCAATCAAATAAATCGACAACTGGTGGTTGAGTTTATTGACCGATTTCAAAAGAGTTTATTTTATTATTTGCATTTTATCTCAAGAGTATTTTAAAACTCTATATGATAGTCTTGTGTACATGCATAATAAAATACTCCTTAACACGGTGGTCGATTAATAAAATAACATTCAAGTGCCTCTTGATCCTCTTATAAATTTTTATACTTTTTTTTATTTTTTATTCGACATTATTTAACAATTTATAGAGCATCCATTGAGGGTCATTTTTAAAATTCACTTCATGCTGCGATGCTCGCAAACTAGTTCCTTACAATAAACAAAAGCTAATATTGTATTACATTTAACAATAGTGTAAATAATATCAGTTGTTAATAAAATATTACAATTACATAATTTTTAAATGAGTGTGAATGTGCCTGACAATTGGAAATTTTTTTAATTTTATAATAAATAAATAAAATGTAAGATTACATGATCTTGAAGTAACAGACAATCAGCAATTTCCGGATTTTTTTTTTTCAACAAGTCAATTACAAAAAATAAAAAAAAAAATATGCACATGTAGAAAATTTTAAAAACTATAGGTGCAATTTTTTTAAATATTTTTTTTTTTATAATTTATAGTCTAAAAAAAAATCCAAAAATTATGAGACCGGCTAACTTCAGTATAATTCCAGTCAGCCGATGTCTGATGATTTTTGGATTTTTTTATAAATGATAAATTATAAAAAAAAAATATTTCAAAAAATTGCACCTGCAGCTTTTTAAATTTTCTACATGTGCATATTTTTAGTTTTTTTTTTTAAATGATTTATTGAAAAAAAATTCGAAAATTGTTAATTGTCTACTAAATTCAGGATCAATATTTTGTAAAAAAAATTCTTAAGTAATTAGTGGTTTATATTTTTAAATTACAGACGCTAGTGGAACGTAAAAAAAACTAAAGAAAGAAGTTGATAATAAAAAAAATGATTTAAATTGGGTGTGACAGGCAACTGAGCATGTAAATTTATGATTTATTAATTGAAGCAATAGCTCCTACGGTTCTCATTTTAAAATATAATGACACAAGTCTTTATTAATTATTATTTTTTATCACCGATAAATATAAATGTACCAATTCTTCATACTCAATATCTACATAATTAAAAAGTAGAACATTTAATTTTGGTTATCGAATAAAAATATGATAAACTAATTTATATAACTTGTTTACAAAAAATTGAAAAATTAAATTAAATTCTATTTTTTAAATTAAATATTTGAGTTCTTTTCTACATCGGCATTAAATTTGTGATCATTATTTTAACGATAAGTCGATATAAAAAAATATATATATGCGATTGATTTATCAACTTCTATTGAATAGAAAAAAAAAGACTCATAATATTAATGAATAGAAAGATGTGTCAGTTACGTTTAAGAAGTATATGACGTCATTGGTTGGTAATTGCTTAAAATAACTGGTATGAATCGCTTGGGCACTCTCGTCTTCTTTCTGAAACTCGTTAGAGTTATCTCTCTTTTTTCATATAACTTTTTTTTATCATCATCTCTCTTTCTCTTGAGCAACTAAAAATCCACCTGTAGCTCTTACAATTCTCGCACGACTACAAGTATTTGACATAAACTCAGCGTATGATCTCTCAGATTTAAAATCTTAAAATAAAAATTAAATTGTTACGTTTCTTATCACCTTGAACGCACTATTTACATCACTTAATTGACCGCCAAGTGATTTAATATCATCAGGTGTTTTAACTTTAATTAATTAGTATTCAAATTTAAAATTTATGTTTTATTATACTGGCGATATTAATTTTTTTAATAGTAATATTTTATTTTTATGGAAAATGAGGATATCGACCTGGTTTAAAAAATATATATATATAAATATATATACATTGAGTCATTGATCTTGAAATATTCAAATGTTTTTAGTTTGATTGTATGATTCAGAGATAAAATGTGAGTCGAAGACACTTGTATATTTAATTCTATTTCCACAGTCTTACTGTCACACTTTTATGTACACCCACGTACTTTTGTATTTTTATATTATGTTTCTAAGAATATATAAATGAATATTATACTCACATATATCAGGTATTATGACTAATAATAATAATAAAATATTAATTAATTTTTTATTTTAAAACAAATAATAAAACTTTTTAAAACCGCCAGTTTTTCAAACCGGGTTTAAATTATTATTGCTGGTACATCTATATAATATTGATGTATCGATATATTAGCAATATTAATTTAAATCGTGAAAAACTGGCCCTAAATTTTAATAATTAATAGAATAGAAGTATCATTTTTGACTACTGCTTCATTGGACATTTAATACTTTACGTTAATTAATAAAAAAGTAAAAAAAAAACTTGCATTGTAATAGTGTGATAAAATTAATTGTCATTGCATATTTTACAAATTATTTTATATAAATTTTTCGTGTCCAAAACTTGCCAAAAACTTTACCTCTAATGAGTGTAAATATAACTGACAATTAGCAATTTTTGAATTTTTAAAAATCACTAGGCGCATTTTGTTAATTTTCATAATTTAAATTAATTAATTTATTTACTTAAAAGTTATAACTTGTCGCATGTCTGCTATATTCACACTCATTTATTTCTACCCTATATTTTAATTAATTAAAAAATTAAATGAATAAAATTTTTTAATTAAAATTAGTCTTAAACATTTGATTTTGTATAGAAATTATAGATTCAAACTCGATAATTCATAGTATACATAAATATCTATATATATTTTTTATTTCAGACTCATCAGACATCGTTGACTGTAAGCTTAAACTGATACTTGGATTAATATGGACCCTAATTCTCCACTATTCAATTTCAATGCCCATGTGGGATTACGACGACACGGAGGAAGCACAGAAAGGCGCCACTCCCAAACAGAGATTGATGCACTGGATCCAAGCAAAATTACCTGAACTACCAATAAATAATTTCACATCTGACTGGAATGATGGTAGAGCCGTTGGTGCACTTGTTGATGCAGTCGCACCAGGTTTGTGTCCTGACTGGCCTGACTGGAACCCCAAGGATGCCGTGCAAAATGCCTCCGAGGCAATGAGTCTCGCTGATGACTGGCTCAACATACCACAGGTTTATTATTTTTATTTTTACTATTATTTATATTACACATAACATGCGGGTGAGTCATAAGTCATTTCTATCAACTAGGAAGTCATTAAAATCTTTTTTTTTTACCTCCTAGCTTATAAGTCCTGAGGAAATGGTGAATCCAAATGTTGATGAGCTGTCGATGATGACTTATTTGTCGCAATACCCTAATGCTAAATTGAAAACCGGCGCACCTTTACGTGCACGTACTAATCCCAACAGGTAAATTATTTTTTTTACTCAAAATAATTATTAATTTTAAATTTACTTATTATCAGTTATTAGAAATAGATTTAAAAAAATAATATTTAAGTTATTAATAATAATTTATTTCATTTTTTTGGTCGCAGCGTTCCTCCGCCCCGGTAAGTCGGGATGCGAAAGTATTTATTTTGTTAATTATTGATTTACGCATTAATCATTGCCGTAGTGACATTCATACATAAACAAAAAAAAATATATAAATATAATTCATAATTAAAGGGAAATATTACGCCTTCATTCTAATAAATATTAATGTTTGAATACATATCTAACTAGACGAACGTATGATAATAATTTTTTTAAATTAATTAATTAAGTTTTAGTTTTATTTTAATAAAATTAGCTGGTGTGTAAGCGTGTGGTAATTATAATTATTAAAAATACAACGGATTGTTTAACGCTTGTAACCGACTGGCAATATTAATGCGGATTTTTTTTAGTGTGGACGAAGGAATAGTAACTTTAATTACTGCAATAAACCACAATTATTTAAATATCTTATATTTTTTTTGTACGATAATATTTTAGAGTACGCGCCTACGGACCGGGTATCGAGCCTAAAGGACCGATAGTCAATGCGCCAGCAAATTTCACCGTCGAAACCTTCTCAGCTGGCAAAGGTGACGTTGAAGTAACGGTCGATGACGCTAAAGGACATAAATTACCAGTGGACATCCGTTTTAATAACGACAGGAATCTTACGTACTCTGTTTCCTATACTCCCAAGAGCGAGGGACCTCACAAGGTCCGGGTTCTCTATGGCGGTCGTGAAATTCCAAAAAGTCCTTACACTGTTGCGGTCGAAGGCGTTCCAGGTGACCCGAGTAAAGTAACTGCCAGTGGTCCTGGTCTACAACCCGACGGTGTCGTGGTAAATCGGCCAACGTATTTTGACATCTTTACAAAAGATGCTGGTCGCGGAGTACCGGAAGTTATTATTCTTGACCCCCAGGTTAAACAGATAATTATAAAATAAACTGATTATATATTTTTATAATTATAAATTAACAATTTTTTTTCTTATAGAGTTCAAAGACAACTGTACCAGTTAAATTGCGTCAAACATCACCCGACGTTTGGAGATGCGAGTATGTGTCACCAGTAACTGGTTTGCATTCAGTTAATGTATTTTTTGCTGGTAAATTGATACCAAAAAGTCCTATGGGAGTTAACGTCGCACCGCTATCAGATGCTAAAAAATGCCGCGCTTATGGCCGTGGTCTGTTACCCAATGGTGTAAGGGTTAAAGATATAGCAGACTTTGTTATCATAACCAAGGATGCGGGTGAAGGAATACCAGAAGCCCGATGCATTGGTCCAGGAGGTGTAAATTTACCCATAACAATAAATAAAATTGATGATAATAATTATAAGTGTCATTATGTGCCGATAAAAGAAGGCAGACATGTTGTGATGATAACATACGGTGGTAAAGAAATACCCAAGTCACCATTTGAAGTAAATGTTGGTCCTTATAAAGAATCATCAATACGCGTATTTGGTCCTGGATTACATGGCGGTATGGTAAATCATCCGGCTAGATTTACCGTTGATACAAATGGTGAAACTGGAGCGTTAGGATTTTCAATAGAAGGACCGTCTAAAGCTAAAATTGATTGCCATGACAATGGCGATGGAACAGCAGACGTGACTTATTTACCAACAGCACCAGGACCATACGCTGTCCACATACTTTGTGACAATGAGGACATTCCAAAGAGTCCGTACATTGCAACAATTCAACCTGAAGCGGATTTCCATCCGGATAAAGTTGAAGTTCACGGTCCGGGTATTCAACCTGAAGGCGTAGCACGTGATAAGCCCACGCATTTTATCGTTGACGCTAAAAAAGCTGGACAAGCTCCACTGGACGTTACTATTCAAGATGCATTGGGACGTGATGTGCCAGTTAAGCTGGAAAATAAACACGACGGTACTGTACAAGCGCACTATGCACCAACATCTGGCTCTCAGCACATAGTCATGGTAAATAATAATAATTTAATAATAATCTATGCATTGTATTGGAAATTTTTATGACTTATTGACATTTGACTGTCTATTCAGGTGAATTATGGAGGTGTTGCTACGAAGAAATCGCCGTATCGAGTCAAAGTCGCGTCACCATTAAATCCTGCGATGGTTGCGGCCTTTGGTCCTGGTTTAGAGAAAGGAATAAAATCAAATACACCGACGCATTTCAATATTGATTGCCGCGAAGCTGGTAACGGTGATTTAGATGTTACTATGAAGAGTCCTGAGGGTCATGATTTACCGATTTCGCTGACTGACAATGAAGATGGAACCTATACAGTTGATTATGTCGCCCCTCAGCCGGGTACATACACCGTTAATCTAAATTACGGTGGTCTAAAAGTACCTCAGTGTCCTATCAAGGTCAATGTTCAGCCTCATGTTGACGTGTCGAAAATAAAAGTTGAAGGACTTGAACCAAGTGAGTATTTAAACAAAACTCTGTTGATTAGTTGTGTCGCCGGTGATTATTTAGGCTACGGTAATTGGGAGAGACGTGGGTTTTAAAATCGTAAATTGTTGTAATTTATAGATCTTCGGATTTCGCGGGTTTATTAGTCACTATGTTATACCCGGAAGTAATTAACAAATGATTTATTGCTTTAAACTAAAGTATATTTTATATACTTTTGAGTAATATAATATTTTAAAGTTCAGGATAAGAACAAGGATAATGCTAACATGTACGTGTGTTATTGAGCTGGTAACGAGCCAGTACTGAAATAATTCAAGGTGATTTATGATAAATTTTCACGCGACTTTTTAATTTTCACAAGTCATAACATCGGTGTAATTTATTATTATTGTTATTACTATTATAATAATTGTTTTATTATTTAAGCCTGAATTACTTTTGTGATTTATTTTTAGATGGTAAAGTAATGATATAATTCACGTGTTAATGGAGTAATAATAATTGTAATGAATGAAATTTTATAAAATTATTATGATGATGAACCAAAATGATATTTAATAAATTTAGGTCGCGAATTGTCCCGGTTTACGATTAGCTCGTCTTTCCTGTATACCCTCGCCCGATGTTTATTTTCAGATCTCACAAATTCCTCGGTACGATTACGTAGCCTTTGGCTTAATCTAAAAATATTATAATTTACATTTAACTTGACAAAATTTATCTTTTAAATTTGAAGAATCTACGCGAGATATTTAAATTATAAAAAATTATTTTTTTTTAAATTACAATAAACAGCAAAAAAAATTTTTTTTAGCTTTTAAATAATTTTGAGGATTTTTTGATAATAGATCAATAGATTTTTTTTTTTATTGATACTGATTTTTATATTAATTTAACTAACACGCGAGAAATATTTTTTTTTTGTGGCAAAATTTTTAAAATTCAGTTTTTTAAATTTATTCTTTTTTTATTAAAAAAAAATAAATTGCTACAATAAAATGAAAATATTTTCTCGTGTAAATTTAATAGTACTGACGTACACAATTATCGGGGGTGCACAAGCCAAAAAAATTTACTTAAAGATTAAAATTAATTATTGATTGTTATTTATCCTAATTAATAAATAAATGCTTGCGCGCCACCGTTGTAAATAAATCCAAACAGCTAGTTTTCCCAAATGACGCTTCCCGTCAATAATTTATGCGCCAAATCAAAAATTTACGCTAATTAGCACTTGTGAATAATTGATAATAATAATTAATTAATAACTTAATAAACATAAAATAGACTAGCAATAATTAACGCTAATTAAAATAGAGAAAAAAAAACAAAACAATATACAGCAAAAGCAAACAAAAACGAAAATTATAGCGGCACCAGTCAACAGTCTCCAGCAATTCCGCGTGATAACCCAGGAGGCTGGCAAGGCGGCTGATTTTCAAGTTGTTATAACAACTCCGTCGGGTAATAGAGTCAAGGCCCATATTATTCCTGCACACGACGGCTACTTGGTTAATTTTACGCCCACTGAACTCGGTGAATACCTGTTGGGAATAAGTTTTGGCGGCGAAGCAATAACATCATCACCTTACCGTTTAAATTGCGTTCACGGCAGCGATCCATCCAAGGTCCGTGCATCTGGACCGGGTCTTCATCGAGGTCTAGTCTCCAGGCCAGCAGAGTTTGTCATTGACACACGTGGTGCCGGACAAGGCGGCCTTGGTGTCACTGTGGAGGGGCCTTGCGAGGCTGCGATTAATTGCCGGGACAATGGCGATGGCACTTGTTCGGTCGCCTATTTACCAACTGAACCCGGGGATTACATCATCAATATCACATTCAATGATCGCCATATACCTGGGTCACCATTTCAAGCCATCATCGCACCAGAGCAGGATCTCTCCAAGATCAAGGTCACCGGAAATGGCATTAAGCCCCATGGTTAGGAGCCGCGTGGAACGTTTGCTGCTCGATTAAAATGCATGACTATTTATCTTAACATTTTTTTTTTATTTACTCTCATATATTTTTATTTTTTAAACCCGACCCCTCCCACCCGCTTTATTCACTACCCTATTTTTTAAATAAATTTTTTATCTTTGATTTTTAATTACTATTAATAAGTAATCACGTGTGTGCAGCTTGTACTTTTTTTTTATAATAGTGATTAATTAATAAGTTATATAAAATTTATAATGTTTGGCGTTGCTATATAAATAATTAGTGTAGTATTAGATTTATAATTATTATATTTATTGTAATGAATATATATGTAATTTTTTTATTATTTATAATTACAGGTTTGAGTGTTAATACACCGACGGAATTTACTATCGACACAAGAGCGATACCTAAAACGCCTGGTGACGATAATAAATTGTCGTGTCTTATTACCAATCCAAGTGGGGGTAAAATGGAAAAAATAATTACACCGCAAAATGACGGTACTTATCGCGTTAGCTATACACCTTTTGAAGAGGGACGTCATACTATTGACATTCTTTACGACAATGTTCCTGTTCCTGGATCGCCATTCTCAGTAAATGTTAAAAGAGTTTGTGACCCACGTAAATGTAAAGCGTATGGACCGGGATTGGAAAAAGGATTTGTTAATAAATCAAATCGTTTTACTGTTGAAACAAGTGGTAATTATTCATTTGTTTATTAAATAAAGTATTATATGAAAGAGTATATTGTGTGACAAGGGATTACAACTATTACTGTGCTGATAGAGGTGCTTATGACTTGAGAATAACGGACTTCTTTTTCGGATTTATTTTAAGTTTCAAGTCAACCTTTACAGTGCGTTTCTTTTTTGAAGGTGAAGTTGTCAAAGTTAATGGTCCATCATCCATGTCAACCGGTTCCTCTGTCAACACAGAACAGCCTGATGCATTTTATTGCAACATAATTTTACGATAATTTACTAATTAATATTAATTATAAAAAAAATGTTTGAAAAAAAAAACAATTCCCGCCTAAATATTCGCGGTGATTATTTTTAATAGTATATTGTGTGACAAGGGATGAAACAAAAGGATTTCAGATCAGGGTGAAGGCTGACATCACCCGCAGTCTGAAATCGTCTTTCATCCTGAGTTACACACTAGATTTTTCATTATTACCTGCATTGGAACTTAAAGTTTCAGTGTCAGCAGCCAGTCAGAAACAAGTTTATTTAAGACCAATGGTGTCATCAACTATTAGCGTAAGCGTTAATTGTCATTTGCAATTTATAATTAAGCAGAAACTATAAATACTATTTATTATTGACACTAATTTTTATGAAACTTAATCACAGTCAGAACTGTCATTTACGTAAATAAAATGAATGCTCTGAAATTACTATTTAAAAAATGACAAGTATCAGAGTTTAAATTGCGAAAGCCTTCAGTCAGCGGGCAGAAAAATTATTTGTTTGTTCCCTCGGGACGAAACAAGTTTGTTTCTGCCCGCTGACCGAAGGCATTCACAATTTACGCTTTTGCTAATATTCATTTGCAGCATTGGACTGAAATTCGCTTTTTTCGACTGGCTGTCACTTTAAGAGACACTGAAACTTAAGTTTCGATCCTGGTATCATGAAAATAAAATAATTTAATTTAATAATTGTATTGTAGATGCAGGAAATGGAGGACTAGGTTTAGCTATCGAAGGACCAAGTGAAGCAATCATGACTTGCACGGATAATTACGACGGGTCTTGTAGTGTCGAGTATGTGCCAACAGAACCCGGTGAATATGATGTAGCTATAAAATTTGGGGAGGTCCATATACCTGGATCGCCGTTCAAAGTCCAAGTAGAAAACGGTATTGATGCAAAAGACGTAACTGCTTACGGTCCTGGATTAGAACCTGAGATGATTCGCGAAGGCATTCCCGCCCAATTTGTTGTGGACACCAGTAAATGTGACCCTGCACAGCTGGATATCAAACTGAAGACAGACAAAGGTCAGATGCAGAAACCAGACATTAAGCATCGCGGCGATGGTGTTTATGAAGTGACTTATCAGCCACCTGCTGCCGGCAGTAATATACAAGTCGGAGTACTTTATGGCGATCAAGATATTCCTAAAAGTCCGTTTTCATTCAAAGTTAATCCAACTGTTGAACCCAACAAAGTTGTACTGTCAGGTCCGGGAGTCGCATCAGCATGTACGGCCTCTTTTCCTGTTGATTTTGTCGTTGACACTTCAAAAGCCGGATACGGCGATCTTGAAGTTCAAGTACTTGGACCAGATCAAGTACCGCGCAAAGTTAGTATTCAAAATATCGGTGATGGTAAATACAAAGCAACTTATTTGCCGGATGACTGCGGTCGTTATAAAGTAAATGTTAAATATGGCGGCAAAGAAGTACCCGGAAGTCCGGTTAATGTTCAAAGTGTGTCAACTGGTAAAGCTGATAAGTGTAAAATAAAAGAGGGCATTCAACAAACTTTGGCACAAGGCGAAGAATACTGTATCAGTGTGGACACTGAAAATGCTGGCCGTGGTGCTGTTACATGTCGCATACGTTCAACTTCCGGAAGGTATGTTACATATTTTATTCTCAATAATAAATTTATTATAATTTACACACTTTGGTTTCTATTTTTAAACAGATTTATTAACATGGACACTGAAAAATATAAACATATATTAAATGTGTAAATTATAATTAATTGGAATGGAGAGAAAAATATTTAAAATTTTCTAGAACTCCTTCGAGTTTATTTCTGTTATTCGAAGCTCATTTATCTTTCTCTCGTTTCCGCTTAATAACTTCCTGCATCCACGAATGAACTCACACGTTCATTTTCTTATTGGAGAATATATATATATATATATATATATATATATATATATATATATATATATATATATATTCACCTAAATATTAATAATTACATGACACATGTCATTAATTACAAGCAACATGACAAATTAATTTTTAAATAAAAAATATAAAATTTATTTTTTAACTGCGTTAATAATTTTACACTAAAAAAAAATAATTTTTGTAAAATCAATATTTTCTAGAGTAATAAATCGATATAAATTATTGGGTTTATTAACCTTATATATAATTTGAAGAACAATTTTCTTGACAAGAAAATCGAAATTTATTTACACAATTTCGATAAAAAAGATCAAAATGTTTCGAACTGAACTCAGATTTCTTCGATTAACAAAATGATTTTTAATGAAATCTTCAAATTTTTACGCCAAAAATATATCAGACAATTTTTAATATCATAATTTCTTGTGGTAAGAATATAAAACTATTCTAAAAGTTTTTTTTTTCTCAGTGCAATAATTATCAATCAACGGTAATTAGTAGACTGTAAAAAATTTTCGGAGTGAACGCGGATTAAATCCGGAGTAATTGCAGAGCGGATGTCTGTTTATTTATTTAATCCCCCAGGAGTGAAATTTACTTCGGGGAGTTTATTTTAATATTAAAACTCCGAATCGGAGTGAATGCGAATTTAAATAAAATCCAGACAACTCCGAAATCATTCCGCTGAAAGGACAAACTCCTTATTTACTCCTTGTGCGGAGTGATTTTTTTAAAAATTCCAAGACTGACGGAGTTAATTTGCATTTAAATAAAATCCGAATTCACTCCCGATTTTTTATAGTGTAGAGTAATAAAAAAAAAAATAAAATAAAATAAACTGATAGTTGTGAAGACAAAGTAGAGATAAGTAAATGGTAATTTTATTGTAACATGTATTATAATGACAGTGAGTGCTTAAGAACCGACGTTGACAGACGTATTCTATTGGAGTTGACAGACGTACATTTACTTTTGGCTCTCATAGAATCTAACACCCAAAGTGTCTGTAGTTATAGTACAGTACAGAAGGCTAATTGTATATTCATACATATGTGTACATAAATATATATATATACTTACGACAATGTATGTCTGATTATACGCGAACACGTTTCACTTGAGCGGTATTAACTTGCATGATACTTAGTTGGCTATTTCCTTCGGAATTTAATTCTCATCCTATGTAAATTGAACATGATGTTTTCTCTTCTGTGTGTTAATCTCTACCCGGCTCGTTTATGCCCTGTTACTTTAGATCTTTTGGCAATTGGCCGAAAATTTTACCTTATTGTCGCTGTTGATTATTTACATACATTATAATGTCAACGTGACACTATACTTTGAATTATTTATTGTTGATATTAAGAATATATAAGATATAAGTTCCAATTATTTATACTGCGAGAAGTACAGTAGATTTTATTATTTATTTGTTATATTTAATGGTAATAATAAATTTTATTTTTTATTTCGCGCTTCTGCAATTTAATAAATTTTTTTTAGTTGATAAATAAAATTTTTTAGTTTTTACGGGAGCCCGTAACTTTGCTCCTATTGGGAATAACTCATCACAATATTAACGTTTTTTGTTCATTATGGTGTCCTCTAGTAGGAGAAACCATAAAAAGTCGTGATAAAAATTTATTTTCTGAGTAATCGACGTCGGGCACATGCGGGCAGATAACACTGGCCATATTTTTCTTTGAAGGGTAGCCCGTAACTTTGCTCCTATTGATAATAACTCATCACAATACTAACGTTTTTTGTTTATTATGGTGTCCTCTAGTAAGAGAAACCATAAAAAGTCGTGATAAAAATTTTATTTTGGAGTTATACCGTAGCAGGAAGGATGAGGGTGAATCGGGAGGATGTTATTAATTTTTATAAAGAGTGGCCTGTAACTTTTCATCTTTTGGGAACAACTCCGGATAATATTAACCATGACAACAGTTTTCATATTTATTCTCAATTTAACTCCTGATTAGACCACGTGATTGTCAATCTTCATGTATCTGAAAATCGGAACGTTTTCCGCGAAATGAAAATGAAAAAAATTTATGTAATTTGACTGCTTAAGAGGTAGTTGATGGCCTGAAATTTTCGGCTGACGTACTAGTGCCTGTGAGAAATATTTCAAAAATCTAGATCCAGTAGACGTTTTGCCTTTTCCGTTTTTTTTTATTTTCCTTCCGCGAAAACCTTCCGATCTTCAGGTACATAAATCTTGAATATGTTCGATCTTGGTCAGATGTCTCATTTTCACCCTAGCCAAGTCCCTACCAAACTTTTTAATGAGATTTACTTACTCTCCCCTTGTCTATTGTTTGAAAATCAGGTCTCGATTTTCCTACCATTGATAGGATATAAAAATATATATGATTATAAATGTCTTGATAAAATTTTATTAAATAATAAAATAAAATTATCAATAATTAGTACCCTGTCAATAATTACGACTTTAACCTCAATAATTAAAAAAAAAAATGACATTTATATCATAAAACAATTTATCAAAAATTAATACTCGTTATTTATTGATTTATTGATATATTTTATTTAATTACAGTGAAGTTGTGGACATTGATATTGAAGATAATGGAGATGGAACCGTAAATATTTATTATACTGTTGCTGATGCAGGGGAATATACACTTAATATCAAATTTGGTGGTCAACCAGTGCCAAATGGTTTCTATACATTTACAGTACGTATGCAATAATCACCTCATAATTATTAATTATTTATTAAATAACAAAACAATAAATTAAATAAATAATCCACACTATCGATTTTGAATTTCAAATGTGCAATAAAATTTTTCAACAATTGTAGCAAAATAATATAACTAGAGTAGACAATTGCAGCGAGTATAAACTTTATGAAAGTGCAGTTTTGGCCGGAATTTAGACAGTTACATTTGCACAAAGAATTTATTTATATAAGATTAATGAAAATAAGGTATGGTAAACAAAGCGTGACTTAACTGCAGTGGCAGCTTCGAAATAAATAAAGCTGACGAAAAGTAAAGAGAGTTGACGGAAGATTGAAATTTTTTTTTTACGATAGTCTCTCTCGTTGGTTTGTAAATCCTCGTGATCTTGGGATGACAACTGTTTCAAACTGTCTCTCCCATTTCCCGAATTGCTTATAACATTTGTGGGGGTGAGTGGGGGCGTAATTTTGTATCTAACTATAGAGACTAACACGTCCGGGATATTGTCGCGGAGTTTCCAGTCTAACAGTTCACGTCGTAGTGTCGTCGGAATAGCATCGACGTCTTCTTCATCTGTACATAATATTTATATATTCATAGATAGGGATATATATCAGTGATAACTATATACTGCTATAGTAAAATTACTGTAAATAAAAATCTACACTTTGTACATGTAATCTGTACTACAGATGTCATTTAATTAGCGGGTACTTTGATTCCTTAACGCTGATTCATTTATTTTAAATAAAAAGGTACTTTATATTTTTTATGATTAAATTATCCGTAAATTGTGTAAATTTATCATATTTTATTTATAATTTTACTATTTTATTTTTTTTTGTGTACAGAAGTTGGGCAGAATATTTTTTTTTAGGAAATTAAATGTCAGTATAAATCCATAAATAAAATTACAAGAGATGTTGAATTAAAGTTTATTCGTATGGACATCCATGTACTATTTTCATCTTAACTAACGGGCTTTCTTGAATTTATAAGCGTAGAAAAGAGAGATTGTGGGTGGACTTGGTGACTGGTGAATTGATGCTCTGGATTAAATTATACATTTTTAGACGACTAGATATTATTTTAAAATTTTAAAAAATATATACAGATTATTTGTATTGTATGTTTTCAACACATGAGTACTTTATAGTGATTTTAAAATTGTAAAAGAAAAAAAAATTTTACTGGGTAGTTGTTAAAATATTTGATAGCAGTGTAAAGATTTAAAAAATAAATAAATAAAGTTAATTTGACTAGGAGAGACACGGCGACAGCTGCAAATCTAGTAGATCCGCGTGGATTCACCGCGACTCCAAAATAACTAATAGAAGCAACAAAACGCCTGTTGCTTCCCTTGAGATTTTTAAAATTTATTTTATTGTAGATTTTACTATTTATAATTAAACTAGATTTTGTTAATTAAATTTTTATTTTACCCATTTCCGGGGTTAAGATGCAACGAATAAAACGAATTAACATACAGAGTAATGGACAACATATGGAAACAATACTAAATATGTGTTATATTACACTTGTTAGCGATCTAGATTAAACGTCAGCAAAATTCAAATTTATTTCTATCACATTCCTCAATAAATACAAGAGTGGGGGATTAGATCTATTATTGTTTTAGCAAATTGTTGTTTATACCATCTCTTGACACCTTGAGTATCAAAGCTCGTTCTAAGATTGTACAAGCTACCGTTTTATTGACAAACTAAAAAAAATTAATTTTATAATTTTAAGTGACGGTAAAGATTTATCAAATGTCAAAATATTTAGCTATTGCGTTTATGAATTATTTAGATTATTTATGTGTACTGTACATACCTTGTTTATGAACGTAACAACCTCGTGACAAGATTCAATTCAAGGTTTTCGCGTCTTATGTAACGGTTTCATATTAGCCAGGATTGAATTATGAAATCAATTAGAGAAAATGTTTTATTTCATAATATAAAAATTTACAGTAACAAATTTTTAATTACTTATTTATTTACATTTTGTTCAAAAATTTATCAGTTATATTTTTTTAAAAATATTTTATTCAAATATTAATTAATTAAAATTGTCACAAGTGTTAATTAATGAAATTTTCTGAAAATCAAGTTAATAGAATTTTTTTGAAAACTATTAATTATTAAATTTTTTTTGAAATATTAATTAATAAAATTTTGTAAAAATGTAATTAATATCATTCTTTTGAAAACTATTAATTATTATAAGTTTTTTGAAATATTAATTAATTAATTTTTGTTAAAATAATAATTAATAAAAGTAGTTACAAGTATTAATTGATAAAATTTTGCAAAAATGTAATTAATATAATTTTTTTGAAAACTATTAATTATTAAAACTTTTTAAAAAAATTAATTAATAAATTTTTTTAAAAATATTAATTAATAAAATAATGAAAAAAATTTTTTTTAGGCATCAGAAGAATATCGTGAACAAAGTACCCACAAAACAACAGGAAGAAGGTCGCACAACGAACGCGTAGTAGAAAAGCACAGCTCAAGTGTTCAAGAAAGCTCAAGATTTACACGACGTAGTACAGCAAATCAGCAACACGAAAGTGTTAAGTCATTTAACTCAATCCGTCTCAACAGTATCCCTTTGCCATCAGGTGACGGTACCGTGACATGTAAGTACTTTATACAATTATTTACATTTCTTTAAATTGTTCCCTGTCTTTGGTACTTAGTCTCTCCTATTCTGAGTAAAGCCCAACATTAATAAAATATTTGATACTGTAAAATATCCGGAGTGAATTCGGAGTCATTACGGATTTTATTTAAATTCGCATTCACTCCGATTCGGAGTTTTTATATTAAAATAAACTTCCCGGAGTAAATTTAACTCCGAGGGAATTAAATAAAGAAACAGTCATCCGCTCCGCATTCATTCCGAAAATTTTTTACAGTCTAGATGTGAGCCAAAAATCGATGAACGTAAACTATTTAGTAGTTTATTAATTAATCAAAATTCCTTAGTATTAACAGTATACTGTAAAAAATTTGCGAAGTGAACGCGTATTAAATCCGGAGGGAATTCGGAGTGAATGCGGAGCGGATGACTGTTTATTTGTTTAATCCCTTCGGAGTGAAATTTACTCCGGAGAGTTTGTTTTAATATTAAAACTCCAAATCGGAGTAAATGCGCATTTAAATAAAATTCAGATCACTCCGCTTAAAAAACAGTCTTCAAAATTACTCCGTATGCTGAGTGATTTTTTTAAAAACTCCAAGACTCCGACGGAGTGAATTTGCATTTAAATAAAATCCGTAATCACTCCGAATACACTCCCGATTTTTTACAGTGTAATTATTTATTGATGCGTTTACAAATTTAATAGTTTGTTTGACAGATGTGACAAGTCCTCATTACTTTGAATTTGAATCTTAATAATTTAATATTAAAGTGCAGTAGTAAATTATTATTATTATTATTTATTATAAAGTTAGGTAGAAGTAAAGACCTTGATTAAAACTTTTCTACATAATACCCAAGTATTACTATGCCAAAAATATGAATAGGATAAAGTAAAATACGACGAACGAGGGAAGAAAGAGAGATAAATATTTAAAGATGTCGTAAGGTTTTGCTATTCGTGTTATTAATATTGGTCGATGATTAAGTGCCACCGCGTGCACATTTCATCAATTGAATTTATTTTTTAATCCTCAAGGGAAAGAGCAATAAATCAAATAAATGAATTTGACTCAAATAAATTATCAAACAGAAAAAAAAACAGTTTTATATTTTTTAAAGACTCAATGAATGGAGCGATTATTAACATTGATTGTAATTAATGATTAACATGAATTTTCATTAATCCTCGTACGTTAATCTTTTGGTTTTAACACTTTACAAGTGACAAATGAGCCACAACTTGTCCATACGATTGCGATTAACGTTACGCATCGTTAATTAGATCTTGATGAAGAGTTTGCGCCAGTCGTGCTTTTATATTTCCTTTGGCCCGTGATCCAACGCCAGAGCAGAGCTGCTGTGATTTCCTGTCTGCTGTCTATGTATTTTGATGATATACATAGAAAAAAAAATAAAACAAAAAAAAAAAAAATGAGTTTAGTAAAATTTATTTTTGTTAGAATTTTTACGGAAGAAATAAATTGCGAAATTAATTGGTTTATTTTGCAGAAATTTTGAAAAATAAACGTAAAATGTTTATATTTTTTTGAGTTTACATTAGAGTAATATTTTGAAAAAAAAAAAATGTTTATTTTTATAAATAATTTTTATATTTAAATTATAGTTCTTCTTATTTTAGTGTTTAGATCTATTAGGAGTGATTGAAAATATATTTCAGTAACTGTTTAAGCAACTTAGTGATCCATTACATAGTAAGTAAATACATAATAAGATAAATTTAAACCTGCAACAAAGTATAGCTTAACTTAGCACATTCCTGGCAAATAAATGTTCAATGAGGTGTTTAAATGATTTATTTTAGAATTAAAATACTAACTAATGTTTACGCGCCTGAGTCATTATTAAGTGAATGGGAAAATTTACACATTAGTTCAAATTTGTTTACTTAACATAAAGATATTGATTATGCTGTGAAAAATTTGCGGATCGAATGCGGATCAAAGATGGAGTAACTGCGAAGCAGATTACTGTTTATTTATTTAACCTTCGGAGTGAAATTTACTCCGGGAAGTTTATTTCAATATATTAAATATATTCAAACTCCACAGCGGAGTGGAATTCATTCCCAAAGGAAATTTATTTTAGTATTAAAACTCGGAATCGGAGTAAATGTGGATTTAAATAAAATTCAGATCATCCCGGAATCACCGATAAAAAAATAATCTCCCCATTTACTCCGTATGCGGAGTGATTTTTTCTAAAACTCTGGAACTCCGAGTGAGGGAGTGAATTCGGATTTTAATAAAAACTGTAATCATTTCGAATTCACTCCCGATTTTTTACAGTTTAAATCTGGAGTGAATGCGGAGCGGGTGACTGTTTATTTATTTAACCCCCTCGGAGTGAAATTTACTCCTAAGGGAAGTTTATTTTAGTATTAAAACCACGGATCGGAGTAAATGTGGATTCAAATAAAATTACGATCACTCCGGAATCACTCCGCTAAAAAAATTCCCTATTTACTTCGTATGCGGAGTAATTTTTTTTACTCCGGAATTCCGAGCGAATTTGTGTTTAAATAGAATCCGTAATCACTCCGGATTCACTCCCGATTTTTCGCAGTATTTTTTATTTAAATTTTATGAGCAAGTAAATACTTAAACGTTAGATAAATAAATACAGTGAAGATAAATATTTTGGTTTATTTTTCGTATTTATTAAATGATGTCTTAAAATAGAATGAATTTTTTAAAAATAAGTCTTTAAAAATTAATTAGTTTGATGAATGACATGGGTCTCTATGGCTATCAAAAAAAACTTGGAATGTACTTTTTTTTTTTTTTTTTTTTTCACAAGTAAAACATGTCGGTTTTTTTTTTAATTTTTATGTTTTGAATTATCTGTTGCAATAAAAAAAAAGATTGTAGTTTTTAATTTACATGTAACTAAATTTTAATTTATTTTTAAATTTATAAAATTTTCACAGAATTATTTTTGCTGATTTCTAAAAATAGATTTTTTGAATTATTTAAAAAAAAAAGTTACGATTAAAATCTGATTAGTAAAAAAAAATTCTTCTTAATTCAAAATTATTTGCTAAAGAAAATTAATTATATAAGAGAGAAATTTGCAGTTGTGATTATCAATGAAAAAAAAAAAATAAATAAATAAAAAAGAAAAGTTGAAAAAAAAAAAATTGGACCACTGCCCATCTTGTCAATTAAAAATTCTCAAGAGCTCAGGCTTAATAATAATTAAATAAAATTTTTAAAAAATTTCCAGCGATAAATAAACTCAGAGGATTAGCAGCTAAATGATAATAAAAAAAAAAAAAAACATATATATATATTTATAAATCGTGAAGAAAATAATTAAATATAGAACTTAAAATTTATAATATTTTTGTGTATCATTCCATAATAGTATCACTCCTTCTCTGCCGATCCCTTTTGGCGTCATCGCCCGAGCGGTTGCGTGGGAGGCGAATTAGTTTGGCCGAGAAGAGACAACTTCTTTGATAGCATTACATTTGTGGCATACGACCCCGAATGTTATATATTAACTTTAGCCTGGTCCTCTGGAAGATAATTCGGCCTCTATCCCGGGACCCAGTAGCATATTTAAAGTTGATACCAACTAGAAACTCACTCATTCCAACACCCGTGTTTAGAATTAAGAGTTGTCAGTTCAGCTTGAGATGTCTTGCTGACCAGTAGAACTGGAATTTTAATTTAGAAAATTTATATTTTGTTTAATTGTCAAAAAAATTTATATTTATTTGTAATAATGTTTACTTGGTACTTTTTTTTTATGTGAATTTATAATTGTGTAGCTTCAAAGTGCATTCATATTAAGTTTTTTTTTTTTTTTTTGTAATAATTAATTAATAAAAATAAAAATAATTTACTGAGATACCAGAAATGATTTGGGATGACGAGGAGGAAGAAATTGCAACTTGGGAGGATATATCATTTTACTATAAAGAGTGGCTAAAATCAGTAACTTGCAGTGAAATTGATTACCCAGACAGACCTAGTTTTTATGTAAACACAAATCCTGCAACCAACGGTCAAGAAGAAGAAATACCATCTCCGGGTCTTGATTTCGCGCCCTTAATATTTCAAAGTCTTTATTATATTAATTCGCGTAAAGGTGGGACTTGTGTAGAAATTGTTTTTTTTTATTTTTATTTTTAGGACCCAGCTGAATTTTAATTTAAGCAGATATTTTTTTGCCCAAGATAAATATATTTGTTTTAATTAATATTAATATTTATTGTTTATTATTTTTTTTAGCTGAAGTAAAAATGCCAAGTGGAAACGTTGATAAGCCAGTGATCGAAGATAATCATGACGGAACTGTTTCTATAAAATATGATCCAAGGGAAGAAGGTCTCCATGAACTTTACGTTAAATTTAATGGCGAACATGTTCAAGGTAAAATATATTTATATTTTTTAAAAATTGCTTACTTATTTCATACTGAAGTTACGAGGTCTACTTATTTTTGGATTTTTTTAAAAATGATAAATTAAAAAAAAAAAATATTTTAAAAAATTGCACCTACAGTTTTTAAAATTTTCTCCATGTGCATATTTTTAGTTTTTTTTTTTAATTGATTTATTGAAAAAAAATCTAAAAATTGTTAATTGTCTAGTAACTTCATGATCGTATTTATTTTCGTGTCCTTGATACTAGAATGTTTTTTTAAATTACTGCTATAATTAAAAAAAAAAAGTAGATATATAATTTTATATATAATCCTATTTTCTAAAAATGAAATTACCCCTCGCATTTGTTATTTTAGTTTTATAATCCGTCTTACTGTACGAATTATAAAGTAATAAAAAAAAGATTATGAGATCGTGAGCTTAATTTTACGATCTAGTTTTTCTATATTTAAAAATTTTTTAAATCTAGTAATTTTTTTTTTTTTTAGTTAAAATTTTATAATTACTTTCGATGAAATTTTTATTTAAAAATAATTTCAACAGATAATTAGAAAAATATATATATAATTTTATTTATTTATTTAGTGCCATCACAGCGCGGAAAATAAGAGAGAAATTTTACATATATATATATATTTTTTATGATACTGAATTTATCCGACGTTTAATAATTTTTGAATATTTTTCAAAACGATAAATGATAAAAAAAAAAAATATTTTCAAAAATTGCACCTGCAGTTTTTTTAATTTTCTACATGTGCATATTTTTAGTTTTTTTTTTTTAATTGATCTGTTGAAAAAAAAAAAAAAAATTCAAAAATCGTTAATTGTCTGCAAACTTCAGGATCATTTTATTTTTACTTCTGTTTGAAATTTTCACTTCGATTTCCACGAATCGACTTGAAATTTTTTCGCGAGCCACCCAAAAAATTTACTGAGAGAAAAACCGTTTCTTAGCTCGAAAATTTTATTCCTAGGTCCATTTTGTGCGAATAATTTATTAGAGGCTGAATTACCAGATATTTATTTATAAATAAACATATTTAATTAACAGGTTCACCATTTAAATTTCACGTCGACTCTTTATCGAGTGGTTACGTGACAGCTTACGGCCCAGGTTTAATTTACGGAGTCTGCGGCGAACCTGCGAATTTCACTATTTCTACAAAGGGCGCCGGTGATGGCGGACTATCCCTAGCCGTCGAAGGACCCAGCAAAGCCGAAATTTCTTGCCACGACAACAAAGACGGCACCGTATCAGTGTCTTATCTACCAACAGCTCCCGGAGAGTACAAAATTTCAGTTAAATTTGGCGACAAGCCAATCAAAGGCAGTCCCTACGTTGCCAAAATAACTGGTAAAATATTTAATAAATTATTTATCACAATATTCAGCAATTACTTTCCCGTTAAATAAATAATTTAATTAAATATTCAAAATTAGGTGAAGGTCGTAAGAGAAACCAGATATCTGTTGGATCATCAAGTGAAGTCCAGCTGCCGGGAAAAGTATCCGAGGCTGACATACGTTCGTTAAATGGATCGATAACGGCACCAAGTGGTTTAGAGGAGCCGTGTTTTTTGAAAAAAATGCCCAGTGGTAACATTTGCGTGTCATTTACACCCCGAGAGGCTGGCGAGCACGTCGTTGCCGTCAAGCGAATGGGAAAACATATTCAGAACTCTCCGTTTAAAATAGACGTTAAGGATCGCGAGGTTGGTGACGCTAAGAAAGTTAAGGTATCAGGAAGTGCACTAAAAGAAGGTAAAACTCATGTTGAAAACACATTTTCAATTGACACCCGTAATGCTGGTTTCGGAGGACTGTCTCTGTCAATGGAGGGACCCAGCAAAGCTGAAATCCAATGCAAAGACAACGCTGATGGTACTCTGAATGTGTCTTACAAACCAACTGAACCGGGCTACTATATAATGAACTTGAAATTCGCTGACCATCATGTCGAGGGCTCGCCGTTTACAGTAAAAGTAACTGGAGAAGGCAGCAACCGGCAGCGCGAAAAAATTCAAAGACGTCGTGAGGCCGTACCGATTACTGAAGTCGGTAGCCAGTGCAAGCTGACCTTCAAGATGCCTGGGATCACTTCTTTTGATCTGTCGGCGACGGTGACTTCACCTGGTGGTATCACTGAAGACGCGGAGATAAAGGAAGTCGAGGACGGACTTTACGCAGTTGCCTTTGTACCAAAAGAACTTGGTGTGCATACGGTGTCGGTACGCTACAAGGAGATGCATATTCCTGGGTCACCATTCCAGTTTACGGTTGGTCCACTGAAAGATGGTGGCGCTCACCGGGTCCATGCCGGTGGTCCAGGTCTGGAAAGAGGCGAACAAGGCGAGCCCTGTGAATTTAATATCTGGACACGTGAAGCTGGAGCTGGGACTTTAGCTATTTCTGTTGAAGGACCCAGTAAAGCTCTTATTGATTTCAAGGATCGCAAAGACGGTAGCTGTTATGTCAGTTACTGTGTCTCTGAACCAGGTAAATTATTTATTTATATTTAAATAAATTATTTATTTATTTAAGTTTTATTTTTAACATTTCAATGATTCATTTTGCGTGAGACGCGTCCTCACCTCGTTGATATCGCGGTAAATTTATCTTAACTCATCTAAAAATTATCTTTCATCTAAAAAACATTTTAAAAATACACCATCGTCTATATATGCTCGCGATAAAATAATATTTTGGCGGCGGAGACACGATGCCGTTGCTATTACGTCTAGCTCACGTGGTTTATATTCGGGTCGTGTGGATGTTTTTATGCTGAAGATAAAAAAAAAAGATTAAGATAAAAATATAAATTGTGAGAATGGGTACATTATTATATGTAATATATATACATATACCTACATAATATATATGAGAGCGTTAAAATGAAGTGATGATGAAAATTAAAATTTAATATTTTTTGTGTGCGTAAATAAAATATTTGGTGATAAATATATAAGAATTAGCTTTTCTTAACTGTGTAAGATTTAAAAGAGGACAGCGGTGGAGGCGGCATTAACTCAAGACGTTCGGAGGTTTAAATTCGTTAGGGAGAGACCTAGTGGTGCACAACCAACTCCCGGTTGCACAGCTGCACTTGTCTTTCTCAACAGTCCTTTTATTATTTATTTATCTCTTCTTCTTTATCTTCATCATCATCATCATCATCTTCTTCGTTTAGTAGTTCGTCAGTAGCACAAGTCTATTTATAATTGCCATTCACTTCACTACTTTACATACATTTATTTATTTATTTACGTACTCATTGTTTACCTTTTTGTTATTGCTGTCAGTCATGAGTACATTTACGGCTTGTAAAAATATTTTTTTGCAAACTCCTGATGATGGTCTGTCATTTTAAATAATTTTTTTTTTAAATTTAAATTATATTGATGTTTATTTTGAATTACAGGTGACTACAGAGTGGGAATAAAATTCAATGACCAACATATACCCGATTCACCGCACAAAGTTTATATATCACCGGCAGTTGGTGATGCTCACAAATTAGAAGTTGCTCAATTTCCAGAACATGGTGTGCAACCAGATAATCCAGCAACGTTTTTAGTACGTAATAATGGCGCACGAGGACAACTTGACGGCAAGGTAAATTATTTTATTTATTTATTTTATATATTTTTTTACCCTGAAGCTGAAGTATCCTGAGGGCTGTAATTTTATAAATTAATTCATGAAAAGATTTAAGAGTCTAGTTATTTATACATATATGAGCACATATATAAAACAAAAATTTTTTTTTAAATAATAAAAATAAAAATTAGTAAATTAAATGAAATATTTTGTAAATTATAATTATTAAATTTTTTTTTTTTATCTACGGATATCCCTCCAGTGTTTTTATGACTAATCGAGGACATTTAAATGTAAGCTTGCGTAAAGTTAT
Organism: Microplitis deprimator; assembly: GCA_964016945.1. Classification (NCBI taxonomy): domain Eukaryota; kingdom Metazoa; phylum Arthropoda; class Insecta; order Hymenoptera; family Braconidae; genus Microplitis; species Microplitis deprimator. The sequence continues at coordinate 18,234,999 of OZ024709.1, read as the reverse complement.
CTAAAAATAAACGCGGTATTGCAAAATACGATGCCACATCATGAGGAAAAGTGCGTGGGCGATATATATATATATATATATATATATATATATATATATTTTTTTTTCTGTCTTGACACATAAAAGCTCAATACGTGTAATATAACTTATATTGAAAATTTTTTAGTTATTAGTCATGATGAGTATAAAATAATAATTATTTTTAAAAAATAATTTGCAGATCGTGTCACCAAGCGGAGTGGAAGATGACTGTTTCATCCAAGCAATTGATTCTGAAGAGTACTCTGTAAGATTTATGCCACGGGAAAACGGAATTCATAATATTCATCTTAAATTTAATGGGGTACACATCAATGGAAGTCCGTTCCGCGTGAAGGTTGGAAAGGTGGACGCTGATCCAGCCGCTATTCAGGCGTACGGTAACGGTCTCAAGGAAATAAAGACAGGACAGAAAACAGATTTTATTGTCGACACTTGCAATGCTGGCCACGGCGCGCTCGCTGTTACCGTTGATGGTCCCAGCAAAGTCGCTATGGACTGCACTGAAGTCGAAGAGGGATACAAAGTCAGGTACACTCCTTTGGTACCCGGGGATTACTATATTAGTATCAAGTACAATGGGTATCATATTGCTGGATCACCTTTCAAAGTTACAGCAACTGGTAATTATTTCTTTAGTTTTTTAAATTAGTATATTACACACCTAGGGAGGAAGTAGGACATTCCTAACACGCGTATTGGGACGTTCTACTTTTCCCCGTGGTGTGTATACGATTTTTCACCAGATCTGTACCTGAAAGTTTAAATTTTTGACTGTTTCTGGGAAGAATGGCGCATGCGCTAATTTTTATTACTTGTTTTCTCACAAGAGAAAAAGAGACTCTCTTCCCGCTAAACAGGCCAGGAATTTAAACTTTCGATGCAGGTATGGTGGAAAATTTATTTGCATGATACCAGGATTGAAACTTAAAGTTTCAGTGTCTCTTAAAGTGACAGCCAGTCGAAAAAAGCGAATTTCAGTCCAATGCTGCGAATGAATATTAGCAAAAGCGTAAATTGTGAATGCCTTCGGTCAGCGGGCAGAAACAAACTTGTTTCGTTCCGAGGGAACAAACAAATAATTTTTCTGCCCGCTGACTGAAGGCTTTCGCAATTTAAACTCTGATACTTGTCATTTTTTAAATAGTAATTTCAGAGCATTGATTTTATTTACGTAAATGACAGTTCTGACTGTGATTAAGTTTCATAAAAATTAGTGTCAATAATAAATAGTATTTATAGTTTCTGCTTAATTATAAATTGCAAATGACAATTAACGCTTACGCTAATAGTTGATGACACCATTGGTCTTAAATTAACTTGTCTTTGACTGGCTGCTGACTCTAAAACTTTAAGTTCCAATGCAGGCAATCATGAAAAATCTAGTGTGTAACTCAGGATGAAAGACGATTTCAGACTGTGGGTGATGTCAGCCTTCACCCTGGTCTGAAATCCTTTTGTTTCATCCCTTGTCACACAATATATGATACTGAAGTTAGCCGACGTCTTATAATTTTTTAATTTTTTCAAAACGATAAATTATAAAAAAATGCACCTATAGTTTTTTTAATTTTCTATATGTGTATATTTTTAATTTTTTTTTTTTAATTAAATTCTTAATAAAAAAACCCAAAAACTGTTAATTGTCTGCTAACTTCAGGATCATCACAATTAATTATTAAATAAATATTCAATAAAAAAATTTTTCGGTTTCCAGGACAAGATTTAGCTGAAAAAGGAGCTCAGGAAACGAGTTCCATTGTCGTAGAAACTGTTCAAAAGTTTTCAAAATCAAAACAAACTGGTCCAGTATTACCGCGTTTCAAATCTGACGCCAGTAAAGTTACTAGCAAGGGTATGGGATTAAAAAAGGCATATTTAGGAAAGCAAAATCAATTCAGTGTCAGTGCCGGGGAAGCTGGTCAGTATCTTACCCTAATTAAAACTCAATTATTGTTACATAATTAATATTCACGTGTCTAATTTGTTTAATAGGCAGCAATATTTTGTACGTTGGTGTTTACGGACCAAAAGGACCTTGCGAAGAAGTTTATGTCAAACACGTTGGTCGTAATAACTACAACGTCAGTTATCTTGTACGTGAACGAGGCGAGTACATCGTTATTGTCAAGTGGGGTGACGATCATATTCCTGGATCACCATTTAAAGTTGACGTTTAATTTATATAACTAACCGGTTAAATGTCAATTAATTTATATATTGATAAATTAATCAGTGGTCACGTGTCAGATGTTATGAGATGCAGCTCATTTATGTCAGCACTTTTTTTTTTTTAAGTGCAATTATATCATATCGGAGGCAATTATTATTATTTTATTGAAAAAAAATTTAATTTTGTTATTCTTTTGATTGATTTAAAAATTCGCGCCTTCGAATTAATTTGTAGAATTCTTTTTTTTATCATTAAATTGACATAATTGTGCTATTTTTATTATTATTGTTATTACTTATTATATAAATGTTATGAAAGCTTCAATTGTATTTTAAAAAAAAACAGCTTTGACTTATAATTATTTAACTCATTATTAAATTTTGAATTTAATATTAATTTTGATTGATGAAAAAAAATTATAAATTACAAGAAAAAATTTAAATTAAAATTTCCAAGTTTTTTGGTAAATTATTTTGGATAAAAAAGCCAACAATGTGCCTTTGAGATTATATTTTTCAAATGTTAACTATAAATAATAAATGTAACTACGCTATATGTATGTTCTAAATGACTATACATCTAAAGTAAATTACAATAAATAAATGAAATAAATAAATATTGTCATGATAGTAATAAAAAAAATATATTTATTAAATGGAGTAAATTTTTTATTTTTAAACCCATTACTGTTTGCTACTTTAACTTTCAGAATTATTTTATTTTTTTTTTTAAATTTATATAACTCGAATTGTAAGTGAAAGACTAAAGACTATATAAAGAGTGTAGAAGAAGTTGATGCAATACATCAATGTCTGGAGAACACATTTATTTACTTTCCGAGTTGTTACTACAGATGGTCAAGATCATCTATCAGGAATTCTATATAATATATATTTTATAGTTCACAACTATATTTTATTATATATTTTATAAGGATATTCCAAGTATATATTACACATTTATTAATCACCATAAATATTCACTAGTAGATAGTAAATAAACATTTATATTCTTAAATCATTTCAAAATATATATATATATATATATATATATATGGATTTTAATAATTATAACCCTGGTTATTATGATACTGAAAGTGGCAGACATTGAAATTTTTTTTTCTTTTCATTAAAAAAATGAAATACTTATGGGAAAAATTTTGAAAAATGTCAAGAAGTTTTAAAAATTTTTTTGTAAGGGTGAAAAAAAAATTTATTTTATTTACAAGTAACTAGTTTATAAAAACAATGAAATTATCTGATGTCTCCTACTTTTGGTATCATAATTTTTAGACACTTAAAAATTTTCGGATTTGCAACAAAAAAAAAATCAAAATATGCACGTGTAGAAAATTAAAAAAGCTATAGGTGGAATTTTTTAAATACTTATTTTTTTTTTTATAATTTATCGTTTTTAAAATTATTAGACGGGTGAATTCAGTAGCTAATAATTTACTTAATGAGGAACAGAGTTTAGATTTTTTTTTTTTTTATATAAAATTTGAGGATATTCTGAGACAGTGTCTCGCACTTTTCAAAAATATTCAATGACTCGACTGTTATGGCCGTATTATAATTTTGTTAATTAATTAAAATAAAATTAGAGTATTAATTGAAAAAAGGACGTGGTTACAATTCTGCCGAAATGTAGATTTGATAAAAAATTGCTTACAGTTTTTATCAACCAGGAGTCAAACAAAATTTTGAAAATAAATTTTAGACTAAAAAATTTTTAAATTCTAATTATAATATTGACTTAACGATTTTGCTGAAATTTATTTGACAAATTTCGTTTAACTCTCAGTTTTGACAGCTGAGTCATTGAATATTTTTAAAAAGTAGGGGAGGGGGTATTGTCTGAAAATGTCCTTAATTTCCACACGGAAAAAAATGAACTATAAAAATTCAGAATGACAAGTAATATAATGATAAAGTGATCAGTAAATACTATCATTCTAAATAGTAATTTTTTCATTTATGATTAAAACGTCAATTACAGGATAAGTAGGAAAATTTATTGTCTATGCAAGAAAAAATACTATGTGAATTTTAAAAATTGTAACTGATACTTAGAAAATAGACGACACGAATTATAAAATTTACTATTTGAATGTTAAAATTCCCCATATTGACAACCGGGTTCCGGGTTATAATTTCAAATAGTAATTTTTAGTTTTTTTTTTCCATGCAGTGCAAAGAACAATTTTCTGGAACGAAAAAAATCGAAGTTTTCTTACTTTATTAAAAAAAAAAATCAGCATATTTTGGATCGAACTCCGATTTCTTCGATTAAGAAAACTTATTTCGAGTGAAATTTTCTGTAAGAATTAAATTCAATATTTCTAAGTCATTCTTTCTGTGTCGATAGTAAATAAACATTTATATTGTCAAATAATTTCAAAATATATATAAATATATACATGGATTTTAATAATTTACTTTGTAGGGGATGTTAAAGTTTTTTTTTTTATATAAAATTTAATTATCATATTTAAATATATGAAATTATTTTTTTCTTAATTAAAAGTGCATAGGTCGTATTTAAATATGAGTAGATATTAATAATTATCATATATAAATATATAATTTAATAAAAATAGTGACTTACTTGATAATATAAAAAAAAAGGTTGAAATATTTAAAAATTGTAACGATTTAGGTAAAGTTAATTTTATCTGACGTTTGACAGTTTAAACTTTGAATCCAATAGCCTAGAGCAATTTAGCACCTCCACCTCTTCCTCTTTCGTCAGCACCCGCGTACGTCTCTTACTCCAAAGTCTATTTGATAAAAAAAAAAAAAAAGTTAAACTGAAACAAAATAAAAAAAAATGTTAAATAAAGTAAATAATAAAAAAATAAAAGAGGAGGTCTCAGAAGTGCCAGGTCACTGTAAACTCACGTCTCCAAGCTCTCGTCACCTTTCATGTGTCTCCACCTCATGTGCGCGACCGCCGTCGCGGAGAACGCGGAATCGCGGCCCCCGGTACCGGTTGGAGGGCCGCTTAAGAATAAACGCCTCGATGGAGGCGGTGGGCGTTCCTTTATTGAGACCGCACTCAACTTCGCAGGCGCGCTTTATCCTTTACGAGTTGCGCAGTGTTATTATCAACTTGTATGTGCGATACTCATTCAGTCTGCTTTGGGCAGCTTCAACTTCTTTTTAATTCTCGACAACTTTTTTTTTTTTTCATTCATTATTTAATCAAAAATTTTTTATTATTCCACACAAATTTAATCTCCAATCCATAATTTTACTGGTCAAAATCTGTCTGATCATTGACACCGACTTGCGACAATTAAACCGTAAAATTTTTCTTTCAAAAATTTTCTTACATAAAAAAATCTTGAGTCAAGAAAAAATTTTTCGGGAATCAAGTCAAGATTTTTTTGAGCCAAGAGAATTTGTCTTGGCTAGAGGAAATTTAGACTTTTTTCCAAAAAATTTAAGTTTTCAAAATTTTTATTGAATCAAAAATATTTACTTTCAGTTGAAACTTTTTTTTTATTTTAAAAATTTATAAGAAAAAAAAAAATTTCTCGTTTTGAATAAAAAATATAAATAGAAAAGAATATGTATTATTCAAATATATACATGTAGGTCAATATACATATACTTATACTTAAACATATACATATATATAAAGATACATGAGAAGAGGCGGAGCTTTAAATACTTTGAATCCCCACTTACACCTTTTATGCGCGTACAAACTCTTTTTACGTGTTACAATTTAACCGTGTGTTACCACTCGTGAAACTCTTTTCTCCCTCTACTACTCTTCCTCTTTATGATCATACAGATATCTATATATATATATACATATATACTTATCCTTATCCTTACCCTTTATCCCCTTGCCCCCTTACTAAAACTCTCCTGCCTCCTACTACTCCGTTAGATCTTCCATACATATATAGACATATATATATATATAACACATAACCAACGAGATGGAGTAAAGATATAATATAATAGGTGAAGAAAATCGCGTATGTGCATGTAATGTAACGTAACAGTAAAGAGGTAACTCGCTACTGGTCTACGAAATGTTAAAGTATGTCCGGTTGTCTGGGTATAAATACAGCTGCCACCCCATACAATTTAATGCCAACTAAAATACAGCTCCTTTATATATTTATATGGATGAAATAACTAAATAATAATATATATGTTATGTAGAAGGAGTAGTGAAGGGAAATATTTAAGATGGTGTAGAGTAAAATGCACCATCTTATACAGAAATTCCATCGCCATTTTGTAAATGTCATTTATTTACATTTATATTTATTATAAAAATGAAAGGTATTTATTTTTTATACCAGCAGATTACTGGATATTATATAGTAGTCTGGAATATTACAACTGCTGGTGATGTTTAATTAGGACGTCTTGTGCGCGACAAACGAGCTCGACGCCGGCGAGATAACACGAGGGCGGAAATTACACCCAGGTATTTATAGGTGTTTCATATATAAATAAATGACAAAAAAAGGTAACAGCAACAACTAAATTCTCAGGTACTGAGAAAATTATGTATTATTTTCTCTTAGCATGTTAATTTATTAATTGTCATACATTTCTTATATTTATTGCGCTGTGCAGTGAACACTGGGCTTGGGTTTTAATACTTCATTGAGATACTTATCGCTAGTTGGGCTGTCGGGTTTTAAATAAATAATTTTAAACAACTTTATTATATATATACATTTCATGGTCTTTTATTTTGTTTAAGATTTTTTATTACTTTTTTTTTGAGTTTTAATACAACGGAATTTCATTGCGGCCGAAAAATTAAACATAAATATTTTGTTTAGAATATTTTTTTAAAATTTAAAATAATTGTTATTACTATTGTTTTTGAACAGAAACAGTTATTATATTTTAGTATTTTGCCGTTAATTCGGACGGAGTACCGTTGGCCCGTCGACTTATATTTTTTTCCAGCTAAAAAGGTATAGTCTATCTATAGGCATACATAAGTCTCTTGTTTTATCTAACGCACCAATTTGTTAATTCATTCATTTATTAATTATTTATATTACCACAATTATTTATATTTTTTTTTTTATTTATTTCAATAGTGCACAGAAAATAAGGATTTCTTGATACAAGAAATTTTTTGCATTATAAATTGAAAACAAAAATTTTCTTGAGCCAATAAATTTTTTTTTAGTCCTAAGAAAATTTTTGTTTTCATTTCGTATTGGCAAAATTTTTTTGAGTTAAGAAAATATTTCTTGAGCTAAGAAATTTTTTAGTTCCAAGAAAATTTTTTATTTCATTTCGTAATGAAATAATTTCCTGAGCCAAGAAATTTTTGTTTAATCCTAAAAAAATTTTTGTTTTTATTTCGTATTGACAAAATTTTTTTGAGTTAAGAAAAAATTTCTTGAGCTAAGAAATTTTTTAGTCCCAAGGAAATTTTTTATTTCATTTCGTAATGAAAAAATTTCCTGAGCCAAGAAATTTTTGTTAAATTCTAAAAAAATTTTTGTTTTTATTTCGTATTGACAAAATTTTTTTGAGTTAAGAAAAAATTTCTTGAGCTAAGAAATTTTTTAGTCCCAAGAAAATTTTTGTTTTAATTTTGTAATGAAAAAATTTTCTTGAAACAAGAAATTATTTTTTTCTGCGTGTTTTATATGAAAGTGCATTTAGATATTTTATTTATTTAATTATGATTTGAATTAACTGATTAATTGTGGGCGGGCAATTATAATACTATTTATTATTATTATTGTTATATTTATTATTATTGTTATTAGATTTATAATAATTATTATTATCATCATTATTATTATTAATAATCAGTAATATAATATTTTCATATCTTTTTCATTAAAAACTAATAGTTAATTTACTAAATACTAAATACACAACAGGACTTGAATCAATTAATTTAATTTAAATATACAAAATGTACAATTATATTTATTTGTTCTTTAGAGTCCATAAAATAATTTTAATTGCTGGAATTAAATAATTTATCCGTGGATTCATTTTTAAGACTAGGTCTTTTATCTTTATCTATTTTATCGGGTTTCAAAACTATAGTCGTTACTATGTTTCACATATAAATACGTCGTAAATCCGACGGTGATGTGATCATGTTGCACTGCGGACACAATTTTTTAGCTCCCTGTAATCATAATTTAAACGTGCACTTGCGTTAATATATTAATACATCATTATTATTATCATTACATGCAGTAACAGGTATTATAAGATATATATATATATATATATATATATATATATATATTATTTGATTTTGATATTGTTGATTTATCATCCGTATAAAGTCATACGGGCTTTGTCAATTTGTCATATCAAGTTGTAATTAATACATTATGCTATCAAAGCAACATGCCATCAATTGTATCACAATCATATACATTTTTATTTATTCAATTAATTGCTTGTTGATATAACGATTATTATTACACGGAAAAAAAGTAATCAAAATTAGTATGCTGAAAATAACCCGAAACCGCTAATGGGATCCGGTAGCTTTTACTGTTGTTAAAAGAAAAAAAAATAACCGCTTCCGAAGCGCGAAATCGAGATGCACTAAAAACTTTTTATTTATTTGTGGAGAAAAAATGGCGAATTTTTTATTAGTTGAAACCATAAATTTTGGGTTTTACATGCAGATAATTTCCGAGTAAAAATTACCCATAAATTTTGGTACTAAGTACATCTAGTCAGCAACTAAATTTTTAAGATGTTAGTAGAAATTTCACTTCAGTTACGTGATATTGAATAGTATATTTTAAATGTGTATGGGGAAAATTTATATATTTACCACATGTTTTAACAGTATCATACTTTCTGGGTAATTTTTACTAAAAATTTATCTGCGTGTATGTAATTATTAATTAACGTGATAGTTTACAATAGTGAGGTTCGAAGGGGTACCTAAGAATTAAAACCCGAAGCTAATAAAAAAAAATCAAAGTGATATATCAACTCTTTCAAGAGATATCGTGCTCACATATGTACACCAGCTGATTCCTAGAAAATTTTTTTTCAATAACAATCTAAATAAAAAAACATAACTATGTCGGAATTATTCATTAGAGTTTCTTTTTACTGTCAGTTTTTTTTTTTAATTAAGTGCTATAGAAAACTAGTGAATGAACGGCTGGATTTTTGAACATTTAAAAATATAGAAAGATGCAACAAAATTTGAATTGAAGTTATAAAAGTTGTCAATCAAGCAGCAATTAAGGATCTTCTTTATGTAATTGTGATTAAAATCTAAATGATTTAGTAAAAAATCAAATAACTTTCATTTACTGGACCGATCATCCTATAGTTAAATTTTGAATCCGTTTTTTTCCGAAGATTATTATTATTATATATAAAAAATATAAAACTTACTAGTGTATGTAACCAACATTGCTCGCAATGGACGTGCCAACAACACACTGAAGTTACTGGTTTTTTATATTGCTCCTTTAAACAGAAAAAAAAAAAAAATGTAAAACTTTAATCTGGAAAATTTATTTTTCAATTAAACGAAAATAATTTAAATAAATAAAAATAATTTTTAAAGAAAAAAAAAAAAAATAAATTACGTACCATACAAATTAAACACTTGAAAGGTTGACCCCGCATTTCATTTTCTAGCTCGCGAATTCTATTGCGCAGAGCATCAACAATAGGGGCGTCGGTGCCTTCGCGTTTTGGAGATGATGCAGAACCAGCATCATCACTGTCACTGCGTTGTCGTGGTGTAGAAGAAGGTGATACGGACATTGAATTATTAATATTAGTAGTACCGGGTTCTGATTTAACGTCAACTTGAGCACCGTGTGGCTGATCCGGGGGTGTGTGGGGTGTAAGCGGTGCATTTGGTGATATAACAGCTTCGCGTAATGCATCGCGTTCTTTTTGTTCTCTTAATGAGCCTTCACCACGGGGCGCTATCACATCAGCTTCCGAGTACTGAGCGGGTCCGAACTGCGCTGCGTCATCCCCATCCACAACCAAATCTTCCTCCTCTTCTTGATTACTCGAACGATTACTCGTTGACGTGGCTAATCCGGCGGCTGTAAAAAATTAAAAAAAAAAAAAGCCATCAACAAAGGACGCAAAAAAATAAAAAAATTAATAAAATCGTATGAAATATCATACATATTGCAGGCAATATTTATTCAATGTTCCCTCAAACGAAATTGCGCGGATTTTCAGTTTTAAATTTTATTAGAGTTATCCGAAATATATACGATTAGCTCTTATTACTTTTACATCAATTTAAGCGTAAGGTAAAAGACCTAGTACCTGATCAGGGAACTAGTACTTGATTATTTCATATATTTAATAAAATTCAATAAATATAAATATACCAATGCATGACTGATCGGGTGATAGGTCTCTTACTTTACAGAGGAAAAAAAATTATCGACTCAAGGCAAATAAAAATATTCTTGATTCAAGAAAATTTTTTGAAAACCGCAATTTTCCCGAAAACGTTTGTCCTCCGAAATATTTTCTTGATTCAAGATACTGAATTTTTTTTATACTGAATTTAGCCATCTAATACTTTTTGAATTTTTTTCATGACAATAAATTATAAAAAAAAAATATTTGAAAAAATTGCGCCTATGGTTTTTAAAATTTTCTATATATGCATATTTTTAGTTTTTTTTTTTTGGTATTAATTCGTTGAAAAAAAAAAATCCGAAAATTTTTAATTCTCTTCTAACTCCAGGATCATATTTTTTTTCTGTGTGAATATTTTATTTTTTTAATATTTAATGCTCACCAGAGAATCCTCCCACTAGCATCGAACTGGCTCGGATCCTTCTCTGTCCAGCCCATTCGTACTCTTCAAATGTTTCGGCATCACCTTCAACGTCCACTTCTTCGTCATCTAAATTTACATGTGATCCAGGATTACCACCATTATGTTTAGCTAGACATCGCTCTACATGCTGATTAAGCTCCTCTGGAGTACCCGAGAGACGTTCACTGCATACAGGACACGCTGGCTCATCTGCTTTTCTTTTTCGATTTTTAACCCGGATTCTCGCCTTTAAATAAATTTTTATCAAAACGTTTTCCTCTCTATCAATAATTTAAATTATATATTTACTTGTCGATTAGCGCGAATCCTTTTGTAAGTCTCCCATCTTCCCTGTATCGTTCCGTCAGCAGTCGAAGGTGCGTGCAGCATCGGTCCATGCTGATGATCTTGATGTCCCGGGGGTAACGATAACCTCTGTCTTGGTCGTGAATTATTAACAGATACCTTGTAAAGCCGATCTAATTCCTGCGCAAAATGTTGCTCGAGTTCTTGTGGTCTTACGGTAACACCGCAAACCGGACAACACGACGGATCTGATGAAAATTTTTTCTTACCTTAAACAAAATAAATCACCTCAAAATAAATAAAACGTCATCTTTGTCAGTCACCATCTTTACGTTAAATCTTATACTAAAAAAATTTTTATTTAATTTATAAGAAGAATAATACCAATAAATCGTGGTAAAAAAAATATAAAACTAGATATATAAGCGGAAACTTTACTTTAGGCTTCGGAGTACGTATTGCGCTCCGGGCAAAAGATAACTGATCATCAGAACACCAGCTGCGGTCCTTCAAACGTACAACGTTTGTTTATTTATTTGTTCGGTCTTACTCTCTACACAGTTGGCACACAATGTTTAGCTGGGAATTTAGAATTCTTATATTCTATATTACATAAAGTAATATGTATATAAATATATATAAGGGTCAGACTAATTTTTAAATCACTAAACTACTGTAGCATTTTTTTTTAATACACGCAGAGAAAAAATAACTTTTGGAAACTGTACTTTTCTACTTACAAGAAATTATGCCGCTAAAAATTTGAAATTTAATATATTTTTAGTTTGAAAATTTCATTTTCATTCAAAATTATTTTCCTGATCGAATACTAAAAAAAACCGAATGTATTTTCGGGCAAAAAAAAAAAACAAATTTGAATTTTCGGAGAAATTCAAGTCAACTGTCAAATTTGAGTTTTTTGACTTAAATGGACACAGAAAAAAAGAATTTCTTGGCGCATAAAATATTTTGCATTACAATTTGAAAATAAAAAATTATTTAAAAGCAGGAAAAATTTCTTAATACAAGAAATTTTTATCTCACCCCCAATAATTTTTTTTGACCCAAGAAAAATTTTTTTTTCCATTTCATAGTTCAAGAAATTTCTTGAAAGTGAGAGTTTTCTAGTGGCGAGTAAAAATTTTTTGCATCAAGAAATTAGTTTTTTCTGTGTAGTATCCATTTAAGTCAAAAAAGTCAAATTTTTTTTTTGACCCGGATTTCTAAAAAATTTTGAATTCAAGTATTTATTTATTTGGATAGTGCCAAGAAAACTTTTCCTAATTGTAGTAAAAATTTATAATAAAACGGATTTGATTTCACATTTAATTTTTTTCGGAACCGTAAATAAATTTAGATTTTTTTCCGTCAAATTTTAATTTAATAATTCGACTATTTCAATTGATTTGCTGCTCAAGAAAATATTTTTCCTACAAAAGTTATTTTTTTTTTTTTCAGTTTACTTCCACTAGACCGTCATCAATAACTAAAACAATAATTTATCCGGAAATATACATATACATCTAACGTATCATTTCTTTAATATTTTTACAAGCCCACATGTATATTAATAAGATAAGCTACACACTTTGTTAACTTTATTTGTATTTTGTATAGCACGTGACAGAAACCATTTGGCTGTCAGAATGTATTCAAAAAAATTATTTAAAAAAATAAATAACAAATATATACATGTGTGTGTTTTTCACATATGTATATAATATGTCTATATGCATATACACATACATATACATATACATATATATACACATATAAAGAAGTAAAAGAAGTATTGGTTGGCACGCGAAGGCCGTTTTCGTCGACTCGTGACGTCTTGCGTCCTTGCTATTCTATTATATACTAGAATAATCCTAAATCTTTTATTTTGTAAAGCCCCTTGCTACTCACGTTTATTCGGCGAATACCTCGCTGCATTCCACGACCGTTTAACATATCCATGTCTATTGGATATAGAGGATCCTTGGGCATGAAAATAAGACGGGTACAAGTCTAAGAGAGAAAGAGATAGAGAGAGACAGAGAAAGAGGAAGAGGGAGAGGGAATTTTACTCTTTGTCCTCACCGGCTTTGGACTCCCTCGTAGCCCTTGATCGTCTTCATCTTCTTTATCTCTCTTACTCTTTTCCTTCTTCCTTGTTTATCTCCGGCTTACGGTAGCTCCTGTCTCTTCTCGCCCTCACCCTACTTTCCCTATTCAATTAAGTGGCCTCGCAAATTTATGTCCGCTACTGTATTCGATATTCCGTCGCAGTCTTTTATTGAAACAAGGACACTTGTATCAAAGATTCGCGAGTTAAATAAAGACGAGAGCACTCGCGGATCGGATATTTTGAATTTTTTTTTTTAAATTTTTTAGTGTCATGTAATGTAATGAGTTTATATGTGCGCGTGTTCGAGACCAGCCGTCGTATCGGCAATTTTAGAAAAAAATTTTAAATCCTCGATTATCGAAACGAGTCGAGTTGAAGCAGTCGTCAAGATACTCGTTATTTGTGTTTTTTTTTTTTTATTTTCGTGCGCTTCTTTGTCTTGAATTTCATTCAAACTTCATAACATCGGTCGTACCGCAAAATCTTAAAGTGCAAAAGTAAGATGATGATGAAAAAAAGTACAAGACGTATAAGAAGCTGGGTATTATTTTTTAAGTTTTTTGTCTTTCTTTAACATTTGAAATTTCTCTTTAAATTTTGTTTTTTATTTTTTTATCCTCTTTCATTTCTTACTTGTGTACGACTACAGTTTATTTTATTTTTCGTTTTATCATGACACTTTTTCGTTTAACCGTAAAAGAAAAAAACATAATAAGAAGGATGAAAGAAAGGAAGAAAGAAATAAAGGAAGAAAAGAAGAAATGGGGAGAGAACCCTCAGGAGGATGACGTCGTAACCGTTCTTTTGAGAGCATCTCCAACCGCGCTATCATTTACACTTAGCTACTGTTAAAATCCCAACATTTTCTCACTTCTCTTTTAATATATATATACACTATTACTCTTTTTCTTATTCACGGTACGGTACAGTATTGCGGAGCTGAACAGAAGAATACGAAATTCATGAAAGAGAAGAAATAAAAAAAGTTAAAAGTGAGCGAGTTAAAGGCTAACGCAATGTATAAGGGGGTAAAAAAGTGTTTGCGAGTGATAGAGCGATTTCGTATCTTTAATTAGAACCCCTAAATGACCCTCGGTGTAATAAAATAAAAATAAATAAATAGATGAAGAAAGTAAAGAGAAAAAAATGTAGTTTTGGTTTTATATTAAATGAGGTAATTTAAAACGTTAAAAATAATCTTAATGTCGTTTTTCTTGATCATTAATTCGTAATTTAGATTTTTATTAAGCGCTGATTATTTTTAAATGCTTTTACTTATTGCGCTGTGATGTTATGAATATATATTGTATATTACGACGGTTGTTTATTTTTTCGGGTCCATTTTGAGGGCATCGCGTATTCAATAACGGGATGTGGTTCAGTTTGGTCGTACGTGATCAGATATGCCGCTGAGTATCTGCAGAGATTTTGAATCATTGGGAATAGACATTTGGCAACAATTCTCCGTGGGTTTGCTGGCAAGGGAGTGCGGCGTGTTGTGTGAGGTTTATGATGCCGATTTGAATTCCCGGGGCATCGGGCGCCGTTCGAGTACCTCTTTGATTTAATAGCGAGCATCAACGGGCGCATACTTGACGTCAAACTCTACTGAACTGCTATCAAGTGTATTTATACATAAGGTGTTTAATGGGCTGGTATATTCCACTAGCAAATATATTTCATAAGTAATTTTTTATTTAGTCGGTTGATGCAGAATTGAAATTTGAAATTTTTTGGGAAAAGTTTTCATCTCTACTCCTGTTTAAAAAAATTTTGCTCATTTACTGACTTAAATTTCGTCTACAATTTATGTATTGTGATGATTGAAAAAATCGGCAGATTTCTACAGACAAAAAATTGTAATAGACAAAATCAAGTCTTATATAACATGAACGTTTGAGCTGTGCGGCTATAACTTTTTTTCAAATTATTTGATGAGCTAGTAATTGAAAAAATTCTTCAAACTTTAGGGTTACTGGATATTTTAAAATTTTAATTTTATTTTCGAAAAGCGCGGGCCTATGACGGGATTGAACTCGCGTCATTTCAGTTGGAAATCTTGTCTGTGGTGCACTAGGCTGACATAGCTCCGAGAAATTAATCAAACTTACTGAACATATTAATTATTGACCCATATAATAAATGAAATATTTAAAAATTCAATAAATTGAATTTTTTCTTTGGATATTTTTACACAGTTAGAAATTTTGTGTATTTGTGTTAAAAAATTATTTGGTTAAATTTTTTGTGTTGATTTTTAACACAGAAATCTGTTAATTCAACACAAACCGTTTGTGTTATTTTACTTTAAGGGATTTTTTATGTTAAATGATTAGAAAATCTATAATGTAACACATTTCTTGTGTTATTCGAAAATTGACACAAAATTTGTGTTGTTTGACTAAACGTTCCCGCGCAATTCTTCATTACTATAACCAAGCAAAGCATTGTCTGCAGGGAAATTTGGATTGTAATTTATTTACAATTAAGGCCATGCTCAGACAGTGCCCCCCACTTTTTAAAAAATTTAAATAGCTTTCGACTGTCATAACCTTATTAAAATTATATTAATTAATTAAAAAAAAATTAAAACCTTAATTGAAAAAGGAAGAACGTAGTCGTAATTTCGTTAATATATAGATTTTTAAAAAAATTACTTGCAGTTGATATCAATTTGAAGCTAAACGAAATTTGTAAAATAAATTTCAGTAAAATTTTCATGTCAATTTTATAATTCGAATTTTCAAATTTTATAGGCTAAAATTTATTCAACAAATTTCGTTTAACTCCTGATTGAAATCAATTGCAAATAATTTTTTTTTAATTCTGTACCTCGGTGAAATTACGACTACGTTCTCCTTTTTTCAATTAAGGTTTTAATTTTTTTTTAATTAATTAATAAAATTTTAATACGGTTATGACAGTTGAAAGCCATTGAAATTTTTTTAAAAGTGGGGGGTACTGTTTGAGAATGCCCTTAAATTTAGATAACTTTCATATCTTTTTGAACCGGTTCAATTGTTCGCTAAATTGACATAAGTTCTACTAAGGGTAGATCAGTGTACTTGAGTTGGTTAGGTTATGTACTTTTGTTTATTAGTTGATTTTAACACGAAAAATGTGTTAAATTTACACAAATGTTCTGCTAGATGTACACAAATTTTCTATCAAAAGAACAGATTTTATGTGTTCAATTTTATTTAACATAAAATTTGTGTTAAAGATCAACACAAGCGCAATGTGTTGAATTAACACAAAAATTTGTGTTAAAGAGCAACACACGATTTGTGTTGAATTTAACACAAAATTTCTAACTGTGTAAAATCATAGAGCAAAAAGAACGTCTTTTTTTATTAAAAATAAGTAAACTTTAAAAAATTTGTGGAGTAAACGCAGATTAAATCGGGAGTGATATTCACTTCGGAGGGGAGTTTATTTTAGCATTAACTTCGAATCGGAGTGGATGCGGATTGAAATAAAATCCCGAAATCTCTCCGCTGAAAAAAACTCCATATTTACTCCATATTAAAAACTTCAGAATACCGAGTAGTGAAGTGAATCCGGGTAAAAATAAAATCCATATTCACTCTCGATTTCTTACAGGGTACAGCTGTATGACTACATAATTACCGAAATTTTAAGTATGTTATTAAAATAAAATATATAAGCATGAATACCTAATGTTCTTTTTAAAAATAATTAAGTTAACGAGTGTTTACGCTTGTTTTAATCTGGATAGAGCAATTAGTATCTGATATCGATGATGATAAAGTAAGAGAACAAGAGGGAGAGAGGGCGAGAAAATATATAATGCAAACGCATGGTATGGAAGTAACTTGAAACTTAATCCGGTTTTAATTAAATAACCAAGCACGACGGGTTACTCTTGTCCTGCGTCTCTCATTTCCCCTCAACTCTCAGAATATCTCTTTCTTACACAAACAAACCCATCTATCCATGGCCCTCCAAGTTACATAAAGCGTGTCAACTACCCAAGAGTCATAGAATAATGCCTAGAGAAAGATGGAAACAGTCCATACAACAATCGCGTTAAATTTGTCTGTATTGGCGGTTCTCGGCAGATTTCTACTACCGTTACGTGAACAACCAAAAGTTCAGTCGAGGGTTCGTTCGCGTGGTTAAAACACTACTAGCCATTTAACCACAACTGTTGTCACGCGAATGGGGTGAGTAACCACACCAAGTACACCGGCATTCAACGCACCGGGGGGCCAACAAGCTATACCTCGTATCTCTCTCGACTGCTCTCCTCCTCGTGGCTTTTATTTATCCTAACCAATAATATACACACCTTTAAACTTAACTAAATCTTAGCTTGCATCTCTTCTTCTTCTTCTTCTTCTTCTTATTTATTTTAATTCGCATTTTATTTATACCTACATATACCTTTTAATTTTTTTTTTACTGGCAAATGTCTCAATCAAATAATAACCCCATACTACTACTAAATTCATACCCGAATAAATTTACCATAATTCTTAATCGTATGAGTTGGATGATATTCGATCCCATGTACGACATCATACGACTTATATATATATTTATATGTATATAGCTCTTTCTTCGTCGCCATTACCCCTACAGCCTACAACTACCTCTATACCCATTTAACGTCCTCAAGTGTAGGGGAAAATTTATATATATTTATAGAGGATGGGTGGAGGACAAAACGGGGTATCCTCGAAATTTTATAAAAGGAAAAATTTTTTTTTAAACATTTCAAAATCACTTGTAAATATAATTGAGCATTATATTGAATTTTTTGTTGTTAAACTTTTTCAAAAATCTAGTCAGTAGAAAAATGTTAGACTTTTGTTTTAGATAAAAACTATCAAGAAATTTTTTTTCTCCTTAGTATCCAATAATTACGTAAAATGTTATTTTTCTTCATGTAAATTACTTACAACAAAATTTAATTTTATTAAATTTATTTAATATCCGGAAATTTTTTTTTAGATGGTACTGAAGTTAGCCGACGTCTAATAATTTTTTGATTTTTTTTCAAAGCGATAAATTATTAAAAAAAAAATATTTTAAAAAATTGCACTTATAGATTTTTTAATTTTCTACAAGTGCATATTTTTAGTTTTTTTTTTTTTTTTTTTTTTGTAATTGATTTGTTAGAAAAAAATATCCGAAAATTTTTAATTGTCTTCTAACTTCAGGATCATTTTTTTAAGGGGTATCCATTTTGCCCGTAAAAATGATTTTTTTTTTTTTAATGGCAACTGAAAATTTTTTCTATTTACTTTGAATATCATAAAAAAAAAAAATTTGCGTATTTGAGTATATCCCCCTCTCCCCTATATTTATATATAACATATATATATATATATATATATATATAGCTCTTTCTTCGTTGCCATTACATCTGCAGCCTACAATTACCTTTATACCCATTTAATGTCCTCAAGTGTAGGGGAAAATTGATATATACATATATATTTACATGCATAATAATAATAATAAAATATAATATATAATAAGTAGTAAAAGAGAGTTAGTAAGTAAACGGACTAGGCATTTTATTAATAACTTAAGCTTTGAGAACAAACGACAAAACGCGTTTAGCACTTGGTGTGCAGTCTCGGTGATTATCTGGGCTTTAGAGTCGAGTAATTAAATGATAACGGTCCGTTTAGACTTTTTTTATATTATATATTATATATAAGGGCCTAAGGTAGTGAGTGTAGTACAGTAGCTCTCTTTAATTTCTTAGATGAGTAAATTACGCGAGGGCGACTCAAGGGCTGCTTCAGACTACAGGCATAAGTTCGGCAGTTAAGGATATTTATCTATAGATATATATATATATATACATTCATAATACTTTACTTTGTAGGTAAGAAGGCACTGGTGAAGAGGATGAGACAGAGTAGCGTGAGACACCGGGTGGTTTGCAATCCCTTTAAATGCGAGTCCTTTCATGCATACCCGAGTACCTTTGCTTCACTACTCTCTTACTCTTATACTTTACTGCTACTCTGATTCTATACTCTACTCTACTCTACTTTACTTATTATCTTCTTGTATGTATATGTATATGTACCGAGATGAGAGTATCAACATATATATGTAACGTCTTATATCCACTTGGTGTTAAATCTCGTCCTATCGCAACACCATCGCTGCACTCAGTTGAGACACCAACAGTGTATGGTATAAAATATATATAAGCTGAATAAAACCACCGATCTCATAATTTTGAGATTTTTATTTTTATTGCAATTATTAATACTGGTTAGTTGTCGGAAGATAATTTTATATTTATTAATATGCTATAAATATTTTAACTTTTGCGAAATAAATATTATGAGGAAAAAAAATTTTTGAATGCTGACTACATACTTGGTAATTTAATTATTAATTATGTAGACATAATTACTTTATGAAATCATAATTTTTCTGATCATTTTGTCATTATACTGGAAAAAATTTTCGGAGTAAATGCGGAGCGTATGACTGTTTATTTATTTAATCCCCTAGGAGTAAAATTTACTCCAGGGAGTTTATTTTAAAGTAAAAACTCCGAATCGGAGTGAGTGCGGGTTTAAATAAAATCCAGCTGAAAAAATAAAGTCCGTATGCGGATTAATTTTTTCTAAAACTCCAAGTGAATTCGGATTTAAATAAAATCCGTAATTTTTTCGGTGTCATACTAAAATTCCATTACTTTTATTTTGGAGTAAAAAAATTAATTTTTACATTAAAAGTTAATGAATATCAATGTAGCAGCCATCAGACAATTTTAAAATTTTAAATAAATAGAATAAATAATTAAAAAAAAATATTTATAAAAAATGCACTTATTAATTTCGAAATTTTTTAAATGTGCATTTTTTTTTTATTTTATTTTATTCATTATTTCCTCTATTTATTTACAATTTTAAATTAGTCTGACCTGCTACATTCACACTCATCAAAAATCATTATTTCCTAAGGAGTAAAAAAATGTCTAATAATTTAATTTTCTTGTTTTAATCTCAATAAGCCATAAATGTCACCCCGGCTGTCCCTTTTACTGCATAACCACATGTTCTATAATTTATTTCATTAATCGCCGATAATCTATTTTATCATTGAAACTATAGACTTTATCAAACTATCTAATGACAGAATAATTTATGAAAAAAGCGTGGGCGTAAAAAATATTAATGACTTTCACAACCAACGAATTAATACTTATCTTCCCTTGGCTTTTTTTTTCTTGATTTAATTTAATTTAAGATAACTCGAGTCAAGAAATTTCATACTTCTTCTGCTCACTGTTGGAAATTATTTCAATTATAATTTTTTTTTCAGATTCACGGAAAATTTTTCACTAAAAATTACTAAAATTTTTGTACCGCCACAAAATCGAAATTTTTACTGTTTCTAGTATAAATTACATATGTAATTAATTTATTTAATTTACAATTAAATGGTAAAAATTAGCGGAGTGAACCCGGAGTAAATCCGGAGTGAATGTGGAGCAGATGACTATTTATTTAATGGAAATCATTTCTAAAAAGAGTTCAATTTAATATTAAAACTCTGAACCGGATTTAAATGAAATCTAGATCACTCCGAAATTACTCCGCTGAGAAAACAAACTCCCTATTTACTCCATATGCGGTGACTTTTTTATAAACTCCGGAACTCCGAGTGAATTCAGATTGAACTAAAGTCCGTAATCACTCGGAATTTACTCCCATTTTTTTGCAGTTCATGCAAATTATTTGAGTCATAATAAATTTATTTTAAAAATTATTTCAAGTATTTTATTAATTTCGAGTATGTAAAAAAAAAAAAAAAATTGGATATTAAGATGAAAAGCTTAAAGAATAGCTTACATGAAAGTAGTTAAATTTATTTCTTGCAGGATGTGTGTAAGAGAGCGAGGAGGATATTTTATTTTTTAAGGGAAAAGACCAAACGATAGTCTTTCCGTTATTTTCCTTTGCCGATGTGCAGGCGACTTACGCGTCACCGCTTTTGCTTCTATTCCTTTCGCGGCTGGCTGTTCACTCTCATATAGACATTCCATTCTCTATTCGCTTCACTACTACTACACTACTATATAATTCAACATCTCCTACAAGATCCAAAACGATCAACCCCCGGTTAGTGGTATCACTTATCAGTAGTAGTCGGCAACTCTGTGCTTTTACTTTACTTTTTATTCTCCGCTCGACGGCAGATTCTGTCTGACACGTCACACGACAACGTATTTATACGTCAAGACAAGTGAAAAAAGCCCTCGTGAAATTGCCACACGCTCGAGAGATGAACCAACTCAGTAAAGTAAAATGAATTTCCCAGCATCCAGAAGCTGCCATGGGAAAAAGCGGCATTTAGTTTCACATTCAAACTTAATTCCGCACTGGATATTAAATTTATTTATTTTTAAGTTTAACTCTGACCGCAAGTAGATTGTAAGTGAGTAAAATTCGTGTGTGTAAGATCGAGTAGTAGAGTAAAGAGTAAAGAAGAGGAGTGTTTTGGTCTCTCCGGCTGTCCGGGCTCCCGTTGTGTAAATGAGGGGTCGTAAAGAAAGCTACATATACAACACAAGACCAAAGTTCTCAACTCTCAGACGCCTTATCTCTCTTCTCTTGGACACCTTACTTGTTACTCTGTCTCAGTTACACTCTCATGACCCCCTACCGTCTTACCTGCCTTAAATCAAGCCTGTTTGTAATTAAGAGAATTAATGGCCTGTATCAGAGTTAATATTTGCGACATGACGCACGAGGTTGCCGCGGAGACAAATCCCTTATATATCATCTTTGTGCTTTATAGTTAACGCAGCGACTCTTGGTCATGTCCCATCGACGAATACTCTCTCTACTCTCTCTGGTTCATATGTGTACCGTATCACCAGACCATATTATATACTCCGTTTGTAAATAAAACCCGCGGTCAGAGTAAGATTATAAGTGTAAGTCGAGTAGAGATGAAAATAAGTTAAGATTTAAGTTAAGTATAGTTCTTATTAACTGGTGTAATATACACGCGGCTGAGAGCGAGAGCGACAGAGCAAGAAGAAGTGATATGAGAAAGGAGGAAAAATATATATGTATGTATATATATGTGTATAATAATGTAAGAAAGATTCACGAGGTTGGCTGCTTTATGAAGTGGACACAGACGGGGATACGTTATTACATTATCAGGCAACACGCACCGCCTCCGACTATCTCATCTCGTCTCTCACCTCTACCGTAAAATCTCTACCCCCCTTCTCGCGACCCAACACCCGACAACTCCAAACTCCGTGGGATGTACAGGCCGATGTATACAACCACAAATATAAATATATTATATGTATGTATGTAGAGTGGACAAGTGGCAACGGTACTAAACTAAAACCTCCCCGCGACCGGGTAATTGGAAGCGAGTAAAAAGAAAGGGACGCGGCGGTCCTATCTGTGCTAATAAATACGTTGCTACTGCGTATTAACGCTCGAGGATAATAAATTCGTGTTACAAAATGATTGCAAGATAGCTGGCGAAGAGAATGAACTAATTTTAAATGTAATATAAAATATATAAATTAATGAATAAATAAATAAATATTTTAGAAAAATTTTTAAATTATACGCGGCAAAAAATCGGGAGTTTATTCGGATTTTAATTCACTTCGGCACGGAAAAAATTGTAGGTCTTCTAACCATGATATTGTAGTAAAACATTTGTAGTTGCGAGTACTACAATATGTACACAGAAAAAAAAGTTATCTTGAGTCAAGAAAATATTTTTGAAGACAAACGTTTTCGGAAACTAAGTCAAGATTTTCTTGAGCCAAGAGAATTTGTCTTGGTTTAAAAAAATTCGTCTTGCTCGGAGAAGATTTCTACTTTATCTGAGAAAGTTTAGGGTCTCCAAGAAAATTTTCTTGAATCAAGAATATTTACCTTCAGTCGAGAGTTTTTTTTTTCTGTGCATAAATAGTACTGACTTTACTACATGTGTAGTTGAGGTCATTCCAAGTTGGAGTTGGCATTTCTTTACTCCAACTTGTAGTAACCTCAACTACAGCTGCTGTTGTAGCAACTTAATTTTTTTTTCCGTGGTCACTTGGATTTTTAAAGAAAATCACTCGGCATGCAGAGTAAATAAGAAGTTTGTCTTATCAGCAGAGTGATTTCGGAGTGGTCTGGGTTTTATTTAAATCCGATTTGGAGTTTCTATATTAAAATAAATCTCCCTTCGGAGTAAATTTAACTCCAAGAGGATTAAATAAATAAACAGTCATCCGCTCCACATTTACTCCGGATTTAATCCGCGTTCACTGAAAATTTTTTACAGTGTAATCTTTGGGGTTTGGAAATTTGCTGTTATCAATTTTTAGTCGTGTGAAAAATTTTTTTTAAAAAACTGATTATTTTATTTTGATATTAATAAAATAAATTTTTGGTAATTATTTGGAAATCACATTTTTGACGATAAAAAAATCGAAATATTAATTTTTTTGAAATTGTTATATTTTACGGCGAATTTATGAATCCACCATTAAAAATTATAAATTTTTGATATTTCAATGAGTTTTTGCAATTTTAAAGTATAAAAATTAATGTTTCTCATCATTTTCATAGAAATTTTCGTGGCAACATTTTTATGGGTCTACTAGTATTTTTTTTCTTAAAGAACATAAAAAACTGAATATTTTGAAAACAAAAAAAATTTTTTATGAATTTTTTAAAAAACAATTTTTTTTTAAGTAATCAAAAATAAGGCCAATCACAATTTTGACAATAAAAAATCGAATTACCAAATTTTTGAACTATTATTAAAACACAAAAAAAATCTATTTGAGGATTAATAATTGTGGAAATTTGTATTTATTTATACGGGAATATGGTTTGTAATAAGTTATATATAAGACTTATATGAGGGATTTAAATTTGTATAGTTATGACAAACAAAATATATATAATATATAATATATTATTAGTTTGTATACATAGAGAATGGAGATGTGTACGCGGAGAAACATAACGTCAACAACCGACGGGCAGTTCTTTGATATCGGTGAAGCGTGAGGACGTTTTGGCAGACGGACGAGCGCACGGATGGACAAGCGTGGGTCTAGTTATGATTGTGATGTTACAATGTTGGTCCGTAGGCTCACGGAATGTGGCTTTATCTGCTTTCCCCGTGTTTCTCTGACGTTTCGCAGTCCAGTCGCCCCTTCTATTCGCACGTACGTATGAACGTACGTAACCTGTACCATTACGCCACATATATATGTATGACCAAACATATATGTCCATATATATATAGATATGGAATATAGTTGTACCGCGGATGCATGCTTGAATCCTGGGCATCGAGCATTCTCTACTCACACTCTCGTCCTCTTTCTCTCTCTTGCTCTCTGTGAGCAGGCTAATCAAACGGGCCAACCCGCTGTGCGAATATTAATTAAACTCAGCGTTATGGGTGAATGCCGAACAAATGTGCAAAGGGAGACGATTGTAGACACGTAAAGGAACGTAAGAGTCTAACTAAAATAACATCAATTGAAAATTAATGCACACGTTCAACATCATCTCGATACATTACTGATAACATATCGTTATTCATTAGTCCCATATTTAACTTAATAAGAAATTTATAAATTTTTATAACCATTACTAATGATAAAGTCACTTGTTATTTAGTTATGAGATTGTTTATCAATAAAAGTAACTGAGCTAAAATACCCATTACGCGCACTTTTCATTCGAGTGAGATTAAACCACTCAGTATAAATTGGTAAATTATATGAAAAATTGTTTTTTTTTTTTGTAGCTATGAATAGTACACAGAAAAAAAGGATTTCTTGGCGCAAGAAAAATTTTGTATTATGAAAGGGAAACAAAAATTTTCTTGACACAAGAAATTTTTTCTCGCCCCAAATAATTTTTTCTTGGCTCAATAAAATTTTTTCTCTCCCCAAGAAAATTTCCGTTTTCAATTCATAATACAAAAAATTTCTTAAGACAAGTAAAATTTTTCTTGGGGCGAGTAAAAATTTTTTGCGCCAAGAAATCCTTTTTTTCTGTGTAGAGTAAAATTTTTATTTTAAGAATAATGTTGATAATTAATTATTGTTTATTTTTTTAATGAGCTTGTTGGATGTACCCGCGCTGAAAAAAAATTTATTTGAGCCGACTAT
Source organism: Microplitis deprimator (assembly GCA_964016945.1). NCBI lineage: Eukaryota > Metazoa > Arthropoda > Insecta > Hymenoptera > Braconidae > Microplitis > Microplitis deprimator. The sequence continues at coordinate 18,209,415 of OZ024709.1, read as the reverse complement.
GATTTATTTCAGTCAATAGAGATATCGTATATTTGAATATGGCCAAATAAATATTTAATTGTGAGAAAGACATGATATAATAAGCAATTTAATTGCGTGAAATAAGTGATTTATTTGGGGTGAAGAAATGATCAGATTGCTGCAAATAAAGGTTAGTTGGTCCATGTGCTTAAGTATCAAATTTACGTTATTAGTAACAAATTTAATATCATTACCATACAAATATATCATTTACTAACACAAATAAATGATATATTTCAGTCAAATTATTAAATTATTTGAATAAACTGTCATATTTAGTTATACCAAATATATTTATTTGTCATTAAGAAATATTTTTAAAAAAAGCAACAAATAAATTTATTAGTTTGGGACAAATATTTATTTTTTTCAGCGCGTAGTCGCTCACTAAAAGTTGTGATATTTCATCCCGGGTAAAAATATTTGGCCAAAAAAAAGCCGAAAACACTAAATCTGACCGAAACCACAGCGAACCATACAATTTTATTTACAAAAGCCGAAATTTAGCGGAAATGACGCCAAAGTCGTAGAATTTTATTAGAAAAAACCGAAAATTAGCCGGAAACAGAAATTTTATTATTATTCAAAAATAGACCGATAAATTAAAGGTCTATTTTTGGCCAGTATTTTTTTATATGACAGAAAATTTCCAGAAGTTTTCGGTCATTTTTAGGCCAAACAAAAAATTTTATTAATTTGTTAGTTTGAAATTTTTTAACCTGGCATTACTCGATCAATGGTTCGATACTCGCTCAAAATCATTATCAATTGAACTATAAGTTTATTGATTTAGAGAATAATTTATAAAATATATATTGATTTATTTAATTCCACAAATTAAAATTATATATTTAATAATACATCTAAATTTAATCTAACGGATTTTCACATTGAAATAAAAATGGCCGGAGCGCGATTTTGAAAAGTCACTTAATTTAAATTTATATATAATAAACTATAAAATACTTTGATATATCATACTATAATATATTTAAATTAACAAATAATTATTTATCAATTAAAAATTTTTTTTTTAATGATACTGATAGGGTTTAGAATCTTTTCCCTTATTCATAAAAATAACAATAAAATTTTTTTTTATAAAATACAGAATTTATAAATTAAAGATAATATTGTATACTAATAAAAATATCAATTCATATTTATCTTTTGTTGAGTTTTCAATACACATTTTAGCACTTAACAAATGCTTTTATATTCCTACAGAAATTGCTATTAACTATATTACCAGTAACAATCTATAAGGTGTGATATCGCGTTTCTTTACTCTGGATAATTGTTATTATCGAGATAACGCGTCTACAAAGAAAATAACGTCTGCTTAAAATACTCATACGGATGAAATGTTTTTTTTTTTTTTTTTTTTTTTTTTTATATATTTATTCAAACTCCGATACACGGGTAACAACATTACAAGTAAGGAGAATAAGAGAGTATAAAAAACAATTTCAATAAATATCAAGGACGTATGCGCGTATAACAGGAGCACTATATATATGTATACATATTTAGCATACCGCAAAAGTAGTCGATGATACTATCTTTCTTATTCTAGTGTACTACTTTAACTCTTACTAACGTCCATCCATGTAGATAAGAAATTTCTTTATTTGTATTGTAACATTACTAACGTTCTTGGGAATGGATATCGCCAGGACTATTGAGGAAAACTTATAAAAAATTTTTTCCGACGTAACAAATAACCGCCGCTGAATAATTTAAGATGAAATCGCTTGAAATAAAAGTTTATTTATTAGTATATAATAATATAGTACACTATAAAAAATTTGCGGAGTGAACGCGGATTAAATCTGGAGTGAAATTTATTCCGAAGAGTTTATTTTAATATAAGAAACTCCGAATCGGAGTAAATGCGGATTTAAATAAAATCTAGTTTACTCCGAAATCACTCCGCTGAAAAACAAATTCCTTTTACTCCATATGCGGAGTGAATTTTTCTAAAACTCCGGAACTGGGAGTGAATTCGGATTTGAATAAAATCCGTCATCACTTCGAATTTATTTCCGATTTTTTACAGAGTAATAATTATAGTAGCTCAGTAGTAACAGACATTTAGTTTCCTCGGAGTAAAATTTACTCCGAAGGGGAGTTTATTTTAATGATGAAACTGAAAATCTGAGTGAATGCAGATTGAAATAAAATCCAAAATCTCTCTACTGAAAAGACAAACTCCCGATTTACTCCGAATGCCGAGTGATTTATTAAAAAAACTCCGAAACTCAGAGGGACAGAGTGAATCCAGATTTAAATAAAATCCGTAATCACTCTCGATTTTTTACAGAGTAACATTTAAGTTGAGAACTATCGTTTGTTGAATTCAAACCAGGTACCGAGTGAGTTCAACGCATGCTGAAACTATTTCCTTTTGACAACTAAAACCCATGGATATAAATATCTATATATATACATATAAATTTTATAATGTTAAAATAATAATAAAAAAAAAATAGTTGCACTTATATAGATGTCAGATTTGAAATGCCGTAAAGAGTATATGGGGCTGTAAATGTGCGGTCCCTTTGATAGATCCGGGTAGATCGTAACAGACTCTTACGCATAGCAAAGGTCTGTTGTAAATACCTAAGAGACGAATGGAAGGATACTATCTTTTTATAAATTAGGTGCTGGGTTTGTGATCTTTAATATCACCAGCGGTTTAATTCTTCTTCATAAGCTATCCCGCGCGTTATGTAGTTTCATCTGCTCCTCGATTCCATACTCGACTGCTCACCTCTCTTACAACTTTATTTTAAATATTTTTATTTTACTTCTTGCCAATAATACAATGACCACTATAATTCTTTCTCTCAATTTCTTTAGCCCGTTATACCTACTCTTTAGCAAGTTTAATTGAGCCACTATAAAACTGGGAGGAAGTTACTTTTGTATTTTTACTGTATAATAATATCTAACCGGTCTTTCGACACTTAAAATGTCTTTGTTATCGTTTCTCACTAGGATTTTTTTTTTATTACATATATATATATATATACATATATATTGTACACGTATGTTTATCTATACCTTGTAAAAACATTTATAAATTAAATGATTAAGAGATAATGGAAAATTGAAATCGAATTAAATCCGGTTATTAATTAAAAAAAAAAAAAAACCAATATATATATTTATTAGGTTTTGATAAAATTTATGATCTTATTTCTTATATAAATAAATTAAAAAAAATTAACTTACAGTGCAAATTCCAAAAGAGTGAGAGATTAACATTATGGTACATATCCATTACAAATAAAAAAACATTACACTTTTAAAAAATATATATTAGTTATATCAGTATCAATAGACCTGAGTAATTAGTATCTGAATAGATAAATCACTTGCAATATATCACGAAAATAATATATAATTAAACATGTATTTAAAGTGTTTGGAGCGATAACTAGTGTAGTAAAGCAGCATTCCAGTTAAACAGAACGTAATAATGTAATAGTCCACAGCATCCAGCACACTCGACTACTGATGTCAGAGCAGTATAGAGAGACCGGGGTGACTCTCGCATTTAGAGATCCGAGAGAGTGTTATGTCGAGGGGGGATGTGACTTCGCCCCAAGGAGCCAAACTGTCTAGTTCAGTACTGCCATACCAGGATCAGGATATAATACCAACTAGCATACTACCGTACAGTAGCTCTTTAGAACGAGAGAGAGAGAGAGAGAGAGAGGACTTTAGCTAACCGTAGTTCCCCTAATCCACATAACACTATACTAACTATACTAAACTAACACTGCCTATTCGTCTATTGTATTGAATGTCTTTAAAGATTATTCTGACCTGTCCACATCCGCTTTGCTGTGTACACAATTATAGTATACGCACTCTATACCTATATCTATATACAGATACATTATTAGTAATATATATGTGGAAAATTAAATGGATGTAAGTTTTTCAAGGCATACATAGAAAAATTATTAATGATTTAAAAGCTATGATGTATCATAGTAAGGCTGGACTATAATGAAAAAAATTAACTTTTGTAAAAACAATTTCTTAAAGAGTAGAGAGAATCATTTTTTGACAGAAATTTATTTACGGTACTTTGAAAAAAAAGACAGCATATTTCGAGCTGAAGTCAGATTTTTGGATTAAGAAAATTATTTTCAATGAAATCTTGGAATTTTTCCACTGAAAATTTCCAATAGCACAATTTTTTGTAAGAAGAAAATACAATATTTCTGAAAATCATTTTTTCTCTGCGTATGTTAGCCATTTTGTGGAAATTATCAAAAATATGCTTCAAAAATTATTAACTCCATGGAAAAATCTATCATGTCATAAATTACCGTAACCATTGGAAATTTTTCCATGGATGAAAAAGAAGACTTAAAATTACAGTATGAATAGTGAAAAAAAACTTTGCGAATGCAGAATTCAAAAATTGTTGCTCATAATATAATTTTTGAAAGATATTGTAAAAATTACAGTATAAACAACAACTTTCACACTTTTGCGTTGAAAAAGATATTTTTTACTATTCACACCATAATTTTCAAAGTTTTGTTTTTTCATGCATGGAAAAATTTCCATTGGTTACTGTAATTTTTGAAATAATCATTGAAAATTTTTCTATGGATGGAAAAAGAAAACTTTTAAAAAATTACACTAAACAGAAAAAAAGGATTTCTTGGCGCAAAAAATTTATTCTCGGTCCAAGAAAATTTTTACTTGCCCTAAGAAATTTTTTGTATTATGAATTGAAAACGAAAATTTTCTTGGAGCGAGAAAGAATTTTTTGAGGTGAGAAAAAATTTTCTTGCGCCAGAAAATCTTTTTTTTCTGTGTACGAGTAGTAAAAAAAATCTTTTCGAACACAGAATTCAAAAATTGCTGCTTATAATATCATTGTTGAAAGATATTGTAAAAATTACATTATAAACAACAATTTTCACACTTTTGCATTGAAAAAGATAATTTTTACTATTCACACCATAATTTTCAGTTTTGTTTTATCATGCATGGAAAAATTTCCAATGGCCACTGTAATTTGCGAAATAACCATTGAAAATTTTTCCACGGGCGCAGTAATTTTTGGAAAATGTTTATTCAAATTTCCATGAGGTGGCCAGCATAGTACGGCTTCATCATGACACCATAGCATTTATAACAAGAATAATTGATCCGTTTACGATCGATTTATTCCTCGCGCTTTATATTTGTAATAATAGAATTATAGATTTGGTAAAAAGCAAACTGTCATAGAATCATGTTTGTAAATTGAATTGACAAATCGACTCATAGGATGTTTGTTCAACAATAGAGCATATTGTCCTCATCAGCAGATTAGTGAACTGCTGGCTTACAAAGTACCTCGAATTATATAGCTCGCAGTAGTAGCAGAAATCAAGATCACACCCTCAGTTATACCCGTCATCTATGTCCACACCTATTTCGTGTCCTCTTACTCTACCAAAACCGGCTGCACGTCACGTATCGGTCTACCTTTCTATACATACCTAAATATATATCTATATAGATGTATACGTATATACATATTTAAGTATGTATACATATGTATAGTGAGTGTGTATAAGGATCTCGCACCCCTGAAAAACGACCCCATAATCTCGCTAATACAGATGTCACTGGTCCGACACCCAGCCCTTATATACACAACAAGAATACCAGAGTGAGAGAATCGACGTCACCCTTTGAGAAATATAACCTATACTAGTATTTTCGGTACTTTCAATGTATAATACACGGCTAGGAGCAGTCGTGGCGTGCAAAAGGCCATCGTGTCACACCACATTAGCTTTAGTACAACGGTCGTACAACAAAAAAATTTATAAGTATAAATATATGAAAGATGTACGTGATATTTATTATTTATCGTATATGAATATTTTTTGTGTGCGTAAATTTATTTTACACAAAATATATGTGTTTTTAAATATAAAAATGTGCTTTGAATTATTTTTACGATGTAAAATGTATTATTTGAAATAAACGTAGCGAATTTTTGAGCGGTAGATATTTTTTTGAAAAAAAAATAAATGCACACTGCGGGTCTTGCGGATTTCTTGGGTGATCTCTTGCATGGTATTGTTATGGGTGTTTAGTATATATATTTGTGTAACATGTAATATGGTATAATAGTATGTAGAGTTGAGTTGAATAGAGACGAGATGGTTGTGAGGGATAAGAGTAGACTTGCGAACGTTAACTTTAAAACCATTCGCCTGAGTTGTTCGTAACACGGTCCGTCGCGTAGCTCTGCTACTCGCATCTCTACTCTTGCGCTCGAGCACACCATGTACATATTTATTTATGTAAAATCGGTGCAACCCGGTGGACGTGTATATCGGGTAAACGGGAATACCCGAGCGATTTATGAGACGTCATTTTGCGGATTTGCGAGTATAAGCTTTTGCAAAAGATATCCCCTTATAACACATACACACACCCACTTTACCCCGCTGACATCATCACCCATAGTTATACGTCCATTTGCCCACATACGCGGATGAATAATAATCCTACAATGAGCTAGGGAGGATTCTCATCTCATCGCTGGATTAATCGTTATTTTGTCCGTTTGACAAGAAATAACCAAAAAAATAATGTTGGTCATTTAGTTTTTTTTTTTTTTTTCATGGTGTGTCTGCGCAGGAAGCAATTGGGTATAGTTTAGTTTATAGATCCTTCAATATATATTTGAATGTGAAAAAAGAATAAAAAAAGCAACGGAGTGATGATGAAAAGAGACTGGGATTCACACAATGAACGTTTCCCAGTGACCAAAAGGATCAGGCTTGAGGATTATACAGTCAAAAGTCACAGTTCGAATTAGATGGTCCATTGAACAGAATATATATGTGTATATATATATGCGGTACGTTCTAAAGGCTTCCGGTTTTCTAACACCTGCCTATTTATGTCATGATTGTCACTAGCTGGTATTTTTTACCCCCACTATTATTAGCACACACGGGAGCTCAACTTCTTTATATACATATTTTCTTTCTTTTGTTTGACATAATCGATGATATAGAGTGAAAAATAGTTGACAGAATGATTTCTTTTTTTTATATTATTTGTAAAATACCCAGGCACCGAGATGGTTTTGGTCGGGCTGGATGGGAAATTATCAGAGGGTAGAGGGCGAAGACGCTTTAATATCCTTTCGACGGTATGGCGGCACTTGGCAGTACTAAGAGTCTGAGAGAGGACTGCTGTTAAATGCAAGAAGGCTTTCTCTAAGAGTATAACTCTGACTACTCGCTCATCGCTTCCCCCTTCTCGTTTTCGGGCTTTGGATAATAACGAGGATAAGACCAAGGATATTAGTTGTAACAACCTACCCCAATCAGAAGTTAACCTCCGATGGGGTAAGCGAAGATTTTGGCTAATTGTTTGATGCCACCGCCCTCTCTATACTATTACGTCGAATATGCCGAGCTGCTATACTATACTATCTCTACTTACTGTACTCGCTACTCTACTACTCACCCTACGATTTATTGCTGAGCAGATTTCACTTCGAGGTGTCGCTTTCACATTTATATTCTTTGCAAATTGTTTTATCAACATATACTGGAATCTAGTATATGAAAAAAAAAATAGCTGTTTAAAAATTTTTCATTATGGGTTGGAAAAAAAATTGGGGAAAGTTGGTCAGCCCACAGAAGCGGTAAATTTAAAATTTGCAGAAAAAAAAAATTTTTATTACGATCGTGACCAATTTTAATTCGACGTCAATTATACCCATTTTCGATGAAATAATTCAGACAAAAAACACAAAAAAAAAAAATTACTGATTAAAAATTCTTAATTACGGGTTTTAAAAAATTATGGGGCAAATTGGTCAGCTCACAGAAGCGGTAAATTTAAAATTTGCGGTAGAAAACAAATTTTGTCTCACAATCGCGAGCAATTTAACATCAGTAAATTTTTTTTATTTCTGATAAAATAATTTGGACAAAAAATACAAAAAAAAAAATTTACTGATTAAAAATTCTTAATTACGACTTGTAAAAAATGATGGGGCAAATTGGTCAGCTCACAGAAGCGGTAAATTTAAAATTTGCGGTAGAAAACAAATTTTGTCTCACAATCGCGAGCAATTTAACATCAGTAAATTTTTTTTATTTCTGATAAAATAATTTGGACAAAAAATACAAAAAAAAAAATTTACTGATTAAAAATTCTTAATTACGACTTGTAAAAAATGATGGGGCAAATTGGTCAACCCACAGAAGCGGTAAATTTAAAATTTGCGGTAGAAAACAAATTTTGTCTCACAATCGCGAGCAATTTAACATCAGTAAATTTTTTTTATTTCTGATAAAATAATTTGGACAAAAAATACAAAAAAAAAAATTTACTGATTAAAAATTCTTAATTACGACTTGTAAAAAATGATGGGGCAAATTGGTCTGCCCACAGAAGCGGTAAATTTAAAATTTGCAGAAAAAAAATTTTGTCTCACGATCGCGACCAATTTAACATCAGTAAATTTTTTCCCGTTTCCGATAAAATAATTCAGACATAAAATACTTAAAAAAATTTTTTTTTAAATTGTCTAATAATTTTACTTAAAAAAAAAATAATAATATATCTGTATTGAAGTAATAAAACGTAATATTAAATATAATAGATATTAACAAAAATTTTTATTGAATACGAGGGGTTTTACCCCTTTTACACGGAGCGCAGTATCCCATGCCTCGGAACAGGAGAAAGGGCGGCAAAGTACAAGCAACAACCTATTAATTAGCGTTTTATTATCGAATAGCCTTTTAGCGAAAGGGCTCTCAAAAGAGATACTCGTTCATACAGCCAGCAAAGCTGGTATAAGATCCCGGCATCTTTAAACTCAAATCGTTTTCTTCATTTCACTTTGTGTTGTGTCTTAAAGAAACGCCCTGAGGCTTAATACTACTCTGCTCCATACTGCTGCCGTTGCTACTATGTCTAAAGAAATGTCCGTAAGAGCCTGCTAAACGACGATAGTAAACCCACTGGGCTTTCACACGCACTTCCATTCCATTCACGCCGACAAATATATATACATATACATATAATATATAGATACACATAACAGGCGTGAAACAGCCATTTAGCTTTTAAAACTACTACTCTTACTACTCGAGACAATTGTGAGACGTAAAAATGCATGGAGCCATAAAATCATGCAGTTTACCTTCCAAATTGTTATTTTTTTATTACAGTATGTTTACCGTACGAAATTGCGCACATTGTTGTACACAAGAGTGGGAGTTAAGTTTATTTATTTATTTATTATTATTTTCTTTCTTTCTTTCTTCAGTTTACTGTTTCGCTTGATTTGCTAAAAATTTACAGATAAAAGTTTACACCGCACGAGAAAAGCGACGTCGTCGAGGGATCATAAAATCGGGATTCAATATCCTAAGGGGGTGTCATACGTGTCACATAGATGTCAAGGGGCGCTCGTTTCGTGCAGCTTTGTCTTTTATGTATTTTTATTATTATTATCTTTTTTTTTTTTTTTTTTTTTCATCATACTATCCTCATGTATATATATGTTCACTCAGCACTAAAACATCACTTACTTCATTGGTGAGTCATGTGAATATAGAAAATATTTGTATGCATACACGACAAAATCTTACTCAGTCTTAAAGAGTTTCTGGACCCGGCAGATACATAGTAGTCAGACACGGTCGTAAAAGGAGGATAAAACAATTTACAAGAATAAAAAAATTTATATACATATATGTAAATATATAAAAATATAAAAGCCAGGGAAGGGAATTTTATTCCATATACATCCGATAAGATATGGGTATCTAAAATGAATTTAAAATTTTTTTAGCTCGAGTAAATAATTCTTTAAGACTTGGAACAGTAATTGTGTATTTTTTGCACGAGTGTTTTATTGAAGACAGGTGGGTTCGGGTTATTTTTTATTATAATCGATGAAAACAAGAGATGCGTTGATGTAAAAGGGAACGGGTATAAAGAAACCGGGGGAACATCACACGCCACTCTCTGGCTGGTAGTAATATTTTACGTAGTTTACGATCCTCAGTCACCTCGAGACACCACCACCAGGTTTAATGCCTACAGGACTACTACACCGGCAACCGGGGGCACAGGAACAAGAAATTTAAGCAGATAATACTGGAGGCAGTATAAGAGAAAGACTACTGAGATACTGGGAGGTAGTCAGCCATACTTTTGGCTAATTGTCGCTTATTAAAAACCAAGTGTGTCTCGTCGCGAAACCCGTAAGCTCGTCCTGTCTTGTCTCGCTTTCCTTTATCCTCTTCTCTCTTGTTCTGTCCTGCTGCTGTGTCCTTATACTTGTTGTAGTTCTCGGTCCCGTCTCTACTCTTCTATACTCGAACAACTCGCGATGCCTTTTACGAGCCACCGACAGAAACTTACGAGAGTCTCGAGGACGTGTCACGAAGAGTCTAATAATTTTCGAGGATGACAACGGCAAAGTTTAAGATTAAATGGATAAGACGAAACATATATATGTATATAGATTAATTATTAATTTTTATTTATGTATAATACTTAATATTTTTTGCCGGTAGCCAGAGTAATCATCCTGATGACGGTTGTATTTTATTTTTATTTAAAGTTAAACAATTATTCTTGTTGTCGTTTATTGAGATATCGCGGCTACTGTTTCAGTCCTCGGTTAAATGCGCGCACACGATCGATAATGATAACTATCAACTCTTTTATCGGTGCCTTTGCGGCCGACTCTTTTATACATACATATATATCTATACATATATATGATAGCATAGTAGTGTGGTAGGATGTGAGGCAGCAGAAGGCATGAGGTATGAGAGAATATCCCAGGGGCAACTGGCCAATAAATAAATCGTGCGTGTCCACCGGTCGTCCGCGCACGAGTTGACTGAGAGTAGCCGAGTAGAGCGAGAAACTTGATCTCTTGGTTGTCGTTTTGTTGTCCAGGATGGGACAGCACCAGCAGTAACATCAGCAGCAGTACCAGTAGCAGCATAAGCGGCAGCAGGATGACGGAAAACAAAAAATTACAATCCAACGATAACAATTAATAATTCGTCGTGCCGCGCGCGCTCACGAGCAATTTGTCCCTTTAAGAAGTCGAAATTCCAGTTGGTGTATTTTCAGGACGAGATTTTTATTTAAGGATGAGAGCTGACTTATTGCTGGATATTTTTTATTAAATTATCATAAAAACAAGTAATTGACTAATTTTTTTTTTTATTACTAATGATTTAAAAATTTATTATTTTGTATTATCGGCTACCGGACAATGACTTTATCGCGTGGTTTATTTCGTTGGGATATATCGTAACGCACGTGCTGATGAGGCTAAATTAATGGAGGTTGAGCTGCTGCTAATCTAAAGCACACCATGAGAATTATTGTGAGTATGAGCATGAGGTTTATTGGAGAAGAGAGTCAGATATATTTTGTCGTACAGGTGCAGGCAAAGGACAAGCAATAGTAGCCCTTTAGCTTCCTACTGCTGAGTGAAATACTCGCGTTCTCGCGTGGAACGTATGTCCTATTGCAATGTGTGGATGTGCACTATAACCGATGGATTGTATAACTAGTTGCTGTATGCTAGAGAAAGAGAGTTACAGAGTGCCGCAGTAGTAGGAGTAGTAGTAGTAGTATAAGCCCTCGCAGTCCGACGGCAGAAGCTCACAATGCCCAGTTTCGAAACACTATCCACGAGTATACCTCGCCCGATAATGGTGTCGCTGACATTAATTGCAACGGTATGCCGGATATCGAAAGCCAGTGACAAGTAGTTTCCGTGAGCGAGCCAAATGTTTGTTAGTATTTGTATGTATTACATATATATACATCAAACTGCGCGCCCGCGGTACCGCGTATACACATGACACTGGTGTCATTGTTTACGCTTGATTACAAATAGTCGTTGATTTAAATAATATGTTGGATGGTTTTTATTTTTTTTAATTGGGATTGGGCTTGTTCGGTTTGATGTAATAAATTAATAAGGGAGACTGGGGCACGACGGCTATTAAATAAGTAATTATTAGTTGTGACTTTTAAACACGGATACGATTGTGCTGATTTATTTTCAACAAATTTTTACAATTTCAGTAAAAAAAACATTTTTTTAGAGGCATGACACCCATCTCTAAAAATTATTTTTGAAATTTATTTTTTGAATTTTAATTTCTTACACAGAAAAAAAATATTTTTTGGCGCGAAAAATTTTTACTCGCCCCTAGAAAATTTTTACATTATAAATTGGAAACAAAAATTTTCTTGAGGCGAGAAAAACTTTTTCTTGGGACAAAAAAAATTTTTTAACGCGATAACAAATTCTTTTTTTCTGTGTATATATACTTCAATTGCAATTGGATTAAACGAACCTCCAATAATGTATCGATATTTTTTATGCATAAAATATTTTTTTGAGCCTGATAGTCTTCAAAAAAAAAATTGTGATAAAAATTTTTGTTCCAAAAAAAATGATTTTATATTTAAAAATTTTCCATGGCTCATTTTACCCCCACTCTGATCTGTTTTTAAAAAATAAATTTTTTTACTAAATTTCAAAAATGGGCCATTGTGCCCCAGTATCTCCTACTCTGCTGTTCATAGTTTGATTAATTTTAAAAATTAGTTTAAATAAAATTTGATATTTTTATAATAAATGAGTTATGAATGTCCGTAGGTGTTTAATAATACATTCATGACACCGTAGTCATTGTAGCCATATAGTAGGTTGTAAACAATAATTTCCATGTACACGTAATTTATACATGATTTCACTTGTAGCAACTTTTTTCAAAAATAAAATTTTTAGCCCGAGTGCGTAAAAAAAGTAATCAAATAAAATTTAAATTTACAGCAACTAAAATATTTATTTTTATTCCATCCCACGTAAAATGATCATTAAAAAGATATTAGAACGAGTTACCCAATGAAACAAATAAAAAAAAATTGACGACGTTGGTCTCCAGGCGCCGTGCTATCGAGGATTAAAGACTGAGGAAGTTTATAAAAGTATAACTAATCGGGTAAACGATATGATATGAGTTTAACTCGATTTCGATTAGTGGTAAGAATCGCGCGGGTAGAAGGAGAGAAATGGGGGAGGTACAGCAGTCAAGTATGACTGGTGCTGTCGTATATAATAACCGCATAAAACAGATACGCGCGAAGCAACACACAGCTCACGAATATATTATGTTGCCGTGGCTAATTTACGATTATAACGTACGTGTATAACTATCATTGTTGATATACTGCCAGGCCCGAGAGAGGTAAGGCCCAGAGTATAACACACATATAAATATAAATATATATATATACAGACATTGGCTAGTATATAATACTTATTTTGCTAAAGAACCGATTCCTTCCACGCTTCCTCCGGTTGGCTTGTCCATGTTCTTGCATTTTTAATTTAGGCCCAAGTGCATGAGCTACACCTCTATCATTCTTGTATCACATAATGAAAAAAATAAAAAAAAAAAAAACAAACCCCAACCGGAGTGAATATGCATCGGGATAGGAGACAGTACACAGTACAGTGAACTGACTATGAGGGTTTAATTCATCCGAGAAATGATTGATCTCAATTCGAAGAAATCAAGGCGTTGAATTTCGTATCGTATTTTAAATGAATTAAATAAAATAAAATCACTTGTTTGGTGAATAAAAACGTCTTACTGTCTTTATATATACTGTGTATATATAGATAATATACAAGAGACGTTTGTGTCTTTTCTTATTGAATTAAATTGGAATTTTAAAAAAAATGAGCAAGAAGCAAGTTAATAAAATGAACAAAAGTATAAATAAAATGTGAAATAATTTTATAAAATTGCCGTGGCGAGACTCGCGTGTGTGTTGTTAGAGAGTTGAGCGAAATAAGTTAAGACGGCGGCACACCTTTTTTGCGCCAATGAACGCAATTGAAAATGTTCGTGAGTTGATTCGAAGATCGCACTGTTCTGAGACCGGTCTGCTCTTTTATACAACAACGACAACATCAACAACAGGGACGATGACGATTGCGACGACAAGTCACACATGACTACTGGATGTAGTAGTGATCTTGTGTGTAACTTCTTGGATACCCACCACCGATGACAGTGACATGTCAATACCTAGCAATGAAAAGTGGTTATTCCCATCCGACAATTCTTATTCACTTTTAAGTATTTTTATATATAATAATAATAATAATAGTAATAACAACAACAATAACAAGAAACTTATTGCGATCAACAATATATATAAATATATAGAGATTGAATAAGAAGAATTTTGTCTGCCGGAAGTGTGTCTGCTTTGTCATATGGCTTCGACAAATGTATATCATGATGATACGTATCGACAAAACAACAGTTTTAAACTTGTCGGAAATTTCACTCGTCAATCCCACGGCATTTTTCTTTTTCAATCATATATATACATATATATATATATGTTGTTCTTGTTATCTTGAGCTAAAAAAGAAACTAAACGGAGAAGAATAAAAAAATAAAAATAACAAAGTTGAAGCGAGAACGGAGAGACGGAAAATTTAAACAAAAATCTATAAGAAGGATGGTACGGCTGAGGAAAGTTTTAAAAATAAATAACAAGGTGTTAAGCGCCGGTAACCGAGAATACTGTACAGGGGATGGGGGAGATGAGTCAAGAGAACGACCCCTCGTAGTTTCAAAAAACCATAGGCGAGTAAGAGTGAGAAAGAGTTTGACAAGGACGGGAAAAATAAAAAAAAAGTAATGCTTGAGCGTAGCGTAAGAATAGAATATAAAAAAAGGAGATATATAGTGTGCAAAGGATACAGAGGGGAATGTAAAACTGCGGTCTCGTTGGCTGTTTAACAGATTTTAAAAATCACCAATAATTTCTCCGGGGGGCGACTGTTTGCTTTTCAAGGGAGATAGGGATGCTGTTGTTGTACTTAACTGTAGCTACCAACAGAACAGAACAGTACTGAGCCGAACAAGAACAAGAGCAAGTGAATACAGAGCCAACACTCCACACTTTAGCTCCAGTGTTGCGGGGATGTCAGTAGGATTGTCATTTTTCATTTTAATGGTGCCCGCTACTCGTTTGGCTTCAACTCGCTTTACATTTTACTCTTTCTCCATCTGTATATCTCTTTCTTTATCCATTTGCTGATGATACTTTACCCTTACACTCTACTCAACACATTTATTTGCTCTTCTTCTTCTTCTTCCTCCTCATCTTCTTGTCCTATCAGCCCGTTATCCGTTTAGTTGCCTTACACTCTTTCTCGATACAAAGTTAACTCTTCTTTTTAACTCTTGCTACTTCCTTTTATCTCAAACGCAAATGTCTTAATAGCCCGGAGGTGAATTTACACCAAACATATATAATGAATACCGTATATGAATACCGTATATCTATATTATATAGATTCGCTGTGTAGAGTATAAGCTCCAGTGTGCTCTCATTGATACACCTTTTAAATGACTTTGTTGTTTGATCTTGGGCTCTGGGTTGAATATAATATAATTAGTGTTGAGTAAGTTTCTGGAGTAGAGATACCTCTGTGGAATAGTTTATTGTCGCAGATAGTGGTACAGTATCGAGTATTAAATGGCAGATGATGTGATACTGACTTGGAGCGAGTCTACACTAATATGCTAGTGTGAATATCCGAAGGCTAATGACCTACGGGTATCAGTTGAAGGGGACACGTTAGTAGCTGTCACCGCGTCCACACGTCACATATGTATCTCACTCTCATCATGTGATATGTCCCTCTCTTGTCTTACGCTCCGCTACCTTCACTTTATATTACTGTTATATGGATGAATGATGTCTAAGGAGGCAAGACAGCTTACACTTAAGACGTGTCACAAATCAAGTAAATGAGATAAAAAACCCATTTTTATATTAATCTTTTATTCTTGGATAACTTTTGTCTACTTTTATTTAACTAATTATCTCAATCTATTATGTTTTAATATATATATGTATAAATATATTAATAATTACTTAATTAAACTTATAATTCATTCTTGAGTGATTAATCACCCAAATTAAATACCGTGACAGGGAATTGAAATCACATAGGCCGAGTACTTTAATATATAGACGTTACTTTTTTTTAAATTAATTATTGATTGTGAATTAATATTTTTTTTTTAATTTTAGATTGAATAAAAAATTTTTAATATTGAGCTTCATCAATTTAATCTACTGAGTTAAAAAAAAAATAAAAATAAAAAAGAAACGTATGGAACTGCTGAGTAATAAAATAAAAAAGAGACGGAGATGAGTATGCTCGATGTTAAATATAAAAATGGAGAAATTCGGTGTAACATTGACGATGGGGCACGAACAAAAGCGTATCATAGGTGTGTATATTCGAAAAGTTTGATTTATTATTTTGGGAACCCGGGTGTGTATAAATCTAGAGAGGGATATTTGTACTGCAGTTTCGAACGAAATTTGACATAATAGGCTGCAATTGATCGCAGGGGTCTATTGTAAAATTGTAATAGGTAACAAGACCGCTGAACATCAGCTAAAGGGACAAGTCAAACTGAGAATTCGATTTATTATTGATACGTTTTTTTTGAACCCGTATACATGTATCATATATATATTTGTCTACTATATTATATTAATATTAATATTAATATTAATATTGAGACTGATATTTCAGTGAATTTATTTTTGAGATTTTGATCTCCGGTACTCAAATTATTTTAATAATTTTCGGTGATTTTCGCCCCATGTCCAATTACGAGACTTTAATAATTCATTAAAATTTCTATTATAATAAATTTGTAACTGAATAAGAAAAATATAATCACTGTCAGTGTAAAATAGTTGCCTAGTTGACGTAAGTTCGACGGTTCGAGTCTACCCTGCGGCTTTTTTTTATCTAAAATATTATTCAAATTTTTATTAATTTAATTATGAGTGTGAATGTAGCAGACATCAGACAAATTTAAAATTATAAATAAATACAATAAATAATCAAAAAAATATTTATAAAAAATGCACTTATTAATTTCAAAATTTTTTAAATGCGCATTTTTTTAAATTTTATTTTATTAACTATTTACTGCATTTATTAATAATTTTAAATTTGTCTGATGTCTGCTACATTCACATTCATAATTTAAATCTACACTAAGAAAAAAAATAATTTTTTTTAAGAATAGAATTTCCTACGCTGAGAAATTATTTTATTATAAATTTGTAATAAATTAATTTCTTGATACAAAAAATTGTCATTTGACTAAAGAAAAATTATCTACAAATAAAACACTAGTATGACTAATAATTTTAATATAAATTGAAAAATTTGAATTAACCGCTTTCTTCATATAAAAATTTTATATTTGAATTAATAAACTAATAATTTATTGACCCAAGAAAATTATTTCTTTTCAAAGGAAATTTTTCTCTTCACTGCAAAACTTTTGTGTTAACTAATGAGTAAAAATTTAAATAAAATATCAAAACATGATAATTTATAATAAAACGTAACCAAATAAAATTACTATTTTAATAATAAAAATAATTAATCTGTCATCGATAAAATAAAAAATAATAACATCAATAATCCACAATATAATTGAAATTCAAACCCTGAAGTATCGAACTAAAATTCAATATGCAGTATCCAAGTTTTGATGTTAAATAAATGAGGTAAAATACACTGCGTACATCAGTTGAATTTAGTTATCAAAATATCGACAGATATTATGTACATGAAAAAGTTAATGAATTATTTTTTTCATAAATAAATTAACTTGCTACGTGATACCGACATTTTATCTACAAAATTCCCTCAGTCCCGTCAACTCAATATTTACTTTTTAAATACAAATCGTGATTTTAAATAAAATATCATTATATGTGTGGTAAATTGAACCGATTGCGTTTACGTGGTTACTTTTAATAAAATTTATTTTCATTAAATTATTAAAAATAAATAAAAAAGAGTAATCGTTTAATGTAATTAAATAATATAACTACCTCTTACTTTCTATAAATATATATTATTTAATAAATTTTATTACAAGCTAATTGATTCCTCTAATATTAGACCAGGGGTTGCGTTAACGATCAATTAACGTACATAATTCCATTACGATATGTACTTTAGATTGATAAATAGCCTAAGAAATTGCTATTGTGCGAAATAATAAGTCATATAAAAAATTTTTTTTAAATTTGGAAAATCTAAACGTGCGCAACTCACACTAAAAAATTTGCGGAGTAAAATAAAATCCACGTCACTCCGAAATCACTCTGCCCATAAAAAATCCCTATTCACTCCTTATGCGGAGTGATTTTTTTTTTCAAACTGGAACTCTGAGTGACAGAGCGAATTTTTTGCATTTAAATAAAATCCGAATTCACTCCCAATTTTTTACAGTGCACATGGAGAGAAATTTCAAGTAAATATTCCTATGCAGCATAGTAATGGTTACATTACTCTATAGTTTGTGTCATGCTGCTCTTATGTGACTGCTAATACAAACTATAGAGTAATGTAACCATTACTATGCTGCATAGGAATATTTACTTGACATTTCTCTTCGTGCACTTTCTTATTCAAAAAGTGATCAATAGATAACGCTCCAATTTGCAAAAAAATTATTAAGAAAAAAATAATAATAATAATAATAATAATGATAAAAAAAATGGCAGCTGATGTGTTTATTGACATCCGAACATACTGACGGACATCGAAGATTTTTTTCAATCATTATTTTTAAAAAAAGCGACTTGAAATTGTACTCATTTTTTTCATTAATAAATTATCTTTAAAATGGTACAAATTTCGTTCTACTTTTTTATATGTTATTTTAACATACGTCGTTTGTGTAGAAAAAGTTACACTTGTGTGACCGGGGAGAAATGTCAAGTAAATATGCCTATGCAGCACAGTAATAATTACATCTTTATAGTTTGTGTATAAGAGCGGCAGGACACTTACTATAGAGTAATGTAAATATTACTGTGCTGCATAGGCATATTCACTTGACATTTTTCTCCGTGATATGCTAAAAGTAACGCAAATGAGTGTCAAAATTCTTAAAGTTGAAGGTTATATAACCTCAAATTCGAGAAGTTTGACACTCATATGCGTTACTTTTAACATATACGAGTCTAACTTTTTCTACTCAAACGACGTATGTTGAAATAACATATAAAAAAGGGTCAATCAATCGTTTTACACACGACAAGTATCAATTTTGACGAATTCTTTTTTCTGTGTACTTGAGCATATTTGAATAAGTGTAATTATGATTTTTACGTGAGTAAATCAGCTGGGACCGAGTAAGCGTTAGCAGAAGACATCTCATTGCTTCGCAATTGAGTTGTGCAAAAAAAAAATTTGATGTAATGAGAAGACGGACAAATGTAAGACGCGATAAATCTTTTAAAAATTAAGTTGGGAGTTGGGACGAATTGGTCATCTTGAGATGTAGAGTTTGTGCGCTGATGGTGATTCTCTCTGACTACACACTCACTGGCGATCTGGCGAAACCCGTGGCCGGCACGCCGGACTGAGGCACCAAGGCATCAGTCAAGGGATTAGCGGGATTAGTGTGTTGAGGGGGACTTGTTAATTGCTCGGTAGGCAGTGGTATTCAGAGGTATGAGAAGCTTCTAACTGCTACTATACTCTCTGGCTACTGTGTTGCACACATCAGTTAGTGTGTGCTGAGTTCGCTATACTCTACACTACTTGTCTCTATATATGTAGGATAGAGTGAGACTGAATCAAGACCCTGGGGCTACTTCGAGAGGAGAGGACACAAATCACCGCAGAGTTACGGACTTAAGGAGGCTTACTACCGATATATCGGATCGTATGTGTGTTTGCCGAGTGGTCAATGTGGTTTAGTTGTTCATTGCCGCCTATCAGATGCTTAGCTGTGATTTTTTAATTTTCATTGTTAATTTATATCATTTTTTTTTTAATAACTATAAGACTTTAAGGTGATTTATTGCAGAATTTCACCTCCAAATAATAGAGTAGGGGAGTCCGGGGTGCTAAGGCCACCCTCAAAAATTTGGTAAAAATTTTTATTTTCATTTTCGGTCAGATCATGACACCTCTGATGTTTTAAAGATATTTTAGGCTGATCTGCGATATCTGGGGCATAATGGACCACCTGAAAAAAAATTTGCTACATAAAATTTTTTTTTTTCAGCAAAAAAAAAAATTTTTTAAGCTTTTTTGGAGAGGGGCCATCGTGCCCCAGAAAAAAATTTTTTTTTTGAGTTTTGGTAAAATCTTAATAGATTTGCTTAAAAAAGGACCAAATTAAGTCGACCTATAGATTAAAAGCCATAAAAATTAATTACCGGCTTAAGGGGGCCGTCGTGCCCCTGTCTCCCCTATTATTTATTTATGACTTATAATTAATTAAATTATAAGTAAAAAACATTAAATTATAATTATTCAAATTTTGAAGGAACTAATAAATAGAGTGCGAATTTCCAGCGATTAATAAATCAATAGATTTGAAATAGTGGATAGAATAAATTTATAATCTAATATATTTTATAATGAGATACTGTGTCGAACAAATTGGATTTTTAAATATAATAATCTTAGAGAAAGTGATGAAATCACTGAGAATATAATAATAATGAT
Source organism: Microplitis deprimator (assembly GCA_964016945.1). Taxonomy (NCBI): domain Eukaryota; kingdom Metazoa; phylum Arthropoda; class Insecta; order Hymenoptera; family Braconidae; genus Microplitis; species Microplitis deprimator. Next base: position 18,188,738 of record OZ024709.1, on the reverse strand, counting down.
TATTATTATTACAATAAAAATAATAATAATAAGAAAAAGATGACGAAGAAGAGTATAAGCATAAGAATACAAGATAAAGATATTAAAGATGAAGACACAAATGGTTTTTGAGGTCTGCCGCTGATTTATTTATGCCTCATATCGTTTCGAGTGACGTATATAAATGTTACCTACGATAATTTAGTAGTGGTATTTCGTAGTACTTCGCAAGTGTATAAGTGTATTAAAAAAGAAAAAAAAAACAATGTCTGCTACAAGTCTCTGGTTATAGACTTGTGGTCAAAGCGTAAATCAACCGGTCAGAACTTCTCAACTCGATCTATAATGTAATGTGTAATGTAAGAGACTCCACTAACATCAGAAGCTGCTACACCTTTGTCCCGAGCTTTTTATTTTACTTGACAATAGTGATAACTTCTTCCAGGTCTCCAGGTGCCAGGTCCACTACACACCTCGATTGTAAATCAAACAGCTCTAGACTCAATTTAAATTTTATTACCACAGAATTTGAATGTCTCAATCGCTGTACATACGTCCTATTTACCGACCACATTTATAAGTACGCTGAATACTGAGTAAAGTATTTTCCGTTCCCAGGAAATAATTGCCCGCGGATTTAACAGCATGACACTCTTTAGTTATTCTATAGTTCGTTGGATCGAATCCAAGTTAACTTCTTACAGTTAAGAAGTTCTGTGTTGGTTCTGTTATGTTCTGCTCTGTCCCATTGGATCTGCTGCGGACTCTCAACTCGGAGTAAAGTCGTACTCGATTGAGAGCATAAATTATCCTGGGCATTCTTTGGTGGCTGCCCGAGTTTACAGCCACTACAAGAGAGAACGAGATAAAAAGACCAAGGCAAGATTCCTTTAAGAAATCACGAGATCAGCGACTGATCTCGTAATTTACAACACGACTGCGTGCCTCCGCTTTTCTTCTTACTGCTTCTGATGCTTCTGCTGCTACTACCGCTCGTACACATAACACACAACTTAACTGTTTGATACTCCAGCAGGTATCAGTTGGATGAGAGAAAATAAAGACTTTAAGTGTATATATATGTGTCTGTGTGTGTGGATAGGTGTAGTAGTGTTACGGCGTAAAACCTGGATTGGTTGATGATTGCTGGATCTTTGATGTATTACAGATATATGTATGGAGTTAGTTAATGTAATGTCAAGAAAAAGTAACTTATGGGATATAATAGTGAATTAGCAAAAAGGATGATTGCTTAAGTTAATCGATAGGTCGAAGATCGAGGGTATAATCGAATTGAGTAAATCTCCGTGTAAGATGTACGATCACTATGGTATATTATTGTATACTATACGGAATAGATTGATCAATAGTGCAATTAGAGAACGACAGCTCTAAACCTACTGAGATCAAGGATACTATCATTACTGTTACTGTTACTATTATATATATGTTGTATACATCACATTGAATAACTTGTATGGAAATAATTAGCAATTTTTATATATGACTCGAGCTAAATTAAATAACGAGGCTACAAGACTGCTTTGGAATGTAAAAAAAATTTTTTGTGACTAAGTTTTACTTGCAATAAAATTTAAAACTACCAAAAAGGGAATTAATCAGATTAAATTTTTTTTTATTTTCAAAGTTCTGTTTTATGAATTTTTTGTAATTATTTTTCAACATCCGTCGGATTTTAATTTTATCAGATTTTAAAATGGACTAAAAATTTTTTGATTAAAAAAAAAAATCTAGACACTGAAGTTTTTATTACGAGATTATTTAAATATAATCACTGATTTGAAAAATATTATATGGAATTTGGAAACAAATTTATGGTTTTTGATTTTCTAAATTATTGAAGTTTGCAAGAAAATTTTATTTCACTTATAAGACAAATTGTAAAAAAAAAAAATAATTGAAATTTCGATGTTTTTAAAGAAATTTGAAACTAGATACTGAAACTTTTATTATGAAATTTACTAAATTATAATTACTGACTAAAAATTTTAATTATGACTGAAAAAAAGTTTATGGTTTTTGATTCCATAAAATTATTTAAGTTTCCAAGAAAAATTTTTTTCACTAACAGGACTATTGTAAAAAAAAAAATCTGAAAAACAGTTGACCCTACGGGGGAACTCAAAAACTTCCCGCTGTTTTTGAACTCAGGGAGCTGAGTCTCAATTTTCTATCAAATTTCTATAGGAATTCTTAGGCAACAATCCTGATAAAATTTAGTCATCCGATCAAAATCAGTCTTCCGAAAATGAAAATTAAGATATTGGAGTATTTATAACATCAGCGATTAGTCTATTAACCAGTAAACTCGATAAACAATAATTCTAAACATATCAGATCGTCAGTAGCTCCAAAGTACTTAAATACTGTGTACTCAGCATAACTCAGTATCATAATACACACAGCAGATAATGAAATCTTGGGCATGTGGCATACGGTGTGAGTCATCGCGCTATCACATACTGTTACTCGCGGAAGATTGTAAATTAATGTCACATGTCACGAGTTATCTCTCATATATTCTCTATATATGTCTATATACATGTATATACACTAACTAAACCTCGGCAACAGCAAGTGTCCAAGTTTACCAATATGGGACGTGATTGTCCTCACAATAACCGCAAAACATTTGTGTCATTTGCTTGATACTTTGACAAAAGTTTAATAATAACTTATTACACAAGTTACCCGTCGTTGTGTGAATTAGATTCTTGCTCACTTTTTTCGATTTATCGATTACTTTTTCCTATAAATACATTTCAAATTATATATATATGTATATACCTTAATAGCCAGTTGAGCTTGAAATTGACTGTAGTTTGACAATTCAAATTACCGAAATTTTTTGCCCGAATTTGACGACAATTTGACAGCAAAAGTTAGAAAGGAAAATTTGCGATTCAATTTTCCTCAATTTAGAGGTAAATTTTTTCAATAGAAAAAAACCCTAATAAAAATTTCCTTGAATTTTTTCGTCGACTTCGAACTTTTCCGTTTTTGACGACAATTTATATACAAATTTTGAAATGAATTTGTATTCTAATTCGGGTAATAAATTTACGTCAAATTGTATAGTAAGTTGTATACAAATTGTCGTCGAAAACGGAAAAGCCCGAAGTTGATGGACATTTGACGAAAAATTCAAGGAAAATTTTGTAAAGTTAACTTTTGCTAAGGAAACTGTGTTATTAGGATATATATATATATATATATATATATATATATATATCATATGATATTAGAATAACATGATCTGAGAGTGAGCAAAATTAAGATCTAATTTAATTTTAATTTAATTTTATAATTAAATATAAATAGACAGAATATCTCTGATAGTTTTATCATTTTATATAAAATCTCAAAATATAAATCTATAAATTTAATCACTCAAATTTACTGTACGTTTGATTGATCCCAAATAGATTTGAATTAATAAAATTTAAATAATTAAAACTTATTTTTAGCAGAGCTTTAATCAAAAATGGAAATAAAAAAAAAATTGAATGAATAATGAATGATATATTTAAAGATTTTGAACTGACAGCTGCAGGTCATGTATTAAAATTAAAACAATTATTATTTTTATTTAATTATAAAATTTTATACCGACGGTAATTTATAAAAATAAATTTGATAATTTGATCACGAGAGATTTTATGTCACGGACTATTTTTTAATTCAATCAAGGTATTAATAACAATTTAATTTATCAGTAATTCAATGATTTTAATTTATAAATTTCAATAATAGATTAATAATATCGTCAATCTAGTAAATTATATTACAGCGGAATCAATATCAACTAAAAATAAGTGTCGTTATTGCTGGAAAATTAAGATGTTATATTAAGAATTGATAAATTGAAGTTGATTGAATAAAAATATTTTGGATAAATGAAAAAATATATGTTATGTTTGATATGTTGTTGGCAATTAACCGAAATAAACGTCTAGTTGTTTTTTGTAAAAGCTTGTCGAGTTGTGGTGTATAGTAGAGAAATTTGTCGATGCCTAGTTGACGAGCAGAGAATGGAGATGAAAACTAAAGCCCGGTGATATAAAAACATAAAAAAATATCAAATAGAATAAAAAAAATTTAATCCTGAAGCCAGCAGACAATTAACAATTTTCGAACTTTTTTTTCAATAATTTCATTTAAAAAAAAAACTAAAAATATGCACGTGTAGATAATTTAAAAAACTATAAGTGCAATTTTTCGAAATTTTTTTCTTTTTAATTTATCATTTTTAAAAAAATTAAAAAATTATTAGACGTCAATTTCAGTATCATAAAAAAATGATTCTGAAGTTTTCAGACAATTAACAATTTCCAATTTTTTTTTTCAACAATTTAATTAAAAAAAAAAAAACTAAAAATATGCACATGTAGAAAATTTAAAAAACTACAGGTGCAATTTTTTCTGAAATATTTTTTTTTTTAATTTATCATTTTTAAAAAAATTAAAAAATTATTAGACGTCAATTTCAGTATCATAAAAAAATAATCCTGAAGTTTTCAGACAATTAACAATTTTCAATTTTTTTTTTGAACAATTTAATTAAAAAAAAAAAAAAGACTAAAAATATGCACATGTAGAAAATTAAAAAAACTACAGGTGCAATTTTTAAAAATATTTTTTTTTCAAATTCATCATTTTAAAAAAAATTATTAGACGTTTCAGTATCATAAAAAATTGTATATATTGATGGAATAATTTACCGCAGTGGGTATAGAGTATACACGATACGATGAATGGAAAATATATTTAGCGTGGAAGCTAAATAGAGATAGTGTTGTAATAATATATCGATTATGACAGTGATGGCAGTGAACGAGTTGGACTGATGGGATTGCCGAAGAGTGTGAGGTTGTGGGAGTAAAGAGAGCAAAGAGATTACAGAGAGTAGCGAGTGAAGAGAGAAAGTAGACAAATAGATCGAGAGCTTCGAGAGTCATATCGAGGAGCATGTCCACAGTGAGAGAGTGTTCAACATACTGGCAGCATATGGTCTACGTTTAACTCACCCTCCTATATAACTATACTACACGAGCTAGCTCCACTCTCGTTTGCTTTACGCCTCCTCTTCGTCACTTCCCTACCCGTGTGTTAGCTCGTCCGATACTGATAACCCCCGATAATGCTCACCGGCAGCATCACCGACCGTGATTCCTCAAAATACACAACACGCGCTTACATTTCCGCTAAATTTTTACATCCTTTTATTAGATGAAGAATTTTTAATTTGGTAAAAAGTTTTTAAAAATGAATTTTTTTGAAATCATATTCAATTACCAGCAGCATCACCACATGTACACGGAGTGCTATGATGTCATGTAAAGCCGAACTATGGTGACCACCTGCAGAAATTTAAATCAGCACATGAAAGAATTACTATGGCCATAGTAAAATTTCAAATGGTTACAGTAAATTTTGATATAATTCTTGTAAACTTTGCTATGACCAAAGTAATTTTTTAATTTCTGCAAGTGGCCATCATGGTCCAGTTTTACTGACACCATAACATTTCAAATAACAATAATTTCTCCACGTACTGTAATTTTAAAAATACCCTACACACACTTACATTTTCGCAAAACTTTTAAATTGTTTCATTTGATGAAAAATTTTTAATTTCTTTATCAAAAAATTTCTATTTAATTTAAAAGAAAAAAAAATTTTTTAAATTATCACTTATAGCGTATTAAAAAAATATATGAGATTTCCCCTTAAATTAAAAATATACAATATTTATGTTACTACACACTTGTTAATTCTTTAACACATGTAGTACATAAACGATAAAATAGTGATTGATAATTTGATCATATGGATATTAATCATTATAAGAAAAATATTAAAAAAAGTTATTTAACCGAGGGTGCTAAAAACCTAACCACATTGATGACGTATATATATTATATATGTATGTATGTATATATCATAACTAAACTATGCCATATGTGCTGGGATGTGGTGTGCGGTACTTTATCCACTGGGTATGTATATAAGTTAACAGTAATCCGAAATAGAATAGAGAGTCTCTACCCAGCGAGAAAAAAAATAAATAAATAAAAAAAATAAGAATAGATCGACAAATTTTGGGATCGTTACACAACCCTCTTTAAATTTTCCACATGGTCTTTATTTGTATTAGAGTAGAGAGGGTAAGAGTGTCTCGTGTCATATCGCAAACTCGAGACCAAATCGAGCGAGGACCAAGTAAAGGATACTGCTGTGGTATGTATATAAATATATATATATATATAGCTGTGTACTAGGTATAGTAGTAGCTCTCTGGCCTGGGTTAGGTACACCCTGGATAAAAAGGTGAAACAAAAAGCCGATTACGCAACCGAGGGATGAAATACGAGGGTTGGCAAGGGAGCTACAATAGGGTAATTTTCACGCGAGATTTGGGAGGCGATTTCGCGCGAGGCGAGCTCTTGTTCGTATTCTTTTTACTCTCAACACAATTCTCTCTTTCTCTATTCTATTCGTTTTCTGTTTACGACGGTCTGTTACGGCCCCTCCGATATTCCTTCCATACTTATATACATACTCATTCTCATTCTACTGTACAGAAGGTAACAGTAGTAGTATCCAGAGTATGAGATACGGCCGGCGGGCCATTTCAATGTAGCCACGCGTTTGTTATTCTCTGGCACTTTGTTATTCGGAACCGGGTCTCTCTCGGCGACCCGGGCTTCCGTTTCGGGACAAATGGTCCCGCTCTTTCACTCTCTTTTTAACTTTTAAAACTTACCAGTCTCTCCTTTTTATTCTTACGTGTCTCTTATTTATATCTCGCACACCAACACCCTCGCTCTTATATACTTTACTTCTTTTTTTATTATTATACGCAAGTTTAAGTGCCCCACTTGTTCCGTCTCAAAACTAAATGATCCGATGTGATAAAACAAATTAAATGGCTGGATAAACTTACCTGGAACAAAAAAAAAACATACATATTTTTAGTTCTATCAATACATTGTCATTTTTTAAAAATAAAAATAAAATTCTTTTTAACAAAAAGTGATAAATAAAAAAAATAATTTAGATAAGAGTCGCGCATTAGTATAAAGTTGTCAGCGACACCGAGAGTCGCGATAGCGTTGCCATGACGTTAATTTGCGTCAAGGTGATTTGAAGAATCGATATATCCAAGTTATATAGATAGGGATGAAAATCGACATCATCGATGTATCGGTGGGTGGTACAGTCCGGTGGCAAATAGCCGTGGGGGGTTTTAGCTACGGTACTCAGGTCTACACAACTCCTGTACTACCTCACACTCGTATAGTCTCTCTTGTTCTGTCGTCAGAGAGAAGCTTCACCAGAGAAGTGAGAGGAGAGTGAAGAGTGGAGGAGATTTAGCCGTGTAATTGGCTCAGCTGGTGTTGACGCGATCCTATCATCAATAGCTCATCAGCCGCCCCCGGGAAACCTGTATCCCTCTCAACCCCTAGTATATAGCCTGTACGTCATCCTCATCCCCTCTGACCCTACACACTATACACTCATACTCTTAAGTCCCCTGCCCTTGATCGTCGCCTCTGGGTAAACCCAAGAATACCAAACAGTCGTACTATATATTTTTCTCCTGAGATTTATATTTATTTTTTAAATTTTTTAAATCTTTAATAAGAAATTTTGATTTTTATTTTTCCTTGTGCTTTTGTCGTATAATCGGATAAATCGAGCAGATTATAAGGCGGCGATTCTAATTCCTAAGTATAGTGAGTCTATACTTGGTGAAAATTAACATCTTTAAATTTTAAATGAAATGACACGTCGGCACTTTATTTTATGTTGTATAAAAGCTACGGTTTAATGTATATATATATTTATTTGTGAAGAAAAGAGACGTGGTACGATGAATGAGCTTGGTTTGCCGAGTGGTGAGAGATCCTAAGAGAGAGCGTGTTAATCCGTAGACTTATGCCGCTATAAGATGCCCAGATTTATACGGCTTAGTACAAACGTCTTTCGACGACGCGAGCTCTCCTCTCTGTATCCTATATCCCGTGGGATATTTTACGTCACCGGCAATGCCAGTGGCCCGGATGAATAGAAGACATGCTTTCTAACCGGGGCCCTTGGCCTCCTTTACTTCATCTTCTTTTTGTCACTCCCAGTGTCTTCCTCTTTGTATCCAAGGTGTATAATACACACCTAGCCTCTGTTAGGTACAAATACTTGGCAGTATTACGGCAGATAGGATGTAAGTGTAAAGAGTAAAGAGTTTGTGGTGTGCCCATGTGTATGGGTGCTAGATGAGGGAAAACTCAACGACCTTGTCGATTCGGTTGCTCATGCGGGCGTGATAATATCCAATCGCGTCGTTTGCCGTTCACTGCTACGTTAGTTTGCCTCAAGCGACCAACTAACCCTCGGATAATTTTCAGCCATTAATCGACGATAAAGACGCACTTGTAGATTGGACGGTCAATCGATTTGTTGCTCAGATAACTCATTATTTTTATCTTTTTTTTTCAAACTAAATTTTTTCTTGTAATTTATAAAAAAAAAATTAATTATTACTTATACTTAAATTATTTAAAATTTTAAATCTAATATGTGTATACTGTAAAAAATCGTGAGTGAATTCGGATTTTATTTAAATCCGAATTCACTCGGAGATTCGGAGTTTTTAAAAAAAATTACTCCGCAGGAGTGGCCTGGAATTTATTTCAACCCACATTCACTCCGATTCAGAGTTTTAATATTAAAATAAATTTCCCTTCGGGGTAAATTTAATTTCAAGGGGATTAAATAAATAAACAGTCATCTGCTCCGAATTTACTCCGGATTTAATTCGCGTTTACTTCAAAAGTTTATTACAGTGTAGACCTGTATTGTAAAATAAAATTTGATATTTTTCTTTGACGACAAAACAAAAAAAAAATGTATATAATACATAATATATAAGATCCATGAATACGATTGGTCATCGGGATGTATATCCCAAAGGGCTCAAAAAGATTGAAGCGATTTGGCTGGCGAATAGATGCTACTGCATGTTTATTTATTTATTTATACATATTTTGTTCAAAAGAAAAGTCATCATGTAGTCTAGTCATGTAGGAAGGTAGGATTTAGAGACTGACCATCCAAAGGGGATGAGAAACTACCAAAGAAACAAATCCTACATCAGTGTGTTGTTTTTTCTTCGCCTCCTTTATTTCTTTGCTCTTCTCATCCCTTTCTCTTTCACACTCACTCATATTTTGCTTTCTTGTTTTTTTTCGCCACCACCAATGCCGACGAATATCCTGACGTCCACCAACAATAAACTAAAGTCTCATCATCCGCGGGGATTTAGTACGATAACGCGAGTATCATTCCCTCGGGAGAATGTCCTCGCGTAAAGTCCGTTTCTGCTTTCTCTGTTCGTTTAACTCTTGGACCAACCCTCACTCTTTTTGTTTCTTTTTTTTCCTAGATACCATCCCCTAAATACATATGTATATATATGTGTATAGATAGATGTATGTATACGAGGTTAGGATGACAATGATAAGAGAAAAAGAGAAAAGTATAAAATAAATCGAGAAGTGGTAAAAGAGACAGTCGGTAGGACAAGCGAAAATGGTAACCTGACCGCGGATCAACGACGAGCGCCTTTTAATTTAGACAAATCGTCTCGATTAGCATAACGGGATAAATTATACCCGGGCAACCCGGACGCGTGCAATGGGGTGACAAGTCCTCAGGATACGAGTGGGATACACAACCGACACGACGATTTCTCTGACCGTCGTCAACCGCAGATAGGGTATACTATGACGAAGATAGACCACCACTTACTAATGCTAGTCTAAATCGTTTTTTTTATTTTTCTTTTTTTCTATTTATCCATAGCCAAAGTTTTAATAACTTCGACACAAAAAAAATTTTTTTTGGGACGAGAAAAAAATTATTGGCTCAAAAAATTTTTTCTTGCTCTAAGAAAATTTATTCTCGTACTAAGAAATTTTTCATTTTCAATTTATAGTATGAAAAATTTTTAGCGACGAAAAAAAATTTCTTGACTGAAAAAATTTTTCGTAGAACGAGAAAAAAATTCTTAACTCAAAAAATTTTTTCTTGCTCTAAGAAAATTTATTCTCGTACCAATAAATTTTTCATTTTCAATTTATAGTATGAAAAATTTTTAGCGACAAAAAAAAATTTCTTGGCTGAAAAAATTTTTTGCTTTTAATTCATAATACGAAAAATTTCTTGTACCAATAAATCGTTTTTTTTTTCTGTGAAGACTAATAAAAAAAAAAAACTTGATATTATTTATTTTTTAAAAAATATATTATTTTATTTAAATTAATGATAATTATTAAGATGACTATCTCGATGCTTTTAAATACCGAATGTGAAATAATAAAATAAAAAAATAACCAGAGGTAATTTAAAAAATATTTATCAGCGATTTATTAATAATGGTTTTAAAATATATTATATATGGATGTATATAAAAATAAAAATTTAATTGCATTATAAATGAGATAAATTGAGGACAGAAAGAGACATCAAAAAGTCACAGTAGAAAATATAATAACAGCTTGTTGCACGCAATTCACAAGTTATTAACCGTTCCCCCGATATCTGTATTCGCGAATGTACCACTATAATAAGTATTATAGTTTCTCCATACGTATATTCCCATAAAAAATCTGTCCATACATATACAAGTATACATATATATATATAGGATGTGAAGCTGAGAAAACAAGACGAGAAATAAAGGAGAAGTGGATCGATAAACGAAAAGTCCAAGTCGATTGCATTCTCGCGAGGATAATGCGCCGTCTCGTTTTTTTTATTACCCCAAGACACAACTACTCGGCTCAATCGTTTTCGATCGGGATCCACACCCGTTACATACATATAGTTGTAATATATACACACTCCAGTAGACTGTACAACATGTATACCACTAGTTTGCCGTGGATATGTTCTCCCTTGGCATCTTCCAATCCTTAATTGAACGATGCACTCGAGTTATGAGGATGAGACTGCAATCGGGAGCGAGGAGTCAGAGTTTATTATGTATTTCGCCCAAGATCCGCCCGAAACTTCTTTACATTTTTATCTTTATTATTATTATTATTACTATTATCAGTTTTTTTTCTCGCATTTTTTAAAAGACTAATCAGTTGAACGAAAAGTAATAAAAAAAGAAACTCAAATGAAGTACAAGATGCCGCTTTGCTCCAAGTTCGTGCAGAGTCTTCTTCATTGTGTTGTAAAAAACCTTAAGTAAAAAAAAGACATCAGCCGCAAGTGAGTATAAGTCCAACGACGTGGCCTTGCAGATTTTATAGCTTTTTGACGGACCACATCTCACGCTGTTGGACGACAAGTATGCTCGTATGTTGAGCTACAAAGTTGCAAATTTGCATCCACGTCAATGTCGCCGGATGTGGATACAATGCAACGGTTGACTTAACTAATAATATATAGCTAATAAGCTGGTATTTACGGTACTATTAAATCGAGTTCATTTTAAATTTCATTACCGCTTTTGCAAGAATCTTAAGATCATCACCAATTACACGATTTTAAATTATCCAATACTTTGTTTTTTATTTTTAATAATATTTATATTACCACACATGTTTTTCTTTCATTTACTTTCAATAAATATTTTTTTTTTTAATTGACTCTGTTATTTTTTTAAATTATCGCGGTATAATAAAAGATTGCAGAAAATAATCATTTAAAATAATCCAATGGATAAGAAATTATTTAAAAATTTTAAACTCGCTTCTAAATGTATATACTTGTTCGAAGAAGAGTCCATTAACCAGTTTAGTTCCACTATCGATGGTCATAGTGATACACTCTATATTATACATCTATCTAAAAATATATATATATGCTGTAGACACTAGTGTTATGTTGTTGCTTACTTTGAAGACTTTAGCGAGAGATAAATAAAATAAAATGATGAATAAAAGGCTTTAAAAATAAAAAAAAAAAATACAAGAAGCAAACAAAAAGAATGGACGATGGACCACTCACCATTAGCTTTCTCAGCCGATCGTAAGTTTCATCGATCGTTAAACCACGCACTTAATCGTCATGTCGGCGTGGTGTTGTAAACTTATACTGCTGCTTCAGTCCTTCTCTTTTTCCATTTTATTCATTATTTTTTTTTTATTTTATATTTGCAACTTTTTGTTATTATTATTATTTTTTTTTTTTGTTATTGTATAGAAGTGAAAATAAAAATGACAGTAATGAGGAATGACCAATGAGTTTGGATGAAAAGTTCACCCTAAGTCATCCCCTTAAAAAAGGACTTGGGGATGGATGCGTAGGTTTTTTTATATATATATATATCTGTGTATTCAAATGTCAGCTGGGATCAACCATTTGACACATTTTTACGTTTCAAAATATTATTTGCACTTCTTCATCCTCTCAACCCTCAACTACTGCTACTACTTCTACACACAACATGAATCTTTAGAGAATACAAATAACCCATACTGTAAACCCACGGGTTTACTACAAAGTTGGTAGTATTTTAAAGGGGAAAGAGAGGAAAATATAAATAAAATATATATATAAGTTTATGTAGATCTTTTTATTCCACGGTCTTGCGTGGCTTAACGATTCAATAACCGATTGGATTCGTTGCCTGTCGTAGTTTGCATCGAAAGTGTCTCGGAGCATCTGACATTATCGCCGAACCATCGACACCGGAATATAAAAAAAAATGAGGAGTAAAGAAAGAAAAGAAAAAAAGTACTATGATAAAGAGAAATAATATCAAACGTTTTGCAGCTCACTCCAATACTTTACTTTCTTTATTTTTTATACTTTTCGGCCGATATTTGAATATTACGACATTAGTTTGTTTTTTCATTTCGCTTATCTAATAATAAGCAATTCAATTTCAAATTTTAAATTTCCAACTGTGTCTGGCTTAATAAAAAAATATAATGAAATTTTATTAAAAATATATCGCGTTACTAATTCCAAAAGGACATATTTTATACGCTCTTTAGGCTTTAGAGAACTTCCTAAAACTAAAAGGGCATTTTTTTATTGTTTTTTCAAATATTTTTAAAGCTAAAAATTAAACAAAAGTTTGAAAAAAAGGTTTTCTTGGCGCTAAAAATTTTTACTTACCTCAAGAAAATGTTTAGTTGCCCTAAGAAATTTTTTAAATTACAAATTGAAAACAAAAATTTTCTTAGGGCGAGAAAAAATTTTCTTTAACCAAAAAATCCTTTTTTTCTGTGTATGCTCTTTTAGTTTTCAAAATTTTTTTTTAAATTTTTAGTTTCAAATTTTAAGTCCCCGAAAATTGGTAATAAAAAAAAATTGTAAGCCCTTTTAGTTTTAGGAAACTCTCTAAATCCAAAAAGACGTAGAAAAATATGTTCTTTTGAAATTAGTAACACGATATATAAATATATATTGCGAGCGATAGAATTTTTCGAAGTGTATTTAATGGTTTGAAAAAAAAAAATTACCACGGAAAAGAGTAGTGAAGAAAATGTAGAATAAGAAAGGAATATCGCGATCGACGACGCGTGAGAATACTTTTTAAAGAACTTCCGCGAGTTTTTGGTTGTCGGCAACGAAAAATGATGAAACGAACTCATATTTATACATATATATAGAGTACGAAGGTAAGTTTCAGATGGTGGTCGTTTCTACGGTTAAATTAAATGATTATGGGCAAACGATATCAAAGGGGAAGAGACTTGATGTAGCAGTATAGTCAGTAGGTGGAACGCGTATTTCAATTCTTCAGCCTGACGGGTTAGCGAGATTGCGTATTTTTAAGCTTCACTCGTATCTTTACCGAAAGCCAAGCGTTCTTAAAGCCCGAGGCGCTTCCGTTTCGTTTAACGTCGAGACGAATCCCCAGGAAAGAACCTCTTCTACACTTGTACCATCACCCACTACCACCAGCATCGTAACCACATCGTCGTCCTCGAGGTTGGCGGCGGGAAGCGCGAAAACGACTTGTTGGTCTTTTCAAGCGTATCAGGGTACTTCCGTTTAAATTTCATATCCCTCACCAATAATATAAACTACATGGAATTGAGGTGTGTAACATAAATTTTTTTTTATTTCACATATAAATAAAAGTAGACAAATATTATCTAGTAGCCCTTTTTACTTATTTGCTCGATGCTGTGTAGGGTAAATTCTCATGACGATAAAATTTAAAAAAATGTCCAGCTATGAGGGTGTGGATTCGTTTCGAACACGACTATCTGAGGGAATACTTTGATGTAATCTGCATTCGGGTACGGAATAATCGAGAAAAGATTTGACAGCGGGCAGCTGTGGATTTTATCCGCTAATCACCCACTCGGTCAACCGGATGAAAACCAACTAACAAACCGACCAACCAGGACTTTGCTGAGGTTTTTGCCTCGTCATTCATAACACCGACCTTCATTCGACGCCCGGTTGATCGCTAAAACTTGCTTACAGCTAACTCATGCTCAAACTCGCCCTGCTATTGCAATAAAGACTGCTTTTAAGATGTATATATCTATGTAGTATATATATATATGTATGTATATATACGTACTGCGGAGGAAAACTGAGAGAGTGATTTAAGCGGAAGTTCGTAGGGCTGCACAGATGCGACAAATCGACACAAGTTTTGTGTGGATCATAAGCGTCTATCAGCTCAGGAGAGTTGTTTTAGAGAAAGGGGAATCCACAAACTACTCAGTGACGTAAACGCCCTCTCATTTCAACGTCTGTTAACCAGATTTAAAGCATCTTACTCAAATATCATAATTTAATTATGCCCGATTGAACGTATATTTAGCTTACACGGTTTTTTATAGAAATATTTGCCTCTGTATCATCGGTATTTTTCAATAAAACATTTTTAAACCCTCGGCTATTTTTTTTTTGATCCAATGAAATATGGATTTGAAATATTTTACTGCAATTTAATTTTGCTAAATCAAATAGAACGTAATTGCAAAAATATTATGAAGTATTTAATAGATAGAAATATTTGGAAAAATATTTCACTTGAATTTTTATAGTTCGTTCTTTTTTGTTAGCGAACTTCAATAAAACATGGATGTAAAAATTTGTAATGAAAAAATTTTTTTGCAATTAAAATTAATTTTTTTTCTCGGTATTTTATTTTCTCTATTATTAGTACTGATTAATAAATAACGTGTACATTAATTAAAAGTTGCTGAAAAGCAAACCACAAATTAGGTGGTTGGTAAATTTTAGCTCGGAAACTGGGCAACAGCCACGAGAAATCCGGCTGATGCTTTAATCATTCATTGACTTCTATTATGTACCCGACAGTGTTTCTACCCGACTGCCATCACTTAAAAATATCTTGTGATAAAAAAAATCTTTACAGAAATTAAAACATGAAGTTAAGATAATTTAAAAAAAAAATATTTTGGAAGACAAACGTTCAGGAACCAAGTCAAGATTTTCTTGAGAAGAGAATTCGTCTGCCAGAGGAAATTTCTTCTCTATCAAAAAAAATCGAAGTTTTCATAAAAAATTTTTTGAATAAAGAATATTTACTTTCAGTAAATTTTTTTTCTGTGTACGATAGAATATGACGCGTTGAGGAAAATAGACTGGCACTGAATATTAGTGTACAATATAGTGGTTTGCAGACTATAGTAACAAAATTGCACTATGAATATATACATATATACATATATGTGCTTTGGTGTCGCGCGGAAATATTATACGTATGAACGGACGTATACCGTAAATGAATTAATATCGACGTGTAATAAAATTGAATAACGTGGTTTGACTGAACGTTATCCCGTAAGCGGTCGCACGGTGGGTGCGTTCAAAGCTCGCGAGGCTAATGTAGGGTGAAAAGGGGTTGGTAGGGTAGTATGTTGCAGCAGTAGTTGCTTTCGTGAGAGAGTCAGAGAGGAGTAAAATCACGAACAAGAGAGACAAGAGGACGAAGAACCATAAGAGCAAGAGGAGTACGCGGAGGTGGAAGTCTAGCTGGAGAGGAAGAGACGCGCCATACGGACGAGCCATTTAAACTTCTCATCCCCTATTACCACGCGTCTGTCCGCATTCTGACTTATACCAGGCATCGTTCAACCCCGTGTTCGCGTTTATATATATAGTATATACATATAGGTATCTTTCAACCCTCAAAACGTAAAACGGCCCTTCCAAGTCCTTGGTATTCTCGGTATTATTCAATCGCTGACGAGACTCTCGTTCTCTCTATCATCAGACCACAAAAAAATATTTTCTCACTTGACATATATATGTATGGTTGTATAAAGGGATGATGTAGAAACTCTTGAACGCCGACACGTCATTTTTAAGCTAAAATTTCTCTTGGACCTGATAATTTTATTCATTTTTCTTCACTAAGCCAGACACCATCCTCAGTCGCTCAGTTTGCCTATGGTAATGCGATACTACCACCGGTTTGTCTTTTACTTCTATCTCTTTTACTATCTCCAACCGTACGATGGTATATTTTTCACCCTCTCGAGAAATGCTAGGCTCACCAGCTGTGAATTTTATATATGTATGTATATATAAATCTCTATCTGTGTGTATATATAAAGAGCGGCTGGAATATTATTAGTAATTAACGAAAAAGAATATCACATCGACTGTGAACTGTAGCTTGGGCCTTTTTGAATTGGTAATCGTTCGCCTCTCTTTTACCATCCTGTAAAATTATTCCAGTGTGATGAACAATTCACCCAGACTTTCTGATTACTTTTTCACTTAACTAAAAGATGTCGTAAAAAATTCAAAATTTATTCATTGTCACTACACGAAAATTTATATATTTATTTTTACTCCCGTCTCGTGAAATACAAAAAATTTTTCATGATCCTGAAGTTACCAGACAATTAACAATTTAAAAAATTTTTTTTAAACAGTAATTTAAAAAAAAAAAAAAAAATTAAAAATATGCACATGTAAAAAAGTAAAAAAACTATAGGTGCAATTTTTTAAAATAATTTTTTTTTTAATTTATCGTTTTTAAAAAAATCCACAAATTATTAGACGACTAATTTCAGCAATGATCCTGAAGTTAGTCGACGTCTAATAATATTTAGATTTTTTTTCAAAACGATAAATTTAAAAAAAAAAAATTTGAAAAAATTGCACTTACAATTTTTTAAATTTTCTACATGTGTATATTTTTGGTTGTTTTGTTTTCTTGTAAAAAATTTGTTTAAAAAAAATTTGAAAATTTTTAATTGTCTGCTAATTTCCGTATCATATTTCAGTATCATAAATTTTTTAAACATTTTTAGAGTATAAAAAATAAAAAAAAAAAAATATTTTCAATAAATAGTGTTCTTTTAATATTTTCTTTGTGTCGTATGCCCGCTAGGTATTTTATGAAATTTTGAAAATTTATATTTTTTCATAAGCCGTTATTACTATGGATGTTTGTTATTTTTTAAAAATAGTTGATATCGCTTTAGAGTAAACATAAAAATTGAAAAAACGGGATTCGAGGGATTTTTTAAATATGACATGCAACCTATATAAACTATCGACACACATCAATGAGAGATCCAAGGGATGAGAGAAGTTGCTGCAATGTAGGATAATATTTGACGAGGATAAAAATAAACTTCAAACTACATATGATGAAAACAAAAAAAAAAGGCACAAGGGTAATAAAAAATAAAATAAATATCTGCATTGGCACATACGAATAATATTATATACTGAAATGTCATTGCAGATGATGCTTTATTTTTTATTTATTATTTTTTTTAGTTGCCACTGTTTTGATATCGTGCTTGATGATGACACGTATAGTAAACCGAGGGATTTTCTGATCACTAAAACCTATATTATATAGTATTCTGACCCCATGGTGAGCAATATGACATTACAGATCCACCAGTAGAGCTGATGACTCTGAATGCTGAGTATAAAATTGATATTGCATTTGGATATGTATGAAAAGAAGGACAGAATTAATATATAGATACGTGTAACGTATTTGACAAACTCGGTCGGCACATATATAACAGTCATGTGGACTCACTGTTCGCGGTACCTTTTATTAATTAATAACAAATGTATTCGCCAATGAGTTTAATGGTAAATAAAATAATATCCCTGTCGGTTGAAAGCACACTACATACTACATACTACACTATAGCGGATATCCAATAGCCCCACAGGGCGAAATTAAATCTGCCGCAAACGTGAGCACTGTAGAAAGAGAGAGTGTGTTGAAAATATATCGCTGTGAGAGTAATATCTACAGATATATCCAGATATATATGTATTTATATATAACAGTGATGTCTATCTCGTTTGGGATGGCTTGAGCTTTGATTATCGGTTGTTACTCGTCGATGGACGTCCATGACGCGTGCACTCATCCGTTATCAACACATATATTTCTATCACTTCATGTGCGGATGCTCGTTAACATAAACAATCCGTTTTAATATTAGTTTTGCGGGACGCATATCTTTCTTCTTTTTTTAATTCATCATATTAAGGTCGCTTATAAGCCGCGTTCCGCGATCAAGAAAGTAATTTTCTTTTTTTACACTAAAAAATTTATGATCTGGAAGTTAACAGAGGATTAAAAATTTTCAGATTTTTTTTAAAAAAATCAATTAAAAAAATAAAAATATGCACGTGTAGAAAATTTAATAAACTGAAGGTGCAATTTTTTAAAATATTTTTTTTTTCATCATTGATCATTTTGAAAAAAATCCTAAAATTATTAGACGTTGACTAACTTCAGTGTCATAAAAATTTGCGGAGTGGACGCGGATTAAATCCAGAGTTGCGGAGCGGATTACTGCTTATTTATTTAATCTCTTCGGAGTGAAATTTACTCCGAAGGGGAGTTTTTTTCAATATTAAAACTCCGAATCGGAGTGAAGGTGGATTGGAATAAAATTCAAATCTCTCCGAATTCACTCACGATTTTTTACAGTCTAATTATGAAAATTAATTTCTTTTTTACTATGAATTACTTGATGTACAAAAATTTTAAATTAAACACTTTAGATATTTAACTTTGATGACAAATGTCTGCGGAAAGGCAAAGACGAGTTTCAAACGAATTTAAAAAAAAAATTTGAGAAAAATTTTTTCAGACGCGCGTATACTTCTCAGATATCTTACTATTTATTCGAAAAAGCTCATATATTTGTTATATATGATACATAACTTTAATTAATTAAATCTGTTAACTAAAGAAGTAAAAAATTTGAATTATTTTTTTTTGAAGTCGAAACCGTTGAGTTGTAAATTACCGCGAATATTTAAAAAAAAAAATTAAAAAATAATTGAAAGGGAAAATTTCTTCACAGATTTTATGTAAATATACAGAAGAGAATTTGTTCAAAAATGGGTTTTAAAAAAATTTATTGTTTGATAAAAAGTAAAATTGATTTTATTTTATATTTAATGTTTGAAAATAAAACAAAATCCAGTGATCCCGGATAAACTGAGAAAATTTAGAGTGGTAAAAAAATACATATACATAACATGCGAGTGGAGTGTAGAGGAAAAAATATATATAGATATAGATATATATATAATATGCAAAAGAAGTTTAAAATACGTCGAGATGCCCGGCTTAACACCCTCGTAACTCGACAAGCTGAGGAAAAGAGAGGATGAAAGACAGATTGAGGAATGGGTTTACTCAATGTCTGGTTCAAGTACCAGAAGAACGTGGAAACAGACGTACGCAACCATCTGAGAGTAAGGAGAACGCAAGACGAAAATTCTTATTCATCACTTGCTATTTTCAAGTCATCTACTTCTGCATCTTTTCGTGCGCATCTTTTTAAAAAGTTTACCTGTTTATTTTTTTACTTTACATGTTTATAAGCATTAAAATTTTTTTAAAACGACGAGTGTTATTAATTATACAGATTTTTGAATATTTTTTCAAGTATATAACGCACTTGATTACCGCGATTACTCTTGAAATTTAAAAAAATTATATTCTCTATGTGATTTCAACGTTTGAAAATTAACATGGAATTTAATATTTTAATTGACGTATGCATATATTTATAATAGATTAATATCATAAATTTAATTAGTATTACGTAACAATTATTTTATGATTATGAATTTAATTAATTAATAAATTTTAATTAATAAAAAAATATCATTGTTGAATAATCTAAAATAATATTATTTGAAGCATGATTAAATTTTGGTTAAACTCATATTAAATATATAAATAAGATATAAAAGATAAATGATTTGAATTTAATTTCATTGAAATAATATATTAAAAAAATGATTTCTATATGAAATGAAATAAATGTAATATGTGGAAAAATAACTTTTGTATTTATGTTTAATGAATGATAGTTATCGTAACTCTTACTTTTTCTCATATCATACATATACATATATTATTTAATTAATCGTCGAGTGCGTGAATATAAACTCGATAAAATAACCCCATTTATTTGCATGCAATTCAACACATTTTTTATCATCATTCACCTTTTTATGTTCTTTGATACCATTGGCACAAATTATTTGTTATGATAATGGCCAGTGAAAATATATATTGTTCGTTAACTTATTATATACATAATTTTTATTTTTTTTTAGTTTAAAAAAAATAAAAATTATTTTTTTTAATTTTGGTGGCCTACTTTTTAAAAATATTTTGTTTATAAAAAATTTTCGGCCGTAAGATTTTTACCGGCGGTAATATATATTTTTAAAATATATATATGTATTTTTTTTCAAAACTTTGAAATTAACATTCAAAAGGTATCGCGAAAAAATCCAAATTCTGGCCGAACTAATATAGATACGACAAAAATGTATATAAATGATTTAATAGATAATTAAATTCTCTACAAAAAAGGTGTTATTACATTTTTCCGTATATCTATTTATTTCAATGTAATAACAACTTAAAGAAAGAAAATAATTTTGAAGATTATATTTCCAAATTACTCCCTTGTTAATTTTTTCTATAACTTTAAAACTAACAGAGGTACGTTAATAAGCCACGAAACCTTTTTTGTAGTAAATTCAATTTCCTACAATTTTTTTTCAATACATTTTTTTCATAAAATCTATAGTTTCGCGCCAAATTCTATTTGAAAATAAATTAACCTTTTCAAAATGTCATCTTTTCTTGAAAAGTAGTAATTTTCAAGTTCCTACTTCCGAAAAAAAAAAAAAAACGTTTTCATTTCATAAGTAGATGACGTAAAAGTAAAAAATTAAATATATATAGTAACATATATTCATAAAAGAATATACATGTCTATAAAAATAAAAAAAAGTGAATAGTTTAGGTATTTTATCGTTATAAGGAATTTTCTGTTATTGTATACCGTTGGCCGATATTAAAATACCAGTGATTGATGCGTATACCGTGCACTGTTATGCCTGCGTTACTGTCATCATAGTCCAGCAATACTACAACATGAATACAGCTATTTTTCTCTTTACTTCCCTTGGTAATATTTCCCCTTGCCCCTAAAATATGATGCTTGTCATAACACGGTGATATTGCATCTTTCTACGATCATGTTTTCTACACAACAACCCCCTGAAATTTGTGTTTGTTTTCACCCTTCCTCATACTCCTCTGCCTCCGTCCTCTACCTCTGTCTATATAAGAGCCACTGGCTATTTATAACCGCGTAAATCACTTTAATCTCTATTTCTATCATTTTTTATCCTTTTACCATCGACACTTTGATTCTTGGTATTTTTTTATATTTTTATTTGCCGGGTTTGCTTGTGACGTTTAAATTGGGTTCGTAAATTCTCCATTAGATTCCTACTGAAATGTACACTCGAGGATGCGTGTATCGCATCAATTGAAATAGATTTTCGGATATTTAGTTAGTAGCTTTTCGTCATTGACAGTCATTAAAATGTATGATAAACACACGCCAGAATAAGCTAACTAAAATACATTCCATGTATGCTTGTCAATCTCTGGTAAACCATCCAAAAGTGATGATGATACTTTATTGAGGGAAACACACGATATATATGAATATACCTCTTTCGCAATACGGTCGTTGTTAAATTTTCAACATTCATTCCAATTGTCATTGACGGGTGAAATCAATGTCCGGTGTTTAATGTTAAGTGTTCAAAAGATCAGAGAATTCAATTTGTCTATTATAGGTATCTATCTATACACTTAATTGTGTCATGTATTCCAGTACAATCCTTGTCACAATTCACTTCCTTTTTACACTCATATATATTAATATATACAGCCCGGTAATGATAAATGATTTTTTTTGTAGGGTAATATTAGTAAATTGGAATGTCATAATCAAATTTTTCCCTTAACCATTTACTCAGTTGTGTTTTCATATATATGTTCATATATATCAATAAAAATTATTAATGATGTGATAAATTTCTATCCTTATTTTTTTTTTTTTTTTTTTTTGTATATGAAAAAAAAAATAATTTTACTAATTCAAAATTTTTTAATAAATTTTCTTGTATCATATATTTAATATATATATTTAATAAAGTCATTAATAATATACCGTAATAAAATATACAGCAATAAAAGCTAACGAGTTTTAAAAAAATTAACGGCAATAAATCATGACTTGGTATAAAAAAGTAAATAAAAGTAACAAAAAAAAAAGTTACAGAAGAAATGTATCACAACATTCTTCATAGAAGTCATGAGTAGACGGTGAGTATGAAGTATAGTGTCGTGTATGTCGTGTGGGCAGCCGCTTTATCGCTTTAGCGTCGGATTAATAAGCCGCACGACGTGGCGAAACATTTTCTCTGAACTCTAAGTAAAATTTACTCTCTTACTCTTTCAAATAGCGTGTGAATACTCAGTCGTATTTAAACACAGGACAAGAAGGGACTAGTCCAATTAAAAGATGAACATGGCAGTATACATGAAGAAATTATTGTTGTTTGAAATGTTATGGTGTCATAGTAAAGCCGGACCATGCTGGCCACCTGACGGAAATTGAAATAAACACATGCAATAATTACTATGACCATAGTAATTTTTGCATGCACTTATTCCACGTGGTCAACACATTGTAACAAATTGTGAGTAAATTCGGATTCACTCCGTCACTCGGAATAAATAGGGAGCTTTTTTTTTAACGGAGTGATTTCGGAGTACTCTGAATTTTATTTTACTCCGATTTGAAGTTTTAATATTGAAATAAACTTCCCTCAGAGTAAATAAAAAAAGTCATCCACTTTGCATTTCCCCCCAAATTAGCTCCAGATTCAATCCGCAAATTTTTTACAGTGCATGTTCCAGTTTTACTCTGATACCATAACATTTCAAATGAGAATAATTTCTCCATGTAGTACTAAGAATAGATAAATGAGTAAATATATATAAGTATACACAGAAAAAAAATATTTCTTCTCGCTCAAAAAAATTTTTTCTTGCCTCAAGAAAATTTCTGTTTTCAATTCATAATGAAAAAAATTTCTTGAGTCAAGTAAAAGTTTTTTTGGGGAGCGTCAAAATTTTTTGTGTCAAGAAATCTTTTCTTTCTTTGTATACGAGAAAAGAATCGTCAATATGTACACAGAAAAAAAGGATTTCTTGGCGCAATAAATTTTTACTTGACCCAAGAAATTTTTTGTATTATAAAGTGAAAACAAAAATTTTCTTGAGGTGAGAAAAAATTTTCTTGGAACAAGAAAAAAATTTTTTAGGCAAGAAAAAATTTCTTGAGCCAAGAAAAATTTTTGTCTTCAATTCATAATACAAAATATTTTTTGCGCCAAGAAATTCTTTTTTTTTGTGTAAGCATGATAATTATTACCCTATACAATATGATAATCATCCCAATCGAAGATGGTAATAGTTATCATTTTTTTTTTTTTTTTTTTTTTTTTTTTTTCAGCGTGTAGGTATACCTATACAGCATAGAAAAAAAATGTGTATAAAAATAGTGGTATGTTATATTACCGCGAGTAGCGTGAAACCCCTTGCCCTTACAACCCCCTTATGTTACTATTTATTTTATTTGGCTTATTCGTTTGGTTACATAGCCTCGGCACAGTACAGCACGAATTGAATCTCACGAGAAGCGAGTAAGATGAAGGATATACATGTGGGTGCGAGGTACGACAGAAAATGTTTATGCGAAGCGTGTGTTATACGTGAGTCGCTAAGGGGTGGAGCGGGTGCTTTTGCGGAGACCCTTGCATGACATATGATCTTCCATATTGCTACGGTACACACACTACGTATGTTATTCTCTATCATTCTCTTTTCGTTCCCTCATACCTTGTTTGTATGTACACGTATGACCACGACCACGACAAATACCAGTATTCCACATACTCTCCACTCTCAATCTGATGTTTCGTGTGTGCTGTGCGAATTCACGCCAACTACACTTACCAACACACTTGTTCGTGGGAGTTTGGACTTACATATAACTGGCGGTTTGTCTCACTCGTTCACGATACTTGCGTACTCGTGAACGTTTGTCATCGGGTTTACACGGCTACATAATATCTCACGGTTAGACCTCGGCTGGGGAGCCCAACAAATATTGTGTATGTTACAGGTTTCAAGATTATTACTTTTGTAACTGTTTTAAGATGTATGACTGAATTTAAATATTATGCCTTGAGTTATAAATATTTTAATAGATTGTAAGTGATATTTTTAATTTATTGGTAAAATTCATTTTATTTTTTTTGCTTTAATTTAAGGGAAAGTGGGACACGACGGAATGCCTCAAAAATTGGGTAAAAAAAATTTTTTTTTTTTTTCAACGGCTGGTTTTCATAAATTTCAGTGATATGAAATACATTCTGTTGTGCCCCACAAATTACATGGATTTCTTATAAAATTAATTATTTTTAATCCATTAAATTATTATTTTACCAAAGGGGAGGCCCCTAATGCAAATTTACTAATTTTAATTTTTGTGAAAATAAAATTCAAGTATTTTAAAATTTTCAAAAAAAAAAAAGAATATAAGATTTCTGTAGGATATAATTATAAAAAAAATAGGATTCTAAAGAGGCTGGGGACTCGATAGCTCTCCCTAGTCGAAAAAAAAATTTATTTGACAAATTTGTAAAACTAAAAAAAAAAAGAAAAGCTATTAAATGTAACCCAAACAACAAAACACCCAGATAGTGTTAATAAACGGCATCACCTAATCCAAGAACATAAAAGACGCGTGTAGTACATATGTACCACGCACGCGTTTGTAAACTAAATCAGTGAAAATCTCCGGAAATGGTTGTCGGAGAGAGAAAGAGAGTTTGTTGGTATACGCAAACGTTTGCGGTTTAAACTCTCTCTATCGTCGTGAAAATCTCTAAACAGCCGGCACCACCCGGACAATTCGTCAACGCTATCTCTATCTCTCGGCAACGTCGTTCTCTCGTACACATAAACCAGCTAAAAGTAGTATTAGTACTAGCTGGGGTGTACGAGTATCAGTAGTTTCGCGCGCGCGACACTACTCTCCCTCTCTCTTTTTCTAGTATACCTACAACATCACAACACATCCCGACCCATCCTATCCCATCTCGTCCGGTTGGATTTTAAAGAAAGTGGAAAATTTCGTGGCATGCAATCGGGCCGCACATAGATGGGCTCCGAAGAGGGTTTCAAGCTCACCGTTATCGTCGAGCTTATCAGCAAGGGCTTTAGTTGGATTGCAACGACCCAGAGCGACGTGTTACGCCCACACCACATATCCCACATACGCTTTACTTGGCTTGGGTTACAACCAATATATACATATACATATACAGCAACTGTTAACGTTACGATGTGTCGACAAATTGGTCGAGTTTCACATACGTGTCAACGTCTACACATATATATGTACATGTTCCCGTCATTGTCATTTTGTCATGGGTTTATTGCAATTTAACTTAACTTTAGGATATAATACTCAACAAAATCTCATACTCAACATCATATCAACTGTCGTATTACTTTTCATAAAAGACTATAACGGGATCGTTATAGATGATTGCTTAGACTAGCTTTTTTTTTCATCATACAAGTTGGTACATATTTAAGATTGTTGTGTGAAGATTTTTGTGTATAGAGACTGACTAGTTTACGACAAATACTTGAGGTATAAAATAATGTAAGAGAAACGTAAAATATTACGAGAGTGAGGGTGAGAGTGGGACATCAGGAGTAAGTAGTGAGGGTGAGAGACTGACGAGGGAGAAGCGAATTCGTTTACTTTCTATTACTTTGTTTTATCAAGGGATGAGATCATTACCCTACCCCGTATCTTTTGCCCTTCTTTTCTTAGCTCGGTGTGTGTGTGGGTGTAGCTTCTTGCATCGTTACCTTTTGGCCGACACCCCGGGAGCGGACGTACGGCTGCCTTATTCCCGTTAGCAGAAAGAACGGCAGTGGCACTGGGTCCTTGTCGCCTTTAGCGACAGTAATTTTACTTAATTAAATTCCGTTCTTTCTGCCGCTGGTGTCCCTTGGCGTTTTGCAATTTCCTCCGTTGATCTTTAGTATGTTTCATTGCGTCAATCCTACTCCCGAGACATTGTTTGGACTTTTCATAGATAATATTCTTGGTAAAAATACTCGTCTTATCGCGGTTTTAACGGCTTTTTAAATAAATATGTTGCTTCTTTAAATTTATATTTTAACGCAATATCACTAATTCTTTTTTTTTTTAATAAAAAAAAAATTTCAGTATTAAAAAAATGACATTCATATTTTTAAATAATAAATATATGCATATATCAGTAATTATAAATTTAGTGCGCAGAAAAAAAAATTATCGACTGAAGGTTTTTTCTTGATTCAAGAAAATTTTTTTTAAACCTCCATTTTCTCGGATGAAGTAGAAATCTCCAGACCAAGACAAATTCTCATGTACCTGAAAATCATAAAATTTTTTGCGCAACGAAAATGAAAAAAATTGATGCAATTTAACTGCTTAAGAGGTAGTTCCCGAAATTGGGGGTCGGCGAAAATTTTCGGCTGACATACCAGCATCTACATGCGAAACATTTTTGAAATCTAGTCATCCAGTACATTTTTTACTTTCAAATTTTTTTTTTATCGCGGGAAAAACGTTCCGATCTTCAGGTACATAAATTTTCTTGGCTCAAAAAAATTTTCACTCGATTCCCGAAAATGTTCATTTGTCAAAATATTTTCTTGACTCAAGATAACTTTTTCTTGGGTTGTAAAAAAAAGTGACTTGTTTGAGAATTAAATTCGCGAAAAAAAATTATTATTGCGCTGGTTGGTTGGGTTGAGAGAAAGAATAAAGAATGTAACCAAAAGTATGATACTCCCTCTTTTCCTAAACACTCAACCGCGTTTTGCGATGTGGATCACTCTCTTATTACCACTTCATCTGCAATTAACATTTATCGCCGGTGGAAAAAGTAATTAAATATTCCCAAGGAAAAATATACGCAGAGATATTATGAGTCACGTTGAAAGACGACTTAGCGTGGTCCTTAACTTTGAATTAAAAGGTAAAAAGTACTTATAAAAAATAAAGTACAACAGATAAATAAAAAAAATAAAATAAAAAATTAGAGTGTATGGTGATATTTTTCTTTGTTGGTAAAAAGATGAGGAGTAAAGTTACTCGTATACTCATAATATACGGTAATTTAATTTAATAATGTGTATGTGAGACCCCCCTGGTAGAGAATTTTTAATGGCGAATAATATGGGTACTCTTTAATGCCCTTGCACTGACCAGTTTTGGTCTCAAGTTAGTGTCTTTCCTAGTAGTAATCTCAAGACGGCCATTTTAAGGTAATGAATGTGAGAAAAGAGAATAAAGTATATGAAAAAAACAATAATAAAAAAATATAAAAGAGGAAATTAAGAGTCTCTTTAAAGCTTTAAATTTCTTCTTAGCGGCTTGTAATCAAAATTTTGTTACTTTTTCGTAGCTGAATTTTACGGTACAGTGTTTTCACTCTTACTCATAATAACATCCGCAACAAAACATAATTTACTGAATAAAAAAATAATAAAATATTATTTATCATTAAGAAATTAATATAATAAGTATTTGATATTTTTATTTTTAAATATCATATATTTATTGCTGATAAAATAAATCCTCAGAGTTTCGGAGATTAACCAAAATAAAACCCACTGAATAATTTATTAAAAATAAAAATAAGATGCAATAAAATGAAATTAATTTGAAGAGTTTAAATTCAAATCAATAGAGATGAAAAAAATTTTTAAATAAAACCCAAGTGAGCATCAATATTCGCTGTATGAATGTTATATTTATGTGGGTGTGTTTGTTTGTTATTGAGATACAAATGAAAACAAAAGTCCACAAAATGAAATATAAAACGGTATTCGGAAATGAATAGTGATATGCGCGTGTTTTTAACGGAAAGAGAGTAAAGTATTACAGGATATTGCCAACACGTATTTTTGTTACTGTTGAGTACGAAGAGTTGGAGAACGATATGCCCGTACGTGTTATACATATACATATATATACATATATATGTATATATGTATCGTGACGATACGACTGAGTGAACGGATTGCCTATCAATTTTAACGTTTACGCTATTGCTGAAATCAAATCCTCTGACCTCTTAAAATAAAAATAAAAAATAAAAATTCACAGCTTATTAAATATCAATAAAAAATGAAATTAAATTTTTTAAAAAATTGTTATTAAAAAAAAAAAAATTATAAATAAATAGAAAGCTTTTATACAGACTATTGTTAAATATAAGCCGCAATTAAACGGCATCAAAAACAAATCCCGTTAACTACTGGTTCAATTAGCCGTCAACATAGTAACAAGATTATTACTCCGGAAATTGTTGTACGAATATTTAAACGCATTCACGTGAGATCGTTAAATTTATTCATTTAATTTTTTTACGCAATACATTTAACTATTATTCTGCTTCCGATTAAATGCTACCGTCAATCTGCTCGATAATATTCAAATAAGCTTATGTTTATTGTTAATTAATAAGCAAATAATTAATATATAATGTTAATAAAAAAAAATGAATATTAAGTATTAAATATATATAAATGTATATGGGTGTTATAATGATAATGAAGATGGCTGATGACCTACCTTGGTCTTGTAAAAGACAACGGGTGGTCTTGGCAGCGAGTCCCGGGGGCAGAGCGAACCTGTAGGCTGGGCCCAGTGACAGTCCTAGACCCAAACCAAGCGCCTCTGCGCCGCATCGACCCCCGAATACTGGCCCCACTAGAATCACCCACAAGATTACATCATCAGTCATCGTCATTGTCATTATCATCTTTATTACACGGGTATCGACGAAGACTTTTCTTTTTTTTTTAGTAACATCCTCGATACCCGTCAATAAAATACACATTTTTAAATATCATATTATACAATATTCATATGCTTAATATTAGTAAAATATATAAAATATATATAAATATTTAATAATATAGAGTAATTTTCTTTTGTAGGCTTTATTATCCACTTTTCATCAATCGACAATGCATGAGTTTATTGCTTTTATTTTTTTTTTGCAACATCTGACACGTGCCAATTCTCCCTCACCGCGTGTCCTTTGAAGCTGACTGTTACTCTAAACTATATATACTGTACGATGATAGGATATATCTCAATCCCCCTTTTCACTTTACAACAAATCGATATTTATTAACATCATATTTTAACTTTTAAAGTCCTGAGCACAAGCAAAAAATAAAATTCCACTACAAGCTATCATCCGTATTATTATCATTATATACTTATATACATATATATCATCCACGGTTCTACAATATATATATCTATATATACATAATATATAATATGCTACTGGCGGCTTAACATACTCTTCTTAAATTGCGTCTTTGAAATGCAGAGCATCGGCCGAAATGAAGAGAATAAAAAATTTTAAAAGATATATAGTATATATATTATATAGATAAAGTTGTTAGTGTAAATATATATAGTAGAGGTAGTAGTATAAAACGATAGAAAGACCGTAGAGTTTAAGGCAAAAAAGCGCGTTGCCTTTGACTCGGTAGCTTACACGCTGATTAAGACACCCGATACAATTAGGCGGCGAAAAGAGTCTCAAAAGATCCGAGAGATCTTGCTTTAGGCTGCTTTACATTAGGCATCTCACTGACTCATGGACACAGCACACAGTGTACCGTTTGCTAAGGTGAGTTTAAACGCAACGGGTGTCTGAATTCAGACAAGACATATATATTTTTTATCCTTCTCATTCTTAATGTTTAAGATGTACTTTTAGTTAATGTTATGTGGGTACTATGACTATAAATTAGTCGTTTAAGTATCGAAAATTTTTTTTCATTATTTTTAAACATGTACCAGATGTAAGAATATTTATGTTCAATAAATATTTATGTATATATGTATATTTATATATATACGAATTAATGAGAAGTGTTTTAATTGAAACTCGATAGATCTTAGACTCGAAATTTACATTAATTAATTTTACAACGTGTTAAGTTGAATGAAAGCGATAAATAAATTGTAAGCGAAAAATTTTAAATCAATAATTGATTGACAATTTGCAATTAGTCATAATTAATTCAATGTTTTTTTAGAGTATTTATCTATTTTATAAGGTTCGAAATTAGTCTATTTGTATATAGATATATATGTATGTACCCAGAAAAAAAAATTTCTTGGCGCAAAATAAATTTTGCATTATGAATTGAAAAAAAAAAAAAAAAAATTTTTTTTCTTACACAAAAAAAAAAGAATTCTTGGCGCAAAAAATTTTGTCTTGCTCTAAGAAAATTTTAACTTGACCCAAGAAATTTTTTGTATTATAAAGTGAAAACAAAAATTTCCTTGGGGTAAGAAAAAATTTTTTTAGAACAAGAAAAAAATTTTTTAAGCGAGAAAAAAATTCTTGGGCCAAGAAAAGTTTTTTTCTTCAATTCATAATACAAAATATTTCTTGCGCCAAAAAATTCTTTTTTTCTGTGTAGGACTTGAAAAATTTTTTTTACCCCACGAAAATTTCTGTTTTTAATTCATAATAAAATAAATTTATTGGGGCACGAAAAAATTTTCTAAAGGGGAGTAAAAAATTTTTTACGCCAAGAAATCATTTTTTTGTTTTTTTTTTTTTTTTGTGTATGCATTATATAAAATAAAATATAAGTTTAGTATAGTACGTATACGAAAGAGTTTGAATCATGAAAATACATTGTGGAATTGGCCATAGAAGGCACGCGAAACCGCGGTAGCCGCGTGCGAGCAAGAGACACGAGGACTGGCAGCTGACAGTCCGCTGCAGATCCTTGCGATCTTAATCTCGGCAGTTTCTTCGCGGAAGGAGAGAAGATTCGTCTCGTCGTGTGTGTACTGCTTTGAGGATAAAAAATAAATAAAGTAAAGGAAGATACGAGAAACAAAGAAAAGAGAAAAAAAAGTTGAGGCCAGTACAGAAAAGCTTATACGAGCGGGATTGAACGGAGATAAATGAAATAAAATAAAATAAACAAGAGTAGAGAAGAGGAATAAAACAAAAAAATATATTTAAGGAGTATGTTGAAAAAATAAAAAAGAGTTTAAAAAGAATGATAAAAAATGCGACTCTCGACGATTGAGAGAGGACGAGAATCCGTCGGACGGTGGCAGCCGAAGATTCGCTACTTGGTAAACCGACGACCGTATATATATCGAGACTTTGAATAATTCATTGAGCCGCGAGACTCGTCGACTCTTTTCTGCTCTATTCTATATGTCTTTAAGTTTAAGCCTTCCAGCGCACGCTCACTGATTTTTTTCCTGGACACACCCCTTCGATAAGACCATCCGTCACATCATTTTTTATTATTTTTATCATTATCAATTTATACATCACAATCACATACATAAAAACCAATAATATATTCTTTATATTATATATTTTCATATATTAACAATAAACTATTTTTAAGTTAATTTTTATTCCAAAATTTTATTTAATTCAAATTTTTTAAAATTATTTTCCTTCAATTTTTATTGAATGTAGAGGGATAAGTTTGATGACTATAGATATTGATTATTTAATTAATTCGATTGTTATACTCGAATAAAAAATTTTTAGTAATATAACATTGTAATAAAATTTCTATTGTAACTGTTTCTATGAAATTTTTTATGGTAACCACAACAATAAAAAATTTTTTACGGTTAAATTACAGGATTTTAAAATGCATACAATGAGATTAAAAAATATACCTAATCATTATCTATAAAAGAATTTTGGAATTCCAAGTAAAAAAATATAATTTAAAGTCAAGTACTGTATCCTCTTTTTGTCAAATTCAAATTATTTTTTTTTTGAATGGTCAAATTTTGTAATCAACTTAATAATGATTTTTTAAAAATAATTAAAACACACATGATTCTAAATAATTTTCTTTTTTAAATTCAAATAAATCTGAACATAATTTTCTTTAAATTTCCATAAAAAATTAAATTTTCAGTTTAAAAAAAATTAATTTTTTTTCTATAATGAATTTTATCGAAATGAAAAAAATTTATAAAAAAAACTAAACTTTTATCAAAAATCAGTGTCGGAGCTGTGACCTTGTAAGTGTTCCATTACGGTCACAAAAAAAAATTTTTTTCCTCAAAAAAAAAAAAAATGATAATTACGTATATATTTATAATATAAAGATATGGTTAAATAAACCCAGCAACAATGAAAGTACACATACTTGACACTTTAGGTATTACGGAAATTCAAGCGTTTGAGCTCATACTCATGAGTGGCTTGGGTTGCATCCAGTTAGACGGTTCAGTACTTGCCGTGAGAGATCTTGCTATTCAATCCTCTGTACCTACTCAGATACTAAATACCAGTTTGTGGAAATGTTACAAGACCATCACACTTGCATCCATACATACATCCTTCCATACATACACAAGCTCTCTCACTCACCCACAAGCATATAACCATAAATATATATAAATATATATATATATATATATATATTTAAACACAATGCACTCATATGTCATGACATATTTAACATATTCAGCATTTACAACAACACGGTACTGTAAACAATATGGAAAAGAGCAAATGATAATAGTTTTAGCTTATATTACCCCCGCGAGCAAATAATTCAAGTTTGCGGTGATACATTTCAAAAACAAATAGTTGACCATATCCCCAGTCAATATTAGTTGTCATATTCAAGTTAAATTATCATTGTAGATTTACAAACATCAAGAACCTAAATTATCAATCAATAACTTAAATATACATTATACATATATATAACACAAATAATTAATCTAGATTACCATAAATTATTGAAATAATAATTTACGATATTGAATATCGCGGTTATAATTTTTTCATTTAAATAAACTCAATAGTATTTATAACAATAATAATTGTTAAGTTACTATTGAATACTAAGTTTTTATTGAATTTCACTCCAAAGGAGAGTTTTGGAAAATATTTATTACCAAAAAAATTCCTAATATATAGTGAGCTAAGGTCTTTGATATTTTGACATTTATATTGAGTACGGAAATAATTACAAGCTCTCTTTCCAAATATTCACGCGAAATTATTTTTAAAAATTATAAGCAGCTGATAATAAGACTTGAACAAAGATAATTCCACTGAGTCGCAAACTGTCTTATGATTAACATCAACCATACCACGAAATAACATTTTATATTTTACCGAAATACAAAATATTTTCATAAAAACTATGACACTGTAGCTATTCGATAATTTAATATTTTCACTATGTATTATATATATGAAATTATAATTTCGTGAGTTACTAAAATATTTTATAAATTAAAAACATAATATTTTAAGTTTAATTATTAATGAGTGTGAATGTAGCAGACATCAGACAAATTTAAAATTATAAATAAATAGAGTAAATAATTTAAAAAATTATATTTATAAAAAATGCACTTATTAAATTCAAAATTTTTTATATGCGCATTTTTTTTTAATTTTATTTTATTAATTGTTTACTCTATTTATTAATAATTTAAAATTTTTCTGATGTCTGCTACATTCACCCTCATTAATTAGTAATATCCGAATGAATCATTTATTGAAATAATTATGCTTATAATTAACAGTTGTTTCTATTAAATATAAATTTATTTAAGTATTAAAAATCCGAACCGGAGTGAATGGATTGAAATAAAACCCGCGTCACTCCGAAATCGCTCCGCCCGGAAAAAAATCCTCCATGTGGAGTGATTTTTTTTTTGAAACTCCGGAACTCCGAGTAACAAAGTGAATTAGAATCGAAATAAAACCCATATTCACTTGCAATTTTTTACAGTGTAATAATTGTTAAGCTATAAAACTAAATTTATATTTTTAATCTCAAAGAATTGTCGAACGCGTTGCCAAAATCAGGGCGATCAAGTGCCAAAGTATTCTCAGGCCGTTCGAGTTTCATGGTGGTTGATATTTCATACAGACTATGTAATATGTGATGGGTATATAACGGATTATATAGCCATCATCGGGTTAGGTCTCTGTTGTACCTTTGCCTTTATTGTAAATATATAACCTATAGATCACCAACAACCTTAACCAACATAGTCCCGATGAGTATATATCCTTACATTACCCTTGAACGCCGAGTGCGGTTTCGCGTCCTGTCCGGGCGATAGTCCTTCCGATCATCGGGGCTTCCCTCGATTCTCTCCTCTACACCATGCATGCAAAATACTTTTTTTCTTTTCTACTTTAATTCTTATTGTGTTTTTACTCTGTCGGTTTTATAAAATCCCGAATTCTGAACGCGACTTCGTGATCGGAATGCGCGCGAATAATGTGAAGATTGTTGTTATGTTCCTTGTTGTTGTTGTTGTTGCTGGTTTTTAAAGTAAGTGTTGTATGTTTGAACTACAATGAAGTTAAGGAACAATAATAATTATAATAACAATAATGATGATGATAAAAAATTTCAATTCTTGTGTTTTATTTTTGAAAGTAAACTTCCCTCTATCGAACATTCCGTGGCAAACGATTAAGACTTTAACTGCACGATAGAATGCGACGGTTCTTGCCGTCCAATGAATGTCCTCATTGTCTAAAGAGCGTGAGAAAAGTCGACACATATAAGACGTGTTCAATACAACACGTAAATTCGATGTAATTAAAGCAATATTTTACGACAAACACTTGGGAGACTTGTATTAGAGATACTGGAATACTGAAATACTGCATTTATATACATAATTATATGTTGCGAGAGAGAAGAGAGATAATGAAAGATAGAAATATCTATGTATATGGATATGTATATGTATATGTATATAGATAGACAGAAGTGCCCGCACAATTGTACGAAAACAAATCGAACGAGTAGGGCGCGGATGCAGTGGTTGGAAGCTTACCAGTGATATCCAACCAGTCATCGAGACTTACTACGTTTATACGTGGGGATTACATCGGTATTACCAGAGGACAAACCCGCTTTCGTTATGTGGGATTCACGATAAGCTGGGTGAACAAGTTTACCCTTAAAAAAAATATAAAATAAAAAATATAAAAAATAAATAAATAAAAGATATTTGGAAATCGCGTTACCGATCAATCTTATTATTTTTCCTGCTATTTTATTTGATAATCGACGGGTTTAAATATTTTTTTTTTTTAACAAATGTTAAATTTTTTTTTACCAAAAATTTTACATGGAAAGAAAATTATATTGTAAAATTTTTTTTTTTAAGGTCTTGTTAGAAAAATGAGTGTGAATGTAGCAGACATGAAACAGTTTATAAATTTTAAATAAATAAATTAATTAATTAAAAGAATGAAATTTAAAATAATGCACGGACTTATTTTTCATTGATCTAAATACACATTTTTTAATTTTTATTCCACTTACATTTTATTTATTTATTCAAAAATATTTAAAAATTATGATACTGAATTTGACCGACGTCTATTAATCTTTGGATTTTTTTAAGAACGATAAATTAAAAAAAAAAAATATTTTAAATAATTGCACTTATAGATTTTTAAATTTTCTGCATGTGCATATTTTTAGATTTTTTTTTTTGTAATTAATTAGTAGAAAAAAAAATTTGTAAAAGACTTAATAGTTGTGCAAATAAAACTATTTTATTATAGTAGAAAAAAAAATTCGAAAATTGCCAATTGTCTGCCAACTTCAGTATCATTAAAAATTGACGATTGTCAGCTACATTCATATTCATTTAGAATAATAATTTAATAACTTAATTTATTAATAAGGAAATTTATGATACTGAAGTTAGCCGACGTCTAATAATTTTTGAATTTTTCTAAAAACGATAAATTATGGAAAAAAAAATATTTAAAAAATTGTACCTATAGCTTTTTTTAATTTTCTACATGTGCGTATTTTCAGTTTATTTTTATTTTATTTTTTTTTTTTTTAATTAAATTGTTGAAAAAAAATATCCGAAAATTGTTAATGGTCTGCTTGCAGGATCAGAAATTTATATTCATTTTGCAAGTTAAGTGACATACATAATTTGATAATTCTCATAAATATATGTAAAAATTTTATTTTTAATTATTAATGCAATTAAACAACTTAATAAATCACTTATCACATGAAATTATTCAATTCATAAAAAGATATAAATTTTGATAGACGTGAGACATATATATATTAAATTAAGAGCTATTTCAATCGTTCTTTAATGAGAGAACCATTTACATAATGAATCAAATTAGAGTACGATTAGCGAATTTAAACTGTTGGATATGAAATATAAAATAATGAAATAAAGAAAAGTATTAAGCTAATTTCAAAAATCTAAAAGTATAAATAAAAAAATAAAAATACTCTTTGATTTGATATCAACGAATGGAATGAAAGAGAAATGCATTGAATTCAAAGATAAAATAAAATTAAAATGTATATAAATTCAATTGGAGAAGACTAAATGTTATAGCAAAACATATATCGATAAACGTGTGGACGTCTTTTTGGGGTCGAACGAGGAGCTAAGCACCCAACCAGACTACTTAAATCTTCTTCATCCCCTACAGCTATACAACTAGTACGCTACGGAATTTTTACGTCGAGATTTTTTTCGTTTCTCTACTTCTGGCTCTTTGCTACTGTCCTTCTTACTCAACTAACGAGCCTTCCGTTGAATACTTTAGTGCAGGGGTGGTCTCATCCCTCGGTCTTTTTCACCCCCGCACTTCTACTATCCCGAGCACTCCTACCACCTCCACTACAGACTCCCGAGTCTAGAGCACGGATCTCTTTTCCCTGTAATTAATTTGAGAAACCGCTTTCAATCCGGCTACTCACGATCTTCAAGCTTTTTCATTCACAAATGACCCCTTTATCTTACTCACACTTATATTTATATACATATATATCTAAAAAAAATATATATAATACACCTTATCCCCTATACCTCATATCATCCCCTTGACACACGGCTATTTTTTACGACAGTTGTAAGACAAGAAAAAAAAAATAAAAAAAGAATAAGACGAAGAAAATACCCGAGACAAGGGTGTAGGTAATCCAAGATTTATTTGGCAATTTCACTTGAAGGTTAATATACGCAATTCAACAAATATTTTAACAAGAATTTTTACAATCGATCTTTAAATAAAATTTATCGATGTGAATCTTGTTTTGCCCATAATTTTAATTTTTTATCTTTAACCGCACAATTGATGGGCGTAATTAAACTCAAGGTAATTAATAATCATTTAATAGCCCGATAAAATATTTTAAACGGCGATAAAGCTACAAAGTATCAAAGCATCAAACAAATAAAAGTTTCATGTTAAAATTTTGTTTTAGTACTTGAGAAAAAGAAAAAAAATGAAAAAGTGAATCGTGGAACGTAAAAATTTGAAATAGTGAAATGAGAAGGAGAATAAAAGTAACGAGAGAGGGTAAGAGGTGGAGAATTTCGAATGCATTATTCATGGGCTGTGAGAAGATACGATATGATCCAATATGTGGCCCAAGTGTGCTCGACCCCTACAAGAAGTTACATTTTCTTGCTCTACTCTCTACAACAACTTGCTCTCTCACTTTACGCCCTAAGCTGCTGAAAATTGACGCTAGAATTTTCTCGTAATTTAGGATATCTGCAGCCTATCTCTGCCTATATATATACCGTAGGGAAAACGATTTACCTCATACTTTATAGTTAATACTCAGCCATTTATACGTTAAATTTATATTTTTATTCGCAATGAAAAATAAATAAAAATTTAAATTTATAAATAATAAAAATTATTATTTTAAAAATAATAATAAAAAAAAAAAAAGTTAAAGCGTATTATATGTTATGTCTTTTGTAGTGTGGAGTGAGTGCCAAAGAGAGGCGATCGAGGTAGACAGACCAGCAGAAAAGCAACGCACCATATTAACACACAATGAGATACTTTTGTTTTTACATTTCACCCTCTATCTCGCTTATATTCGGCTTTTTAAACTTCTTATATACACGATTCGAACGTGAACTTGTTCTCTGCCTGAATCTTTTCTTACCTACCGGGTGATCTATTCACTTTTAATCTCCAATTATTTTTATTATCAATTATTTTTAAATTTATAATATTCATTATTTTTATTTTTTATCCAAAATTTTTTATTTATTTATTTATTGTAATATTTTTTTTTTTATTCTTAATAAAATGGTGAAAATTTTTTATTGGAGTAAGTAAGTATTTGTATAGAGGATATGGATTTTTTTAAACACCCTGTTTGTAAGCGAGAAATTCTTAGCGCGAATAAAGAGACTCTAACAAGTCACGTGTGTGCATCTTTCTTATTCGTAATTCTATACAGTTTAACTCTGGTCCATTGTGTGCGGATTTCGTTGATAAATTACCGAATAATTGTCAAATGTGAGAAAATAAAAAAATAATATATATATGTATATATATATACGGTTTAAAAATAAAAATATAAAATTGACAAATAAAAGTTAAGAGTAAAAAAAAAAAAGTACGAAAATAAATAAATAAAAATAGTGACAAAATAAATTTCACTTTTAATTAATTGATAATAATTTACCAGTGTCATATATATATAAATTAAAAAAACTAAACATTAATTAAAATAGAATATAAAAACATAAAAATAAATAAATTTGAATAAAAATAATCGTGTGGGGCATTTAAAATTATAGAAACACAAAGACGGTGACACTGACGAAAACCCGAGGGATAATTTATCGATTTAGAAGGAGGAATCTAGACATATATAAATATATATGTATATAAAGAGTAAGAAAAAAAAAATAAACTCTAATCAACGATTTAATCCCGTATAACATTTGAGTAAATTTATTTTTCCGCTGGCTCGTGACCAGTTCACGGTGACGACGTCGACGTGGTGGTAAAATTGTTGAAGCGAAACACTACACTACCAACGAGATTAAAAATGGCCTAATTGGTTAATTGTGTTAGCACGATCGTGTCAAAGAGCTCTCTTATATTAGTAGTCAAGAGACGAATTAAAAGGAACGGGTAAAAAAAAATAAATAAATTAAAAATTAGATAAACGCGAGCAGAAATGTCGGATTTTTTACTGCCACCATAAATGACACTTTGAGAATTATAAATCAACAGATTTCACTCACTACTCATGTAAAATAAATTTTTTTAATTAAAAAAAAAATTTATTAATGTAAATTTAAAAAAAAAACAAATGTATTTATAATCACTTCCGGAAACTATTGGGTAAAAATATATATATAGATTAGAGTAAATACCAGTGTATAGAAACGATCAGAAGACAGTGATAAACGTTTTTAGTTCCAGTGATTTCGGTTAATTGTCACTGGGGCCATTTTTCACTCAACTATATAGAAGAAAAAGAGAATAAGAGACAAGTAGAAACTAAAATGCGTTGGCGTTTATACAAGACATTGGTACGATTGGTGTGTGCGGGTCTTTACCACTCGTAAATATCTTGTAGGGTGTCGTACAAGCGAAAGGGCTAAAGGTTGAGATGTCTTACTTGAAGGCTTAAGACACGACGACTTTCCAAAAGGGAGAAAAAGGGTCTACTACAACTACTACTGCTTCTACTACTATTCCTTATTCTTCTCCTTCTTCTTCCTCTTTTTATACTTTTACTTCGGCCGTATTACTACTACTATATTTCTTCTTTGTGTTCTTATTTTTCTTTGGTAAATAGCCCTGAGTGTAATGACATCCGGGATGAGAGAAAGATTTTGAGCTTCCCACTACTCTGATGCCGGATTACTGAGGAGTTATCACCGTATAGAAGTAACAAGCTATTGTATATTACCCGGCCATATCAAATGTAACAATAAGCTTCCGCAATTCTATACCTGATATTATTTTTTATATTTATTTACTTTTTTTTTCTAAAGTCATTTATTAAATTGGGATTAATATTTTTACTGTATTTGTCGTAAGAGGATAGATGACTTTCTGTCGACCCTTAAGTACTACCCTATGTTTAATATGATACTACTGGCGAAGTATGTAAGGGGGATTAATACTACTGTCCTCTACGCGAAGAAAAATTGACTTAAAAAATGTACAAATTTTGATTATGGTGTCGACCAAACT
The DNA here is from genome assembly GCA_964016945.1 of Microplitis deprimator. Taxonomy (NCBI): domain Eukaryota; kingdom Metazoa; phylum Arthropoda; class Insecta; order Hymenoptera; family Braconidae; genus Microplitis; species Microplitis deprimator. Next base: position 18,148,223 of record OZ024709.1, on the reverse strand, counting down.
TGAAACAGGAAGTTGAGAATGATACTGAAGTTAACGTCTAAAAATTTTTTGTTTTTTTCAAAACGACAAATTATGAAGAAAAAAAATATTTCAAAAAATTGCACCAATAGTTTTTTTAATTTTCTACATGTGCATATTTTTAGTTTTTTTTTTGTCATTTATTTGTTGAAAAAAAAAATCAAAAACTTTAATTTTCTAACTTCAGGATCATAAGTTGAGATAATCTTGAAATTAGCAATGTTTGGATTTTTTTTTCAACAATTTAATTAAAAAAAAAAAAAAACTAAAAATATGCACATGTGGAAAATTAAAAAAGCCATAAGTGCAATTTTTTAAAATATTTTTTTTTTATAATTTATCGTTTCTAAAAAAATCCAAAAATTAGTGGACGGCGGCTAACTTTAGTATCAGAAGTTGAGTCGCCAAAAAATTACTATGCTGCAGGCTCACAATAATAATTATAGTGCAGCACAATAATTTTTTAACGACTCAACTTCCCGTTTAAAGTTTGCTCGTCAGCATGAATCAAATCAATACTTGAATATTATTAATAATAAAAATTGAAAAAAAAACGTCTAGATAATATCAGTTTTGAATCCTGCAGATTAACCAACGAGATGTGAAAATGCCATCACAAAATCCAAACAGGCGTTTAGAGAATTTCCTGACTAGCAACCGCAGTTATTATGAACGAACATTTCGCGCGTTAACCTGCGCGTGGTCACGCTCCACATCAGCTGATGGTGACAGTTCAATTCGAACTTTAGTGTTCGGCGGTCAGAAATGTTAGCCGCAAAACCACACGCGTGATTTCTGTCTATCGCTTTCTCCTCTTCATCGCCCGAGAGTTTCATCATCACTTATAATAATTTTACATCGTCATTTACTCAACAACCCCCTTAATTCCCAACCCCTCATTCCCTACACCCTTTTCCATTTTACCAGAAACCATAAACTCATTTTTATTTTATAATTATGACAACTATAGTAATCAACTCATTTGACGTACAATCGACAATAGACCAGAACTGTAATCAATTTTATTTGACTCACATATATATGTATATATAATAGTCATTTATAATAAAAAACGAGAATATCTATACAGAAAAAAAGGATTTCTTGGCACAATAAATTTTTCTCGCCTCAAAAAGGTTTTTCTTACTTCAAGAATATTTTTCTTTTCATCCCAAGAAAACTTTCGTCTTCAATTCGTAATGCAAAAAATTTCTTAGGGCAAGTAAAAATTTATTGCGCCCAGAAATTTTTTTTTCTGTGTAAAGAACCATCATAAAATCCATATAAAGTATAAGTACCATTTGTGGCCACTGTTCCATTTTTGGACATTTGATACTTTATTTTAATTAATAAAAAAATTTTAAATAAAACGACTACTTTAATAGTAGGATTGAAGTATCTTAAAATTAAAAAAAAATAAATTATGTTATTGCGTCTTTTACAAATTATTTTATTTAAATTTTTCAAGTGTCCAAAACTGGCTCTAAAGTGGCCAAAAACGGTACTCTACCCCACAGAGAGTGATATATATTTCGATTTAGTTGCTTTAATACGTTCAGCACGTTTTCGTGACAATTGCACACATATATGTCGACATTTGCCGCGTGAAGCCGCGGACAGTCCTCTCGGCAGATTTACCAATTTACCCACAAGCGTTATATGTACATAGGTTAGCTACCGTGGATGACAATGAGCAGAACGTACAATGTAGAACGAGTTAAAGTGAAACAGCAAGTGCGTGGCAGAGAAAGGAGATTCGTCTCTTGATTTAGGGGGTTGAGAACCAAACGGCGACGGGGTAGATGGAAGGAGTAGTTGAGCAATCACCAGCTAGAGCTAGCAGTGCAAGAGTAGAGGCTAGATGTGCGGCCTGCTGATGTGCGGTTGAAGAGATTAATATGCGCGTGAGGCGCACACCGTCCGTTTACCGGCACTTCCTCTCGACGCTAACCTGCAACACCTAACTCACTCTACCACCCACACTACCACGTTGTCTCTATCTTTCTCTTCTCCCTTTTCATCGTTTACCCTCTACTCCACTCGCTTGGATACATACAACTCTACTCTCTACTCCTATACTGTTCACTTTGCTTCGCGATTCCCCATTCCATATTTAGTTTAACTGGCCCGCCAGGGCGCATTCCCATTTCTGCCTCCCTTGGCCGCGTGACCATTTAGTAATTTCTGTCACGAGTCAAGCCGTCCGTTTACTATAAAACCAAATATGTATGTATGTATTATGTTAACGTATATAGAAACAGTTTACATTCACATGGACAATACAAAATACCATTGGGTGACAGAACCAGTGAACGCAATTAAAAAAAAAAAAATTTTCCATACATCTTTGGTAAAGAAGTTTTTTCCTGCGAATAGATTTTTTTTTCCTGGTATTTTTTATCTTTTGCTCTTTGGCTAGTTCACTTGCTCGTAATATTGGCAAAGTGTCGGAACACTTGCTGTCTAGTAGTGTTACACATAAATGACTTTTAGTAAAAAGATAAAAAAAATAATAGAGAAAGAGGAAGAGAGAGAGAGGAATGAGGAGGACTCCTCCCTAGTCCTCATCACCACGCCCCGACGTCTACAGTCGAGAGAGTTTCCGCGGTTTAGTGGAGGGGTTTTAGCCTTTGAAGGATAAAATACACGGATGAAAGTGCAGTATTAAGAGAGACAGAGAAATAACTACCCCCGGGTGAGTGGGTGGTAAAGTTCAATGCTCAATTTCTAGGAGGCGGAGCTTCTATTTCTAGACGACTTATATACAGATACATATATGTTATATAGAAACGGTACTCTCTCTCTCTCTGAACGGGTTTTGTTCCTCGAGAATTGAGTACTACGGTTTGATTGTATTGCGAAGGAATTATGCGGACATGCGAGTGTCGATTTTTGATATTTCAAAATGATATATATGAGAAGTATATATGTACTGATATATAAAGGATTTGAGAAAGATCAAAAGCTGTTGGTTGGTACAAGTTTGTCTAGGAATCAAAGGGGTTAGCAGTGTCTTAAGACAATGTTCGTACTTGCGCGAAACGCCTGCTCCGCCCAGGAATCTTCTTCATACCAAAGTAATATATAGAGGAGGAGAACCGACGCGGACGCGGTCTTTATTCTTGCGCAGTAGAAAAATTTATCAACTTATATATACCCGACAATTTATATAAATTTATGTTACTGAAAATTTAAATACCGTTTTGCTTAATTTTACAGCCTGATATATATTTTTTTTAAATTATTTTAATATTTTTAATTATAATATTAATATGAACCATCAGTGATAAAAATTATAATATATCTTTGGTAAACTAAATATGAGATAAAAAAAAAAAAATGGATAAGAGATGAAAGAAAAAGATGGAAATATTTGATGTGTGTAATTCAATAATTTCATTCCGTTTGTGATGGCGGTAATTTGAACGGTAGCTCGTTACTGTCTGAACATATAATGAGTCTCGCATTACCTGTCCTTTTTAAATTTAAATCTAATGCACGAGTGAAAATAAAAAACCAAAACTTTAACGAAAAAAAAATTATAATAATAAAATAAGTATGAAGATTCATAAAACATATGTCACATGAAGAATAATGAGTTATCAAAAAAATTGTATATAAATAGGATAATTTATTTTATTTTTTTTGTTTTATAGGGATAAAATATAAATGACAAATGATCTATTGATCGATTTTATTTGTAACACAAGAGACAAAAAGAATAAGAGAAATCAAATGAAGCACGAACAGAATAGAAGGACTAGACGAGACGAGGGTGAGAAATTGATGCCCGAATGCACGTACGTAGGTACATCTGAATCTGAAACGTGGAACAACGACCCTACATAACAGTAGTAGTACGTACCATACGTACATACAATTCGTTGTACGTATCTGTCATGTTGTAGAAAAGCACTTAGCCTCATTTGTATTCTTAGAGCGAAAATATTCCGTCCAGCGCGTCCTCCTCGATTTACCATAACGCACCACGAAATTATTCAATAATCAAATAAAAAATTTTTTATTATCATTATTATTAGACGGACAAAAACGGTTCTCAAAATTTTGTTACAATTACTGGGTGAAAAGTAATGGGTCCAATAGATTTTACTTTTGGCATGAGTGAAAAATTACTATTCCATGGGAAAAAATTGTAGTTGCTACAACAGGAACTGTAGTTGAGGTTACTACAAGTTGGAGTAAAGAAATGCAAACTCCAACTTGAAATAACCTCATCCACACGTGTAGTAAAGTCCACTATTTATACAGTATCCTTTACTACATATTGGAGTACTCGCAACTACAAATGTTTTACTACAGTATTGTGGTTAAAAGAACTACAATTTTTTTTATTTATGGATCCATAAGTTCACTGTAAAAAATTGGGAGTGAATTCGGAGTGATTACGGATTTTATTTAAATCCGAATTCACTCCGACACGGAGTTTGGGAGTTTGAAAAAAAATCACTTCGCATACGGAGTAAATAGGGAGTTTGTTTTTTCAAAAGAGTGATCTGGATTTTATTTAAATTCGCATTCACTCCAATTCAAAATTTGAAAATTAAATAAACTCATTTTAGAAGTGAATTTTACTCCGAACCGGAATTTAAATAATAGAACAAACTCTCCTTCGGAGTGAATTTCACCAAGAAGATTACATACATTCAGTCATCTGCCCCGTATTTACTCCGGATTTAATTCGCGTTCCCTCTGAAAATTTTTTACAGTGTAAAAGATACAAACACTTCGTAATTTTAAATTTATGACAACACATTTTACTTATGGAATAGTAATTTTTAACTTTTGTCAAAAGTAAAAGATATCTTACTTTCCACATGTGCGGTGAAAAATTTTAAGTAAATATTCATATGTGATTACGTTACATTGCTAATCATTAACTAATAGGCTCGTAAAGTAATGTCAGCTATACTTTTTAAATCACATAGGAATATTTACTTGAAATTTTTATACATGTAGTAATTTTTGCTTAATTTTTTTTCGTGTAATTTATGTTATAATTTAAATTTAATATAACACATTATATGTTTTTTATTTTAATGGTAAAAAACAAAATTTTTTTAATTTTTTAGTTACTTTGGATTGTTACATCTGTTCAAAGTGTACAAGAAGGTGGCGGATAACAAGCTCGTTGGCATCGAAAGAACGCCAATTAACAGACAAAAGTGTTGAAATTTTTTTCTTTTATTTTTGCCACGGGGTTTCAGACTATGACTAATTATTGCTGGTCAGGCAATTATTTTAAATAAAATAATTATTTTCTTTCAATAATTAAAAATTTTAAAAAATATTTATTTTACATCCAAATATCCTTTGATTCCGTTCAAAATTTTAAATAAATAAATAATAATTAATTTTCTAAAAATTTTCCATGCCCTATTTTCTTTTTTCCAGCAAAACTGAATGTACAAAGAGGAAAAATAATTAGCGAATATCTCATTCTCGATATGTGTATAAATTTTGAATACTGGATATAATATGTTATATCAAATGACGTGTATCAAACACACGTATATCAGAAACCAAATAAACTGAGATAGAAATGAAAATATCTGTTAGCTATTAATGAATCCCCAATCAATTTCACAGATATCTACTCCACATAAATACAATAATCCTTTAGTAATTTCAAACTAATTACAAAAAATATTTCTACACAGAAATGTTACACCATTCATTAATTACAACCATCCACGTCCATAACCATTATAATCCCAAAAATTACCCATCAATCAATAATATCAGATTAATAAAAACCTGTAAATTTATCCGCGTAATATATTTTAAAGGTATCAAGTTACAAAAAAAAATATAAAAAATTATAAATAATAAAATACTAAATGATAAATTGACAATTAGATATCGAAATGGATATTTTGTCAGATTTTAACCGATACTCATAATAATACATAAACAGAAAAGATATGAATATATGAGAGAGAGAATGAATGATATATATACACATATATATAGAGTATGGGTTTATTCGCGTTATCAATTTCCTGACAAATATCTGTGTTTCCACGAGTACACACGTTACGTTCAATCACTGCGCTTGTATTTGTCGTGAGGGGTAAAGAGGAATGATGCGTGTATATATTTATACATATATATATGTATATGCATATATAGATATCGAGGGGTGCAACTACTGGTGCGTTTACCTTCTCCCCGATTTGTTAGCCGCAGAGGTATCGACTAGTTCGCTCGACACGTTTCATTTCGACATCATATTACGTCCGTTATACCGCGGAGCTTGAAATATTGCGGACTATGTCGTTATACACGAGTCAAAACTCACTGTATGTACACACCATAATACACTAACACATAACGTACATACATATATATATATACTAACTATAACTACGCATCAACAAAACGATCCGTTCTGCTAACTGCTCACCGTGATACTAATGTGTATTTATAATTTACTCACTAATAATAATATACATTAGTAATAATAATAAATTTGTATATATATTTTTTTTTCTTAATCTTCTTACTAACAACTGTTATATATATTACTAACTAACTAACTAACTATCAGCTTACGACCTGCTGTTAATGTGACACCAGTTAGCGGTTAAGAAATTTTGCAATCAAACGGATATTAGTCGCTTGTAAATTTTTAGCAGAAAAATTTGCGACAGAAAAAAGCCAATGACTGCATAAAAAATAAAATGTGAATTATTTTTTAGTTATTTTTAAAAATAAAACACGGGCAACGGTTGGCTAAAAACCGCGGACAAAGCGAGGATGTAAAAATGAATAAGAATAATAAAAAAAAAAAGTTAACGTAGGCCACAAAGGTGAGGGCAAAATGAATGGCTCCATCATCTGGCAATTAAGGTACGCAAATTCACCCGAACAGAAGCCACAAGAATATTATTTTTTCACGTATGTTTTTTATGTATACAAATGTGGATATTTTTATTGTAATTATTATTTATAATTAAATAAAATTTATCTACTTACGTCTGTAGGGCCGTCCTTCCTCGGGCGTAGATCGCTCGGTGTTCTCAGAACCAGGTGTTGCATTTGTGTCACGGTCATCATCATCAGGACTCTGTCCACGATTAGAGGCATTAGTTGAACCGGGTCCTGTTCCAAGAGGTGAACGACTTGCTGAACCAGCAGGACTTTGTGGTGCAACTTCTTGATTACTCGGTCCACCAGGTAGACCGCCGGCAACTCCGGAGGATGGTAGTGATGGCGAAAACATATTTGACATATTTGACAGCGAACCGATACTTGCGAGACCAGATGATACACTTGAACCTCCGGTTTCGACTTTTAGGCACTTGCTCGGTGGCGCAAATGCCGATGGTCCTAGTGGACGAAATGCACCAAATGGTAAACGTGGGTCCAACGGATGAAGAAATTGATGCGGCAAATGCAGCATGTGATGAAGTCCGTAGCCCAGTGATGCTGCTGTGCTGAATGGCACTTGCAGTTCTTTCGAGTCGGTTACCTTTTATTAAATTTAAATTACATTTCAATTACTTTCATTATTTTACCATAAATACTTTGCATTTTTTTTTTTTTTTACATGCAATAAGCAAGTGAATTTACCATCATTGTTATTATTATTATACTTAAAATTTAATCTTAAATAAATCTACCGTTAAAAAAATGATTTAAAAAAATTTTACTACTCTATATAATTAAAATTATGAACGTTCATTTGAAATTTAAATAACATTAATATACAATTTAAAAGTCATTATCTCTTTTATCGAAAGTTATAATTCACAATCTTTTTAATCTCATTAATCCTTTCAATTATTTCTTTATCATGTTATTTAAATATCGTGAATATGAAAGTCCGTTGATCAAATGAACGTATCAACTGTAATTAATTAATAATGTTAAATGTCAATTACTTGTACTGGGATAAAATATTACAAAATTTTTTAGTAAAAAAAAAGAAAAAGGGAGGAGGCATGCGGTGAGAGAGAGTAGTTATTGTTAAACTCATAATCTATATTACTTTTCATGCAATTACGACGAAAGCACGGCGAGGAAAGGGCACTAACTTGTGGATTGAAGGGTCTCTGCATTCGCAAGCCATCGGGGAGTCCCCCGGCCTGTGAAAACACGACCAAGGACGGTGGCGGGAGATGATTCGGCAAATATGAAGAATTGTCCATCTAAAACAGACACCGGTATTCTCTTTTTATGTTCTTCTCCATTTAATTACACCGCAATGTGATTAATTAATTATATTTGTAATCCGCGAAATTTAAAAAAAAAAAAAATAAAAAAGGAAATAAAACATTTTAAATCGAGTATTAAAGAGATTAATTCGAGTGTTAATCAGTCGAAAGTAGGAAAGCCGAACTCAGTATACAATCGATATCGCATCCGGCATTAACCAGCCACGCAAAACCAAATTGCGTGGACAAATGCGTAACCGCAATGGTCACACACAGTACCACCCGCATCATCGTGGTTGTACGCTGATCGGCATCCAATGTATTAATGCCGGAATCAAAATCAAATTGGTTTTATATTACGTCCGCCGTCGCGGAGCAGTCACGAGTGTGTGTCCAGTGGTTTCGCATATAATTGTCCATCGACGAGCCATCGCCGCGGACAAATCGTTTCGGTTCTTGCCTACGCTCATCAATCATCCCTCTTTTAATCGATCATTTAACTCACGATAAACTACTTTTCCTCCCCTACTTTTATTTTTTTTACTCATACTTTTTTTTATCTTGAAGTTCAGACAATTAAAAATTTTTGGATTTTTTTCACCAAATCAACAACAAAAAAAAAAAAATAAAAATATGCGCATGTAGAAAATTTTAAAAACTACAGGTGCAATTTTTTTAAATATTTTTTTTTTTTATAATTCATCGTTTGAAAAAAATTCAAAAATTATTAAACGTCCGCTAACTTCAGTATCATTACAGACAATTGAAAAATTTTTGAATTTTTTCCAGGCGATGAATTATAAAAAAAAAAAAATCTAAAAATTTGCACATATAGAAAATTAAAAAAACTACAGGTGCAATTTTTTAAAATATTTTTTTTTATAATTCATCGCCTGGAAAAAATTCAAAAATTATTAAACGTCGGCTACCTTCAGTATCATTACAGACAATTGAAAAATTTTTGAATTTTTTTCAACCAATTACAAAAAAAAAAAAACTAAAAATTTACACATATAGAAAATTGAAAAAACTACAGGTGCAATTTTTTGAAATATTTTTTTTTTTGATAATTTATTTAAAAAAAAAAAATCAAAAATTACTAGACGTCGGGTAAAGTCAGTATCATTTTTATTAACACATTTAAACTACCGCAATCGCGTTTTACTCCATTGTATAGATAAAAATATATAAATTTTTAATATTTTTTAAAATAATATAACGATAACACTCGATTGAAGATGCATTTGTCACAAATAATAATTAATGCAATAGTTACAGTTGGACCGCTGTCTTTCCACATGATTGCCCAGTTGTGTGATGATTATCTTCTTGTTAAATTTTATATATATACTGTATATATATATAAATTTTTTAAATTCAAATACTACTGATTCGTTATCTTTATTATTATTATTATACTCGATAAATAATTCGCATTATCCACGAGTTAATTCCTGTGAATTTTATTCACAAGAACATTTTTTTTACTACGCAATGAGACATTTGTCATGTGAAAAATAAATTTAACTAATTAATTTTCAATTGATAATTAACAAGAATAAAAAAAAATAGAATCACTTTTTAAAAATAATAGAGTAATTTAAAAACCGCGCGCTTGCAGTTAAAAGAGACCTAACCTCTTTCAGCTGTCACGCGAGACACTTCACGCACGTAAATAACCGCACAATTGACACAGTATATTTATTACAATTACAAAATAATTGCACCGGTTTCTATGACAGTGTAAATAAAAAATAATAAACAGTAAATATTTATAGTTAAATTTGAATGACAGCAAATAATAATAAATGTTCTGGGAAAAATAGTAATTCAAACAATGAGCCATAAGCCCGCGCTTTGTCAATAGATGCGACCTAACCTAAACCCCGGCAAGTACTGTTGGTACCCTAGCAAAAGTGTTATCAGCTGTCACCCCGTCACGGTTAAACGTGAGAGACAAACTGAGAAAGCTAGGAAGCGGGGTATTGAATGCTAGAGGAAGCCGCCAGCCCGGTGAGCTACCTCGTGGACATGCGAGTGCAGACTGATTGGAGCGTGGAGTGAGGGTACTTACCCACGTCCCTCGAACGCAGAGGAGCGCGACCGCGGTTGCGGCGGCGGAGGTGGTGGTGCGGAGGCGGAGGTGATGCCAGATACGGAGGCTGCAATTTCCAGCTCCTACGTCCACTTTGCACGCGTGCTTCTGATGACTGAGGTTACGCCATCTATAATTGTTAGATTTCCTGCGCATGCGCGTCTGCGCACCTCCGACAGTCATCTGGAATAAAATACTTTAATTTTATTTTAAAAATTTAATTTCTTATTTTATTATTATATTGATATAAATATATATGATTATGATATAAATTTTTTAATTTAATTAATTTTAGAAATTATTAATTTTTGTTTTACTTTTAAATATTTTTTTAAGAAGGATAAGTTACTGTGAGTTGGTCGTGCGGAGATGGATGTTGAGTGACGTCGACTGAGTAGATTCCATTCTGACCAATAGCAGAGCACTTCAGTTTGTAAGATGATTCTTTTGTTTTATAAATGAGTGAATATAGCTGACAGTTGGTAACTTTTTAAAAGTTATGAGTGTGAATATAGCAGACATTAAACAATTTATAAATTTTAAATAAATAAATAAATTTAAAAAATGCGCGTAATAATTTTTCATTGATCTAAATGCGCATTTTTTAATTTTTATTCCACTTACATTTTATTTTTTTATCCAAAAATTTAAAAAATTGCCACTTGTCAGTTACATTCACACTCATTATAATAAAATTAATTATTTATAATCTTGAAGTTAGCAGATAATTAAAAATTTTTGGATATTTTTTTCAACAAATCAAAATTACAAAAATCAAAAAAAAAAAACTATGCGCATGTAGAAGATTAGAAAAGCTATAAGTGCAATTTTTCAAATATTTTTTTTTATAATTTATCACTTTTAAAAAATCAAAAAACTATCAGACGACGGCTAACTTCAGTGTCATAATTATTTACTGCAGAACAAAAAATCAACAGCCAATAGAACAATTTTAATTTAAATGAATGCATTTATTTCAAATATATTTAATTAAATTTAAATATAAATATACTTCAAGTAATTTTAAGCTGCTACATAAATTGGATTACACATATCAGGCAATTTGTTTCATTTTATAGTAACATAATATTTGTAATTTAAATATAAAAATATTAAAAATAAGAAATACATATCAGTAACTTCTAAATCAAAGTTTAAAAAAAAAAATAGATATAGAAAATTTTACATGACAACCTGAATAGTCAGTAGTTGATTACAAGATTAAACAGATATTACTATTCATACTGATAAATCGAAATATAATAATTTTGTGGTCTCTTTGTAATATAAAAATATCAATAACTAAATATTCAGGTTTGTCTAAGCAATTCTTAACTTGTAATGATTATAAAATAGTTTTATATATAAAAAAAAATAAGAGTGTTTTATTTTTAGTAAAATGACGGAACTGCATTTTTTTAAAACTGAATTTGTTACATTTAACACTGAGTTGAGTTTAATATTATACGTATTTTTTTATGAAAGTATTAAAAAATAAAATAATTATCGACATGAAAGAAACATTATTTGTATTTTGTCGAAAGCCTATTAGATAGTATTATTATCAGCGTGAAGATAACATTTTTAAATCTCTAGAAGTTAAATAATAATTTATTTGAGCTATAACATCAAACGACAAGTTACCATAAAAAATAAGAGAGAGAATCTTACTAGATTTTTCTAAAAATTGTCGTCTTCTTTGTGCTTCATCTAGGCGGTAGCTAATTATTTCTCCATATAATGGGAATTGTAATAATAACATTTCGCTGTCAAATTTAACATAATAATTAGTACGACCCAAACCTAAAGCTATTTTATGCTTGCTCTTAGTTATTACATCGTAATATGATAAATTAGTTTTCACGATTTTTGTTTTTTTCATCATTTCAATTTCATTTAAGCACTCGGCATATAGATCATTGAATTTCTCGTCATTTAGATCGTCTAAATTTTCATAACCAAGTTGTAAATTGGCAGCTTTTAGTTTAACAACATGTTGTAAAATTATTTGTCTGATATTTTCAGGATGGCGATAAGCAATAACTGTCATGTCGTCATGCTTATTAACTTTAATTTTAACACCTGCATTTAGGAGAACATTTACAATAGGCGTATGACCTTCGGTGACAGCATAATGAAGGGCAGATTTACCATCCTTTGTTAGTGCATTAATGTTAGTAAAATTTTCGCTCATTACCAATAATTTGACTTTTTCGATATTCATATATTTTAATTTCACAGCAGCGTGCAGAAGAGTATCATTACAACCAAAGTCGCGAGTATCACGGCGATTAACATCAACACGAGTAGACAATATGAGTTCCAATATTTTATGACTCTGATATTTAATAATATCGAAAATAAATTGTGGATTATTCTTCTCAACCAAACTCATATCAACCTTATTATTAATCAATAATTTTACCATTGCAGTTTTCTTACAGTCAACGGCAAACTGCAATAAACTATATTGACAATCACTGATACGATTAGTAAATAAGTCATAATACTTAATACGCTTTGTAATCAATTCTTTACCACAAAGTTTACGGCAAAGAGCATTGATATTAGCACCATGATTAATTAGATATTCAGCTATTCGATAGTTAGATTTGATGATTGCATGTTGTAACGGCGAGTAACCTTTGTCAGAAGAGAGATTGATGTTAGCACCATTGTCCAATAATATTTTCACCAAGTCAAAATTTTTATTCTCAACAGCAATACCAAGAGCTGTTACTCCAGATGCAGTAATGAAATCAACATCTGCTTTATTCTTGATAAGTAATTGAACTATTTCTTTATTTCGACAACCAACAGCAATATGTAATGGTGCTTCGTCATAACAAGTATTGACACACGCTCCATGATTAATCAAATACTTAGTCATATTGTAGTTATTTTTTCGAATCGCTGTATGTAATGGTAGCTGGCCAAACCGTGGATTTACTTCGGTCTTATAAGTATGGACTAATATTTCTAATATTTCAAATTCATTATTTTCAATAGCTGCAACAAAAGGTGAATGATAGAAATGATCAAAAGTTACCTTATTATTTATCAGTAGTTGAACTATTTCTTTGCTTCCGTTATTAATGGCAATATTTAATGGGTTTCTGAGACATATAGTAGAATTAATATTCGCTCCATGTTCTATTAAGCACTTGGTTATTTCGTAGTTATTTTTACGAATCGCTTCATGTAACGGTGGATCATGTAAGCCAACAGATAAATTGACGTCAATTCTAGGAGCGTTGAGTAGTATTTTTACTATATTTAGATTACTAATTTCAACAGCTTTATGAAGAGCTGTCGAAGATGATTTCGATGAATAACCGACTCCAATAGCTTGATTAACATTGGCTTTATTGTTAATCAGTAACTCCACTATTCTTTCATTCTTAATCTCAACAGCACGATATAATAGTGTTTTATTATCAAAACATGTGTTAACGTCAGCTCCGCGATTAATTAAATGCTTGGTAATTTCATAATTATTTTTATCAACAGCCATAAATATTAAAGGTTTTTCGATACCTAACGTATGGATATTAGCACCAGCATCCAAAAGTAATTGGAATATTTCAAAACTATTATTTTTTATGGCTATAGTTAGACATGCAGGTTCGAACAAAGAACTGTAATTAATATTGCCTTTACATTCAATAAGTAATTTAACGATTTTTTTGTATCCTCTTTTAACAGCATGTTCTAATGGTGTTATTTCCCATCCACAAAAAAAATTGACGGTATTGATGTTAGCTCCATTAGTAACAAGATATTTCACTATTTCATAATTATTGTTTTCAATTGCTTGATTTAATGGTGCTCCAGAATTAACATCAGCACCAGCGTCAACCAATATACGTATCAATTCAAAATTATCTTGTCTAACAGCCACTTCAAGAATATTTTTACCGTTTTTTAAATTGACATTTGCTTCATTTTTAACAAGTAATTCTGTCATTTTTTTGTACCCTCTTCTAACAGCAATGTCTAGTGGCGTTTTGTCCCAAAATAAACCATTGATATCAACTCCATCATTAATCAAACGATCAAAAGTTTCAAAATTATTTTTAATAACAGCCATATGTAGTGGTGGTACAATTTTACCAGCAGCCAACGGATATATTTCAAGACCAACGTCAAATAATAATTCAAAAATTTTAAAACTACTATTGTTCCAAGCAATTTTTAAAAGCGATTTCAAACTTGCTTTGACAGTACTTTTGGCTTTGTCAATTAATAACTCCACGATTTCCTTGTTCCCTTTGATAACAGCAATTTTCAATGGTGACCGATTATCATCATCAAAGACGTTAACATCGGCATCGCTCTTAAGTAATAAATTGATTATAATTTTATTTTCGTTCGAAACGGCGATGTGCAGTGGTGTTTGTCGCTTGCTACCAAGAGAATTGACATTAGCTCCAGAGCTGATCAAATATTCCGTGAATACATAGTTGTCTTGTAAAATAGCCAAATGTAATGGTAATAAATCGGGTGAATTTAAATCAGCGATTGCGTTCACTAATATCTTAAATATGAGAAAATTACTTTTTCTAATAGCTGCTAAAAGAGCTGTCGTCGCGGTTTCTCCTTCAACATTGATGTCTGCTTTATTTCTAATTAATAATTTAACGATCTTTATATTTTCTTTTTCAACAGCAATTATTAATGGTGTTTGATTGTTGTAAATAGTATTTATATTAGCTCCTCGTTCAATCAGACGTTCAGTCATTTTGTAGCAATTTTTTTCAACGGCCAAGAACAGAGGTGGCAAATTTACCGGATTTACTTCAGCTCCTGCATCCAATAATATCTTGAATAAGTCAAAGTATTCATTTTTTATAGTAAAAATTAGAGCTGTTTCATTATTTTTTGCAACTAAATTAATATCAGCTTTGTTTTTAATCAGTAGTTTTACTAAATTTATATTATTTTTTTCAATGGCTATCTGCAGAGGGGTCTGATTTTCTTTATTCAGAGCATTCACTTCTGCTCTTCGTTTGATAAGAAATTCAGCAATTGCATAATTATTTCCATCAACAGCCAAGTGTAGCGGAGTAGTATCGTTATACCTCATATTTATCCTAGCGCGATGATGAATTAAAGCCTTAACTAAACTAATATTGTCAGATCTAATAGCCAAAAAAAGTGCCGGTTCACATTTTGATGTGTAACTATTAACGCCAACGTTATGTTGCAGAAGGTAGTTGATTAATTTCCAATCTTGTTTTTTTACCGCAAGTTGTAAAGCTGTCGTCTCTTCCTCTGGTTTTTCTTTACATTTTGTATTAACGTCCATATTTCTGTGCAGAATCCGATAACGAACTACCTGATATGGTAATTCTGATGCAGTCATCTTTCGTCTAATCATTTTGTAAGAATTATCTTTATCTTTTATTTTAATTGATTCCTACAAAAATAAAAAGTTATGAGTGTGAATGTAGCAGACATTAGACAAATTTAAAATTATTAATAGACTAAATAATTAATAAAATAAAATTTAAAAAATTTTTAAATTAATAAGTGCTTTTTTTATAAATATTATTTTTTTAATTATTTACTCTATTTATTTATAGTTCTAAATTTGTCTAATGTCTGCTACATTCACACTCATAAAAAGTTACATATTAATGTCATTGTTTTTGGATATATATGCGTTTCGAATTAAATTTTACTTTACCAGTTACTATTGACTAATTAGCGCCAAAATTCTACCATTCGATTTCGATGACAAAGTGATTGATGTAATCCTGAAAAATAACAATACAATAATTTAGATAAAATTTTAAATTATTATTTAATTTTATTAATGTTCATTTTTCGTAAAAAAAAAAAAAATAAAAATGTAAGCGACAAAGGGAAGCATAATAGATTAAAACTTCTTATCATTTCAATTTTTTATAGATATTAATTTAAATATTAAAATGTGTAAGCAATATCTCACTACTCATAAATGATCATTTAAATAATTTATATTTTAAATTAAAAATAAATATTTCGCACTGTCAAGTTTAAATCCTGTTAAATTCCATTATTTTTCTAAATTCACTTGAACCACAGAGATTTAAAGTTGTAAAGTCGTAATTTTATTTATTTTTTATGAAATAAAATTAAAAATTCTTTTTCTTATATTATTATTACATGGGGTTACTAATTATATATATGCGGTCTTTAATAAAAAATTATAATTAAATACCAAGTAACAAATAAAACTGACACTTATATCTTAGATGGTCTGTATATACATTTATATATTGTGTACCACATACCACAAAAAATCTGATACGCATATAATGCCTATGCTAATTATGAAATGTGATTCCTCACAGTAACCATACGATTACCTCCATCATTGATGTATGAAAAGCTTCTTACTGTTCTTCTGCGTAAATATATTGTATATGTATATAAAAAACATAGAATAACAAATAAGAAATTTTAAATTTTAAACTGCGGCTTTTTTTGTTGTTAAATGGATTCACGAAAAATAATAATGAAATATTACGATATTTATTGCGTACTACTTGCCTGCAGTAATTAGAAAATAATTTTTTAGAAGCTACACTAAGTAATTAAAGAAGGAAAATACCAATACTAAAATCTTATAACAATGACAAAAAAATATACTTACTTGTAAAAGTAATAATTATTTCCAAATGAACGTCGATACGGCGTTATTTATTATTTTGAAAAATCAAACAAATAAGCCGATAATTTTCCAACATAAATTATTCAAAGAAATTTCAAAGACTGTGTCAGCGATTCTGTTATGTTTGAACTGGTCAAGAGTCTGAACAAAGGACTAGTGGAAATACGCTAATGCGCATCACATCAAGACATCAAGTCTTGCGCCAACGTATTAACTCTTTTGTTATACGATGCCCCCAAGTAGCACAGAGACAACTTTAAGATGCCTTTTGAAAGGACAAGATAAATTTTTTTATGATACTGAAATTAGTTCTTCTAATAATTTTTGGATTTTTTAAAAAACGATAAATTATAAAAAAAAAAAATTTTTTTTAAAATTGCACTTGTAGTCTTTGAAATTTTCTACATGTGCATATTTTTATTATTTTTTTCTTCAAATTTAATTATTCAAAAAAAAAATTTTTAATTGTCTGCTAACTTCAGGATCGTATTTTTTTTTGTCTCAAAGTCAAGCTTGTTTATATAAATAAGAAATACAGGTGTCGGTCCTAGGAGTCATAGAAAATTTGACATATTTTTTCCGTTCCAAAAAAGTCATTTAAATTTAAAAATTGTTTAAATGATGACTTATTTGAAAATTATTTATAATTTACTTATAGTTGTCACTTGTGTCAAGTTTAAGCAGATATTTTTTCGATGACAAATTTCTGATTATTTTGTCAACATATTGGTGCCTGTCAATAGGTCAAAAAACAGCCGCAAAACTGTCATCTTATAGATGACATTAATTATTTGTGCTGACAGTGCCCCCACTTTTAAAAAATTTTCAGTGACAACTGTCAAATCGTATTAAAATTTCATCAATTAATTATGACATTGAAATTAACCGACGTCTAATAATTTTTGAATTTTTTCAAAAACAATAAATTTAAGAAAAAAATAATATTTAAAAAATTGCACCTGTAGTTATTTAAATTTTCTGTATGTGCATATTTTTATTTATTATTTTTTTTTAAATTAAATTTTTAAAAAATAAAATTCGAAAATTTTGAATTGTCTGTTAACTTCAGGATCATCTATTAATTGATATATAATTAAAGAGTTAATTGAAAAAAGAATAACGTAATTGCAATTTTCCGAGACAGATTCTCAAAAAAATTATTTAGTTTTCTAATTACGTCTTGAATAATTATGTCAATCGAACGATGAAAATTTTCTGAAAAAATTTCTTCACACATTTTTTTGGAAGCTATAAATATTCCGTAATAACAATTGATTGATAGATAAAAATTCAAAAATTTAATTATTGCAGCCCACCCTTTACTTCAGCCAATAATATCATTTTTACTAAAGAAAAATATTCTTATCATGCGAGTAATCTGATTAAAAATTAAAATCTATTTTTATAAACACGTGCAACACGTGTAGCAACGACCAGCTGATCTTATAATTTAATTTTCCATAAGTAAAATTCAATTTAAAAAAAAAATAACGAACTAAAATGTCTGAAGAACCGAAGTCAGAGTTAGAAAGAATTTTTGACATTGCTAAAAAAGATGACAATTTAATAACAATCGGAACTACAGTTGATACTGGTAATTTTTAATTTATTAAATAATTTTCTATATTATAGTAGATATAGCCTTACTTTTATTATGTAAACAAATAACAAGTCCATATGTGTAATGATATTTACTTATTTCTAATTATTTTACAGGATTCGAATGGCAGGCCATTGATGAGTGCAGAGAAAAAATATCGCAGAATTTACGGGTTTTTAAAGATCGAGGGAAAATATATTTTAATATTCCAATAGATGATTTCTATAAGGTCTTTTTTACTTCAATAAATTTTTTTTACTAATCTATTTAAGGCCATGCTCAGACAGTGCCCCCCACTTTTTAAAAAATTTAAATAGCTTTCGACTGTCATAATCGTATTAAAATTATATTAATTAATTAAAAAAAAATTAAAACCTTAATTGAAAAAGAAAGAACGTAGTCGTAATTTCGTTAACATATAGATTTTTAAAAAAATTACTTGCAGTTGATATCAATTTGAAGCTAAACGAAATTTGTAAAATAAACTTCAGTAAAATCTTCATGTCAATTTCATAATTCGAATTTTCAAATTTTATAGGCTAAAATTTATTCAACAAATTTCGTTTAACTCCTGATTGAAATCAATTGCAAATAATTTTTTTTTAATTTTATACCTCGGTGAAATTACGACTACGTTCTCCTTTTTTCAATTAAAGTTTTAATTTTTTTTTAATTAATTAATAAAATTTTAATACGTTTATGACAGTTGAAAGCCATTGAAATTTTTTAAAAAGTGGGGGGTACTGTTTGAGAATGCCCTTAACTTTCAGTCTCATTAAAAAATTTATTTTTATTTATTTATATGCCACAAAATATTTAAAAAATTTTTTATTGAGTTCCATAATAATTAAACTTTATTTCAAAGCATATAATTATTGATAAATTATATTGAAAAATGAAAATAAGTAAATTTAAAATAAAATACCAGCAGTCAGTCCCTAAAATTTACTAATTTTCTGTTCCAAAATTATTTTATTGTTGAAAAATCGCACAGAAAAAAATAATTTAATGCAATAAATATTTTGAATTATAAATTAAAGAAAAAAGTTTTCTTAGAACTAGAAAAAATTTTTCATGACCCAAGAAAATTTTTATTTTCAATTCATAATACAAAAAATTTATTGGGAGAAGTGAAAATTTTTATGAAATGAGTAAAAAATTTTTTCGCCAAGAAATTCTTTTTTTTTCTGTGTGGAAATTAATTGGAGATTGACAATCTGATACTTAAATTAATTAAAATAATAAATTAATTTATTTTTTAAAGGTCGAACAATTGAAATCAATAGACAATATTTATATACTAGCTGATGTTAATTATTACTCATACAACAAAGACGATAAGGAGCATAATTTTAAACTTCTTAAAGACTCGTTATTAACAAATAAGTCTCAATTAGACAAGAGTATAAATGCGTGGAAAAAATTTACTAAATTTCCTGGAAAAATATTTCCTTCTATTGAAGAGTATGAAAAAGTAGTAGACGCTCATAAGGCAGCAAAAGAAGAGCAAAAAAAAAATTCAGCTGATGAAAAATCTGTGCCGGGTAAAAAAAAACGAGGCAAAGATCCAGCGTCAGCTAATGAAAATGATATCCTGTCTTATCGTGTTTCGTGTGAAAGGTCCGGAATTCATGCATTTGAGTCACAGGAAGTTGCTGTTAATTTAGGCGGGGAGTTTAATGATTTGTATCATTGGATTGTTGATTTGACGGATTATCAACTGGAAATTTTGTACAAAATAACTCACGGCGAGACAATTTTGCATTTACGTGTTACTACTGAGTCAATGCATCGGAGAAATATCGCGTTCTTCGGTCCTACAACCTTGAGGGCAACAATTTGTTATAATTTATTGCGATTAGCTAAACCTAAACCCGGTGAAATTATTATCGATCCAATGTGTGGTGGCGGGTCTATTCCCATTGAGGTAAAATATTTAATTTTAGTAATTAAAAATTTAATAATTAATATTTATACTCATTTTTTTAAATATTTAGGCAGCAAAAGAATTTCCATTGTCTTTTATTATTGGTGGAGATAATCATGAGAAAGCCATGGAAAGATCAAGATTGAATTTTGCAATGTTACCTAAAGCTTATAAAACAGATTTAATTAAATGGAATTTGGAAAAATTACCATTTAAAGATTCATATGTTGATGCTTTTGTAACAGACATGGTAATTTTTATATTGGCAATATTTATTTTTAAATAAATTAACAGTAAAAAAATGAAATATCCACAAGCTAAAATATCTAAATAAATGACAAAATAAATTTTTATAAAAATATCTAGTATATTAATATATTTAGTTACTGTAATATTAAAATTTTTTTAAACTTGACATGTTGGAATATCATATTTAGCTTTTTTCATTAAATATTTTGTCTAAACGATTTAATTTTTGGATATTTAATCATGTAATTAAATTAATTAATAAATGAATTTATTTTAAAGCCGTTTGGTAAAAGAATGGGATCGATGTCAGACAATCGAATTCAGTATAAAAAATATTTATTAGAACTAGGTCGTGTTGTTAAAATGAAATATGGACGATTAGTTTTATTGACTTACGATCGACGAAGTATTACTGTGGTAAGTTTACTGTTTTAATTAATAATTAATAATTAATTAACCAAATATCCAAATTTTTTTTTCAAATATTTAGGCTTTACAATCAGCCTCTGATTTATTTAGAGTAAAAAAAACTTTATCTATAAGTATGGGAGGACTCAATGCAGCGGCTTACGTTTTAAAACGTACAAATTTAACATACGATAGTTTTATCTCAAGAGTAACGACACTCGTCGAGCCACGAAAGTCATCATCATCTTCCGATAAATCAGAGCAGTAAATTTTAAACTCCAATAATTTATACTTTATTATTTTTTATTTATAATTAATCCTTATAGTCTATAAGTTTTTTAAAGACAATAAAAAAAATAAAAATTACAAGAAGAATTTTCTTCTACTTGTTTCCAAAGCATGACGACGACCCTGAATAATCCATTCGTACTCTCCGTATTTACTATCAAAGGTTCCGTGTTGAAGTGATCGTAATTTTAAAGTGAATCTTGGTCCCAGTTCACGTAATTTAGCTTTACCTTTTTCTAAATCAAACTCATATCTGAAAGCAAGTTAATTAAATAAAAAAAATCCTTTACAATAAATTAAATTAAATATTAAAGTATGAGTATATGTATACCTGTGATGTCTGAAAAATATATAATCACGTTGATTATGAAAAGTAACAGCTCTACGACCTTTAAATTCCGGCTGATAGTGAAAGAGAGCACCCAACATACGTCCAATAGTATGCCCCAATCGTGTAGAAAAATTATTTAAAATAACTTCCGGTCTGTGAGTTGTAATTTCTTTGTGACTACGCTTCAATTCAGGAGTTATTTTAACATTACTGAGTTTAAATAAAGCTGTTGGGCCATCTGGTAAATGAATAACCAGCATACCATCTAAAAAAAAATAAAAAAAATTAATAAATCTTCAAATAAAAAAAAAATTCATTATCAGGATAATGATACTGAAGTTAGCCAACGTCTAATAATTTTTAGATTTTTTTTAAAGCGATGGATTATAAAAAAAAAAATATTTTAAAAAATTGCACTGATAGTTTTTTCAATTTTCTGAATGTGTATATTTTTAGTTTTTTTTTTTTTGTAATTAATTTGTTGGAAAAAAAAATCCGAAAATTTTTAAATGTCTACAAATTTCATGATACTGAAGTGATATTGAAATTAGCCGACGTCTAATAATTTATAGTTTTTTTTTAAATGATAAATTATAAAAAAAAAAATATTTGAAAAAATTGCACCTATAGTATGATAAATTTTCTACATGTGCATATTTTTATTTTCTATTTTTTTGTAATTGATTTGATAAAAAAAAATTTCGAAAATTGTTAAGTGTCTGTTAACTTCAGGATCATGATACTGAAAGTAGCAGACATCAGACAAATTTAAAATTAATAATAAATAGAGTAAATAATTAATAAAATAAAATTTAAAGAAAATGCGCATTTAAAAAAATTTTAAATTAGTAAGTGCATTTTTTATAAATATAATTTTTTTAATTATTTACTCAACTTATTTATAATTTTAAATTTGTCTGGTGTCTGCTACATTCACACTCGTATTTTCAGGAACATATCAGGATAAATAATTTAAGTAAATAAAAAAAAACATACTTGGCTGACATTGATTCTCATTAACAATAACAATATCAGTAAACCCTCTAGCAGTCGCAGACTTTACCATTTTTTTAACACCCGAGCGATTACGATAAAGAGAAATTGAGTTGGGAATAATACGCGTTAATTCACGACCAAAGATTCTTGTTTTTCTCGTGGGATTGTCAGAATAAGTTATCAGAACTTTTGGTTCGTAATCTTTCTGATAATAAGCAGCAAACTCATCATTCATTAACTCAGCTTTCAGCTCAGCATTTTCTTCATCATCTAGATCACCTTTGATCATGGTCTCATCTTTTTCTCTGAGACTTTCAATGGTATGGGTGACACCTTTTGGAGCTCCTTCTTGGATGCGGGTCTTCTTGGCCTCTTTTTTCGCCTTCGCCTTGGCCTTCATCATCTTCTGGACTTTCATTTGTCTTACAGCTTTGCATTTTATATGATTAAAATTTGTGTCCGATGGAAATCTAACCTTATTGTCATCTTTATCACTTGTTTCTTCCTTTATTTTATCACCATCATCATCTTTTTCTGGCTTTTTACGGCTCAATGGATTTTTACGCAAATCTTTAACTTTCATATTTATTTTATTATATTTATTACTTTAAATAATTCACAATTCAATAATGATTTTAAACACCCACGTGTGTTTACTCTTAGCACAACTTATTATTTCTATATAACCTAAACTTTTATTTCTATTTAGAAAGAAAAAAATCACTGGCGCTCCCTACGGTTAAATTTAAATGATACTGAAGTTAGCCGACGTCTAAGTATTTTTGAATTTGTTTTTTTTTTATAAATAAATTTCAAAAAAAAAAACTAAACCAAAAATATGCACATGTAGAAAATTAAAAAATCTATAGGTGCAATTTTTGAATTTTTTTTTTGTTAGTTTGTCATCTTTGTAAAAAATCCAAAATTTATTAGACGTCGTCTAATTACAGTGTGATCAAATTTAATACTAATATTTAAATATCAATATATAAATTACTATGAGTGTGAATGGAGCAGACATGAGACACTTTATAAATTTTAAATAAATAAATTAATTGCAATAATGAAATTTAAAAAAACGCGCGGACTGATTTTTTGCTGATCTAAATACGCACTTTGTTATTTTTATTATACTTAAATTTTATTTATTTATTCAAAAATTTGAAAATTCCCACTTATCAGTTACAAGGCTTTGTGGTCTAATGAAAATTATTGACACAAATAAATTTTAATCAAATTATTAAATTTCAATTTTGAAATTTCGCGGCAAAATAGCGCTACTGCGTGTCACTGTATACAATGTTTAAATTTTTGCTAAAGTGGGGATGGTCGAATAATCGCAAAATCGATTTTTTTGAATCAACTGGCGGTCCAATAGCGGCAGTCAGTATTATCAATAATGGCAGTAGTAGTCCAGATCCTTCTTTACATTTAAATTGAAACACCGTATTGCAGTTAATTCGCGGAATTATCTATCAAATTTATTGCTCGTAGTAATTGTTTAATTAAAATGTGCAGTGTTTGTAAAATTTTAATTGTGCAAAGTGTTTGTGGTGTCGTTAAGTGTTCAGTGTTCAGTGCTAATGTAGTGTTGCGAATTGCTGATGCTGATATCTCTCAAGTTCCTGACCAAAATCATCCGGCATCTTCTGGTGGGAAATAGCAGTTAAGTGACTTTTTTTTTAGCTGCAATGCACTTGGGGCAATTTAAATTAAATCTCCAAGTGTATTAGGACACCCTTCTGCATATTATTTCACCACCAAGGTTTGTTCAAACACTTAAGTGTTTTTTTTTTAATTTTTTAAATATTTTTCTATCATATTCTGCCGCCATTTTATTTTAACTCACGATTTTAAATTTTTCTCCAATTTCTAATAATTTATTTTTCAAATATTTAAATTTACCGCGCAATTAATAAGAATAATTAATAAGGGTGCATTCCGAAATGCGCTACGCTACAGCTGCTCGCAGCTCATTTTGGAATGCACCCACATTCACACTCATTAAATTAATTTTTAGTTATATTATTTTTATTCTATCAAATAATTAATATCTTACATTTTATTTACAGAAAAAAATATAATAATAATAACGATAATAATAATAATAATGAAAAACAGTCGATTATCAAATTCGTGTTACTTAAAATATATAAACATTAAAAATAGATATTACTTATAATAATTATTATCCTTGATTTAGCCCTGGACCATGAAGTTCAATAAAACTTTCAAGAGAACGAGGAACATATCCAGTATAAGACAGGCCGTATGTTTTTACAGCTTTTGCCGCCATACATTTTAGTGACAGTTGTGTTTGTGATCTTAATACTATTTCAGCAACTCCTATTCGACAATAATTTTTAAACAAACCTCAGTAATTGTAAATACAATAAAACTCCAATCGTTGACGCGGTACCAATTATTGACATAATATCATTTCTAAAAACTTTGAATTTTTAAAAACGTCACAATATTTTTTTCTATTCAATCTTTAATTTCCTAAACTAGAAATGTATTCCCTATAGTCTTACATATTTTAAAAAATATATAAAAATATTTATGACAGGGCCAGTTTTTCAAACCAGATTTATTTTTAATCCGAGTTTAAATTATTATTGCTGGTATATCTATATATTAATATATTATTAATTATATACTAGCAATATTAATTTAAACTCGGATAAAAATAAACCCGGTTTGAAAAACTGGCCCTTGAAGATGTTGATAAAAGTTTTGTCAACAATTGGTACCCAGTCAATAATTAGATATTTTATTTTATTAAACGTAAAAAAAAATTACCGGTTGTTGCTGCATCGTAAGGAGTTTTTCCTTCACTATTTACTGTATCAACATGAGCTCCAGCATTAATAAGCTCCACAATAATACCATGCAATGTCAAAAAATCACTAAAAAAAAACATATATATAAATACATTTATTTATAAACCAATAAATAATAATTACGTAAATTCAAATACCTAATAGGCTTTTCATAAGCAACTATAACATGCAATGGAGTATTTCTATCATTATCCATTGCATTAACATCTGCGCCACACTCAATTAATAGTTTAGCTGTCGCACAACACGGGAATCTAAAAAAAAATAAATAAAAATAACAATCATTATTTAATTATCAGATTAATAATAAATGAAAACTTACTTGCAAACGTCATTGGTGTGAAAATCATCAACTGGCGTGTTAGCATTAACCGCAAGATGAAGTAAAGTTTGACCATCACGTAAAGTCATTTTTAACGCGCACAATTTGTACACAAGATAACGCGCCTTTTTTATATCTTTCTCATCATATGATTTTTGGTTCAATGCCATTAATTTAACAAGAATTGTTAAAATATATAATGCTGACGTTATATTTGATTCTGTTTCATCCTACAGATTAACATAAATAACAAATATAAGAGTCTTATTAACCCTACATATGTCTACTAAATCCTGGAGCAGTCAATTTTAGAAAAAATTCAGTTTTTTTCGATTATTCTTGAATTTTTGTCGGCAACAATTTTAAACTTTTGACTTTGGCAACTTCTGGGCCATGTATCAGACACTTCAAGAAGTAATCCAGATTTTTTTAAAGCATATAAACTTTTAAAACTTGACTGTTCCCTAAAATACCCAGTGCACAAACCGTGTCTCGAAAAATATAGTCTATACATGCAGGGTTAACCCTCTTTATATTTAAATAGATTATAAAAATATATTAAAAAAATTAACTTACAAGATACTGTTCAATTTCATCAGCATCCGTATTATTTATTTTCAATTTATTCTTACTCAATTCTGTAACACTTGACTCAAGTACACTCATAACTTGTGTGAACTGTAAATCCACTCCAACATGAATCATTTGTGAGAATACCTAAGGTATAAATATGATTCAATTTTTATCACATTAATAATATAAATATTATATTATATTAATTAATTAATTACTTGGGCAAATCGTAAAAGATCTTTAACGACGGACGTATCGTTTTGCTGCCTGAGATGTAAAGCATGAAGCCATAAATCAATGCACCTATCAAATCTCGCATTATCAGCAAGTACAGCACCTCTATAAATAATTGGCTGTGGTACTTCTGGATTATGAGTACCCAGTATTCTTTCTCTGATAGCCAAGGATTCCATATGAATAGCATTGGCGTCATTCTTAATACTCTCAAGTCTTTGCATAGTCTCACTCTCTCTCCAATTGTCGTAAGCCGACACAGGTTCATTCAATTTTTTACGTATTATATTTGTCGGATCAGCGTATCTGAAATAAAAATACCACACTGATGTTTAGTTTTCTTTTTTTTATGTTTAAATAAATAATTAATACCTTAGTTCCATTGCTTTATGAAGATATTTATAAGCACTTGATAAGCAATAATTATCTTTATCATTAGCAAATGATGCACCGAGTAATTCATAAGCTTCTATTTTGTCCTCACGACTAATATCCATTTCTCCAATAAAACATTCGACGATATTAGCACGTGTGCGATCGGCAGCAGCAATCAAAGGCGTCATCCCGCTGTTATTCTTAGTCATTTTAGCTCCAAATTTTAGTAACTCTGTTACTATGTTAACATGACCCCACTCTGCTGCGAAATGTAAAGCTGTTGCTCCACAAAGAGCTTTTACATTTGGATCCGCTTTATGTTCAAGTAAAAATGTCACCTGAAATCCCAAGAAAAAAAAAATTAATCCTTGACAGTCGCATGGACCCCAGGCACTTTTCAACTCAAAATATCTCAACAGCTATTCGATTTAAAAAAAAAACTACAAGACACCTTTTTTGTAGAAAATTTAAAGCTCTACAAAAAAGGTCTCTTATAATTTTTTCAATACTTCGATATTTACAAAGATATTCACAAAAAACCAATCATACTTTTTTTCTGACGGAAATTTCTGATGGAAAATTTTTTACTTGACTAAAAATAAATATGACTGCGATAAATTGAATAAATAAAAAAACTTACAACATCAAGATGTCCTTTATGAGCAGCAATCATAAGACAAGTATTGTTATATTTGTTAGCAATATGAATATCAGCATTATGCTCAATTAAATAATTAACAATATCAAGTCTTCCATCAAAACACGCCGCTCTCAGAGGCGTAGAATTAGTGTGAGTCGGATGATTTACGTCAGCTCCAGCTTTAACCAGAGTCTTTACAACACTGAGATGCCCCGCACCTGAAAGAAGCTTTTGCTTCAAATTCAAAATATAAAACAACAATCATTTATATTGCATCATCCAATCACAATAATTTTTCATTCATTAAATTAAATTAAATTAAATATATAAAATATATACCTGCTGCACACCAAAGTGCACTTGCTCCTTCAATGACGTATCCATCAAATTTGACAGTTCCCTCCTGCTCAATATCCATTTTAAATTTATCAATAAACATTTTGACTACTCTATCATGGCCATAGCGCGCTGCTATTATCAACGGCGTACTTTTTTGTCCATCTTCATCCAGAACTTTCTGATAAAAAAATACAACAATAAATTTAATATTTAACTCTCTTTGTTTAAAAGTATTTACTACACAAAGGTCGTTTGAATAATTGCCAGCGACAAGACAAATTTTATTATACACACGTGTCAATTAAATTAACATTGAGTTCTATGATGAATTTAATGCCAAATCTATTTATATTAAATAAATTATTTATAAAATATACAATTTAAAGCAATTATTCAATAAAAATTATTTGACAGTTGGTAGTAAAAAAAATACCAGGTTTTAGTACACAGAAAAAAATGATTTCTTGGGCAAAAAATATTTTTCATTACGAATTTAAAACAAATTCAATTTATAATGCGATGATACTGAAGTTAGCCGACGTCTAAAAGATTTTAGATTTTTTTTAAAACGATAAATTATAAAAAAAATAATATTTTAAAAAATTGCACTTACAGTTTTTTTAATTTTCTACATGTGCATATTTTTATATTTTATATTTTTGTCATTGATTTGTTTAAAAAAAAAATCCGAAAATTTTTAACTGTCTGTTAACTTCATGATTAACAAATCAATTAAAAAAAAAAAATGCACATGTAGAAAATTAAAAAAACTGTAAGTGCAATTTTTAAAAATACATTTTTTTAAATAATTTAGTCTGCTAACTTCAGTATCATCATAATTCAAAAAATTTAATGGAGTAAATAAAAATTTTAAACTTAAAAAAAATAATTTTTTGTGTAAATAAAAATAATAGATACCTGATTTATTATTGAATTTACTTGTTCCTCAGTCTTATCACTCAACAAAGTGTACAATGTCATTGACATACCAATTCTTGCCATTGAATAAATCCGATTGATAAATGGCATTAAAATATCCGTTTCGTCATCCATTATGACTGGATAAACACTGTACAGATTTATCAGTTTTGAATCTTTAATAATACCTTTGTAATTAGTAAAAAATAAATATATATCTAATGACAATTGATTGCTAGACAATTAGCAACAATAATAAAATATAAATGACAAAACAAGCACTCAAGTTGTTTGCCCAACGACTCGTTAACCTCAATAGCAACTTTCATCGCTCTATTTACGTTATAAATACGCAGCAGAGAAGACTGAAGATCGCGTGGTCTATTTCAAGTTAATTTACACACAAAAATTCATCGATCCTGGTCTCTGTTGTAAAAATAGACAGTGACTTGTTGGGTGAGAGAACACCAGAACCAACTTCTTGCCAACTGTATTTTTTTTTATTTTTCACACCAAACACTGACAGTTGCAAGTTTAAGTCTAAACGTCAATCGAACAAAGCATTCGCTCACATCACCAGAGCTTTTGTCTTACGAACAAAAGATTTTACTTTATGACAGAACTTCAGTTGGAGCTTTCAGTTGGGTTGGAAGATGTGATGAAATATATTCGAGCACTCGGTTCTTGGATGTGCGTTGATGGAATGGATCCAATCCAAGCTTGGAACTCTAGATCTCGTGCTTAAAAAATGTACAGATTTTAGTCACAAGTTTTTTTATAAATATGTATATTTATATATGTATTGCGATAGGTTAATGAACGTATTGAAGACAAAGAACGTCCTCCACCTCAGGTTGTCTTGGATATTCTACTCTGATGTTGATGCTGGTTGCTTACTGTTGGACAGAACACAGAATATTTAAAAAATCAGATGTTTCTAGATTAACGTGTTGCAATTTAAGTATTTTGTGTGTTGAATGACCTTGAAATTTTTTACACTTGTGTCTGCTGAGTTATTTATTTATATTTGTAACCATGAAGAGAGGGGAAAAACATCTGGAAAAACGTTTTTGTTTTTTTTATTCATTTTTTACATGAAATCGGTAATGACGAAAACTCCTTTCGTTTAAAAAACCCGCGTTAATTTTTGAATATGCGCTTGGTAAATTTTTTTTAATAATTACTTATATCTCTTACTGAGGTAAGTTGACCCGCCGAAAATTAAAAACAAAATATATATATATAGTAAGCCATTGTTGATATTAATTATTAATTATAATGAATAAAATAATTTTAAAACAGTAATAATAATTTTTTATGCATGCGGGTCATGCGTTTGCGTTAATAGCTTCCTGGTACTAATTCCCCGATCGGGTACTGGACCTCTTACCTTTCTTACATTTTATTTATTTATTCAAAAATATTTAAAATTCCCGCTTGTCAATTACATTTGCATTTATAAAATTTTAATTTTTGAACTTTATCGAATAAATAAAAAAAAAAAGAGTTTTAGATTGATTGTGATAAAATATGACGATCTGATTAATCATAAGTAATTAACCCGATTTTTTAACTCATAATTCTTGATAACAATAACTTTTGCTTCAATAAAAACAAATCTTTTAATTTTCTTTACGCCGTAAATTTCATAAGTAAACTGCTTATAAAACAAAAATAATAAAATGTCAGCATTTAAATTAGAAACTACAAAAAAATCAAAAGAAAAAATCAAAGGTAAAGAAGAAATGAAATCATACAGCGGCTTAAAATTAATATCCTCGACAAAAGTTTTTGAAAAATTTCTAGATATTTGTTATTGCACTGACAGCAAAGTACGTTCATTTATATAAATTATTATTACACTTATTACTTTATTATTAAACATTTGAATTCGTTTTTTCAAAGGAATTTCTGGTACTCGATGATGGTTTAAAAATTCACAGATATTTATTAGACGGACAAGTAATCCATCCTTCATTTATTCTGAGCCCTAGTATGTTATTTTCTAAAATAATTTGGTGTGAAAGCATTAAATTATTTGTATGCTATGCTCCTCATTATGAAACTATTTGGCTCCTGGATCAAAAATTCAAATCAATACAAACAATAAGAAATGAATTTAAAATTGAAAATTTAATTTTTTCTTATGATGAATTTATTGTCGTCGGTCTTATCAATGTCACTGTATGCATTATAATTATTTATATTAAAATAATAATAATAATAATAATAATAATAATAATAATAATAATAATAATAATAATAATAATAATAATAATAATAATAATAATATCCAGAGATATTTGAAAAATAAATTTAAATTAACTTTCGAGTGTGATCAAAAAATAAATATAATGGATGATAATTATGGATCTGTATGGTCAATACAATGCTCCTCATTAATAACAAGTGATATAAGTTCACCATTAAAATTAGCTGGATCTTATTTAACGACAATATATATTATGCCATTGAACCCAGGCGAAGATGAAGACACAAGTCTTCCAGTTAAATTTTTATCAAAAAAAATAAACGCTTCCGCATCGGCAATTACAGCTCTCTATTATCAATCCGCATGTAAATGGATCATTACCGGTGATCAATTAGGCAATGGTATATTTATTTATTTATTCATTTTTTAATCATTAATCATTTTATTGTAATAAACTTAATTATTAATTTTAGTTTCCGCATGGACAATTAATTTAGACAAAGTATTTAATTACTTAGCCGGCCATAAAGGTGCAGTGAAGACAATCATCTCTCATCCTTCAATTTGTGGTTTCATTACCACGTCCACAGACAATATTCTTCAAGTATGGAGCTGTAATTTTAAAGATAAATCTGAATCCTTTTCAAATCTTGGAGCAATAAATTCAATGGCAATTAATGAATCATCATCACTAGTAACTCTAGGAACAAAATTAACTTTTTTTTACACACACCAGCTTTATTTATTTTATTCTCCACTAACGTAAGGTCTTAAAATAATAATTTTAAATAATAGTTACTAAAAGGTTTTTATTTTCTCAGTGCAAAACCAAATATTTTATTGTCAACCCAAAATCTAATCCATCCAATTCGTATTGTCGTCAGTAATAATTATGATCATACAATAAGTATTTTATCTTCTGCTACTGGAAAACAAATAAATGTTATTGTTCTTCCATCTAATGTTGATCCTATTTCTATTTCTTACAGCTCTATTACCAGTAAGTTATCATATAAATTTATAATTTAAATTACAAAAAAAATTTTTTATTTCAGCTGACATTTATATCGTCCCAATGAAAATACAAAATATTATTATTTTAAACTCTAAAGTATATCCAATGAAGATTAAGTAAAAATAACTTTTGAACTTAATTACAATAATTAGTATTATTTACTTTAAAAATAAAATATACTTTTATTTATAGAAATTCATGGACAAGTCAAAAAAGAATAACAACTGTCGTAGTATACGATCATTATCAAAAAATTGAATCTAATCGAAAGTTTTATCCAGCTGCAAATCCTAATTGTATGCGAGTAATTGCTGGAACAGATACAGGAGAACTGATATCTATTGAAGAATCAACTGGAAAATTCCAGCAAATCATAAAAGTTCTTTATAATTTTATATTATAATTAATCTATCCTAAAAAAGTTGGTGTTATATCACCGTTTATCCTCCTCAGTCCCGAAGCATCATTTTTTTTGCTATTTGAGTAATTTTTTATAAGTATACTTATAGATCTTTTAAGAAGTAAATAGACATATTTTATATTTTTTCTAATTTATAATTTTTAAAGCTGTAGCAATAATTATTTTTATGGTTTAGCAAACAGCTGCTAGCTGCCAATGCCGGCAAAATTGTCTCTTATATGGGACGTCAGGATCGAGGAGGATTATAGTCGTCATGGCAACGGTTGCTATGGAGACTTTGGTTATAATTATGGTAGCTATGGAGACTGTTGTCATAGCAACGGTTGCTATGAAGATGATTAGTCATATTAGCGGCTAATAGAGACAACAGACATCCATGATTAATATCTTTAATAACGATTTTTTCATAAGAAGATCGTTGAAGATAGATATCAAAAATAAAAAATTAATGTTTTAACTGCAGTTTATAATTTTGATATTTATGGATTTTAAAATTATCCGATAAAACAGAAATTCAGAGCTTAACATTCAATTTAAACATATTTTTTTCAGTTATAAAATAAAAACGAAAAATTGTAGCTTTAAAAAACTATGTTTCGACGTTCGTGTCCACCCTGGTGGAAATTTTTCGAAATTTTCTTTAAAAAACTCAGTTCTAAAGTTCTAAAGATTTTTTCAGAGTTCTAAAGACTTTATCAGAGAAAAGTCCGAAAAATTTCCACCAGGGCATACTTAATAATAACTATTAAATTCGTAGGAAATAGGACCAGGAAATAAATGAATTACTTTAAATAAATTGAACGTTTCGTCATTTATTCATGACGTCCTCAGTAACTTATTATTATAATTCAATTGTCTATTACCTAGAAACTATGGAGAAAGACCTTATATCTTAAAATAATTGCCATAATCAGACTCATTATTATTGTAAAAGTTTGATTTAAAATTAATTGTTGTTAATTAAACTCAAATCTTTAACAATTACGGTTTTTTCTATGCCACAATATTTTGAAATGTTCCTGGTCCTATTTCCTACGAATTTAATAGTTATTTAAAAAACTATCTTTAATAAGCGCGGGTCAGCGCGTAAAAGTCTTCTAGTATAAAAAAAGTATGTCTATTTAATTCTTCTTTAGGCACATAAAGGATCAATTAAAAAATTATGCGCGTCATATAAATCACGCCAGATATTTTCTATAGCAGAAGACAGATGTGTAAAAGCGTGGAGAATTTTTCCTGATATTATTGAACCCTTAGCATTAAATTACTGTATTTATTTAACTACTCCAGTAATTAATATCGCATCCATAGGGTGAGTGTCAGAAAAATTAAATTACATAATTGATAAACTTTTAATTAATTTACATAAAAGATTTTCAGTTTGTGTAATTATTAGTACCAATACGAGTCATCAACTTTTAATGTACGATATAAAAAATAAAAGTAATTAATTTGAGGTTCTAATAATTAATGTAAAGTAATATTTTGTAAAAATAAATTTTAAATAAATAATTTTTTTAGATAAATATCAACATAATCAATCAAAAGATCACGAGAAGCAGATTCTTGATATTTCTACACTTGAATCTTTACTAATTTGCGT
The DNA here is from genome assembly GCA_964016945.1 of Microplitis deprimator. Classification (NCBI taxonomy): domain Eukaryota; kingdom Metazoa; phylum Arthropoda; class Insecta; order Hymenoptera; family Braconidae; genus Microplitis; species Microplitis deprimator. The sequence goes on along the minus strand of OZ024709.1, from coordinate 18,113,981 downwards.
GACATCTTCGGAAGATTTCACTTTACGCGTATGGAATCAACAGAACGATCTTCTGAAAGTAAAAAAAAATAACTAATTAATTATTTATATAAATAATTTGAGTAATTATTTATTTGTTAAATAATTTATTAGATAATTGAAGTAAATTTAAGTGCAAGACAACTTACATTTTCTTCATTAAAAGGAGACATTATTTTTAGTTGCGGCAAACATTTATATATTCTGCCTTATGAAAATTGTAATTAATTTTTCTTAATTAATTAATTAAATTATAATCATTTTTTGATGATAAAGATTTTGCTTGTATAGATTTACCAGAGCGGTATGAAATTGAAATAGAAATGAAAAATATTTGTGAAGAAAAAGAGGAAGATTTAATGGCAAGAGATGAAGATGATGATGAGTACATTGAATACGAAGAGGATGAAATTAAAAGCAGAGCTTTGCATCCGGTTAGCAGCGTGCCTTTATGTTCTTTAGACCCTTCATCAGACATTCCACGTCTTGGGACATTTTTAAAACAACAAGAACTTATGCATTTTAAATCACGTGACCGGGACATAAAAGCAATCGAGCAAGGCACTGCTGAGCTTTCTGAAAAACGTAAAAAAATGAAAAAGAAAAAAGCTCTTATTAATTACGACGATTGGAATAAATATGTTGATGATTTAGCTAAAGATATTGACAGTAAAAATAAAAATAAAAACAATTTTTCGTACGATTTTTTTCAACAAAGGCGTAGAGTTTTAGAAAAATTTTCAGACGCTTCAGATTTAATGGAATTTAATTACGAATGGTTTAAAAGAACTATTCCTAATTCTCTGGTATCAGAAAAATTAAAGGATGATAACAAAGAGCCTGAACCTCCAACAGAAAAAAAGACATATAAATATAAATATCCAGAGGTTTGTTATAAAATATATTCGAGGTGAAAAGTTCAAACTTACGAATTGTTCGTATCGAATCGAATCGAACTATTCTATTCAAACTTCGAATCGAATAATTCAAACTTTCGAATTTTTTGAATCATTCAAAAATTTTAGTTTCAAAGACTTAAAATTGTAATATTTTTCACAATGATTCAAATTTTCGTCAGAGGTAGATAGAGCTCAGACATGAATCTACGAAATAATTCATTTTAGTTACTTTAAAAACTAAGCTCTCCTCTAAAATACATCAATTAATAATTTTATTTTTTTATTTTATAGATTCTTGATAAAAAAGATTTTGATAACGGAGATTTATTAAGCATGACCTTATTCGAAGATTTGAATGAAACGTCAAATGATTTAAATATTTAAATTTAAAAAAAAAAATCAGATAATTTATGAGGTAAAAGATTTTATTGACATGATTAAATGACTTGAATGATTATAATTAATTAATAATTATGATAGTATGATAAAAAATGCGTAGCATTAATTAAATTACAAATAAAATACCTAACAAATAAGTAAATAATAATTATTATAATGCATTACTATTATTTTTTCATGTATGAAAATATAAAAAAGTGCGCTATAGTTTAATATATATATATATATTTGTTTTTAAATATATAAATTCCAAATATCATGGTCATAAATTAATCTCCGAACAATGATTTTTATTTTAAATACTTGTTTAGTATGACACATAAATTAATAATTTATAATTTTTAAATATTTCATCTGTTAAATATTTTTATCCAAATATACTAACTTGTATATTATAGTCGGTCTCTAAAATACATACATATAAAAATAAAATTATGCTTCGAATATAAGTAGGAAGATATTTAGCTACATGGCTACTTAACTTTTAAAAGGTTCACATTAATTATTATTACATATAATTATAATTTATATTATTTATAATCCATTATTTAATTAAATAGCCAGTTAATTAATCAATCGATCAATTAGTTGGTTAAAAAAATATTCAATCGGCAGGAAGAATATTTAAATAAAAAAAAAAAAAAAATATAAAACATTTAAAAATTTTCATATGCTAAATTGTGGCACTGATTTATAAAAGCCTTAACTGCAGTCTCTTTCTCTTCATATAAACTTTTTTTAAGTGATTTAAAGAGACTTTTAATCACTCAAAGTTTCCGACGTTCTTTTAAATTGTATATAATTATTTTTTTTTTTTCTCAAATTTAAATTTAAATACATTTATTATAAATCTTGTAATCTCCCTGATGGTTAAATTTAATTAAACAGGAATTAAAATTAAAATTCTGTACGTCGAGGTACTGGGTATCGCAATACCAAAGCACTGTCTGCTGATATTATTGGCAAGGCATTATCGCAATGATGATTAACTAAATGACTAACGCTATCAAATATGCGATCCTTTGTTCTAACCTGTAATTAATTATTGTATCATTAATTAAAAGAATTCTCAATCAGTGCTCCCAGTTTTTCAAAATTTTAAATGGCTTTCAACTGTCATAATTTTTATCAGAATCGTCTAAGAAATTGTATAGAAATTCTACAGACAAGACTCAGCTCCTGAGTTCGAAAACAGCGGGAAGTTGAGAGGTTTTCCCGCAAGGTCAACTATTTTTCAGATTTTTTAATAAATTTTTCCCTTCAAAATTTGAAAATTCCCTTCATAAAATTGACATGAAGATTTTACTGAAATTTATTTTCTGACTTCCGGTTAACTCCCGATTGATATCAACTCTAAGTAATTTTTTTTAAATTAATGCTTCAATTTTTTTTTTAATTAATTGATAAAATTTTTATACGCTTATGACAGTTGAGTTATTGAAAATTTTTAAAAAGTGGGGGGCACTGTCTGAAACTGGCCTATAAATTTAATAGTAAAAAAAAATGATTAAATTTAATAATAATAAATAATTACCACTCCTTCGGGATCAATTAATAGCAAATGTTTAGGTGTCCCGTTGTTCATTCCCGTGAGAACATACTGGCCAGGAGAACCTTGAGATTCTCGTACAAGAAAATCACCATCTTTAGTAAGCATTGATTCAGCTTCCGACCTACTGACACTTCCATGATACCAGACCTCCTGTTTCAATTGTTGTTTTTGTGATCTCGGACTCAATTTTGTCAGTTCTGATATAGCTGTGCTAAATGGCTCTAAATAATAACAATAATAATAAATATTGATTTAATTTAAATATTAATTAATATAATTGACAAATGATAAATGCTTACGCATATCAAAGGCATCAAATAACGACGAAGTTTCTTTTCTACTGTCTCTGTTAGCAGCAATTACTGTATCATTAACATAATTATGCTCAGGTGGAGTTAAAGGCATCACAGTTGCACCGTCGGAATTTAAATCAATAAGATTTCCGGTTTCTTTAATAAAAAAAAAAAAATCAAATTATTCAATTACGAGCTCAATAAAATAAAATATTTAAATATTTAAATAATTACCAGGCCATTGTTGAACTGAAGTATGCCTACCCCTTCCATTAGGATACTGATCTGATATACATTGTATATTATTCGAACTCATTGAATTTGAACTTGAATGATGATGCTTCAAATTAGGAAGCGTTGAAGCCGTAATAGGAAGTGGCGGTACCGGAGGTGGTCCTATATCCGGTGGAACTTTACCAGGAAGATCATTATAATAATCACGATCTGGCTCTCTGAGTCCATTTAATACAGGACTGAAAAAATAAATAATAAAATATAACAAATAAAAATTTTAAATGTTTGAGGAAAAAACTAAAATTTAAAAAATTACTGCAGAGTTGATGGTTTCGTTAAAAATTCTTTAAATCTCAATTCAAATGCTTGACCAATTGTCGAAATAACATCTTGAGCTAGTCCCCCACCGCACTCAAGTACATAGCAAGCTCTCCATTCCTGTATATCTTTCGCAACGTAAGCGACAAAGTCGAGAATTTCAGTGTCACCTCCAGAAGCGAAAGAGATACGCGGCATTTCATGTTTAGCAATAACTTGACCAGTGTCCAAACTTGTGAGTGCTAAACTGGTACTGCTTATTGTTAAATTAATGTTGTCACCAGCATGCTCCATGCGAGGCTTATCAGCAATAGCTTTTAATACTTTACGATCAACCTATTGACCATAAAAATTAATTAATTAATTAATTAACTGTCACTTTAAGGGAAACGCCACCGGATCTCTTTTTCACACTAAGAAAAATAAACAGGACAATTTTTGTTGCACTCGTAGAGTACATGATAATTTTAAAAGAATTTTTCTCAGAGACGAATTAGAAATTTTGAAAATACGAAATTTTTAGTCCTCTGTTAAGGTTTAAAAAAACGCTAAAGACTTTCTATTTTAGGTTTCCAGTGTTTGCCCGTAAATTAAATTGAATTGAAAGTCAGTTTCAAAATTTTCTCAATCAATTGAAAAAAAATTTAAGCATTAATTGAAAAAAGGACAATATCGCCGAGATATAGATTTTTAAAAAAATTACTCAGTTGATATCAATTAGGAGTTGCACGAAACGCAAATAAATTTCGGTAGAATCTTCATGTCAGTTTTATAATTTGAATTTTAAAATTTTGTAGGCCAAAATTTATTCAACAAATTCAATTGATAACGACTGCAATTTTTTTAAAATCCTATGTCGCGGCAAAATTGTATTTTTTCAATTAAGATTTTAATTTTTTTTAAATTAATCAAGTCATTAAAAATTTTCAAAAAGTGGGAGCACTGTTTAAAATTACCCTTAGAATAATGAAAAATAATAAATTACTTACTCTTCTTTTTTTATCAGCAGATTTCAAACCCGCTGCTTCACAAACTCGATTGATGCATTCTCTAAAAAAGAAATTATAGTAAAATTTAACAAAAATGAATAATAAAAAACAAATTTAATATAATAAATATATAAATTACTTGGCAACACATGATCTTGTTTCAAAATCTAAACTTTTCATCGACGTGTAAACTTCAAGACATCCAATATACTAAAAATGAAAGTAAATAAACAAAAATAAAAATCATTAAAACTAAGTAAATAATAAATGAAAAAATATAAATCAATAATTGCTAATTACCTTTACAGCATAGGTAATTCCTTCTTTGCTCACTAAATGATCAGGGTGTAACCATCCTCGTGCAGGTTTGCTTATAAAACTTCCACCTCCACCAGCAGCCATGACTACATTCCAAATTCTCTGTAAAAAAACAAACAAATGACAATAATTAATAAATATTTTAATTACTCGTAATGTTAAAAGTAATTAACTGTACAGTAAACTCATCCATGATAAGAGAAAATAGCACTCGTACTATCTCAGACGAGAAAGTAGATCAAATGATAGTACAAATGAGTAATCTAATTGGAATTTCAATGTCTTTGGAAAAGACTCAACATTTGTAATGATTTTATAAAATTTAAAAAAAAATATTTCATTTACTATTTCTTACCTCGTGTTTTTGTAATTATTTATTACCACTTTTTTTATAAATAAATATAAATAGTTTTAATTAAAAACATTATTGTTAATAAAAAATTTTGCTAGGCCAATGCGTTACTTAAGATATAATGCCGTTGGTATATATACATATATATATCTATATAAGTATATATGTGAATACATGAAGGAAACGTATATATATATATAATAAATAATTACAATTTTTAGGGTTAAAAAAATTAACTAGTCATCAATACGACAGTATTGCTAATGATTGTGGTGATAAAAAAAATTCAAATATGGTAATAATATACATATAAATATATAAATATATACACTTCATATATATGGATGGATGTATGTATATAAACCGATAAAATAATTAAAAAACCGTGGAACAATGTCGCATGAAATTTGACAGCTGATCAAGTAAACTTTTGCGCATGACTAAATATATGACACCTACCCAAGGCCGTGTTCGCTGGCATTTTTTTTTTTGGCGCAGGCGCTTTAAATTTTAATCTGCGCATGCTCAAAAAAAAGGTGGCTATTATTAACTTCCCGCTCTGAAAAATTGCAAATTTTCAAAAAAGGGAATTATTGGTTTCGATCCGATTTTCGAAATTCGAGTTTTCATCAGATGTCGACATTTTGAGGTCCTAGGTAGCTATTCTATTTCCGAATGAACGTGTGAGTGTGTAAACTTTTTTTGTTCGACGATATCTTTGGAACGAATCAATCGATTGGAACGTTCTTGATGGCAATCGAAAGGGCTCACGAAGACCTAAAATTGATTATATTTTGGAGTCGACAATTTGATAAAAATTAAATTGTTTTTTTTGGTTTTTTGCGTATAACTCATAAACCACTTGCCCGATTCACCTCAAAATGTTAACAATCCTAACGAAACGATTCGAGACGATTTGCAATGTCGAATGCCCATATGAGAAGGGGAGTGATCCAAAAGTATTCAAATTTCTCAAAACCATTAAAAAGTATTTGAAATTATTTTTTTCTAATTGTTTTAAATCGTTTCTTTTAATAAGGGTGACAAGACTTGATTTTCTATGGATTTTCTTAGACAGTAACAAGCCCTCATTTTCTATAGACTTTCTAAGTATAGGAATTCTTTAAAAATTCTTAGAAATTCTTGAACCCAACATTTTCTTTTTGAAGATTTACGGTCAGTAAGTAAGTAAGAAAGTAAATTTGTATCATCGGGAATCTGGATATTGTGGATCTGGATTATCAATACGTCTGCCTCATTGAGATCTGTGTGATAGACATCCACCCATTTATCTGTTTACTCACAAATATTAATAAAAATATGTCTGCTGAATTGCATTTCGTGAAGAGAATTTATTTGGATCCCGAGTCTAGTGAATATCCTATTTGGATTTCAAAAGGAACACAAGAAAAAATACAATCGGGTAAATTGCATACCAAATTTTTTCTGCACAGATACTCTTCACGAAATGCGATTCAGCAGACATATTTTTATTAATATTTTTAAACTAATAATACTATAGGTTAATTTTGAAGTCAGATATGACACATTGTGAGTAAATAAATAAATAATAGCCATCTTTTTTTTGAGCATTCGCAGATTAAAATTAAGAGCGCCTGGGCCAAAAAAAAAGTGCCAGCGAACACGGCCTTAAAAAAAAAATTCGCACATGCGCATATGTCGATGCGCGGTGTTTGTGCGCTCATTTATTTTAAGCGCGCAATTATTTGAATTATAAAATTTTAGTGACTAGTGTATTTTGAATTTATTTTAATAATAAAATTTCTTACATAGTTTTAACATCAAATAATCAAAAGTAAGCCATATTAATTTCTTTTTTTACTTTTTTTTTTATTTCTCGCATGATTTAATCATCAGATTTAATTATTGGCAATGAAAATATAATTAAGACTTTGAATATCTTAATGATACGAATGAAATTTTTTAATCAGGGAAAAACGCAAAATCCTTAGCTACAAAACCGAAAAATATCAGGGAATTTTGAAATGATACTCAAGTTAGCCGACGTCTAATAATTTTTTTATTTTTTTTTAACAATAAATTATAAAAAAAAATATTTTAAAAAATTGCACCTATGGTTTTTTAAATTTTCTACATGTGCATATTTTTAGTTTTCGATTTTTTTGTCATTGATTTGATGAAAATCAAATCCAAAAATTTCTAAGTGTCTGCTAACTTCAGGATCATAATTTTGAAATAATTTTTTTGTGGCCACCTTGTTCTCTTTTCTTAACAAATCTATTGAATCTTTTTAATAAATTTATCAAATGAAATGAATTTTTTCTTTATCCCTAAACATCTTTTATCATTGGTCGTAATGTAAATTGAAATTCAGAGAACGGCTGCTCTTATAAAATAAAATCTTACAATAATATTTCTCGATCACGTTCTCTTGTATTTAATAACCAACCGACTGTTTTTGAAATTTAACTATAGCGTGAACGACATGTAGATTACAATAAAACACTAGATTTTAATTTAAAATCTTACATACCTGTCACACTCTGCTCTATTAAAAATCATTTGTAATTAACTTATAACTCGGAGATTTAGTTGGGCATTAAAATAAAATTATTTAACTCATAATTATATTATTTGCTTGTGTTAAATTTAAATTTTATTATTATAAATTAATATAAAGTATTAAAAAAAAAAAAAAATTACCACGTCCATGTGTTTAAACACATAATGTATACATTAATTTTAAAATTTAAGAATTGTAAGTTTAAAAGAATTTTGAAAATTAAAAAAAAAAATCGTTTCTTAAAAAAATTTTTTTATTGCTAAATAGCGCATTTGCTAAGTAACGATTTTTTTGTATTTATTAAAAAGTATTAATAAAAATTACATTTATTATTATCCGGTGCTAAGCAGCAGTGAAAGTAGTTCAGTGCTCGCCACTAGATCGTCATCCAACCTATTGTGCTGTTCCTGGTTAGATATCTATTTCAGAGTTGTTATATTCTATACTAGTCCAGTCGGCCCGGAAGAAAAAAAGTGGTTTGTTGGCAACTTTTCGAGAAAATGGTTCGATTTTGAATTTTTTATTTTTTAAATACTCAGAAAAATATACTAAACATTTGTGTGTATGTGGGAAGGTTTGCTTTTTTTTTTGTTTAAAAAATAGAGTTTTTTCGTTGAGCTTTAAATTAAAATATCTCCGAAACTAAGCAAAAGTAGTCGAGACATGCTGCGTATGAAATTTAGAGAATTCAATAACGAACAAAATGAGCCCAACCCGATGTCTTTACGACCAATAGTTTTCGAGATATTAATTTTTTAATTAAAAAAAACGCGGTTCCACTCGAGCGCTTATAAACAAATGGCTGTAATTCCTCGAAAAATCATTCGATTCACTTCGTTTTTTTTGAATTACAGCTATTGTTGCCTGCTATAAGCAAAAAAATCAGCTAAGCTCAAAAAAATTTTTTTGAATTTATATGAATTATTTTGAGTTTTTCGAGTTTCGGCATTAAAAAATAGTTAAAATAAAAAAAAAAATATTTTATTTGCATATGAAAATTTTACCAGCACCAAAGAATCGATGTAAAAAAAAAAAAAATTTTTTTAAAAAATTTTTTTCGTACAAAAATTTAGCTTACAAGTTTAAAAAAATATGAGCTCTACGGCGATTCGAACTCAACTCCGAGATAGTGCGCGTGCGCCATTCCCCTCAAACCGTTGTCGGAGAAAAATGGGGGAAATAATAATAATGTGAGGCAAATAATAATAATAGTAAGCGGCCGCTCATATACTCGGAGTAATTTGGTTATTTATCTTTTTTGTAATTTATTTTTTTTTAGACTTAATTAACTTTTAAAAAATCGATTCGATAATATAGGTATCAATCGTTTCCAAATTTCATGAATCGATCGAATAACTTATTGTTAAGAGACCGATTTTTAATTAGTTAACTAATTTTTTTTTTTAAACAAATAAGTAAATGAACTTTTAAAAAATCGATTCGACAATATAGGTATCAATAGTTTTCAAATTTGATGAATCGATCGAATAACTCATTGTTAAAAGACCGATTTTTAAAAAGTTTATATACTTATTTGTTGATAAAAAAAAATTAGTTAACGTTTCAGAAATCGATTATTTGTCGTTAGGTTTTCTGGATGATTCATAAAATTTGGAAACAATTGATACCTATATTGTCGAATCGATTTTTTAAAAGTTAATTAAGTCTTTAAAAAAAAAAAAATAAATTACAAAAAAGATAAATAACCAAATTACTCCGAGTATATGAGCGGCCGCTTACTATTATTATTATTTGCCTCACATTATTATTATTTCCCCCATTTTTCTCCGACAACGGTTTGAGGGGAATGGCGCACGCGCACTATCTCGGAGTTGAGTTCGAATCGCCGTAGAGCTCATATTTTTTTCAACTTGTAAGCTAAATTTTTGTACAAAAAAAAATTTTTTAAAAAAATTTTTTTTTTTTTTACATCGATTCTTTGGTGCTGGTAAAATTTTCATATGCAAATAAAATATTTTTTTTTTTATTTTAACTATTTTTTAATGCCGAAACTCGAAAAACTCAAAATAATTCATATAAATTCAAAAAAACTTTTTTGAGCTTAGCTGATTTTTTTGCTTATAGCAGATAACAATAGCTGTAATTCAAAAAAAACGAAGTGAATCGAATGATTTTTCGAGGAATTACAGCCATTTGTTTATAAGCGCTCGAGCGGAACCGCGTTTTTTTTAATTAAAAAATTAATATCTCAAAAACTATTGGTCGTAAAGACATCGGGTTGGGCTCATTTTGTTCGTTATTGAATTCTCTAAATTTCATACGCAGCATGTCTCGACTACTTTTGCTTAGTTTCGGAGATATTTTAATTTAAAGCTCAACGAAAAAACTCTATTTTTTAAACAAAAAAAAAGCAAGCCTTCCCACATACACACAAATGTTTAGTATATTTTTCTGAGTATTTAAAAAAAAAAAAATTCAAAATCGGACCATTTTCTCGAAAAGTTGCCAACAAACCACTTTTTTTTCCAGGCCGCCTGGACTAAAAATTTTTGATAGTAATATAGGGGTATCCTGTGTTATACTATGATATTAATGTTTTCCTGAACAATTAATGTCATGGTCCCAAAAAATGTTCGTGACAAGGAAATAAGTTATTTTTCTGCCCTCCGGCCGGAAAGTGGCAACTTTCGAGCCGCTGCCCCGAACGAAGTTGCAACTTTCCGGCTCCGTTGAGCAGAAAAATAGTATACGCACCTTGGCCAGTAAAAAAGAAAGCCTCAGACCACATGTTTGTCAGCCTCAGCCAACAATTACATGTGCTCTGAGACTTTTCTTATTTTACTGGCCTAGGTATGTAATATACTATTTCTTGGGAACCTTATTTCAATGTTAGTACCAGAAGAGAACCATGATCGCGCAAGGCCAGGAAAATCGCATCCTTCTCTTCCGAAAACGGTGGAAGACTTTCCTGACTCACTGGGCCCAAATAATAAAATTATTGGAGCCGACTCGTCCTTTGTCTCATCCGTTACCTCCGATTTCAAAACTTTCAACGTCTCTTCGGGAGACGTCGAAATTTTAGCAACGGTGAGACACATCTCACCCCGTTTTATGGTATTTTTGTCTTTTTTGGTAACTATTGAGTCCGGGTTTGAAAACCCATCTTCGAATGTTTGGAAGATGATTTTCAAATTTCTGAAAAAAAAAATTAATTCATAATACGTAATTTCTACCGCAAAGTTGATATAAAAAAATCCCATAACCAAATGTAATATAAAATTTAATGCTTACTAGACTATACACTCTGAAATGAATTATTAACTTCTCGTTAAAAAAATCGACGATTTTTGAAATATTCAGCAAGGTATTGTTTTCACCCCGATTTACGAAAATTGAAATTTCATCAAATGTCAACGTTTTGAGGTCCTAAGAAGCTATTCTGACTATTTTCAGAATGATGTCCGAGATCTGAGTCAAAACTCATTTAAATTTTTATTTTCATCACTGAGATTGATTTCATCCGGAAGACATTTATTTTATTGAACATAATTGGGAATAAAATTTTAAAAACCGCTCGTTCATTAATGATTTCTGATTCTTAAATTTTCAAATTTAACATCGCGTAATTTGTTAGAGCGTGAAAAGCTCATAAAAAAACAATTGTATGGAGAAGCATTTTCGAGCTCGAAAATGGATTCATACTGATGTTTTGAGCTCCTTGAGCTCAAAAACAGCAGAAAGTTTAGGGGCTGGCGCTCAGGGCCGACGAGGCCCACATTTTCTTTCTTCATAAATGATATTTGATTTTTATATTCCACTTATTCAAAAAATTAAAGGAACAAAAAAAATTTTTTAGTGATTTTAGGTAGAAAGTATTTTCGTGAAAAATGGTCGTATCGAAAAATTTGAAAAAGCAATTTCAAGCTTGAAATCTGAAATTTGAAGATTGTCTAGCAAATTTTATTTTGAGCCATGGTCATTGCGTAATCATAAGAAAAAAAAAATTTTTGTTCGTTATAACTACTATTTATTGAGTTTCTAACGCAAAAACATAAGAAAAGTCGATAAAAAAAAACAATTTTTCGATTTTGACATTGATTCCATAATTAAAGGAACAAAATTTGTAGCTGAATAAATTTGCTAACTAGTCATTGCATTAGTTTTCTGGAAAGAAATTCCTGAGCCCATAGCCCCAAAAATTAAAAAAATTTTCGTCTCGAAAAATTTCTTATGATAAAAAAAATTTGTTAAAAGATATTCAAACTAGATTTCAAACTTTAAATTCTTTTTTTTAATTCTTTGATACGATAATTTTTCACAAAAATACAGCCTACCAAAAATCACAAAAAAAAAAAAATAAACAACTTAATAAGGTAGAATACATGTGGGTACTCATTAGACTGGAAGTATTCAAATATATGAGGATATTACATATAATGCACAGAGAATTATTGGAATCATGAATTTATGATATGTAAAATTTATGAGTATGAATAAAAAGGATAGTTCTCGTCGGATTATTTGTAATTTACTTTACCGGCATCTATAATCTATTTTACCTATGAATGATATACGTATATATATATATATATATATATATATATAGAGGTATTTTAAAAAAACATGTTAGATTACACATGAGCGACTAAATTATAAAAAAAAAGTAAATAAGTGACTAAATAAAAACTTATAAAATTAATTAATTAATAATAATTAAAAATGAAGTTTTTTTAAAGAAAAATTTTTACAAATATGAGTGAATTGTATAAATATAAAAAGATAATTATTTGATTGGTGTTAACCTCAAAAATAAAAAAAAACAAAGAAAATTAAACTCAGGTGAATATAAAAGTTAAAAATTTTTAATTAAGTTATTTATTATCAATAAAAGATGACGAGAACGGAGGAAGATGATAAACAAGTGGAGAAAGACTCTCAAGATACTCCAGAAGCTGCCGAGGATCCGGGTACGGCTGGAGATTCGAGTACGGATGAAGATCGACAATTGGTACTGGACTACGTGAGAGATGCTGAGCAACGACTGGCTGCTAAAGAAGAGATCAGAAAGTCAAATTTAAATATAACAAGACCACCAGACTCTTATTTCAGTAAATTGGATTCAAATTTGAAGAAAAATACAACTTTGGTTAAAAAATTGAAGAGTTTTAATGCGGCTCAGGTTGATCAGTTTTTGAAGGACATGGCCAACCTAAATTTAACAAAATATGTCAGTGAAATAGCGACAGCTTTGGTCGATGCTAAATTAAAAATGACTGATGTCCAGGCAGCTATTAAAATTTGTACGTTTTTACATCAAACTTATGGTGAATTTTCTACTCATTTTTTTGAAAACTGGCAGCGTGTGTTGAGTTTCAAAGTCGGTGAAAAAATAAATAATCCATCAAAGCTGCGTGTGGATTTGCGTTTTTATGCAGAGCTTGTCAATGCTGGTATTTTTACCCACAAACAAGGATTATCATTGCTGGGTTCTGTTCTAACAGTCTTGATAAATATGGACAAAGAGGAGCACAATAACGCTAATATTATTCTGAGTTTTTGTAGGCATTGTGGTGAGGACTACGCTGGTCTGGTGCCGAAGAAAATACGAGAGTTGTCTGATAAGTTGGAGATCCAGATACCAAAGAGTAAAGTATTGACCCAGGATAAAAAGCACAATGTACGTACACTGTTGAGAGATTATTATAATTCACTGTGTAAACATTTGCTCAAAGAACACAAAGAGCTTCAGGCTTTTGAGAAACAGAACCGTAAGATTCTTCAGACCAGAGGTGAACTCAGTTCTGAGCGTAAGGAAAAAATGGAAGCGCTTCAGGTCTCTTACGACCGTTTGATCGCAAGTGTTCAGAATTTTTCCGAGACCTTGGACGAGCCGATGCCCCAGCTGCCGGTGGACAGCGAAGTAAAAGCTGAGTCTGATGATACTTTGAAAATGATAAGCGAGAGTGAAGAGAACAGCTTGATGGAAGACATGTGGGGTGATGATGAGACAAGACGATTTTATCAAGTTCTTCCTGATTTGACAGTTTTTTTGCCGGGTTCATATATGAAAGAGCTACCGAAAACTGAAGTTCCAATTACTGAGGAAGCTTTGGACGAGGAAATAACCCTTGAAGAATTGGAAGACATTGAAAAAGTTGAAGAACCTGAGCCGGAGGTTGAGGAGCCTCAGGTAGCGAATATCAGTAACAAAATTTTACTTGACGCGTTCTTGACTCACTTACCTAATTGTGTTAATCGTGAGATGATTGACAATGCGGCTGTTGATTTTTTGATGAATCTCAACACAAAACACAACAAAAAAAAATTAATAAAAGCATTGTTCGGAGTTTCGAGAATCCGTTTAGATTTGCTGCCTTTCTACTCTCGTCTGGCTGCGATCCTGCATCCCGTGATGCCGGATGTTGGAAATGAGTTGTGCACTATGCTCAAGCACGACTTCAAGTACCACGTGCGCAAGAAGGACCAAATAAATATCGAGTCGAAGGTTAAAGTTGTAAGATACATCGGTGAGCTGGTTAAATTTAAATTATACTCTAAAATCGAAGCTCTCTATTGCCTCAAGGTTTTACTCCACGACTTTACTCACCACCATATCGAAATGGCGTGCAACCTTCTCGAGACCTGTGGAAGATTTCTCTTCTGCTCTGTGGACTCACATCAGCGGACCAAAGTGTACTTGGAGCAGATGATGAGAAAAAAAGCAGTGACTGCTTTGGACTCACGGTACGTTACCATAATAGAGAACGCTTACTACTTCGTGAATCCACCAGAGTCATCCGGAGGAGTATCGAAAAAAGATCGTCCTCCTATGCACGAATTCATCCGCAAGCTTCTATACCAAGATCTCTCAAAGACTAACACAGACAAAGTGTTGAAGTTAATGAGAAAGCTAGACTGGGAAGATGAAAACACAGCTTCGTATGCTATCAAGTGTCTTACTGCTGCTTACAACGTTAAATATTTAAATATCCGATGTGTCGGTAGTCTATTGGCTGGTCTGGTAGCTCATTATGAAGCAGTTGGACCCCACGTGGTTGATGGCGTATTAGAAGACATCCGTATTTGTATGGAAATAAATTTGCCCAAGTACAATCAACGAAGAATAGCGATGGTTAAATATCTCGGCGAGCTCTACAACTACCGTATGGTAGAAAGTGGTGATATATTTCGTACTCTTTATCTTCTGATTACCTTTGGTGTCAGTATGGATCACGCTGTTCCTAGTCCACTTGATCCACCAGATCATCTCTTTCGTATCAGACTAGTCTGCACACTTTTAGAAACATGCGGTCAATATTTCAGCGGTGGTTCTAGTAAAAAAAAACTTGATTACTTTATTATATTTTTTCAAAATTATTACTGGTTCAAATACACGGATCCAATTTGGACAGCGGATAATATTTTTCCAATAGGAATTGATTATATGTATCGCGATACTCTGGCAATGTTGAGGCCAAAGATGCAATTGTTTGCCAGCTACAAAGAATCCCAGTGTGCTGTTGAAGAACTGAGAAATACTTTCTATCCGTCGTTGAAAATTATTAAGGATGATGAGCGTACGGAAATAGTCGATATGGAGATGGGAGTGATTCCAGAAGCTGATGAAGAAAATGTCAGTGGTGGTAATGGTAGTGGAGATGCCAAAGGAATGGCTGAGTTACACTTTGAAGAAGCTGAAGACTGTTCAGAAGCACAGTCAGAGGAAGATTGGGTCATGGGAGGTGACCGAGATGACAATGCGGGTACGGCAGAAAACACTCAAGAGCAGAGTTTATCTCAGGGAATCAACGAAGGAGTTATTTTAGACTCTGCAGAGCTTGATGCTGCATTGCCAGCCGGTCCCAAACGCGTTAGTTGTCCAGAAGATGATGACTTTTTGTCAGCACTTGATAAAATTGTGTCGGACAATATCCAAGACCGTATGAGAGACAATGTCAAGCCTCCTCAAGTTGATATTTCTGTTCCGATTCATGTAAAAAATTCTAAAAAAACTTACGAACAGTTGCAAGAAGGTCCGTCGGATAATTCAACGGTTGATTTTATTTTGATGCTGAGAAAAGGAAATAAACAACAGTACAAAAATCTCGCGGTTCCCGTGTCCTCTGAACTCGCGATGAACCTGAGAAACCGAGAGCAAGAACAAAAAGAAGAGAAAGAACGTGTCAAGAGACTGACATTGAATATCACTGAAAGACAAGAGGAAGAAGATTATCAAGAGACAATAAATCAAGGCGCAAGACCTGTTACTGTTAATTTAAATAGAGAAAGAAGACAAAAATATAATCATCCAAAAGGCGCGCCGGACGCTGATCTTATTTTCGGGCCAAAAAAAATTAGGTAGACTTTGAAAGGTTAATAGTTTTAATTATTCTGACGAATAATTCATTTTTTTTTAATCATCCGTAAAAATATTTATATAAATAAATAAATAAATTATATATATTTTCATATTCGGTCGTTGAGCTCAAAGAAATTTGTTTTTAAAAAAATATCTTTCTTTTTTGTTTACGAATATATTTCATATAAAAAAAATTAATTTAAATAAATGTTAATTTGACTAATTAATAAAATATTTAGTTGTATAATTTATTTTTTATTTTTTACGAATAGTACCCAAAGATGTACTTATTTTTTATCATCAATAACTTAAATGTAATTAAGTCTTAGAGTAAAAAGATTAAAATAGACTAAAAAAAAATAAAATATTACTCTGTGATTACTAATTGCTAATGAATGGTAATTGTTGATAAAACATAAGTTTAAATAATAATAAAGTAAAAAACGAATTTATGCCATGCCATTTAATAACTGTCAGTGTTATCATGTTAATGATTTTATTGTTCTCATATCATGAGACACTATTGCCATGTACAAAATGAATATAAATAAAGTTTAGTGCTTGAAAAAGAAAAAAAAATGCATTGTACGTTTTAGTTGTACAGTAACTAATGTAATTAATGTTTTAAGTGATATTCTAGGGTGGAATACTTTTTCTTTGTATAATGTTGTTATTATTATTATTTTTTTTTATATATTAATTACTGCTGTGAGTAGCATTGATCTAAACTATCCAAGTGCAGTATTGATTATAGCCAGTTCGATTTGAAGTTTAGTCATAAATATTTTACGAGTCGTCGGCGTCTTCGGCGTCTTCATACCTAGCAGCGTCGACGTCCATGTCCTCGACATCATTGCCATTTTCGTTTCCATTTCCGTTTCCATTTTGATTATTTCCTATTTGTTCTAATAAATAAATTACCACAATAATAATAATTATTAAATTGTTCACTGTTAAAATAGATAATAAAATTTATTACCAGGAGGTAAAATATAAGGAGCGTCGACATGTCCAACTTCATATGCATCTCCGTACTTTTCATCTTCTTCAGCATCTTGATAAATGTCTTCTTCAGCTAAATAAAAATAATAATATTAGTAGACTTCATATCATAGAAATCTATATATTGCATTTGTCTTTATGATGGAATTTTCAACAAAATTTCGCCATAGTATATCATCTATATAAGACCATCCTAAAACCAATTTGGACCTCTGGTATCCAACTATGGGGAACCGCAAGCACTAGCAAAGTCGAAATCCTTCAGCGATTTCAACCCAAGATTCTCAGAGGCCAGAGCCATCATCAACGCACCGTGGTTCGTATCCAACACCACAAAAATCTACATGTTGCCATAGTCAAAGTAGAAATCTCGTGTTACAGCACAAAATACCAAGCCAGACTCCACAAACATCCGAATCCCCTAGTACCCGAAGGATCTCCTAGAGCCCAGGAGCAAACCCACACGCCTTGAACGTATCAAAACCCTGGACTTACCACAGCGCTTTTAATATTTCATCTTACTAGAGTATTTTGTCAATGGGTAAAGCTCTAATCTACACCTTGTACTCTGTCATCGCAATTATTTACTGTCGTTAGACAGATTGTAGTTTTGCATTTAATGAATAAAAAAAAAAGGTTTTCAAATAATTATTAATAAATTAATTACCATCAGAAAAACTTTCATTAGGATCAGGATGTAGTGCCTGGCATACATTCATCGCTTGGAACATGGCGTCCAAGTTGTGAACGTTGTCGGGTGCGAACCTCATTTCAGTCATCACGGTCTCTGAATTATCGTCATCTTCAGAATTGTCTTCATTCTGTTGCACGACTTCAACATCTAGACAATTATTAATTTAGAAAAATTTAGTAATCATTCAATTCAATAAATAAATAAATGGAATTTCATTGATGATTTTTATTACCAGGAAGGTCAACTTTAGCATCAACCATCACGTAGAGACACTGTCTAGGGTGAACTTGTTGATCTCGTGAGATTGCGTGGAGAGAAATGTGAGGATACTCTAGAGAAAACCCCTGCTGTGTTGTGTTGTTTACCCATGACAGTAAACTGAAAAAAACATAAATTAATTATTCAAAAAACAATAAAACTGATAATTTTAAAGCCCTTACCTCTCTGTTATGTAAAGTGTACCTTTCCCCACCTCCCTGTCGTTGATATAAACTGTTGTGTTTTGTTCTTCATGTCGAACACCTTCTTGAGGTGCCAAAAAGTTGCTCAGTACAACCATAATTTAATCTGTCAACAAAAAAAAAATTAATTGACTGAACTAATTTAAAAAAAATTTAAAACATAAATTCCGATGTTTACTTACATTTTTATTAATTATAATTTAATTGTTACAGTTATCAGTCTTGATAATTATTATAATGCTGACAAAAATTTATCACAACTTGATAAATGACAAATTATCCTTCACTTAAAAACTGGAGTCTTTACTTTACTGTTCTTGAATTACAGTTACACACATTGAGTTAAACTTTAGGTTATTTAAAACTTTACATAAAAATAAAATAAAAAAATAACATCGTATGAGTAAAAATAAAATTTAAATACGATTTTTTATTATTTTTGAATGAAATTACAAATGTTTAATTACCTTGTGTACACTAGTGCAATTTATTATTTTTTGTTTACTGAAAATTCCGACAAATTATTTTTCAATGTGATCACTATATTTAGATATAGTGATATAGTTAGTAAGTAAGTATGTAAATTTATTGAACTCTATTTATTTAGCAACTTCAGCAAGCGACAAGTTCAACCGGTTAGTCAGTCATCTGAATAAACAAAGATAATTATTTAAATAAATAATAATTATAATTAAAATAAATATTTCAAGTATTTTTGGTTATATTTAGTATATTTATTATTGATAATTGTTTTTCAGTGAGAGGATACTCCGGTTTTTACTACTGGTTCTATTATGACTCTCATGGAAAACGTGCTAAGTTGGTCGAACTTGCGGATTTATCAGATGTCAACTTATTCCTCGCGGGAGTGTTTGAATTATTTATGAAACTGAAAGAAGCAGACGTGCGATAACTTGTGTTTTTTTAAACAAATTACATATTAATAAAAAAAATAATTTTTAAATATGCAGATTTATGAGTGTGAATGTAGCAGACAGTTGTCAATTTTTTAAATTTTAAAATAAATTAATAAAATGTAAGTAGAGTAAAAATTTAAAAATGCATATTTAGATAAATGCAAAATCCGTACGCGCGTTTTTTAAAATTTCATTATTTTAATTCATTTATTTGTTTATTTCAAATTTATAAATTAATGTCTACTACATTCACACTCATGCAGATTTTTAAAAAACCTTCGCGTGAATTTAAAAAATTTTTTTGAATCAATATTGAATTTATTTATTCAAAAAATAAAAAATTTTCAATTCGCTGATTTCGCTGTCGTAAATTTTTAAGTTTAATGACTCATATTCAAATAAAAAATTAACATAATTTTAAAATTCAAATTAAATAATATTATGATACCGAAAGTGACACAACGTTTAAAAATTTTATTTACTTTTAATAAACAAAATAAATATTAACAGAAAATGAGTGTGAATGTGACAGACATCAGACAAATTTAAAGTTATAAATAAATAGAGTAAACAACTGACAAAATAAAATTTAAAATAAATGCACATTTTAAAAATTTCAAAATTTATAAGGGCATTTTTTTCAAATATTATTTTTTAAACTATTTCCTCTATTTACTTATAATTTTAAATTTGTCTGATGTCTGCTACATTGATACTCATTAATAGAAAAATTAAAACAAAATTTTATTGTGTATATTTTTTTTTAAATTTTTATGATGACAATTAATTTGGTAATTAAAAACAATAAAATTTTAAGTTGCCTACTTTTAGTATCGTAATATTTTACCTGGCATCAGTTTTTTGTATTTATTCAAAGGAACTTAGTAATTAATTTTTTTTTTTAATTACAATTCATTAGTTTTAAAAATATTTAAAAATCAACAAGATGGCACAACAGTCTGTTGCTGATAAAAAAAAAGAAATATATTTTTTTATAAACTTTTATTTTTCAGTGTAAGTGGAATAAAAAATAAAAGTATTACGCGTGCTCTCTGTGGAACTCAAATGACTTAAGTATAACCTTAAAATAAATTTATAAAATTTAAAAAAAGTACAATGACATTATTGAAGACTTTTATACTTCGCTGTATTTATAGAAATGATCCTTCATTAATTAAAAATTTAATTAAATCAAGTAATCGATGTATTCAAACGACAAGTCGTAAGTATTTATTATTATTAAAGCACACTCCTTATTTTTACGCGGGAAAAATGTTTTTTTAAATTTTTTATTTGTAATTATTGTAAATAAATAATAATAATTTATGTATTTGAGGTTTAAGTAACGGAGAATATGAATGGCAAGATCCTAAATCGCCAGATGAAATGTAAGTAATAATAAAAAAATTTATTTACAATTTTATCATTTACTTAAATAATCAACTTTATTTGTTTTAGAGTAAATGTTGTTTTTGTAGATAAAGATGAAAAAGAAATAAAAATTAAAGGAAAAGTTGGTGATAATGTGTTATATTTAGCACACCGATATAATATCGAGATCGAAGGAGCTTGTGAAGCTTCTCTTGCATGTTCAACATGTCATATTTACGTTGATCATAATTACTTAGATAAAATTCCAGAGGCGACTGAAAAGGAAGAAGATTTATTGGATCTTGCTCCTTTTTTAAAAGAAAATTCGCGACTAGGTAAAAAAAATACTCAATTATTAATAATTAAAAATTTTAAATCCTATAAAAATGTTAATCACGTCCAGAATATGTAAATATCCAAGTTTATCACGGGTATTATAGACAATTAATTAATTCATTAATTAATCAAAACATTTATTTTTTCAAACGACGTTCCGCCATTTTCTTATTATGACTTTTTCAAGTTCTAAAATTTTATTGATTATTAGTCAAGTTGAAATTTAAATAGACGGTAATCAACCAAAAACTTCAGCTCTTTACAATATAATTGATGGCCGTATATTCAAATTTTAACTTGACTAATGATCAACAAAATTTGAGAACTTGAAAAAGTCACAATAATAAAGTGACGTAACGTCATTTGAAAAAAAGTTTCGATTAATTGTCCCCAATACCTGAGATAAACTTGGATATTAATTAATATATTTATATTCCCATGATCTAAAACAAACTACAAGTCATATAAATATTTTAACAGGTTGTCAAATAATTTTAACAAAAGAACTCGAGGGACTTAGACTAGAATTACCAAAAGCTACGAGGAATTTTTACGTCGATGGTCACACACCAGCTCCCCACTAAATTATATAGTATTACTTGTTAATTACTTATGAATAAATATAAAAAAATGTAAATATGGCACTCTAATAATGCGAACAATGTAATGCAATTGTTTATAATCAAATGTAGTTAATAATAGTCTAAGTATTAATTTAACTATTTAACATTAAAAATTAATAACGATATATTTAAAAACATGAAAGGATATTTTAATAAAAATATTTGATAAATATTTCGTAATGATACAATATATTTATTTATCCGTACATGGGAGATTATATTACATAATTATATTTATTATCTGTTTAATTACAATGATACAATATTTAAACATTTATGATATAATGAATTTATTTATTTATTGATCAATTTTAAATCTTATTCGATGGGTTTTGCAGTAACATTAACATTAATATTATATATATATTTATTAATATTATTTTGGAAGAAGCCCAAATAAATATTGGGATTCATCAAGAGAGAAAAAAGGTCATGACACATTTCGCTACCACATTTTTAAATTACATTAATATTATTTTATTTTAAATGTTTTATAATTTATAATTATTTTTTAAATTATATTTTACTTGCGGTAGACAAGTCCGATAATTCCGATAGTCTCCGATTAAATTTATACCCACTAATTATAAATTTATTAAATACATTTATGTCGCTTTCTCAGTTACTTTTTCATAAAATAATTATTTTATTTAATATATAGTAAATATGCGTTATATAAGTTCGATATATAATTTATAGACACGTTTATTATTATTATTATTATTTTTTTTTTTTTTGTATTTGTTCATCGATTTATAATTTAATTTTTTTTCTTTCATAAAATATTTAAACACTTTTTCGTTTTATTAACAGACATACATTTTTACAAGAAGCATTTTTTAAAATAAACAAAAGTTAAACAATCATTCGCAAATACATTTATACATTTTTACCCAGTACTTCCATTAAATAATCGCGTGTTATCGTCTTTTAAATAATTTTATCAATAATTAATTTTATTTAATTAATTAATAACCTGGAGAAATAAAAATAAAAAAGACGATTACACTCGTATCGTTTGGTAGTCATCACAACGGACTTATTGAGAAAATAGTTTTTTGTACTTATTCATAAATTAAAAGGGTTAGATATTTTTATTTTTATTTTAAATATTAATTATATCATTATTAATTAATATATATATATTTTTTTATTTTAACGTTATCGTATTTCTTATTAATTCATTTGACAAAAATTATATACTCGTTTACGTGTACAATTAACGTTACATTAACAATTAAATTCAATTTATTTAAATCGATTTAAAATATTATTATTTATAAATTTTTTTTCAACAAATTTGAAAATTCAAAAATTTTAATTACTATATTTTATTTAAAACAATTTTTTAATTATGGCAGTAAACAATACTTTATATATTTACATGACCGACAAAAATTTATAATTTTTTCATTTAATTATTTTTTAAATATTCAAATTTATATTAAGAAAAAAGTTATTTAAATAAATAAATTATTTAATTAATTATCGCGATATTTTAATTTTAATTAAAAATATTAATCATTAAATGAAAATTATCTAAAAGTATTAAAATTTATGTAAAAAAAAAATATATATAATAATAATAATAATAATAATAATAATAGAAAGCAAATATTTTAATAGGAAGTCCAATGATTGAATAATTTATAATATAATGAATTTAAAAAATAATTTATATAAATTGTAATTAAAATTTTTATGACACAAAACGACAAGCGTATTTTCATTTTAATTAAATATTATCACCACTTAATCTCAAAGGTGCACCGAATTACCTCGGCACGTACAATAATTACACGGAAAAATAAACATATATATTTCAAATAATTATTATTACTATTTTTTTTTTAATAATTTTTTTTTTTTTATATCAAATATAATTCCAATAGATCCATAAAGTGTTAAATATTTTTTTTCTTCAGCTTGTCATTTAAATATTTATACATTCAGTACAATAACTTAATAATATGATTATTCATTTATTACTTTTTAAATAATTATTTATATTTAAATATTAATAATTTATTTTTAAATTTTGTCGTCTAGTAAACTAATAAAATTTTCAAATGGATGTGCATAGGAGTGTAAAAATAACATTTTTAACACTAAGACGTGATATCCTAAAGCAAAAAATGATAATAGTGTACTCTTGTGAGCCTTCAAGAGTACACATTTAACATTTTCAACATACAAAACTGTAAAAAAGTCAATACAAAATCGAATACACTAACGTTTGTTCTCCTTTTTATTTATTTTATTTTATTTTTTTAATATTCATTCTCATAATTTTTTTTTTTTTAATCTAAAGAAGCATTCGTACTTACATTTTTTTTTTACTCATCATTTCCTTTCAATTTTAAAGAAATGTAAGTATTTTGCTCCATGGTACAACCAATAAAAAAAAGTATACAATTAAAATAAATCATCATTACTTAAATAAAAAAAATAATTATTAATTTTATTTGAATGGCTGTACTTTTTTTGTTTACATATTAATTATTAACTTTTTTTTTTTATCGCAAATTACAATTGATTTTTTTTTTCTATATGTGATTGCAATTCAGTTTCAACGCAATTAATTTTTAAATGACAAGTCAATTAAAAATAATAAATGACAAAATTATTATGAATTAATAAGTAAATTAATAAAATTATAAATTAATTAATGACAGACGTGTGTTAATTGTAATTAAAATTCGAAGTTAAGCGACATTAAAGCTTCATTGTGTTTCCGGTTGCGTTCTTTAAGGGAAACAAATCGATATTATAAGAAATACTCAATGGTTCTTAGCAATACTACTTAATTTAATCACTTACACACTACCTCAATTTTTACATAAAACATTATCTTATTTATTCATTTAATTTTTTTTTTATCATTATATACCACGCATACATAATCATACACATACATTATTATATAATAATAAATTACGCGTATGTTAAATTCAGGGAGAAAAATTTTCTTCACTTTTTCTTATTTTAATTCATATATTTTAAATTATTATTATTAATTAATTATTAACTACGTACGTTTTTCTAAAATTTTTTTTTCCGTACCCAATAAATTGTACACTGAAAGCTCGGGGGTTCACTAGAATACTAGAGACATAGAGCAGGGAACCGTTTTATTTATTTTTATGTCTGGAGATTCATTTACTTTTAAGCCTGGGCAGTACACGACAAATTCTCGAATTTTATATTTCTATTAATTTATTAATTGATTATCATTACATCGATTTTTCCAGCTTTGGGGAAAATACACGAAACGAATTTCCTTGGAAGATTTTCGTAAGTCAAGTCCCATAAATATTTAAAACGTAATTAGAAATCTAAAATCCTGAAATTCAGTTTGACTGCCGGCTCTTAATTGCAATTTAAAATTATGTCCATGACATTTATGATTTATTGCACACCTAGGGAGGAAAATAGGACATTCCAAACACGCGTTTTGGGACATCCTACCTACCTCCATGGTGTACATACGATTTTTCACCAGATCTGCACCTGAAAGTTTACACTTTTGTCGCTGTTTGAGGAAAGAATGGCGCATATGCTAATTTTCGACATTTTCCTCATAACAAAACGATTTTCTTCCCTATAAACAGGGCAGGAATATAAACTTTCAGTGAGAGTATGGTGAAAATAATTATACACACGGGTCGGAATGTCCTACTTTCCTCTCTAGGTGTGTAATAGACTATTTCATGATACCAGCATCGAAACTCAAAGTTTCAGTGTCTTGACTGCCAGTCAAAAGAAGCGAATTTCAGTCCAATGCCGCGAATGAATATTAGAAAACGCGTAAATTATGAATGCCTTCAGTCAGCGGGCAGAAACAAACTTGTTTCGTCTCGAGGGAACAAACAAATAATTTTTTTGCCCGCTGACTGAAGGCTTTCGCAATTCAAACTCTGATACTTGTCATTTTTTTAATAGTAATTTCAGAGCATTAATTTTATTTACGTAAATGACAGTTCTGACTGTGATTAAGTTTTATAAAAATTAGTGTCAATAATAAATAGTATTTATAGTTTCTGCTTAATTATAAATTGCAAATGACAATTAACGCTTACGCTAATAGTTGATGACACCATTGGTCTTAAATTAACTTGTTTCTGGCTGCTGACACTGAAACTTTAAGTTCCAATGCAGGTAATAATGAAAAATCTAGTGTGTAACTCAGGATGAAAGACGATTTCAAACTGCTGGTGATGCCAGCCAACTTTACCCTGGTCTGAAATCGTTCGTTTCATTCCTTGTCACACAATATACTATTTAAAATAGTAGCCAATTAAATACTTTTATTAACTTTGTGCAAAATAAAATTGAGCTTTGCGACTTTTATAATGTTAGTTAAAATTTATATTAATTAAAAATATATATTGTTAATAAAAAAAACTATAAATATATAAATAAATAAATAAGTAATAACAAATAAAGTTATTATTATTTATTATCATTTTTGTGATAAATAAAAAGATGTTTTCCTTGCCATAAATAAAACAGTTGTACCATAAAATTCACTAGATCAAGATTGAGTGTTTCTCAGTGTCTGGTAAATTATATTACACCCACGCACCGTTCAATTACATTCATGAATGTATCTAGCTTTCCATTAATTCTCTTTGGAGTTTCTTAACATTGTTAAAACACACGAAGAAATTAATCACAAGCAAATTTATATAGTTTTATAAATTAATCATGACACATATGTAAAATAATATAAATATTAATAATAATTATTATCATTATTATAATAGTAATAGACAAAATATCAAATATCTGAAAAAACGTTTTTTATAAAAAAAGTCTTCAATAAAATTATTAAATAGAATAGAAAAATTATAAAAAAAAAAAACGTATAGTGAAGAAAGTATACAATAGGAAGCAGTTTTAAATAAAAATTGCAACGTAAAGCATAAATTAATTTTTTTAAAAAACTTTCTTAAAAAATTAATAAAAGTCATGGCCAATATTTTAAAATCGTCAACGATCAGGATGTCGATTTGCTGTAATTATTATCGGCATGAGATAATTTGCCCAATAAATTATACAACAAACTAAGAGAGCAAATCGTTGCCGTAGTCAGTTAAAACTCATATGTAATTGTAATTACTTCAGCATTATCCACCTCCGCATTACTTGATTTTTACTCTTCGCTTAAACTTTAACTTCATCTTCAACTAGTTCTCATAAATTTTTTTCTTCCTGCTTCATTACTTCCTCTTGCCGTTTCATAACCACCTTCTGTACCTTCTCCTGCTAGTACATCAGCACTAAGTATATATATATACACATATAAATATATATAAACTCTGCTGTAATGTTAAAGGTCACATAATCTAAAGACAACGGTGTCGACGAAGACGTAGAGGAGGACATTGACGAGGACACTGAAGAATTCATTTGAAAGTACTCACAAATGACGCTGATGTATGAGCGCGTGAACTGGAAGCTGTCTGCCCCTTTGGTATCTCTGGCACCGTCCCATACTTAAATCATGGCATTCATATACATTTGCCACGGCACCGCGTGTCGATTGATACTGCGGTTCTGTTATCGTAAACGGTCCAGAGATATCAAAGGGTCCCTCACGTTATTCTGATGGATGATGACGGCCTCCGCAAATCCCGCAGCTCATCCCACACCAGTGGATAGCACGCAGTGGTGGATACATCCATAGACATGGAACTATCAGTGAGAGTAAAGCCAGGCCGAACCATCGCCGGCAGCATCCTTCGTCTGTACTACAACTGAAATTAATCGATTTAATAATTAAATAATTACATTTAATAATAAATACGTCGATAAAACCAATACAGTAACGGATTATAATAATAGTATGAAGCGTAATATATAAAACAGAGAATAAAGTGTTAACAGATGATGTGTTAATAAATTACAGATGTCAGATGGAGAAAGAAGAATTGAAATAAAAATTACCTGCAAGGATTTTGTGAAAAGTCTCCCTCGGCGTCGCTCATGCAGTGATAGAGCATACAGCGAGCACACAAGAGACAGGATACTGTGGCAATACCATTTTTAACGGCATCGGGCGCGTACTCACACGATCCCCGAGGGTTTTGATGCTCCATATACATTTCCTGGCAATGCCGACACTTAAGTCTGGCACTACCACGCTGCTGTTTGCTTGAATTCTTGGTTGGCTGCGATACAATTATGTCGGGTTTCTTGAGCGAACCAGAAGAGTGACGTCGCTCCACGGGACTTCGATCGGTCTTGTGTTCGTCGATCACGGGATAAAGATAATCATGATTGAGAGTCGTGAGCTGGACGTAGGAATAATTATCGGACACTACGTCGCCAGTGGACTCGAGGGGATGATGGCTTTGTGGGACCTTGACCGATGGACCGCCGCTTATGCAGTGAATTGAACTGGATTTATGCGGATCCGGCAACTCTGGGCATTGGGAATGATAATTTGGTACACGTACTATTCCACGAGGTGGATCTGAGGATTGTCGTGGATCCGTCGGCTCTGCTGGGAGGTTCACTGTCTAAAATACATCATCAATAAAACATTAAGAGTATTAATATTTTTATGTTTGTTGATAATTCATTTTAATTTATATTTGTGGTAATAATAATAATAATAATAATAATAATAATAATAATAATAATAATAATAATAATAATAATAATAATAATAATAATAATAATAATAGTAATAATAATAATAATAATAATAATAATAATAATAATAATAATAATAATAATAATAATAATAATAATAATAATAATAATATGGTGGTGATGGATCGTATTATATAATACGTACCATGAAAACACCGTCGTCACCGGCGTCTGGAGTTGCAGGTGATGATGAATCGGTGAGCCCTGTTAAATATTATTGATGTATTGAATTAGCAGATGAAGAGTAAGCGAGTTAGATTAGTGAAAAAAAAGAAAAAAAATTTTAATTTAAAAAAAAAAAAGTAAAAAAAAAAAAAAATCAAATAAAAGCTTCTACTGTAGATCTTACCAAGTAAGTAGGTAATCCAAAGAATAGCAGATAGACAAGACAATAAAGCGTTAAATAGGTGAAAATGAAACACTCGGCGTTGAAATGTCAAGTGAGTAGTAGATGATTAATCGTAGATTATCAATCACCTTCCAACAGTTCTTCTACTGCTCGGCGAACACCTTTGTCGAAGGCACGGGCATCAGCGGCTGTCTGGAACGTCAGTCCGAACCTCTTCTCCCCCGTGCACCAGTGGTGGAACGTCGGCATCACCTTGTTGTACTGGAAGTCCTTCTTGATTGTGCAGCTCAGAACAACCTGTTGCCAGCGAGGCATAAAAAATTCAAATTCCCATCACTATCTCATTCATAAATTAGCCCACTTACTACACCAGTAATAATTATAACCAATAAAATAAAATAAATTAAAACGTACCGACTGGTCCTTGATTCTTCTGCCGTAAATAAAATACTCGTGATTTCTCTTGGCACTGGGTGGCGAAGTGCTGGATCCATGGCCAGCGGTGGAGGCAACTGTCCCAGGCGTAGAGTTTTGAGTGTTTGATGATGACGGAGAGATGACAGCAGTGGTACCAGGTACGTTGGTGCCATTGGTACTGCCAGGTGGATGTGGTATTCCACTTGTGGAAGAGGTTACTCGCCGTCTTACCGAGACGTTGGCTAAGCCTCCACCACTCAATATCACCCATCCCCCAGAGCTGTCATCCCTCGTCATCACCTGGGCTTGAACTCTCACCAGATAGTTACCACTGTAACAATAAATTTTAACACCGTCGTCATTAATAACACCATCACTCGCTCAATTAAATTAAATTAATTAACTTATAAAATTTAAAAAAAAAAAAACGTAACGCCCTACCCCGGATCACTGTCCATAGAGTCATCTTCAGTACTCATGTCACTTCAAAGCTCACTAAAACTCTCAATAATAAAAATCGACGTCGATGCATACTCAATTAATAATTAATAACCCAGCATTTAAAACTGACATGATTATTATTATAACAATAATAATAAATAATAAAATAAAATATGAAATTAAAATATAGGAAATATGTGGAAAATAGGCGTACGCATTGACATCGATTCGATGAATGAACGAGCAAGCAACGTGCACACACGCACTCACACCCGCGCATGACTTGTCTTCATGAATGCTCCAAGAGTGTGTGCTCAGTCCTACATATACATAGATACATATATAAATGTATATAGATATTATGAGCTCTCTGTGTTACAGTTGATCAAGTAGAGGGTGTGTGTGGGTGTTTTGTCGGTGGTGGCGAACGATCGGTATTTCCCTCGACGACGACGTCGCCGTCAAGGTTAGGCCGATGAACCAATTTAAATTACACCAAGTTTATAAACTAAAACCACTTGCAATAAAAGTTATCCTCCATAAATTAACAAAAACAAACAGCATTTAAATATTAGTACTGATCGGCCGGACCGCGTCGAGCTCTACCACGAGCCAGTACAGATCTAAAGTTAAATAAATAATAAACATAAATATTTATTTAAATTGATATACACAACAGTTAGTATCTAAAATAAAAATAAAAATAAAAATCCGGCATAGCATAAATGAAAAACAATAAACACGTTCTCAATAAGTACCAAGTACAGAGATATGGGTACAACACCCTTGAAAGT
This sequence comes from Microplitis deprimator, assembly GCA_964016945.1. Classification (NCBI taxonomy): domain Eukaryota; kingdom Metazoa; phylum Arthropoda; class Insecta; order Hymenoptera; family Braconidae; genus Microplitis; species Microplitis deprimator. The sequence continues at coordinate 18,083,679 of OZ024709.1, read as the reverse complement.
AGAATGTCGTCGTCGATTGTGAAGACGATTAATATATAAATATATGGTTATATACATTATAAAAGTAAAACTTACTCGTCCGAGGCTTCTGTCATGGTTTGAAATGTCCAAGGCCTTACTCAATGCCCACTTCTCGCCACACTTCACCATTTTCGTCGCATTGAGAATACATTCGGTCTTCAGATTCAACTATTACATTAGTAGAACCTTTTTTTAGGCTAACGCCAACAACAGGAAGCAGCGCTACTCCTCCCTCTCGTCGTGCTCTCGCTACTCGGTTCGCGTTCACGCTTTTCTCCCTACCCTACCACCACAACAACTGCTGACTGCTGGTGCTGGTGCTGGTCTTCTGTACCTTATACACCTATACCAGCACACCACTACCATCACCATCACCACTGTCCATTGGCACGCTGAAACTTTTCTGACATGAGCATCAGACACACTCGCAACACAAACTCACCACGTCCACCACCATCACCAATATCATCATATCAACCATCACCGCTACCGCTACAGTTTCATTTGCTCTTTCTCTTTATGCCTTTACTTCACTTATATTCAACTCGTTCTCGTTAAAACCCAGTACGCCTGCTCTGCTCCTTATCCTATCCCTGTACTGCTTCAACTAAAACAAACTCAAACTTGTGTATATCCTGCCTCTGCCTGCTCTGTGTTATGCTCTGTACCCTCTACATACACCAGCTAACTCTTTCTCCTGCTGCTGCTGCTGCTGCTGCTCGTCTCTCCATCACTTTCTCTCTTAAACTTACACTATTTATTATTTGTTTATTCACTTACTCATTTTGTATGTTCGTGTTACGTGATATTTATTTCTCTCTACTCCTGTACTGCTCATGTCATCTGAGATTTAAACCATAAATATATTTTTATTATTATTTATATTAAATACTTATATATTATATTTATATATTACTTTCTCTGCAGGTTAATCGGCAGCATACAAATACATGTACTTAGTATATATGTGTGTATATAATTATATATATATACATATATATATATGGAAAATGTACTGACCACTTGGCATCAATGACTAAGAATGAGACCTGACCCGGGAATCTTGTTTGAAAGAATTTATAAAACGTTTGGTTCGATGACTCAGGAAATATCATCTGTCAGTTTTAAATTTACCTCCATTATTATTTTATTATTTAATCATTTTTACGCTTCATTATTTTTTATTTTATAAATATATATTTATAACTTTACGTATGTAAAGTTAACATATAATATAAAATATTTATGTAAAAAAAAAAAAAAAAAAAACGTTACATATAAAAGCTTAGATATTTTTATTATGGGTCAGGTATTTATTGATTGTTTATATTTTCTAATTATTTATTATTAGATCGTATATTTAATCTATTTATGGTATGCGTAAACTAAATAGTTAATCGAGTGAATAAATTATAAAATTCTAGGCTACCCTTTTTTTTTATTTTTTTATTCTTTGTTTTTTTAAAATTATTGTTGTTATTTATTATGACAATGTAACAATGTCGAAATTACCAGGAATTTGTGCAAGTCTCGAGTGGATCATTTCAATTTATACTAATTAACAAAGAGGATCGTATGACCCTGGATAAAAAAAAACCTCCGGATGTTTGTCAATAAAAGATTCGTCATCACCTAAATAATTATTATTTTATTTTTGTAAATGCGTTTTTATTTAAAAATTTTTTTTAATTTATTGTAAAAAAAATTTCTAATTATTTTGTAAAGAAAAAAAAAACAATCGATAATAATTACTGATTACTTATAAAAAATACTGAATTATTAAATTTGAATTTTTCCCGCGTAAAATTCAATGCGCGCGCGCGCTAACGCACGTGGTCAGTGACCTCTAGAGTTTTTGAATAAAATTAAAAATAAAAACAGCTGATTTGAGTGTAAAAAAAAGTGACATTAATGTAAATTTGATAGAATTTTGTTGTAAATAATAATTATAAATTATAATTTATAAATAATTAATAATTGATCATTAAAATATATCGTGAGTTAATTAATTTAGGTGATGAAAAAAAATTTATTACGATTTTTTACTCCAAAATATTTCAGTCGGCTATTTTTTAAAGCTGTGATTATTAATTAAGTTAATTAATAAATGAAAAATAAGTAGTTAATTAAATATTAATTATTTGTTATTTATTTTGTTGACGAAAAAATTTTAAATGGCTTACTGTGATTATTGTTGATAATTATAACTAGTTTGTGGCTGTGTTGATCAACAATGGCTGGAAACTTTTGGCAAAGTTCACATCAGTAAGTTTTAACATCGTAAATTTAAATGACATTATTATTGTAGTTGTTGTTACTAATTATTACGATCATTATTATTATTGTTTCAGTCAACAATGGCTATTAGACAAACAAGATTTGATTAGAGAACGACAATTCGATCTTACGATACTGAATGAAGAAGAGTATCAAAAATTATTTATTTTTTTTGCTAATTGTAAGACAATTAATATTTAAATAATTCATTAGTTCAACACATATTTAATATATTCTATAAAAAAAATGATATTATTATTATTAAAAATTTTTTTTAGTAATTCAAGTACTTGGAGAACAATTAAAATTACGTCAACAAGTGATAGCGACAGCAACAGTTTATTTTAAACGTTTTTACGCAAGAAATAGTTTAAAATGTATTGATCCTTTATTGCTGGCGCCAACTTCTGTATTTTTAGCATCCAAAGTTGAAGAGTTTGGTGTTATTTCAAATACACGTTTAATAACAACATGTCAAACTGTAGGTAAGTATTCAAAAAATGGTGACCCCTCTTTACATCTCAGTCAAAATATATCAGGTGAAATTTCTCAATGTAAAAATATCAACTTACGCCTCAATCAAATGTAAAATTGAAATATTTTACCTGATATATTTTGACTAAGATGTTTTTAGCAGAGATAAATGAGGGAGAGCCTAAAAAAAATTTATTAACAATCAATATTTACTAGAGCATTTAAATTTTGCTCGATTGATGGAATAAAACTTTATAATAAATAAAATAAAATTATTACAGTAAAAAACAAATTTAATTACGCCTACACTCAAGAGTTTCCGTACCGCACAAACCACATTCTGGAGTGTGAATTTTATCTTCTAGAACATCTAGACTGTTGTTTGATAGTTTACCAACCGTATCGACCTCTCTTGACTTTAATCCAAGACGTTGGACCCGACGATCAATTACTCACTCTGGCATGGAGAATCATCAATGACAGTCTGAGAACTGATGTGTGTCTTCTGTACCCTCCTTATCAGATAGCTATCGGATGCTTGCAGATTGCATGCGTGATACTGCAAAAAGACTTGAAGTCATGGTTCGCTGAACTTAATGCCGACATGGAGAAAATTCAAGAAATAGCTCGTTATATTATAAATCTCTATGAGCTGTGGAAAACATATGATGAGAAAAAAGAGATTCAGGGCTTACTTGCTAAAATGCCAAAACCTAAAGCCGCACCGCAACGCTGACATGACGGTGAATTTGGCATTTATGAATCCGCATAAATGTCCTTCGAATAATATATTTATCATTATTATTTAATAAAAATTAACTAATGCATCTGTCATGTTAATCATTGTCATATAAAATAAGTTAATATGTTAATAAGTAGACGTCAAGCAATTTTTTGCTCCGCAACTATTCATCTCCGGAAAAAAAATCATACATGTAAAATACTTATTTCATAATACCAGCATCGGAACTTGAAGTTTAAGTGTCTCTTAAAGTGACAGCCAGTCGAAAGAAGCTGGTTTCAGCCCAATGTCGCGAATTAATATTAGCAAACGCGTAAATTGTGAATGCCTTCAGTCAGCGGGCAGAAACAAACTTGTTTCGTCCCGAGGGAACAAACAAATAATTTTTCTGCCCGCTGACTGAAGATTTTCGCAATTTAAACTCTGATGCTTGACATTTTTTTGATAGTAATTTCAGAGTATTAATTTTATTTACGTAAATGACAGTTCTGACTGTGATTAAGTTTTATAAAAATTAGTGTCAATACTAAATAGCATTTAAAGTTTCTACTTAATTATAAATTGCAAATGACAATTAACGCTTATGCTAATAGTTGATGACACCATTGGTCTTAAATTAACTTGTTTCTGACTGACTGCTGACACTGAAACTTTAAGTTCCAATGCAGGTAATAATGAAAAATCTAGTGTGTAACTCAGGATGAAAGACGATTTCAAACTGCGGGTGATGTCAGCCAACTACACGCTGGTCTGAAATCGTTTTGTTTCATCCTTTGTCACACAATATACTATCCTCTCTCCAAAAAGGATGTTTTGTCTCAAGATCTGTTTGTATTTTATCCGGAAATGAATCGTCGGTGGCTTAAGTTTTTAAGTATTGATCTTTTTATGTTCTTCCATCTAAAGTAGTTGACATAAATCAATCACACGGTTTTTTAAATTCAAAAAATTAACAGTTCGATATTTATTGAGCTGTCATTAGATTTAAAAAAATACTTAATAGATGGAGTGATTAATTAATTGGATACTAGACCATTAATTAAAATTAAGCTTCGATAATTTATAATCAATTAAGTTAAATAATTACGCATTTAAAAATGAACTGACAAATAATTTTTTTTGTATTTGTCTTAGTGATAGATAATTTGAATTTATAATAATGAACGATGATCCATGAGGTAATTAATGAATTTATGTATAAAAAAATGAAATTTATTACTAGAATATATTATTACATTGTAATAATAAATTATATTTACATATAAAGAAAATTAATTTGAGCCTTTTGAATACCGCTTCCAAAATCTTTTGACATCATCATGACCGGCTTTGGTAACTACCATTGTTCGTTTTCTGTAATTAAATTTTTTTTTAAATAATTAGTAATTATACATTATGACTTGATGGATTCAATGATGATAATAATAATGATTGTAAGCAAATAAATAACCTGTCACTCTGCCAAATAAGTACACCAGTTGATAAAGCGTGATCTCGTAACGTTTCAAAATCAGTTTGTGATAAAAATTGGCTGTATAAAACGCCTTCGCTAAACGTAAACCTGTTTCTCTCGTTCTCCCACAGTTTTATTTGGTCGACAATTGTTGGTGGTAGCGTCGGTGGACCTGCTTCAATCATTTTACCGTGGGCATGTTGACGCAAAAAACTTTAATTTAAAACAAAAACAATATATTTGTAATATTTTATTATTAATAATAAATATTTTTTTAAATTTAATCCAACTTACCCAATTATTTGAACTGCTGTTATACCGCTTTTTAAAGCTTGACGTACTGAATCTCGGGTTAATATCGCGACAACTAAATTCGGAAACCTAAAAACGAAAAATTTGATATTGAATATAAAATTTCATGCCATTCTCAGGCAGTGCCACCCACTTTTTAAAAATTTTCAATGACTACTGTCATATGCGTTTTTAAATTTTATCAATTAATTAAAAAAAGGACAATTTCGATTTTTAAAAAAATTACTTACAGTTGACATCAATTGGGATTTAAAAAAAATTTGTTAAGTAAATTTCAGTAAAATCTTTATGTCAATTTTATAATTAGAATTTTTAAATTTTGTAGGCTGAAAATTTAACAAATTTTGTTTAACTCCTAATTGATAACAACTGTAAGTAATTTTTTTTTTTATTTAATTAATGAAATTTAAATACGGTTATGACAGTTCAAAATCATTGAATATTTAAAAAAAAAATGCCCTTAATATTGAGTATGAAACCACCATTATTTTTTCTCAGTTCCTTTTTGTTATTTATATTGAATTTATTTACAAAAATATAATATGAAAGGTGTAATTTAAATTAAAAATGATAAATAAATTACCTGTATAACATTTCACAAAAAAGACCTAACAATGCAACTTGTAAACTCGAACAAGTGTAAGCATACACCCTGTAATTTGTTTCAACGACAATGTATCCTTCTTTTTCAATATCTCTAGCCAGCGGTTTACTTTGACCTGTTGCAATATTCAAAGCCAGACGTGTTGGGTAAAATCTATAATAAATTAAAATATAATTAGTTTTTACAAAATTTACTTTATTGTAAGATAAGAACCCAGTACCCGATCAGGGAACTAGTACCCCATCACTCGTGTATTTATATATCTAAATTTACTAAATTTTACTAAATATAAAAATACAAATACATGAAATCGAGCACTAGGTCTTCTATCTTAAATGGTAATAATTATTTAGTATGAGTGATTAATTAAAAAAATACCTTCCAGCTTTTCTTTTACGCTGGTAAACGAGTCCAAACTCTCGAAGATGCTGCAAGAAAGTCAACAGTCCTTCCGACATACCCTCAGTACTATAATCTTTACCAAGTGTAGAAAAATTCAATTGAAATAAAAATGTCAAACACTCTACAAGATCAAGACCTCTTGCTTCAATAGTGTCCAAGTATTGGAGTATAAAATACCAGACCTAGACATTTAAAATTAAATACAATCAATTACTGATGCAAGAAAATATATGAATGTTAAAAAAAAGGTTACTTGTGATGCTGTATCTAGAAGCAGGAATTGAAAACCAGCTTGAGTGATAACTGGACTACCATCCTCTTCATCTCTTTTCATGAGTCCAGCGTGAAGTAAAATTCTAACAGCATCTGCAGAAATTCCTTCCTGCTGCTGAGATCCTACCATGTAGTGCAAGACACATTCCCATCTCTCTAAAGCATACGAATCTAAAAATGCCACATCTCTGGGCTTGTTATCAGTCTCCATTTGATTGGACATAGTCCAGGGTTTCCCGCCACCCAATAAAACAATTTTCAAATTTTTTTTAAACGTTGAATTCAACGTCCATCCTGGCAAACCACCAGGTATTGAAGCTTCTTTCCATACATTTAATTCATTGAGCACTTGCACAACTCGCTGGTGTTCGTCAAAGTGCAGTTTTGAACACCACGATGCTATAACTGCTTGGGGTACCGGTTGCTCGACGAACAATAATCTCATGACGTAGTGCCTCGCTATTTCAGGAAGTTCTCGAAACACTGCCAGACATATTGGCGGGTTATGATAAAGTTTATTTAATATTTCTGGAGGTCTGCTTTTTAAATATTCATGCAAATCCTTGCACTGCAAACCCGAAGGACGCAAAAGGTTCTGACCGCTTTGTGATGACATGCTGATAATTAAAATTTGCTCTAATTGTTTTACTTATTATTCTTTCAATTTCTTGTACTGTTCGCACATAATTCAACGAATTCTACTCAGCACGTGGAAACCTTTTAAGTTTATCAATAATAAATAATTTTTATAAATGTGTTTTTTGTTTACTTTCACAGTTTACTGTTGAGTTGTTGACTTCCAGGTTTCTCATTATCCTAAAGACCGAAATCCGCCGAATAATATAATTTTTACCTTCGATCAGTAATCAGTAATAAAATCATATTCAATTTAAGCAGAAGATGGCAGTGTAAGGTCTAGTCCAGAACTTCAATTTTTTTCCTGGTTAGCAGACAATTAACAATTTTCGAATTTTAATTCAATAATTTAATTTTTTTTTAAATAATTAAAAATATGCACACGTAGAAAATTAAAAAAATTGTGTATGCAATTTTTTTTTTCAAATTTATCGCTTTTAAAAATTCAAAAAATTATTAGACGTCAGCTAATTTCAGTATTATGAAATTTTGAATGATACTGAAATTAGCCGACGTCTAATAATTTTTGGATTTTTTAAAAAACGATAAATTACTAAAAAAAAAAATATTTAAAAAAATTGCACTTGTAATCTTTTAAATTTTCTACATGTGAATATTTATAGTTTTTTTTTTTCTTCAAATTTAATTGTTCAAAAAACAAATCTGAAAATTTTTAATTGTCTGCTAACTTCAGGATCGTAATTTTGAGCTAAAATAAAAATTCGAAAATGGGTAAAGTTGTAGTTTTATATTAAAAATCTGAAGTAAGAAAATCTATTTATTTCTATTTTTAATTATTTCGTCATTAATTAGATATCACTTTCTTACGAGGACTTAAAATTTCATGATACTGAAGTTAGCCGACATCTAATAATTTTTTGATTTTTGAAAAACGATAAATTATAAAAAAAAAAATATTTAAAAAAATTGCACTTATAGTTTTTAAAATTTTCTACAAGTGTATATTTTTTGGATTTTTTTTTTTAATTAATTTGCAAAAAAAAAAAATCCAAAAATTGTTAATTGTCTGCTACAGGATGATAAAATTTCGTCGTTCCATGGGTGACATGAGAAACTGCCCAAATTCATAAGTATGAATGTAGCAGCATAAAATTTATAAAATTAAAATAAATAAAAACAGTGAAATTTAAAAAAAGCGCGCACTGATTTTCCATTGATCTAAATACGCATTTTAAAATTTTTACTTTACTTACATTCTATTTATTTATTCAAAAATTAAAAAAAATCTCACTTGTTAGTTACATTCACTCTCTTAAATTAACGCGCGACATTTTGAATTTAAAAAACGCCATCTCTTGAACTTCTTTTCAGTTACGATTTGAAAAAGCATCAATTGTATAGTAATCGTAATGAAATCATAACAACGTGTTTACTTTTATCAATATCATTAATATTAACTCAATTAAATAAAATAAGTAATCAATAATTAATAGAACATCATAAAAAAGTATTTACAAAAATTTAGTGTCATTAAAAATACTTATACTTTGTTAAATTTAATAAAAACTTTTTCTAACCTCAACTCATGATTATATTAAATATTTAATTATAAATAAATAAATAAATATAAAATCATGTATTCTATTTGCAAGACCAGACACCCGGCAACTGGAGTCGAGCATTCAATCACCTGTAATTTTTTCAATCGGTCAGAAAAATGCCTCGTGGTAGCCGGTGCCAATGTCATCAGAGTATTCAAACTGATACCGGACATCGATCCTGTGAAAAAGGATAAAATATACGAAACTCGAGCACCAAAAATGAAACTGGAATGTCTGGCTCAGTATATTCTCCATGGGAATGTCATGTCTCTGCAGGCAGTAACACTGATGGGATCACAACGTGATGCTCTGCTTCTAAGTTTTCGCGACGCGAAGCTGTCAATAGTAGAATATGATCCTGAAACCCATGATCTACGTACGGTATCGCTTCACTACTTTGAAGAAGAAGAAATGAGAGACGGATGGACAAATCACCACCACATACCCATGGTCCGGGTTGATCCTGAAGGTAGATGTGCTGTCATGTTGGTTTACGGTAGAAAATTAGTCGTCTTGCCGTTCAGAAAAGACCCAACACTTGATGACAACGATTTACTGGAGACTTCTAAAGCCAATGCCTCAAACAAAACACCCATTCTGTCATCTTATATGATCATCTTGAAGAATCTTGATGAAAAAATAGATAATATAATTGATTTGCAATTTCTTCATGGGTATTATGAACCCACGCTGCTGATGCTGTACGAGCCAGTAAGAACTTTTGCTGGAAGAATTGCAGTGCGACAAGACACGTGTGCGATGGTCGCTATTTCGCTTAACATTCAGGAAAAAGTTCATCCAGTTATTTGGTCTGTATGTAATTTACCTTTTGATTGTTGTCAGGCCGTTCCTGTGAAGAAACCTCTAGGAGGTACGCTGATAATGGCAGTTAATTCCTTAATCTATCTCAATCAGAGCATCCCACCTTACGGAGTATCGCTGAATAGTCTTGCTGAATGCAGTACTAATTTTCCATTGAAACCGCAGGAAGGAGCTAAGATGAGTCTAGAAGGCGCGCAAGTTGCTTTTATATCAACAGACCGGCTGGTAATTTCATTGAAAAGTGGAGAATTGTATGTCTTGTCTTTGTTCGCTGATAGCATGAGATCTGTACGTGGGTTTCATTTTGACAAAGCCGCTGCTAGTGTACTTACGACGTGTGTTTGTTTATGTGAGGAAAGTTATCTGTTTCTTGGTTCACGTCTTGGTAATTCTTTGCTGCTACGTTTCACAGAAAAAGAATCAGAGAACTTGCAAAATTCAGATGACGTTACGATCATAAATGAAAGTGAAGAAGCGCCAGCGAAAAAACAAAACTTTTTGGGCGACTGGATGGCCTCGGATGTATCGGAAATAAAAGATCCAGAAGAACTTGAAGTATATGGAAATGAAACTCAAACTTCTATGCAAATCACTTCGTATAGTTTTGAAGTATGCGATAGTTTACTTAACATTGGACCATGCGGTAATATTTCAATGGGTGAGACGGCATTTTTATCTCCTGAATTTTCTCAAAATGTTGATATTGATGTGGAACTTGTCACTACTTCGGGATATGGAAAAAACGGAGCGCTCTGCATACTCCAACGTTCAATAAGACCCCAAGTTATCACGACATTTGAATTACCCGGTTGCCGAGACATGTGGACTGTAATTGGCCCGTCGTCTTATGACCAACAAAACCGAGAAATTGAAGCAATTCATTCATTTCTTATTTTAAGTAACATAGACTCGACAATGATCCTGCAAACTGGACAGGAAATAAATGAAGTTGATCAAAGCGGCTTCAGTACCCAGAGTACGACAGTATTTGCTGGTAATCTTGGCAACAATCGTTATATTGTCCAGGTAAATCCAATGGGGGTTCGTTTAATGCAGGGAACAAATCAAATTCAACATATGCCGCTTGATTTAGGGTGTCCTATTATCTATGCAAGTTGTGCTGATCCCTATGTCGTTTTACTAGCAGAAGATGGACAAGTTATACTGCTAACTCTTCGTGAAGTTCGTGGATCACCTCGACTTCACGCTGATCCAGCGAATTTACTCTTTCGTCCCCAGATTGATACACTCTGTGCTTACAGAGATGTCAGCGGTCTCTTTACGACTCAACTTCCTGACGAAGAGCCAGAAGCTCCTGAAGAAAATAAAGATACTGAAGATTCTTCAGCAGCTATGGTTGTTGACAACGAAGATGATCTACTTTACGGAGATGTTCCTGCCTTCCAAATGCCTCCAATTTTGCCTGTAAAAGCACCCGAAGCACCGACTAAAAAAAATCCATGGTGGCAAAAATATATGCAAGACATAAAACCAACTTACTGGCTTTTAGTTTACCGGGACAGTGGCACATTGGAAATTTATTCACTACCAGACTTACATCTGTCTTATTTAATACGTAATTTCGGTCTAGGTCAGCCTGTTTTACACGACAGCATGGAGTCAACGAATATTCTTTCGTCGCCAGTAAATGAATTACCAAATCCCGAGTCTCAAGTCCGTGAAATATTGATGGTAGCACTTGGACATCACGGCAATCGGCCGATGTTACTGGTACGTTTGGATACCGAACTACAAATGTATCAGGCATACAGGTATCCAAAGGGTTATCTTAAATTACGTTTCAAAAGACTAGAACACGACATAATTCCCGGACAGACATTTATGAAACCGAAAGAAGAAAACATGCGACATAGTGAGGAAATCCGCAGCTCAATGATGAGATACTTCAGCAACATCGCTGGCTACAATGGAGTTTTTCTCTGTGGTGATTATCCTCACTGGATATTTTTAACAAGTCGTGGTGAATTGAGAACCCATCCTATGAGTATTGATGGCCCCATAAGATCATTTGCTGCTTTCAATAACGTCAATTGTCCTCAAGGATTTTTGCATTTCAATCGTAAGCAAGAGCTGAGAATATGTGTGCTACCAACTCACTTATCTTACGACGCACCCTGGCCTGTAAGAAAAGTTCCTCTACGTTGCACACCTCACTTTGTTACCTATCACGCTGAAAGTAAAACTTATTGTGTCATTACCAGTACTTCCGAACCCTTCAAAAGTTACTACAGATTCAATGGCGAGGACAAAGAGTTCACTGAAGAAGAAAGACCTGAAAGATTTCTGTATCCTATTCAAGAACAATTCAGTATCGTACTTTTTTCACCAGTATCCTGGGAGACAATTCCCAATACGAGAATTGAACTAGAGCAATGGGAGCACGTTACGTGTTTGAAAAATGTCGCGCTGGCTTACGAAGGAACCAGGTCTGGACTCAAAGGTTACATTGTCTTGGGAACAAATTATAATTACGGAGAAGACATCACTAGTCGTGGACGAATAATGATATTTGATATCATTGAAGTTGTACCTGAACCCGGACAACCTCTCACAAAAAATAGATTCAAGCGAATTTACGCTAAAGAACAAAAAGGTCCAATCACTGCCATCACTCAGGTTTCAGGTTTTCTGGTCTCAGCAGTAGGTCAGAAGATTTACATATGGCAGCTCAAGGAAAGTGACCTGATTGGAGTTGCATTCATCGATACCCAAATATACATTCATCAGATGATCAGCATCAAGAGTTTAATAATAATTGCTGATGTCTACAAGTCGATAAGTTTATTGAGGTTCCAAGAGGAGTATCGGACACTGTCATTAGTCAGCAGAGACTTCCGTCCTGCTGAAATTTTCTCACTTGAGTACTTGATTGACAATACCAACCTCGGGTTCTTAGTTTCCGATGGAGAAAATAATTTGTCATTATTTATGTACCAACCAGAGTCGAGGGAAAGTCTTGGCGGGCAAAAACTTATCAGAAAAGCAGACTTTCATCTCGGACAAAAAGTAAATACATTTTTTAGAATTAAATGCCGGACAACAGACATAGCTGGCCAGAAAAAAGAATTTCCGGGTGCTGAGAATAGACACGTCACCATGTTTGGTAAATATTTTAATATATTTATACACTAGTCATAAAAATTAAGGGATATTGAAAAAAATTTCAAATGGCTGTAACTCGGAGAAAAATGATCATACAGCAAAAATTAGGAGAAGTAAATTGTAACTTCAAGTGTCTAGTTTTGAGATCTGGTGTTTAAATTTTTTTATATGCACGGTTTTGGAGTAATTCCAAGAAAACCAACGAAAAAAAATTTCAAAATTTTTGCTCGTCTTAATAATAGTCTACGAGCTTCGATAAATTTTTTAAAATAATTTTGCCGTAATTAAAAAATCTGTACCATGATTTAGCGCGGAGTCATCGACGATCAAAGGAAAAAAATTTATTCTTACTTTGACAATCAATAACTCGGGAAATGATGACCGTACGGGGAATGGAAGAGTTTTTAAAACTTGAAATTTTTTTAATATCCCTTAATTTTTGTGACTAGTGTACTTATATTTAAGAGATTTACTTATTTTTTATAAATAATTAATTTTTCATTTACAGCTACACTAGACGGTGCTCTTGGATACGTACTCCCAGTACAGGAAAAAGCCTACAGACATTTATTGATGTTACAAAACGTCCTAATAACTCATATAAGTCACACTGCTGGATTAAATCCAAAAGATTTTCGTACATACAAAAGTTACGTACGAATGTCAGGGAATCCAGCACGTGGTATAATTGATGGTGATCTCGTTTGGAAATATTTGCAATTGCCAAATAATGAAAAAGCGGAAATAGCTAAAAAAATTGGCACACGTATGCCAGAAGTTATCGAAGATATTCTTGAAATAGACCGACAAACTGCACATTTTTAATTTTACGCGTCAATTGTTTTAGTAAATAATTTTATTTATAATTATTGTACATTACACTAAATTTTTTTTGCTCATCATCAATCTCGACTTTAATATTTCAATTAAATTTCTTATAGTATTTTTATATTTAATAATAAGTACTAGGAAATAAAGTGTAAAATAATACTAGTGATAAGTTAATAAAATTCTTAAATAATTAAAATTTAATTGATGGTATTAATTTAAATTAAATATATTTATTATTTAAATATAAACATGTTGAAATAAAAATATTGACGTTATTTCGCAAGGTATGATATCGATTTAACAAATTTGTTTACCAGCAGATTATTTTTAAAGCTGTCTATTGATCAGTCCGATTACGAAAGATTTAAAAAAGTAATTAGAAATATTTATGTTTTTATTTAAATTATTTAAAATTATATATATAATTAATTTTGTAATATTTTATTGAACCAGTGACAGGATCATTGGAGCCAACGTTGTTGGAAAAAAGGATTTCAGATGCATTTGACGTGTTCGATAATGCAAGAAGTCACGAAGTTGATGTCAGAGAACTAGGAACGATAATAAGATCTCTAGGATGTGTGATAAGTGAAGCTGAGCTCCAAGAGATCCAAGTTGAAGTTGAAGATGTGGAAAATAATTGCGTTACTCAAGAAAGATTTGTCGAGTATATGTCCAAGGCAATATGTGAACAAAAGTTGATATTTTTTTTATAAATACATTAGTTATGATACTGAAGTTAGCCGACGTCTTATAATTTTTAGATTTTTTTAAAAACGATAAATTAAAAAAAAAAATATTTCAAAAAATTTCACCTGTAGCTTTCTTAATTTTCTACATGTGCATATTTTTATTTTATTTTTTTTTTAATTAAATTGTTGAAAAAAGATCCGAAAGTTGTTAATTGTCTACTAGCTTCAGAATCATAATTATTTCTGATAGATTCAAGCCAGCAGATCCTGAAGATCTACTGCAGGCATTCCAGCTTCTTGACCCGGACAATCATGGGTACATAATGCGAGGTGACATGGAAAAAGCACTGATGGAAATTGGAGAACCTTTTACCAAAGAAGAGATTGATGAAATGATGTCAGTGGCTTGTGATCCGGCGACTAATAAAATAAACTACGAGCATTACATTAATTCGCTCATTGTAAGTTTATTTTTTTCAACTATTGAGTATTAGTACTTAATTTATTTTATTAGATTGATCTGCCTGATGATAAAAATGTTTATAAAATCGCTCAACTATCGGAAGCTAACAAACCAAAGATTCAAATTAAACCCTCGTTATTAAATGATTTCATTTAGATAAAATAATCAACGAATATCAAGTTTTTTATTTTACATTTATAAAAATATTATAAAGGTATACTATATATAGTCTTTTAACATTTAGATAAAAATATATCTTTAAAAAATCAGTCACAAAATATACGAATTTTCAGTCACAAAATATACGAATTTTCAGTCTCGAAATATACGAATTTTCAGTCACGAAATATACGAATTTTCAGTCACAAAATATACGAATTTTCAGTCACAAAATATACGAATTTTCAGTCAATTAAAATTTTGAATATCTTCCCGATAAGTCTTTAGATTTATTTTTATAATTTTGAAAATACTGCGGGTTCTCCTTTAGTTGCTTGAGCAACTGCAGCATTTATAAAATCTTCACTTTGTAGCATTGTTTGATTAAGTCCTCTCTGTAAAAGTAATTAATATATTGACTTATTTTTTAATTAATTACGAACAAAAATTAAGTTGATTTTTTAATTACAGGTCGATGATTAAACCCCCAAAGATTGATAAAAAAAATAAATAAACTTACGACGTAATCTAAGCCTTCTTGAATTGGATGATCTCTAGAATATATCATTGTCTTTTTTGTTGTTTGGACGGCTACTGGACTTTTCTTTGAAATTTCTTCAGCAACAGCAAGAGATTCTTTGAATAATCTTAGAAAAAAAATAAAAAAATAATATCAATAAAAATTGATTATCCTTCAATGATGTTGATAAAAAATCAGCATACGTTTCGTCATCTTTGAATAACCGATTGACCAGTCCACAGTGCAAAGCTTCATCAGCTTGCATTCTACGAGCAGTGAACGCCATTTCTCGTACCAAACTTTCAGAGCCGACGATTTTTGAAAACCACTGGAGAGCTCCAACATCAGCAGCCATTCCAATATCAACTTCTTTTAAAGAGAACCAGGCATTCGAAGAGCAGTAACGAATGTCAGCACCACTAATCATATTAAATCCACCACCAACGCATGCACCATGAATAGCAGCAATTACGGGTTTACGGCACTTTTTAAATTATTTTATTTTTTATTATCAATAAATCATCAAAAATGTTTAAAGAAGTACAGTAGACTCTGGTTATAAGTTACATCGAACGCTCTACTCACTCTCACGTCAATTTCATTTTTTCCTCTAAGTAAGAGTGTAGACAGAAACATAACTTATAACCAGAGTGTACTGTACTTGAATTTAAAAATTCATTTTATGATACCAGCATCGAAACTTGAAGTTACGGTGTCTCTTAAAGTGACAGCCAGTCGGAAGAAGCTCATTTCAGTCCAATGTCGCGAATTAATATTAGCAAAAGCGTAAATTGTGAATGCCTTCAGTCAGCAGGCAGAAACAAACTCGTTTCGTCCCGAGGGAACAAAAAAATAATTTTTCTGCGCGCTGATTGAAGGCTTTCGCAATTTAAACTCTGATACTCGTCATTTTTTTAATAGTAATTTCAGAGCATTAATTTTATTTACGTAAATGACAGTTCTGACTGTGATTAAGTTTTATAAAAATTATTGTCAATACTAAATAGCATTCAAAGTTTCTAATTAATTATAAATTGCAAATGACAATTAACGCTTGCGCTAATAGTTGATGACACCATTGGTCTTAAATTAACTTGTTTCTGACTGACTGCTGACACTGAAACTTTAAGTTCCAATGCAGGTAATCATGAAAAATCTAGTGTGTAACTCAGGATGAAAGACGATTTCAAACTGCTGGTGATGTCAGCCAACTTTACCCTGGTCTGAAATCGTTTTGTTTCATCCTTTGTCACACAATATACTATTTAATTTTTTATTACTTTTTCAATAGACAGAAATGAATCCTGATACTGTTTTATTTTTTGCTCCAATACTCTACTTTTCCTTGCAACATCGTCATGCTCAGCTAGCATTGACCCCATACTCATGGCGTCTTGTAAATCAATTCCTGAACAAAAAGCTTTTCCAGCTCCTGTCAATACGATAACACGGCATTCTGGAGAACTATCGAGTTCTTGAAAACATTTACCAATTTCTCTGTCAATTATAAAAATTAATTAATTAATTTTATAAATGATTTACATAATTACTTAAAAAATATTATCTTACTCCCACATAGTATTGTTGAGTGCATTCAATTTTTTCGGCCGATTTAATTCAACTTTAACGACATATTCTTTGGGACTTGACACAGAAAGTGTTTCAAAATTAAACGACTTCATGTCTGATGCTGCCCTGATACTTCGAAATCCACCAACTTATGTAACAATATTTGTTATTAACAATTTTACATCATTATTGTAAATATCCTTGATAAGTAAACAATCGACATATTGCTTTTGCAATAAATAACTAAACAAACAAGTAAATAATTAATTATCATAAATAATAAATATTACCTTTAATTGATGATTGTAATAAATTAATTATTTTTGATGTAATCATGATAAATTATTTTTTTTCAAATAATTTTTGTTTAATTCCAGCAAATGCGACTTCTTTGACAGTCCAAAGTCTTTTAATTCTAAATTATAAAATAAAAAAATAAAACACACGTCAACAAAAAAATAATTTGTCGGTAACATCATTTTCTTAAAGAGAAATTATCATTTGAACGTGAGAGAAAATCCTAACCTGTTTTAAAACAAAAATTTGTCAGAACTACAACTTTGTCAATAATAAAAACAATAATTTAAACTTTCAATTACTTATTTATTTATGGACACAAGTGAACTAAAATTATTAATGTGTAATTAAAAATGACACTGAAGTTAGCCGAGGTCTGATAATTTTTGAATTTTTTTATAACAGAAATATTTAAAAAAATTGCACCTACAGATTTTATAATTTTTTACTTGTGCATATTTTTAGTTTTTTTCTTTTGGTAATTTATTTGTTAAAAAAAAAAACTGATAATAAAAATAAATAAAAATGTTTTTAAATAAAGCGGTGACTAAATTACATGGATCTGCGGTAAATTCATTGAAAATATTTAAGCGACTTGCAACGCACCACCCAGATTATTACAAGAGTCCAGAAACAATTCAACGAGAACAAGAGGAGGCTGATGAACCAAGACCCCGACGTAAATTAAAAAAATGGCGAATGATGCCGGGTGAAACACCTGTAGGTGAATCGTTTCTGGGTATGTTTAATAATCAAGCAGACAGAGATGATGCTGGAGGTTTTTTTTTCCGAGGAAAAAGTCTCAAGTTCACAGACTTGATGTACTCGTATAAATTACGTCAACAAGGGTACTTGCAGTTTGATCAAAAGTATCTTATTGACCGTAATCAAGCATTGGGTAATGACTTAGCTGCAGTACATTTCGTTGTTTATAGAAAAGGCAAAATCCGTAAAAAAGGTGAAACTGAGATGTGGGATATCACCAACTTGGATATAATACCAAATACTTATCAACGCGATTGGTATATTGATGAAATAGATGTCAGTAACACTGAGATTGTTTATGAAGGTATTGAAAATTTCAAACATCTGAAATGGCTTAGAAAACTGACATTTAGAAATTGTAAACACTTTGATGACTGGTGTCTAGACAGAGCTGTTGGTTTGTGTCCAACTATTGAGTACTTGGATATTTCCGAGTGTGAAAAAGTAACAGAGCGCGGTCTAGAAGCTCTTTATAGAGCATGGAATTTAAAAGATTTAATTGTCACGGATTATTATGACAGCCCAGCATTTGAATTGACTTGTATGATGATTGAAGACTGCCTACCTGATTTGAAAATTCATATAAAGAAAATACCCAAGAAAGAACCTGAGCAAGATCTAAGCCATGAAGATAAAGGAGAGCAGGAAGAAGTACAAGAAAAAGAAGCTCTTCAAAATAAAAATTAATTTAGATTTATTAAACACAATAAGTTAAAGTTATAGATCTATGTATATATATATTAAGTATTATAAATACAATGGAAATGTTAGTTTAATTATTTACTATGTATTAACTTTTATACACTTTATTTTTTTCTCTGCGTTTTTTCACGTAGTGTAGTTCTACTTTATTAGTGATACCGTAATTTTTGATATTTTCTTTGTCGTTATTTAAAGAAATACCACCAAAGCACAAGTCATATTTCTTCCACACGTGTTTCCAGCTTATTTTCTTCTCTACCCTTTCTCGGTGAAGGGCCAGCGTTGTCTGTCTTCTTATTGCTTTTTTTAAATCTAGTACTGTGGTGTTGTTTGGTGAAACCTGTGAAAAAAAAATTATAATTAACACTCCAATAATTAATGATACTAAAAGTAGCAGACGTCAGGAAACTTTGTAATTTTTATGAACAAGTTACTTGTAAGTAAAATAAAATTTTGACAGTAAAGTTGGCGGACGTCTGACAATTTTTAAAACTTTAAAATGATAATATAAAATTTTTTTAACAAATAATTTTAAAATGGGCTTTTAGAGAAATCTAAAATCAGTACATGTACTTTTTTTTTACTTTATCGATTTAATTGTTTAATTTTTACATATGTAATTCAACAATTGTCTTATGTCTGCTACATTTACACTCATTAAAATTTTTCGAATATGCATGTAAAGATTTTCTACAAGAATTTTATTTAATCTATTTTTTAAATGTCCTGTAGTTTTTTTTATTTTCTACATGTGCAAATTTTTATTATTATTTTTTTTTTTTCTGTAATTGATTTGTTGAAATGAGTGTGAATGTAACAGACATCAGACAAATTTTAAATTATTAATAAATAGAGTAAATAATTAATAAAATTAAATTTTTTAAAAATTTTTAAATTAATAAGTGCATATTTTATAAATATTATTTTTTAAATTATTTACTCTATTTAATTATAATTTAAAATTTGTCTGATATCTGCTACATCACACTCGTTTGTTAAAAAAAAATCCGAAAATTGTTAATTGTCTGCTAACTTGAGGATCATAAATAATTAACGTAAGTAATAAACGTCAAATTTTATTGTTAAATAATTACCACAATAGATAAACGAGGTAATTCACCCCGATTTAAATACAATGTGATAGCTTGTCCTTGAGCGACTGCTGTCTGAGATTTTAATTCTTCAATAGTTACGTCCGAAGGTAATCCAGAAAAAAGTGGATCACTTTCAATTATTTTATCAATTGCTTCTTGAGTCAATTTTACCAGTTCTTCATGACTGAATTGTTCTTCATTTTTTTCTCTCGATTCTTCATTTGAATTTTTTTCTTCCATTTTATTTTAATTGTTTATTATAATTATTGTTAACAATAACTACCGGTAAAATTTACATGTGTCTAATTTTGCTGTCAGTGTATATTTTAAGCGTTTTTAACCTAAAATTATACTTCTACAAAATATCACATATTTAATTTATAAAAAAAAAATAAATTAACGTCGGACTTTGATTTAAAAAAAAAATTTACATCAAATAATTTTTTTTTATCCAATTTGTCAGAATAAAAAAAAGTTTAATTAAATTAATTGCACGTCAGATGACGACACATGTACGTTAAGAATTCGAGCAGATTCTCGAATCCTTTGTTCCAAATGTGTATCCTTGATAAAACTTGATCCTCGATGTCCTTTGTTACAAATTTCATTTAAAACCCGCCCATTTAAAAAAAAAACCCATAAAATTTTTTCATCAAATAAAACATTTATCATCAACTTGTTATATTTTTATTTCCATACAATAAATAAATATACTTAATTACTCAATTTACATTAAATTAAAATAATTATCAACGATAATTACTCAACATCTAATTACTCAAACAAAAAAAAACAATTAAAAATCCAAAGCAAGTAATCATTTCCATTAATCATCATATCAAATAAAAATAAAAATAAAAATAATAATAATAATAATAATAAAAAACAATTTCATTCATTAAATAAATTAATAAATAAAATCAACGTAATAATTTAGTATTATTTTCTTATGATTACCATATTATGAATGAACTCACGATAAAATGACTCTATCGTATCACGATGGCGCTGATTGAGTATCAATTTCATTACACATAAATAAATAACAAATCTACGCATACTCACACGTTAATACACTCAACAAATATATATATAAATATATACTTACCTATATGTACATACATACATTTAAACACATACATTATAGCAGCTATCAGGTGAAAATGATGACGTTTGACACCGCATCGACACAAATTGTACACAAGCGCCTTAATCACCCTACTTTATCTAACTCTATACTACAGTTAAATATCAATAACCATAATACAAACATACATAAATAAATATACTTAAAAATAATAAAATAAAAACTGAACAATAAACAAATTAAACCCATAATTTAAACAATAAATTAGTGACAGTGACCTAGTCATCAATAAATTCAAATAATAAAATTTAAAATTTAATTTTCTCAAATCTACTTACTAATAATTACATATAATACTGTAGACATTACATACATTCATCCATCATCCATATATATGTATGTATATATATATATATATATATAGTTTTTGACAAGTACGCGCGTATATTTCGCGGCCGTTCTTTCTCGGTCTCAAAAGCTTCTCCCGAACCCCGACGGATTTAACCGATTGTATTAAAACGCATTTATATATATGTATATAAAAATAAATAGGTATAAGCATGTGTTTACATATGTATATATAACAAATCGACGAGTCCAGTAGCTTTATCACTTAGTGGTAGTACTATACTAAATATACATGTACTTCATATATATTTTATTTTAAAATAGTGGTGGTTGTCGGTAGTAATGGTAGTGGCGGCGATGGTTTGTCGTCATTTATTGTTGTAGTGTCGGTGGTACTGCTAATACTATAATAATAATAATAATTAAAGTTTATTAAAATATAAAAAATATATATATCTATGATATAATTACAAGTGCAACTATCAGATATACTACACTAATAAAAAAAAAAAAACTACACTACATAACTCAGATATAGTATTAAAAGATATATTATATATGTATGTATATATAGATATATGTATGGATGTGTAAAAAAAGAGTGTAGTAAGTGTGTAGTATGTACTGTAAGTAAAGTGAGTTGGTTGGTTAGTTAACATACTACGAGTTAAGACTTAGCGGTGTATGCGCGCCTTCTTAATTCTTCTTTACCTTGGTGTTGTTATATTTAACGTAAATTGTGTGTTGTGCAAAGGTTAAGATAAATTATATATGAATATATCTATATATATGTATGTATATATAGATGGATAATGATAATTATTTATAATTTATTGGTAATAATAAAAATAAAGTCAAGTATAAAATAAAATATTGATACGATTTGAATAGTAAAATATAAATTTATATTATAGATTATGTATTGCAGAGATAAATATAACTTGTAATGAGGAAAAAAAAGTGATTTAATAGTAAGGTGGCGTGAAATTATAAAACATGAGGATGTTTATTATTGAGCGTTGAAGAATTAACCCGAGGGCGGCTAAAAAACATGGGAAGATCGAAGTTTCCAGGCAAGCCGCCGAAAACGGTAACCAGAAAACGAATCAAGGTTCTCGGGCGGCCAGAAACAACTCAAAGTGATTCCGTAACCGTTGCTGAAAACATTTACTATGGACTTTCACTGTTCAATGAAACATTTGGCGATAATGAGAAAGTATGAATTTATTTGCAGTTTTTTTTTTCGTTTTTTTTTTTTTAAAATAAAACAAATTTTATTGCTTTTATTTTTACTCGATAAATTTGTTATGGGTTTAGTGTGGCATGTAATTTTATACTACAGGGTTGTGATATATAATATATAGATATATTATTATATTATTTTATTTTATGATTTTTTGTTTTATTAAACGACGCAGACACTTTGTTGTTGTGATCCGCCGATAGAGACGCGCACACAAGGCGCCGATTTGATTGCGACTTGAAATTATAATTGATTTTTTTGTTGTTATTATTATGAGTATAATTAATTTGCATTTTATTTTTTTTTATGTATAAATAACTGGAAATCGCATGTAGATTTTTGAAGCGGGAAATTTTTTAAAAATAATTTTGGAGTGTGATTTAAAATAATATTGTATTGTATTTATATATTGGGTTTATTTTGATGACAACGGGTGATGTCATTGAGGCTTTATTTTTTATGGTATGAAGCCAAGCTAACAGACACCATAGTGCGTGTGTTTTATCATATATTTTGACAGTAGATTTATCGTATTTGTTCTTTTGCTTTGGTCTTTGGATTATTTAAAGATAATAATGTTTATTTTTTAATGGTTTTATGGTATTTAAATTTAAATAGCAACATAACCTATCTATTTAATTTATTATTTCAATTTTAAATACTTTTTTTATAAAAATTATTAAAATCCACCCAGAAAAAAAGTATTTCTTTGCAAAAGAAAAATTTCGTATTATATTGAAATTTTTTCAAAACAATAAATTATAAAAAAAAAAATATTTGGAAAAATTGCACCTATAGTTTTTTAAATTTTCTACATGTGCATATTTTTAGTTTTCTTTTTTTATGTCATTGATTTGTTAAAAAAAAAAAAAAAAAAAACCGAAAATTGTTGATTGTCTCAACTTCAGGATCATAAAATAAAAACAAAAATTTTATTAGAACGAAAAAATTTCTTGAAAATAATTTTTTTCTCACTCCAAAATATTTTCGTTTTCAATTTGTAATGCAAAAAATTTATTAGAGCAAGTAAACATTTTTTGCGCCAAAAAATTCTTTTTTTCTGTGCATAAATTATTGAAAATATTTTTAAATGAAATAATAATTAACTAAATAATTAATAATTATATGTTTTATTTTTAGGAACGTCGTCCATTCCATGGTTTTAGCAGTAAAGAAGCTAAATTATCAGTATCATACATAAAAACAACAAAGCAAGATACCGATAATGATAAAAAAGTAAACAAACAATTAAATTCAAGTGATAAAATAAAAACAAACGAATCATTAACAGAAAGTTTATTATTAAAACCATTGGAAAATGATAATAATCAACAATTAAAAAACAACGATCACAATAATAGTAATTTATCAGGAAGTACAAGTAATAATAATATTGTTAAAGAAACGGTAAATGTTAATAAAAGCATTAATAATGATGATGAAAAGAAATTAAAGAGTGGCAATAAATCAAAAGTTGGTAAAGGGGTTGTTAAATTTAAACGTGTTGTACGTACACCGATACTGAAAGCCGTTAATAATATATTGGATCGTCATCAACGCACACGACAGCTCCGTAATAGTACAGCAAAACGTTTACTACAAAGGGCTAAGTACAACATTTCGTCGAATAATCGTAACATTACAATTCAGTCTAGTGATAAATCTAATGCTATTAAAAAATTCGTCCTTCCAATGCGCAGTGCACATTCATCGCGTGTTATCAAGCCAAATAAAAGATTTATTGAGGAATTAGAACAGAGTCCCAGCAATGACAATGATGATGGCAAACAGTCGAAGAAAGCCAAGGCGTCGAATAAAAATAATCGTAATGTTAAATCTAAACTGAAGCAATATAAAAATAATTCAACCTCATCGAAATCATTAAAAAATTATAAATCTGTGAAAGGTAAGGAAGACACTAGATTTAAAAGAAATGGAAGTCAGGTTAAAAAATCGGGTTTGATAAGTAAAACAAAAGTAAAGCATAAAATAAATGATAATATTAATTCGACATCAGTAACATCAATTAACAAATCATCAGAATCAAGTTCTAGTGAATCATTACTTTTAAAAGTTCTTCCTAATTTGAATACTCCAAATGTTGAGTCTTCCAGAGTTAAAACACGATTGAGGATACCCAGTGAAACTACTATTGATACTGATAATTTATTATCAGTGAATAATGAAAATAGTATACGAGATAATAAAAAAATTGACTTTATTAATTCAATTATTTCATCATCATCCTCATCTTCTGATGATAACAATGATTGTATGGAGGATACTGTTAGTAATTATGATATTGCCAGTGAAAATCCACTTGATGCATTTGAATCTGACAGCTCATTATCAGAAAGTACAAGTGAGAGTAATCACAACAGTGAAGACGAACAGTCCGAGTGGACGGGTATGAAATTAGACGGTGGCAAAGTGATATTACGTAAAGCGAGATTAAAGCTTGAGAATAAAAATCCAGGAGGTACTGAAGGACCATTTTCAGTAACAAATATTCAACATCAGCACCATCATCAGCAGCATCAACAACACAGTCATAGTAGTAATAATAATATTAGTAGTAATAATAATAGTAGTAGTAATAGTAATAGTAGTAATAATAATAATAGTAATAACAATGGAAGTATTAATTCAAGTTTAACTGGTACAGTTAAATGTGGAGTATGTGGTGCAGTACGTTTTTATCGTTTTGTTAAACAAGCACGTAAATTTGGTATCTACAGTTGTGAATCGTGTCGTAAATTTATCAGTAAGATAATAAAGCATCAAGCTTGCGCTAAGTCTACCAATACGACGCTTCCTGTATTGCAGTGTCACAAAGGTGATGGTCTGTGTTTAGTGCCTCCAGTTGTACGCAGTCAACAGTGGAATTTAATGAGATGTGCTTATAAAGCGCGTTGTCCAGCTTGTTGGCTTAAAATGTGTCTGAAATGCTACAATATACCTACGTCTATTAAAGCAGGATTGAATACTTTACTTCCGCCTTTACTTCGAGATCCTTTGATGTCATTGGGGTCCATTAATCAGGACAGCAATGAAGTAATTTGTGGTCAAAAAAATGTTTCAACTAAAATAAATTGGCCAGCTGAAGACAGTTTGGAAAAAAATCTATTCAAGTCAGCAATAAGTTGGACAGGAATACAGGAGAGGAAGGTTGGGTATCTAAGTGGTCAAGGATTATTGACAAATAAATTTAACAAAGTTGATTATCCGATATCTATGTCGTTGAGTAAAAAAAGAAAAAAAGATACGAGGATAAAAATACGTAAGAAAATAAAAAGTCCACTTGTATTGTCACCACCGTCAGCCTGCTCGTCGCCTACTGTCGGCCAGTCTACTCAGTCGCTTCGACAGAGGGTTGATCTCAAAGGTCCGCGGGTTAAACATGTCTGCCGTAGTGCTAGTGTTGCACTTGGTCAGCCAATAGCGACGTTTCCTTCAGCAGATGAAAAAGATGAGTCTGATGTCAGTAGCAAGAGTCTAGTGAGCGTTAAAATTAAGGACGAAGAAAAAAGGCCGGATACCAGGGAAAAAGTATCGAAAAGTAATCGAGAAAATAATGCCAATTCGACAAATAATAGTATCGTACAAATGTCATATGTCAAAAAAAATAAAACCCAATCAAATAATTTGGTATCGAGTAATCACAGCGTACGTGCACTTGCTAAGTTAACAAAAAATAAAATTCATGAAATATCTATTGATTTTTGGGAGCAGTATGACCCAACGGAAGTTGGTGCTAAAGGTTTTGCTTTGATAGCATCGGAAATTTTTCCTATTCCAGCTATTTGTTTTCTTTGCGGTAGTGCCGGAAAAGAATCTGTAAGTATTATTATTTTTTTTCATGATACCAGCATCGAAACTTGAAGTTTCGGTGTCTCTTAAAGTGACTGCCAGTCGAAAGAAGTTGATTTCAGTCCAATGTCGCGAATTATTATTAGCAAACGCGTAAATTGTGAATGCCTTCAGTCAGCGGGCAGAAACAAACTTGTTTCGTCTCGAGGGAACAAACAAATAATTTTTCTACCCGCTGACTGAAGGCTTTCGCAATTTAAATTCTGATACTTGTCATTATTTTAATAGTAATTTCAAAGCATTAATTTTATTTACGTAAATGACAGTTCTGACTGTGATTAAGTTTCATAAAAATTAGTGTCAATAATAAATAGTATTTATAGTTTCTGCTTAATTATAAATTGCAAATGACAATTAACGCTTAGGCTAATAGTTGATGACACCTTTGGTCTTAAATTAACTTGTTTCTGACTGACTGCTGACACTGAAACTTTAAGTTTCAATGCAGGTAATCATGAAAAATCTAGTGTGTAACTCAGGATGAAATACGATTTCAAACTGCGGGTGATGTCAGTCAACTTCACCCTGGTCTGAAATCCTTTTGCTTCATCCCTCGTCACACAATATACTATTTTTTACTTACAATTAATTAATAAAATAATTATTTTTAATTGCAGTTAATTCACTGTCAGTGTTGTTGCGAACCCTACCATGCATTCTGTCTTGAACCCAGCGAGTGGAATGCCTGCGTCCAACCAGACTGGTGCTGTCCACGCTGTACAATCTGTCAAACATGTTCTCTAAGAACCGGGCCAAAATTATCGTGTATACGTTGTCGGCAATCTTTTCATCATTCGTGTCTATCAAAGTCGGGTGTAAATGCCAGACTGTACAGCCCAGATCGGCCTTATATTTGTCAAAATTGCGTTAAATGTAAAAGCTGCGGTAGCGAAGGAGTAAATGTTTACGTTGGTAATTTACCTTTATGTTCAATGTGTTTTAAATTACGTCAACGTGGTAATTATTGTCCGCTATGTCAGCGTTGTTACAACGAAAATGATTTTAATACTAAAATGATGGAATGTAACGAGTGTTCATGTTGGGTTCATGCCCAATGTGAAGGTTTGTCCGATGAATTTTATCAAGTACTAAGTTATTTGCCAGATTCAATTGAATTTACATGCAGTCAATGTTCACCAAATCAAAATTCAACCTCATGGCGCAGTGCCATTGACAAGGAATTAAAATCTGGTTTTGTTGCTGTACTAAAATCATTGAGTAAAAATCGTAAGGTCTGTAATGCCCTCAATTGGAGTCCAAGAAAAGAGTGCCTGTGTAAGCCAACTGTCAGTGTAAGAAAATTATTAGATTTTTCTGACACTGATAATAACACTAGTAAGCTTAATAATAATAAAGAATTAACGATAACTGATAATAATGAGTCTGAAGATAATAATTATGATAAATATTCAAACAACGGTGATAATAATAAAATCGATCCTCTAAGTCGGTTTGATTTTGAAGTTGACGAACAACAGCAACAGCAACAAGAAGTTCCACGCAGAGGTTTAAGAAAACTGAAACAGAAATTTCATCTCAAAGAATGCTCTGTAAGGGTTAAAAATTGTATTGTCAAAGATGGTAATGATTCCAGTAGCAATAGTGAGTCTAATAATCATCAGTCATTAAATACAAATTATAATTCAAGTACAACACATGAGTGTATGTGTTTAGATGAAAATATTTTAATGAAACCATCGCCAAGTCTTATGTCCGTAAAACGTAAAGTAAATAACAACGAATATCAATCTCTTTTTCAATTTCACTGTGATATGGACCATGTTGTTAATAGAGCTGGTAAACAAGATCTTACAATACTTTATCATAGATCCCTACAGGAAATATTTCCATGGTTTGATCCTAATCAAGCTAAAGTTAATTCTTATGACGATGAATTGTCATCTTCTTCAACTGACATTGATGGTGATGGTGATTCATCAGTATCAAAATTAAATGATTCTATTTTAGAAACGTGGAAAGAGGAAGTTGTCAAAGCATCAAAAGCTATCACTATGAGAACGGGAAATATTTACAGTGAAGTTCAATTGGAAGACACGAGACTCTGTGCTCTGTGCAAAGCTACAGGAGATGGTAAAGAAAATCGTGAAGGCCGACTGCTGTATT
Organism: Microplitis deprimator; assembly: GCA_964016945.1. Lineage (NCBI taxonomy): Eukaryota > Metazoa > Arthropoda > Insecta > Hymenoptera > Braconidae > Microplitis > Microplitis deprimator. The sequence continues at coordinate 18,055,214 of OZ024709.1, read as the reverse complement.
GTGGACAGAATGAATGGGTCCATGCTAATTGCGCTCTCTGGTCTAATGAAGTATTTGAGGAGATTGACGGGTCATTGCAAAATGTCCATAGCGCTATTTCTCGTGGACGTATGATCAGATGCGGTGAGTGCGGCAAAAAAGGTGCAAGTGTTGGCTGCTGTGCTAAAAATTGCGGCAATACATTTCATTATCCATGTGCAAGAAATGCTGGGCTGGGATTAAATGATGACAAGACTATTTATTGCTCATTACATTTATCAAATTGTATTAACAAAAATCAAAATGATGAAGATAATTTTAGTTTAAAGAGGCTTGTTTACGTCGAGATTGAGAGAAAGAAGAAAAAATTCGTTGAACCTGACAAAGTTAAAGTGATGATTGGCTCTCTTATGGTCGACTGTTTGGGTACAATCGTTCCTGAATTTTCCGATACTGCTGAAAAATTAATACCCACTAATTACAAGTGCTCGAGGCTCTACTGGTCCACTAAAAACCCTATGAAAATAGTCAGGTATTATATACGTACATATATAAAAACATGTACGACAGATATTAATTTAGACTTGGATCACAATGTGACGATAGATCATTCGAAAGAACAAGAGGCTGAAGAACGTCAAAAAATAGATAATTTAATAGTCAAGCAAACACTTGATTCATTAATTGATTCTGTTTATAATCGTGAGATGGATGACAATCTTGCTGAGCAAAATAATACTGATCTATTGCCACCAGAAATAACAGATGTCATTTTTAAAGATTTGCCCCATGATCTCTTGGATGGAATCTCAATGCAAGATATTTTTCCTAAGATGTCTTATGAGGATTTTTTAGCAATGGATCTAAGAAATGATGGTATATTTGGTAACGATATACTTAAAGATGAAATGTTGTCTTCAGATGTCGATGATGAGATAATTAAGTTTTCTGGTGATAATAAATTAACCAAAGATTCTCCCTGTATCTCAGATATAGCTGAGCAAAATGACATATGGTTACATCTTGAAGCTAAAAGCAGCGTTCAAGAATTTATGGATGATTTATTAAATTCTAAATCACAAAAATTTGGTGGTAAAGAATTAAAACGTTCTAAATCAGAAGTTATTGGTGGTAATCCATTGGTAGTTGGTAATCAAAGACGACATCATCAGAGATCTTGTAGTTTAACTTGGAGTTGTAAATTAGATGGTACTTATGGACCAACAGTTAAACGAAGAAAATTATCACGACCATCAACAGCAATAACCGGCGAAGTTAACAGTTTTGTCGTTGATTCTGCTGAAAAAAATTCAATGTTTCATGAATTACGTATACCTGAAAGTATTATGGTTACTGTCGGGCGAACGACATCTCCTACAATAAATGAATCAGTAAGAGAATTTAAATATTGCATTGAAGATCCAGGAATAAATCGACGTATGATGCCTGCAAGAGAAGACAATAAAGATCACAAACGTCTGCTTTGGCATACAAGACAACAACCGATGATGCTTCAAGTTGATGGCCCAGCAGATCCAAGTAGTGCAAGTGAATGCAGTTCCCCAGAGTATGACGTTGAAGAAAAATTAAATTCCGACGGTTATAAAATAATTGTCAATGAACAAGACAATTTATCGGATACTGATTCCGAGGAAAGTCTTAAAATACCACAGCTGGATGGCGCAGATGACATTTCGAGTGATGACGAGAGTCACAGCAATCCAATGGATACCATAATATATGTTCCTCATACTATTGAAGATGGTCCAGTAACTTGTAAACGTTGTCAATGCACTTACCGAACCCATGACAGCTACAACAGGCACTTGTCTAACTGTGATATTGTAACGACAAGTGACAGTGACTCGGAGACAATTGATCACAAATGCGGGCCTTCATCGTCCACCTTTTTTGATGATTCATTTTCGCCGCAATTTGTCACACTGTCATCACCATCACAAGGCCGTACATTGTCAACAGATTATCCAGATATACAGGCAACGTCACCACTTGAAGCTTCAGTACCATCACCACACACTGGTCTGCAAATAGAACCAATAGCCCAAGCTCTGATTACACCACAAATTCACAGTCATGAGACTGTGGAGACTCTTCATCAGACAGTATTGACATCCAATGAAGTTATAGTTCAAACTCAGTATACCAGAACAACTACAACATTACCCAATTCATCAGCAACAGTATTACCTCAGGATAGCAGTATAAAAATAATTGAAATAACAGATTCGCCGACACATGAACAGACATCACCAAGTATTACATTGTCGGCAAATGATAGTAATCATCATCAAGCTGTTGTCAGTCCTTATGTATCACAGACTATTCAATCTGTTGATACTCCGGTGGTAATTAGAGATATTGACGAAACTCATGTCAATCAACAACAGCAAAATCATGCAATTATTGGTAATAATAAAGTATTAAAACCAAAACCGCGAGTTGTTAAAGCTAAAACAAAAATGATAAAACCTCAGTATATTAAAAATACAATAGGTCAGCAGCACCATCTTGAGCCGATACGTTATCAGACAATTCATCAAAATACATCGCCGATGGTTCATTTACAGCAGGCACCAAGATCCGCAGCACCGACGGTTATTCTCCAACAAGTACCGTCTTCGGGAATAATGTCAGCTTATGTTGATACACTTCAGCAACAGTCTGATCAAAATTTACAATACATCACAACAATTGGAGGTCAAGATACGGCATACAAGCCCCAATTTATATCAACAAATCAACTAGTACCTGGTGCATATATTCATGCAGCATCTGATAATCTTCTAGCACTTTCCAATGGCGGTATTTCTGTTTTACCAAGTGTACAAATTGGACAGCCTCAGCCAACTGTTTTGGGAACTATAATTCAACAACAACCAAATGCTATTCAATGCGGAGTTATATCATCAGAACAATTAGTTTTAAGTTCAACTCCTACTTTAGAAATGTTTACAGATTCTACTGGCAGTATGTTTGTCTCCAGCCAGCCAATGTATTACGGACTAGAGACAATCGTCAGTAATACAGTCATGTCATCAAGTCAATTTGTTGCGGGTGCAGTGCCACAAGTATTAGCTAGCAGTTATCAAACAACCACTCAAGTATTTCAAGCGTCAAAATTAATGGAACCAATTGTCGATGTACAGACAATACCAAGTGTATCAACAGTTCAAGCAGTTCAAGGAATTTCCAGTGTTCCTGTACAAACTGTGCCAGCACAAAATCAAAATATATCAACAGTCCAATCAATCCAAAGTATACCAACTGTACCTAATATTCATGGTAGTTACGTTGTTATGAATCCACAAGCTACTGATAATTCAATACCAACAGCACTAAATAATCATACGTCTGTAAATATTACACCAGCACCATCAACTGATCAAAACTTTGATGGCTTATCAAGTTCTATTATCAGCACGGAACCTGTAACAGCTAAATTACAACTCCAGGAACCTGAAATTGTTAATTCGGTAGCACCTTATATAGACATGTCTTCAAGATCAATGTCAACCGCAGTATCAGTATCAGTATCAGCCCCAGCACCAGCACCAAGGGCAATTCAAAATCATCAAAGTATACCGCGTATTGCCGTGCGTCCAAGTCCAGTATCACAACAAGCCGTCACGCAACCCAATTACAGCCAATGGAAATTTATTTCTGAGCCAATCTATAACGTGGAACAGCAAACTGTCAGTAGTAGCACGAGACCGTATCTTGACTCAAAACACGTGTCTGAAAATACTAGTATGATAAAGTCAAGTTTATCATCAAAAGTATCGCCACTATCAAATCACTGCGTCACGCAGCGTGATATTATTAAAAAATTAAATAACTGTGATGTTATTAATAACGTTAATGATATTTATGTTAATGGATTGTCAAGTAATTATTCTAGTTCAATAACTTCACAACAAACTGGACTTAATATCAATAATATCAGTAATAACAACAGCAATAATTACAACAAAATAATAACAAGTGTGGCACCAACGAGACCGATGAATCGAGTCCTGCCCATGCAAGCTGTTGTACCTAAACCTGAAACGATAAAACTGGATATTAGTGACATCGAAGAACCAACGAAAGAAATTAAATTTACAATTGAATCTGAGTCTATTGAACCATTAGATAAATCGACCATTGATTTAACTGATACTTTAGATAAAAATTTTGCGGATAAATTTTTTAGTGACAAGCCGCTTATTGCTGATGATAATTTAATAGACGATGAAATTTTATTTAATGACAAATTGTATGATGATAAAAAATGTGAAGAAATAATCGATAGTAAAATAATTGAAGAAAAATTAATTGAAGATAAAAATATTATTGAAGATGTAAAAGTTTTTAAAGTTAAAAATGAAAAAAAATTTATTGATGATGATGATGATGATGATAATGATGATGATGATGATGATGATGACGATGACGATGATGATGATTATGATGATAAAGAAGAGTTTGATAGTGAAGAAAAAATAAAAGTTGATGATGATCATAGAGATAAATTAAAAAATGCGTCATTAAAAATAGTATTACAAAAACAATTACAAGATGGTTCTTATAAAATAACGCACAATATTAAAACAAAAACACCAACATCAACAACAACAACAGCAGCTCCAGTTCCAGCTCCAGCTCCAGCTCCAGCTCCTGCTGCTGTTGCTGTTGCAACTAAAAATCCACCTAAAATAACATCTGTTGAAATATTGCCGTCAAAACAAACTCCTCATATTGGGTCATTGCAATTATTGCCAATTAAAAAATTTACACTGAAAGCTAACAAAGTTGAAGAAATTCCACGTATTATTATTGACAGTAATAAAGAAAAAGATTCAATTACAAATTTATCAAATCCAAAATTATCTGCAACTTCTGTTAAGACATCAAGATTTTTATCAAAATCAAAAGTTGATCCACTTAATAATAATATTATTAATAATAATACCATAAATAATCTGAGTACTCCGAAGAAAAATGAACCGAAATTAATGTACGAAATAAAATCACAAGATGGTTTTACGCATACGGCGTCATCAATGTCTGAGGTCTGGGACTCAGTATTTCAGGCGGTACAAGCGGCGCGTAAGACGCACAATTTGCCACCACTTACACACAATCCGTTAACAGAAAATTTAGGATTAGATAACAATGCGACGGTTTATTTGGTTGAACAATTGGCTGGTGTTAATAGATGTACTAAATATAAACCTAGATATCATAATTTAAAACCACCGAAATCATTTGACAGTGACATTTTGTCTGGATCTGAGTATGGATCAGCACGAGCTGAACCATTTAAAGAACGTAAAGTTCATGATATGTTTAGTTGGCTGGCATCACGACATCGTAAACAACCGAAAATTTTAGCAGTATCGGAAATGGACGTCAGACGAGCTGCGAGTACTAATTTACCGATGGCTATGAGATTTAGAATGCTCAAAGAAACTTCAAAGGAATCTGTTGGTGTTTATCATTCTCACATACATGGTAGAGGATTGTTTTGTTTGAGAGACATCGAAGCTGGAGAAATGGTTATCGAGTATGCTGGCGAGGTACGTTAACTTTTTTTTTTATGATAATTTATCGGTACTTGATACTCCCTTTTAAAAATATTTAATGAACGAACTGCCAGCCGTATGAAAAATTTATTAATTAATTAAATAAAAGTTGAAGAATTAATTGAAAAAAGGACAACGTGGTTACAATTGCCGCCGAGGTATAGATTTTTGAAAAATTATTTAGTTGTTATCAATTAGGAATTAAACGAAATTTGGCAATTTAATTTCAAATTATAATTAATTAATAAAATTATAATACGATTGTGACGGTTGGGTCATTGAATATTTTTAAAAAGTGGGGACACTGTCTGAGCCTCAAGTAGTAATAGCACGGAGACAATTTTAAGATGTCATATAGATGTCTTTTAAAAAGGAAACATTTTTTTTTGTCTCAAAGCCAAGTCTGTTTGTATAAATAAGACATACAGATGTTGGTTTTAGGTTTCATGGGAAATTTGTGTTCTTTTTTCCCCCCCAAAAAAGTAATTTAAATTTAAAAATCGTTTAGAAGACGTATTTGACAATCATTTGTAATTTACTTTTTGTCGTCACTTGTATCAAGTCTTTTAAGTAGATATTTTTTCGGTGACAAAAATTTCTTACCGATTTGTCAACATTTTGGTGTCTTATCGATATGTCAAAAACAGCCAATTTTGTAACTATGTTGTCCTTTTTTTTAATTAGTTAATTAAATTTTAGTACGGTTACGACAGTTCGTCATTGAATATTTTCAAAAAGTGGAAGGTATTGTCTGAGAATGTCCTAAAATTTATTTATTTATTTATTGTAGGTCATACGCGCATCATTGACTGACAAACGTGAAAAATATTATGACAGTAAACATATTGGTTGCTATATGTTTAAAATAGATGACCATTTAGTTGTCGACGCAACAATGAAAGGAAATGCCGCGAGATTTATAAATCATTCTTGTGAGGTAATTAATTATTATAAATAATATTCTTTAAAATAATTAATAACATTATTTTATTCAAATAAATAAATAAATTATCATTATTATTTTACAGCCCAACTGTTATTCAAAAGTCGTTGATATACTTGGTAAGAAACATATATTAATATTTGCCTTGAGACGTATTACTCAAGGAGAAGAGTTAACATACGACTACAAATTTCCATTTGAGGAAATTAAGATACCTTGTACTTGTGGCTCACGAAAATGTCGTAAATACCTCAATTAAAATTATCGTTAAATAAACAAATAAAAAAAATAAACTTAACGTATTATCAAACAACGTCTCGAGCAATAGCGAGCAATTAAAAATAGCTTTTAACGATTCGACGGTTCAAAATAATTTAAATAACGTCGATAAGTATATATTTAAAAATTTTATTTAAATACACAACTACAATTCGTCCTTCTAAAATAATTATTTGGTTAATTTGTTAATAGATCGCAGCTTTTATTTTATTATAATTATTAAATAGATAGTATACTAAGAAGTATATATATATATATATATATATATAATTATTATCACAACGATATTAAATTTTCATTTATAATTTTTACATACGTATTAGATTTATAATAATAATAATAAGCATAATAATTGCTTTTTTTTATGCTCTCGATTTTATTATATTCGCCATTGCGTGATAAATAATTCATTTATTTTGTATTACTATTATTATTATTACTACTAAATAGCATTACATACTGGGGCTTTTTTTACGCATACATTGATATAAATATATATATCTATGATTGATTAATAATCCGGTTAATGCTTTACATTTAATGAATCACGATTAGTGCTGTATTGCATCAGTGATAATTATTTTTTTCTTTCATATAATCATGACATGTTTAGTATATACTTTTTATATTTTACTATATTTAATTCACTTGCTAAAATATCTGTAGTACCCAATGCAGTCAATGATCCCATTAATTATTAGGATTTTTAATCGTATCTATTACTTTAGACTTCCGATAATTATTAAAAAAAAAAAAAAAAAAAAAAGAAAAAAAAAGTTTATCTTTTAAATAATATTTAAGTAAAATTATAATACTAATAGTAATGACAATTGATTTAAATAATGTTGGATATATCCAGAGTAAGAGTGTACAGTGTATTTTATTATTGAGACTAGTTTTATATTTTATTTTTTATGCCTGCTATTAGCCATAGCTAATAGAATTATTTTTATTGTAAAATATGTAATAACTTTATACTTTTTTTTTTTTTTTATATTATTTAAATTACGACTTTATAAAGAATAAGTATTACTTATATAAGAAATACAATAATCAGAGAAAAAATATGGGAGAGACGAATGAATAAACAAAAAATAATAAAAATTTGAGGCGGGAAAAAATAAAATTTGGTTTTATAAACTACTTTGGCAGACATTGATTAAGAATAGTAATAAATAAATTCAATTAGATGACAAAAAAAATAATAGGGAGGAAGCAATATTCGCCTTTCTTATATAAATATATATTTATATGTAACACATTAAATTTGCAATATAATTAACGAAAAAAAAAAGAATCTGTTGTAGAGAATATTACAGTGCGAGGTAAAGTGGGCATTTTAATACTTTATTTTTTTTATTTACTTTTTCTTAGCTTAATTGATAAATAATCTTTTATTATTTTAAAGTATTACGCATTATTGTGCTTCCACTTTAATCATGTATTATTATAATTTTATTTTTTTTTATTGACCCGCAAATCATGTGCTTTTATTTAACCGTAAAGAAAATCATTAGCTCTTATAAATACAGATTTATTTAAAAAAATATCTATCTATATATGGATACATAAATATATATACTTCAATCGTCCGTTCCTTCAATTGTAATGAAATCAATATTATTTTTAAAGTAAATACTTGTAATAATAATTACAATTGAAACAAATATGTTTCATTACATACAATAAATTTCCATGGGGAAATAAATTGTAATCGCGACTTGCCTTAAATTCGTAGTTAAGTCTACGCTTTAACACGGTGATGATAGATTTTAGGAATAATAATAAACGTAAAATCGAGCATTATCATTTTTAAATTATCTAATATTATTTTTTTTTCTCATACAATAATATTATAAATAATGATAATAATAATAATTACATGTAATTATTGTATTAAGATAAATAATGTAATATCTTTATGATAATAATGATCAATATCTGCCGAGGTAGACGTCCCTTCAATTTATTGGTGCTCTATGGACACCGCTAAGTGCACTTTTCATTAATTAAAAAAAAATAAAATAAAAAATAAAAAATGGTAATAAAAGAAAAAAAAAATGGCCTAGTGTTAGACGAGCTGCGAATTTATGTTAAGTGTTTATTTACAAATGACACTTGATGAAAGATAGAGAAAGAGTGTGAGAAAAAAAATAAATTAATGAATTGTGAGAAAATTATTTTAAAAAAATAGTCTATTGATTATAAATTATTTAAGAAAAATTAAATTAAATAAGATAAGAGATAAATGATGGCAGGAACATTATTAGAGCACGCAATAAAAAATTAAAAAAAAAAATAAAATGAAATGTCGAAGAGCACTTAAATTTTTAATCGGCCTGGTTTGGTACAAAATATGTATGGTGATGAGATGTAAAAAGTCTTAAAGTGGTTAACAAAAAAAATAATAATAATAATTTAAAAAAAAAAAAAAAAAAAAAAAATACGATAACAAAATGATAAAAAAAATAAAATAATGGAAACTTGTTCTGGTCACGAGAAATTGCCATTTATTATTTTTTTTTTTTTTAGGTTTTTTCTTTAATTTTATTTGATTATTTTTAGTTTTAATTATCGATAGTGATGAGGTATAAAAGTTATATAAAAGGACTAATGTTAATATAAATAAAATAATTATATTATTAAATAAAAATAATTAATTATGTGAAAAAAAAAAAAAAAAAAAGAAACGATAATGAGAAAATGAACGAATAGAAAATAAGCAAGGTAATAATTTACGAAATATAATAGCAATGTTAGATATTTTATTGATATTTATAAATTATAAAGTAATTTTAATTTATAAAATAATAATTAAGATAATTAATAATATTAAATGAAGAGAGATACTAATTAAAAGTTAATGCATAATTTAAGTTGACGCAATTAAGAAAAATATTATTTTTTACTTATAAGTCCCAGTTTTATATATTTTTAGACATTGCGGTAATTTTTTTTTTAAGTTTTTTATATTTGACAATGTATGCAATTGCATATGAGATATATATTTTATACATCTGTCATTATATTTTGCCATTAAAAAATTTTTTTTATTATTTTTATTTAATCATGTAATTTTATAATCTATTAGTTAACGCAATTAAATATTTTTGTTTTATATCTTTACTGACAAAACAATGAATTCAGGAAAGAAGTTTACAATAATAGTATACATATATTAAAACTATGATAAATATAACAATTGCTTTTGCTCTACCGGTTTCTAAAAATAAATAGTCGCAGGTTCCGGTTGTAGTTAATGCTGCTTAATTAATTGATTAAAAATAAAATAATTAAAAATTGTGCATTTTTATGAGACTAACTCGTTTATTTTTTTTGTTTTCAATTATTATTATTAGTGTGAATAGATAAAAATATTAAAAAAACAAATCTAGTATTATCACATTTTTTTTTTTTAAATATTGTTTTTTTTTTATTATTTTATTTTTATTATTTTGAAAGTTTGAAATTAGTTATTAATTAAAAAATAATAAATATTAAAAAAAAAAAAGCATTAAATCACTGCTGAGTCACTTTTAGTAACTTGATCACATTTAGCACCAATTTAGTTTTTATCAAAACTAGATAAGGATTAAATTAAATGTGTGAATTATATAAATATATAAAAGGGAGAGTAATAATTAAAAAAACAAAAAAAAAAAAAATGAAAAAAAAATGAAGAAAAATTTTTAAAAAAGAAAAAAAAATTTTAAGATTTATCAGGAATTTAAAATTATAAATAGTCGATAAATTAATAATAGTCGACTTAATTATAATTTTTTAATGTAATGAACTACTGTGAAATTTTTGAATATAATGTAAAATGTTTGAGTATTTAAGAAAATAATAATAAAAATTAAGACAAAGAAAAATATTTAAAATAAAAATAAGAAAATATTTAACGAATTGGAAATTCTTGAAGGAAAAAAAAAAATTGAAATTGTCTGTGATTATCAGTCATAATAATCTTTAGCTCCACATATTTTTTAGATGATATTTTTAGGAGATTACAAAATTTATAATATAACCATATTAATTATTATTATCTATTAATATGTAATTATTGGATCAATTATGAACAATTATAAGAGTGACGAGTTTGTGAAATGATAAATTTTTTTAATTATAAAAAAAATAAAGAGTGAGAGTGTGAGAGCGAAATATTTAATAAATAAATTTTAAAAAATTAAAAAAAAATTGTCAACTATTTACTGTAAGAAATTTTTTTAATGACCGATTGACGAGACTGTTTCTAAGATACTTGAGCTAATGTGTATTTAATTTAAAAAAAAAAATTGATAACAAAACTTTGGAGAATTAATTTTACAAATAATTGAATCTTTTGAATCCACAGTTTTTTTTTTTATTTTTAATTAATTTTTTTTTGTAATTATGTAAATTAATTACATCAGAAGGTATTATTAGTACACGGACATATTAGCGGCATTTGTAATTGAACAAATAAAAATCTAATAAAATACAAAACATGTCCAATAAATATATCCATTAACAAACATAATTAATCTAATGCTAATTTATTTTTCGTGCAAATCTTTGTAACTTTATCGGAAAACCTGCCGTAGAAAAATAACTTACATTGAATACATTAACTGCTTTTATTACAATTAATTGCAATTAACAAATCGTCTACACAACTATAATACATTTAATAATAAAATTTCAAACTAAAAATTTTGCTATCGGATAAAAAAATTATGATATTAATTATGAATAAAAATTTTCAATTATTTGACTTGGAAAAAAAAAAAAACACGTGGTTTCTAAAAATTAATTACTTTAATTTTTTAAAATAAAACTTATAATTATTTATTGGGAAATCTCATAAATATTCAAATAATTATCAGTTAAATAAAACAAATAAAAAAAAAACTTTTGCTTTGGTGATAAACTCGCTTATGTTTAAAATAATCGCCGGTTATTTTTATGGTAGCAGTAATTAGTTTTAGTATCATAATCTTATCACTGGTTTATGACTCCCTTTGTTCCCACAAACTAGTAATAGTACTAGTAAATGTATAAGAATAATGATAATAAATATAGTAATGTCGCAATTGATTGTATAGGTGCTACTGGTTGCATTACATATGGTGTAATAAAAAAGAACTATGGAAAAAAAAACCATGTACATAATAAGAGGCACGTGTTGTTAGTTGTTAGTTCATACATTAATAATAATTAATGTACTGTACGCGGTTAATTTTTTCACATTGCGCTTAAATTTCCACGGTCAACTAGCTAATTGGGTTATCAGCCATTCTTTATTCTTATCAACTGCTATTTGTTATTGTACCGCAAAATTATCTTTTTAAGTGCATAGTAAAAACAATTGATTCCCTGAAAAAAATTAGCAATTGCCAGTGATGACTAGTACAGTAAAAATTAATAAGAATGACGACGACTGGATTAAACTACTACTAGTATAATATGTAATTTTAAATCTAATTATCGGGTTTTAAAAATAATAACTACGATAATTAAATAGTAATAATGTGAGTAATTATTTTAAATATTAACGTTTATTTGCATTTATCTTTTACGTTAAATTTTTATTGAGTCTCCTAAATGTTTTTTTGTCCATTTTTTCGTGTACTGTAAGTATAAATAACACGATAATAATTTACGACGAATTTGTCTCGCGTGGAAATAGCCGTGATATGATTACGCGAGACTGACCAGTCAATCAGACTGTCGATAAATCAAGTGCAATGAGCTTTCATATGAATAAATTTTATTTATAATAGTAACAATAAGAATAATAAACAAACGAGGGTAATGATTTTTAAACATTAAATGTATGAGTCATCGTATTAACATCCTCCCGCTGGAGTGTTGACTAATTTGAATTTCAACTAAATATTTAACATAATTTATTTTAATTTATTATATTATTTATTTATTTATTACTATTATTATTTTTCAAGTAAATTTTTAAACTTCATTAATTCATAATTCAGAAATTTTTCTGGTGACAAATTCAAAAATAAAATTTTCTACCCAAAAGTATGAATTAAATTTAGTTTTTTTTTTTAATTAAGCGCTAAAAAAAATTTTTAAACAAAAGTTTAAATTTTAACTTTAAATCTTTTTTTTAAAATTAGGCGCCAAAAAATTTTTTTAGCCACAAGTTTGAATTAAATAAAATTTTTTTTTTAAATTAAGCGCCAAAGAAATCTTTCAGTCAAAAGTTTGAATTAAATTTAGTTTTTTTTTTAAATTAAGCGCTAAAAAAAATTTTTAAACAAAAGTTTAAATTTTAACTTTAAACCTTTTTTTTTAAATTAGGCGCCAAAAAATTTTTTTAGCCACAAGTTTGAATTAAATAAAATTGTTTTTTTAAATTAAGCGCCAAAGAAATCTTTCAGTCAAAAGTTTGAATTAAATAAAATTTTTTTTTTAATTAGGCGCTAAAAAAATGTAATTTATCATTTAAATTAAATAGTCAAGGACATGAACTATAATTGGGATAGGTCATACATTGTAATATACCGTGGATTATTATATACATATATGTACAGTGTAAGACTACAGGTATGGAATAAAAAAAATATCAGAATTACCTTCTAATAAAAAACTAAAATCCTCATAACGTGCGTTAGTATTTACGATGGCGGTATGAGTTGCGCATCGTTGCGTTTCTGTAAATGGCGTTAAGTATTCGCGTCTGAATGCTCTTTTATCCATTTAATCAAACTTAAAATTAAACCATCAACTTAAAATAATAATATCCAGTTTATTATAAATTTATATATGTACATATATAAATATATATATTAATAATGAGTAATATATACCATTACTAAATACATAACCAATACTTAATTTAAAAACCAACATAATTATCATATATTAATAAAGTCTGGCAAAAAAAATATCTAAGCGCAATTAATAATCATAAGAATATAAAGTGTAAAAAAAATAAAGAAGTTAAATACGCGGGTGATTATTATCAGTGATGTGACGGTGGATACAGCAAATCCTTGTGACGACACACCGACACCAGCGCCACGTGTTTTTGGTACGTCAAAAAATTATTATTTTATCTCTCTCACTCTTACTTAACTTTCAGGTACAACCCGTACAATTTAAACCATACAATTGCAGTAATATATACCTACAGGATTATATATACATATATTTTAAAACGCCTGCGCCTTTGTGCAAAGAATACCCACATTATTATACATCATTACATATACATTCGCATATACAATACATATATAAATATATGTATAAAGAAGATTTTAATATCACTTTGAGCAGGTATAAAAATCCCGGAACGAATGTCCTATTAAAAGTAAATTTAAATTTTCAATCATTTATCTACTACGAATATCTATTATATACAAACTGTATACTTATACATATATGTATATATGTAACAACTATTTGTATGTAATATGCAGTTAGAACTTGTTACGTATGCTAAAATTAATATTTATTTGTCCAGGCCATTATTACGTATTATCAGCCGGCATTTAATAATAATTTTAGTACAAAAAAATATGAGCGTGATACAAATTTAAATTAATAAAAGTAAATAAAAATTTAAAAAAATGCGCATTCAGAAAATTTTTAAATTAACAATTGCATTTTTTATAAATTTTATTTTATTAATTATTTATTTAAAATTTTTAAATTATCTGACGTCTGCTACATTTTTACTCATCAATAAAATATATATACATATATTTTTTATTTTTAACTCTTATAAATTATTTAAGTATAAGTATAAATACATATTTTTAAAAAATAAAGATTTACATATATATGTATATATATTTTTCATGTAAAGATATCAAAGTGAATGATTGCAGCCCGCGCTTGTCGTCGCGTGCCTACCGCTTACTCCGCTTACTGCCTAGCAACCGCGTTCACGTTCGCGTTCACGTTCACGTTCATTCAATTACTACTTCTCGCACTTCAATACACTTTTCATAAAGCTCTATATACTCATAATGCATCAATAATTATTATTAATCGATAATTAATTAATAATAATATTATTAAAATATTCATATAATTATATTAATAACTCGAGATCTTTAGTAATGATACAACGAAGACGTGTCATTGACACCTGATTATCCATACTTGAATGGTATGTGATTCGGATAAAATACAAACCTGTTTGACATTACAATATATACATATATCTATATGTATGATGTTGTCTTTTTGGATAAATATTTTATTTTTAGCTCTGCACGATGCAGCCAAGTGAAAAAACGATGGAATTTCTATGTTACTTGAGACCATTAACAAAAAAAATTTTTTTTTATTTTTTAAATAATCATTTAAAAAAAAATTTTTTTATGTGATACTGAATTATCGTCTAACAATTTTTTGATTTTTTTTAAAAACGATAAATTATAAACAAAAAATATTTTTAAAAATTGCACCCATAATTTTTTAAATTTTCTACATGTGCATATTTTTAATTTTTTTTTTTTTTAATTAAATTGTTAACAAAATCCGAAAATTTTTAATTGTCTGCTAATTTCAGGATAATTTTTTTTTTTTTATTTCATCTCTTTGTTTATTGCATTAGGAGCAACAAATAAAATTGCATTGCAAATAAACATGGAGTTAGAAATAATTTTTAATTACTAGAGACTATCGTTGTGTTACAACAATTAATTTCATAACATAGCTCAATAGTAAACATAAAACTCATAATATAAATGCACAGGAGTAGATAATACACACAAGAGTGCATGAAATATCTTGATTATTATTTATTATTATTTTTTTTTTTATGGTGAAACAAAAGAACTTTCGCTGCACACACGGGTCACCGGACGACGTGTGTTGTATATACACTGAAATATCATCAACACTACTCACTACTCTATATAACTCTCCTTAATATGTACTCGTATTGTATTATTATTATACATATACATATACAAATATATATATATATATATATATATGATACAAGTGCAATGGAGTTACTCAGGTTGCAATCCCTCAAATTCAGGACCGTAACGATTTATTCAGTTGTACATTATTATATTATATGTTATATTAATTGCAGTAAAGTTATCCACATTGTATGTATGTCTAATTATAAAAGATAATTTATAATTTACGTATATATATTATTACAATTCGATATTATTTTATAATACAGATATTAGATTCAACTGTCAAGTGTCACTTTATCGCGGTAATATCAAGTTCTATATAATGATGATGCAGAGTATTTGCATATTAAATCTTAATTATATATATATATGAAAAAATAAAAAAATTTTTTTTTTCAGTAATACAATTAAATATAAAATTTATTAAATGTGGATAGGAGCAAATAAAAAATTAATGAAACTAATTATTGGGGTCATGAGAAGGCGGAGGGATTACGCAGAAAGAGGATAGAAAGAGAAAAATGAAATGGTAATAGGCTGAGGCTTTTTCCCTCGGTTTACTTGTCGCTGTCCCACATGCCAGTTGCTCCGATCCTGATAAAATTTGTTGCTAACCGCGCACTTCATAACATATTTATACACATGTATAGATATATATTTTAATAATTAATATAATATTTTTTAAATTAATTTAAATATTAATTTAATACCATCTGATAAATTTTTTATTTGCTATTGTTGGTATTAAATTTTTACTCAATTGCATCATTAATTTTTTTTATAAACTCAACAATTGTTGGAAAACAAAAAAATATGTCACGGGAAGATAAAAATATTTTTTTTTATTTTATTTTATTAATCAATAGGATGATACTGTTATTGTTAGACCAAGTAATTCATTGAATTAATATAAACCTCAAAAAATATGTAATTAAACTTACAACGAGTGGACAATGAAATAAATACTGATTACAGTTTTTGTTTCTTGAAATTATTTGGAGATAAAAAAATTTAAGTGCCATAAAATAATATTTATTTTTGTCGTTATGACTAATACTTATTTTTTTGTTAATACTGTCGTTGAAACTAATTTTTAATTAGTTAATTATTATACTTAGTAATTAGTAACATTAAATTAATTGGGATCATCATCAATTAGTATGATAGAAAAATAATTTTACACCTTATTCCTGATATAAAAAACTTAAATATCTGATCATTATTTTTTTCTTGACGTAGATTAAATGATAAAAAATATATATATATATATATATATATATATATATATATATATATTTTTTATTACAGTTTATTATCTCGTGCGTAAAAATAGTAAATTTGTATCGACAAATCAAAGACAATTGTCTCGTCAAAAATAATCAATAATTTTATTAATACAAATATAATATTAGATTTCTATCAGTTTTATTAATTCTAATTGCCGTCTAGTGTCAATTAGTTTTCAAATTTATTATTATCATCATTATTAATTGTTTTTTTTATTTTAAACAAAAGTGAAACTCCTCTTCATTGTAATTTAATTAATCACAAATAATATGAGTTTATTTCAATGAAAATTGACATCCTAAATTTTGAGAAAAATTATGCCAAAATTTTGATCTTACACAGAAAAAAAGGATTTCTTGGCGCGAAAAATTTGTAATTGCCCCAAGAAATTTTTTACATTATGAATAGACAGTCAAAGTTTTATTGGGACAAGAAAAAATTTTGCTTTTATTTCATAATAATTCAAAATATTTATTGGGCGAAGAAATCCTTTTTTTTGTGTGTGTATGAAAAGTAGAAATTCACGCACGAGTTTTTTAGAATAAAATCGAAAAGTATCAAAAAAATTTAATACATAACAGAAACCGGATTTTTGAACCGTGAAAAAAAATTTTTCATTATTGACCATCTCATTTTCAAAAAATAGTTAATTATCTACAAAAGTATATTCGCGCAGCCGCAGTGAATATTTATACTATTTGATAGTATTGTGTCTACGTACGTAAATTTTTTTGTATCTGTAACAGATCTTTCAGTTCAGGTTCAGACAAAAATTTTTCCCGAAATACTTTTGAATTTGACTATCATTGGACAACCACCTGAGAGTATTCATGGTAATAGTTTGCGAGTACACTCGAACTCAGTTCAGTCCTAAGACCTTTTGCACTTTGTACTATTAAATATGACTTAATAATATGATTTACATTTCATATGTACATATGTACATATATATATATATATACTTTCATGATATATTGTTAATCGATTATTACTATTATGATAAAGTTCGATGACCTACTACCCTATTTATCATATTAAAATTCCCGGAGTTTCATTGTTAACTATAAATATGAATTTAAATGAATATTATAACAATGATTTAATTTATATAAATAATAAATTAAATTATATAGACTTGAATAATAATTAAATTATTTTTTTAAATAATTTATCTATCACTCGGTAATTATTTAATGACCGTCTGGAGACTACGGGGACGTTTAATAAATACGTATATTATATTTTCGTCTTTCTAAATAGGTCAATATATTATTTAATAAACCAATTAAAGTTCGATTATTTTTTTAAAAAACTATCCAATCGAACCGCTAAATCACTTATTATACAATTTATATTTCAAAAGTATAAATGAAACATTTTATTTAAATCTTACTCTGTATAATTAAATGTTTAAAAAAAATACCAGCAATAGTAAAAATAAAAATACGTGACAAAGTATTAATTATGATAGTTAATAAGTATATATATTTATTATTACCGTATGCGTGTTTATAAATACATATATTTAAAAGTATAGTATATTATTTTATTATAAAAATTATTTAAACTATGGTTTTTTTTATCATAAAACTTTATTCGGTCACTGCATTAAAGATTTAACGGATTTATTAATTGGAATGTCGATATTAATTTGTATGTATTTTAATAGAAAATATATATACAGTTATATATTTAAAGATAGTTATATGTTATATGAAAAAGAAGGATAATATTCAATAAGATATTCAGATAGTTGATTTATCAAAATGACAGCTTATCTTTATTTATTTTATTTCATATATTTATTCATTTTTATTTAACATTAAATCATTATATATACATATTTTTATAAACTATATTTATATAATAGTTACGGTCATTATTTATAATTCTCACTGAGTAAATTTTATTTATTATTTATTATTTTTTTTTTATTTTATTCTACGATAATAATAATATGTGTACATATGTAATATATACATAGATATATATATATGTATGAATTACTTTTCATGTATTTGGCGTTGAGTATTTATTCTTACAATGCCGACGACTACGACAACCAACGACGAGGTCTTTTAATCGATCGATTTGATAAATTTCAAACGTCAAATGTTATTTTAACCGTTGAGTGTCTGCGCATGATAAAAATGAAAATAATCACTTGACATATGCAGATTTTATTCAATTATCATCAATTTAATAAACATTATTAATATATTATATTTAAATTATTGAATTATCAATTTAATAATAGCAAAAAAAATTTCGCTAACTATATTTGATACACTAAAAAAATTGCGGATTGAATGCGAATTAAATCTGGAGTGAATGCAGGTGACTGTGTTTTTATTTAATCCCTTAAGAGTAAAATTCACTCCTAAAGGGAGTTTATTTTAATATTGAAACTCCGAATCGGAGTGTGTGGGGATTTAAATAAAATCTAGTTCACTCCAAAATCACTCCGCTGAAAAACAAACTCCCCTTTTACTCTGTGCGAAGTGATTTTTTTCTCAAACTCCCGAACTCCGAGTGACGGAGTGAATTTGGATTTAAATAAAATCTGTAATTACTCCGAATACACTCCCAATTTATTACAGTGTACAATTATTTAAATTCCATTTTTCGATAAACTTTTTTTTATGAATAAAAAAAAAGATAAAATTTTAAATTAAATATGAAGTTTTATTTAACTTTTTTTAAAATTATAATTCATTTTTTTTCAACATTAAATATTTGGATAATTAAAAAAAAAATGTATATTTATACAGTTTAAATTATTTAAAAATTAATATTGATGTAAAGATGAAAGAGAACAACGGAGAGTGTCAACCCTTTGTCGATTTTTAAGTTTTAAAAATACTTCCAGTCTTTTATTGTCATGAACCCTTTTTCTAACACATGTGTGTTCAGTACGCACATGTAGTCATATATATATATATATATATATATATGTAATTTATAACAAGTGCGTAACCATAAGCCAACTCATTAGGAAACTACTAAAAAATAATATAATAATTATTTAATTATTTTAATTAATACCACTCTATACAATGAGAGTTTATTAAATAAACTTATAATTAGAGAATTTTGTCGTCATTAATAGGCTTACAATGTTCGCGGAAACTCTTGACAAAGTAATATCGCCCTCGGCAACATTATTCTGTGTGCTTATTCCATTCCTACAGATATTTAAAATATTTTTTAAAATATTTCATTTGCATAACAAATATCTTTGCATATTTAAAATAACAATACTTT
Organism: Microplitis deprimator; assembly: GCA_964016945.1. Classification (NCBI taxonomy): domain Eukaryota; kingdom Metazoa; phylum Arthropoda; class Insecta; order Hymenoptera; family Braconidae; genus Microplitis; species Microplitis deprimator. Next base: position 18,034,989 of record OZ024709.1, on the reverse strand, counting down.
TAAAAAATATATATATAGAAGTCATACATACACAGAAAAAAAAAAGCATTTCTCGTCGCAAAAAAAATTTTTACTCAGCCAAAGAAAGTTTTATGACACTGAAGTTAGCGGACGTCTAATAATTTTTCGATTTTTTTCAAATCAAATTACAAGAAAAAACATATTTTAAAAAATTGTACCTATAGTTTTTAAACTTTTCTACATGTGCATATTTTTAGGTTTTTTTTTTGTAATTAAATTGTTGAAAAAAAAATCTGAAAATTGTTAATCGTCTGTTAACTTCTGGATCATTTTATTATGATACTGAAGTTAGCCGACGTATAATAATTTGTTTCAAAAAGATGAATAAAAAAAATATTTAAAAAAATTGCACCCATAGTTTTTTAAATTTTTTACATGTGCAAATTTATAATTTTTTTTTTTGTGATCGATTTGTTAAAAAAAATCTTAAAATTGTTTATTGTCAACTAACTTTAGTATAATGAAAATTTTTACTTGACTCAAGAAATTTTTTAAATTATAAATTGAAGACTAAAATTTTCTTGGGGCGAGTAAAAATTTTAGTCTTCTATTCACAATGCAAAATACTTCTTGCGCCAAGAGATCTTTTTTTCCGTGTACTCATATTAATATATAAATACACATAAATATACATATATATATATTGTCGTTACCTTTTTTTTTAAAATCTAATTATCAGATATAAAAAAAAGAAATAAATCAATAGCAATTAGAATGAGCGTGACGAGTCGATTGGACACACAGCACAATGCAATCTTTCATCCCCTTTTGGCATACAAGTCATACAAGATGAACCTCAAGTGCCCGGTGCACATTTCTGTAAGCATGAATGGCGCTGTTATCCAACTGATGGCGCGACAACGGACTACGGCGCCCTTCATTCATTTTTACTTCTCCTCCAAACCCGTCATTACTCAATCCACCCTTCGACAACATCTACAACAACAACAACAACAACAACAACAACAACAACCACCACAACTACACTTGAACCTACAACTTTCTATTCCTAACTAAAATTTATGCGTCACAATATTTCCATAAAATTCCATCCGACATACTCATATGTTGAATAACAAAGCAAAAAAAAATAACATTCCATAAATATAGTAAATTTAACAAACGTGAAAATAATTTCAAGTTACGGCTCTGGAATTTAGTATACTTTAGATTATGACTTAAACGTCTGAAGTCTCAATAAAAAAATCCGCGCATCTTTATCTCATTTCATTGATGTCAAAAAAAACCGATAAGCATACAAATGATTGATAAAAATAAATAATTTAAAAAAAATAAATATCTACACCGATAAAAAGCTGAAAAATATAAATATTGTTGTGTATTTTAGGTGGGAAGATAAAAAAAAGGCGCGCGTTTATTTTCGTTATTCAAAAAGTCCCGGGCGCTTGGCGCGATTGCTGCGCCGCTGAACTCTACAGTCCGTTTCTGTCGGTTCTCGATACGAGTAGAGTTCGGTTTGCTGCAATGCTTTAGATAGCTTCCACACTTGCCTGGTTGCCTTCCATTCCCAGTCTGTTGTGTGTTGGTTCATGAGTATCCGCGTTCGTTCGCGAGTCTCGCGTAGGTGCCTCCATGGTCGTGTCGTCTTGTCTTATTTTACACACTACAGTAATACTCTCACTCATACACACACTCTGCAGTCTACAGTCTACAGTCATCAACCAACCAAGTAATACTACTTGCACATAACACAATACAATGTAATGTACGACAGAGTAAGAGTGGTGAAGAGTGAAGATATAATAGTAAGACCATATTACTACCTAAATTAAACTATAAACTACTAATTCATACTCAGTTGTATCTGAGCACCAGCACAACGAACTTGAGTGATAGATTCTGATATCTCAGCTGATCTCGCTGTTTATTACCCAGTAGCTGAACCATAATCGTAATTATCATCATCATCATTATCATTATAATAATTATCACCAGTAATGTAGTATCAGTTGCAAGTTTCATATCTATATATATATATTATACATACATATATATATATATTAAAGCAAGTGTGTAACATTGACCAGTGTGTTGTATAGTAAAGTGTATCGAGGTGCATTCGTAGCCGGTTTTCCCGTGTAGTGGCTGTCAGTGAGGATGTGCGCGGGCGTGTATCACATACTCCTTTATCATCGTACTGGTATTTGTAATCCACATTCATTTATTCCTGTGTAAGAATATATACACGTTACTCACTAAATTTATATTTTTTATTTCTTTTTCGTATCTCGGTTTTACTCGTACGTTTATCTCAGTCTGGTTGCTAGCAGCCGAGTGAAGACGTTTTCTTTTAGTAATAATAATAATTTTGTTTGTTTAAATAATAAGTGTAGCAAGCGACGAGCTTTGGATTATTGTGTGTTTAATGTGTCAATTTATAATAACGTAGATACATAAATGTATATGGAGGATTATTGATACTCCGAAGCGTACAGTTGTGTGAGGTGAACAAAAAAAATATAATAATAAATAAAATATAAAGTTTTAAAGAAGAAGAAGAAGAAGAAGAAGGAAGGAAGTGGTGTGTGCGCGTGTGGAATTAAAAACATGTGGCTTGAAAAGATGTCAATAATTCGGTGGTACGTCGTCGTAGTCATCGGAGACTCGCGGCTTGTGCACGGTAAATCTATATATCTATATTTAATACATACATGAATGTCCATATGCATATATATATGTATATATATACGTACTCTCAGCACGACGAGTGTGCCGCCACGTCCGCCTGGTGCCCCCGAAGTAACACAGAGGTGTTAGTCAATTATATGTATATATATACTACATATATGTATGCGAATTGAACGAATGAAATAAGAGTGAGAAAAAAAATCTATAAGAGAATCAACTTTATCCTTAATATGAAACCAGCAGCTAAAATCCTCATCCAAGTATATCATTACTCTATCTCATACCAGTCTCTTGACTTTTTTTCCTGCCTCATATTTAAAAAAGAGTAAAGAATGTTTTTTTTATTTTTATTCTTTACATTAGTTGGTATAGAGTACGAGGAGCGAAAGACCACCCTATGAATTTCTCGTGCGTGTCATCATCGATGGGTGTCTTGGTGCATGTTTATTTACTCATAGAGTGTTGGTGTAGTATAGGGCAGCATAGTAAAGACGACGACGAACGACGACAGCCAAGACGAAGAAGAAGAATAAAAGAGTTTATATACATATGTATATATATATCTATATATGTGTACGTACGTAGTAGTGAGACAGAGTAAAGCAGAGTTCAGCCAGCCCGTTCTCTGGTGCTTGCTCTCTCGTTTGCTTCACTGCCTACGCGCGTGCGCTTTATGCTCTGTAGTGTGTGACGTACATATGTGTACATATATATCTTTGAGCTGTGCATGTATTTATTCTCTCTTTATTTTATGTGCATGTGTTTGTGCGGTGTATGGACCGTGAAGCCTGATAGTACACGAGCACAAGAGAGCGAGTGAGTACGATAAATGCATGCGCGTGTGTACTCACAAGCATAAGTTCTGTACGGTGTACTTTTCTTGCTCTCTTTCTCTGTCTCTCCCTCTCTTTATCTGGTTTATATATAGGTATATAGATTGTAGTATTACTACACATATTGTACGATGATATGTCTTTCTTTAACTGCAAGTACTCTGTCCATAGTTTTGCTCTGTCGGTCGCGAGCACGAGAGGCTCGTGGCTGCCGCGCGTGTACGGCCTCTACTTTGCTGTCCACCCTGTGCTGGCTGCACACTCGCTATTACTCTGTGTACATTACATACATACATACATACACACGTGCATATACATACATATGTGTATGCTCATGCATGAAGTGAAGACTGTGTGTACAGAGCAGAGTAGAGAAACGAGTAATGCAAAGAGGAGTAATGTTAGGAGAAGAGAGCAAGGAAGAAACGCCAAAGAACCGTCTAAGCATTCTATATATGTATAACAAGTTATATATTATCGTCGTCGTCATGTAGTCTATTTATAATATACATAATATGTCCGCCATACGTAAATTTTATTTTCTTATTCTGTCACACACTAAACTTAAATTTACCCGACTGCTACTGTTATATACTCATGTATATTACTTCCCTTTTGTCTATATAATTAAGCTGTGATGTTACTGCTATTGCTACTGCCACTGCCACTGTCTTATCTCTTTAACGTCACCCCTGCATTTACTTTCGTGATTTAACTCAAATCTCAATATCTCATCCCTCATGTATGTGTAAATATACACCCCATATATACATATATACATGCATACTCATATACAAACATATCAACAGCGTGTATATACATATATTGACGATGTATAGAACCTTATGAATTCCCTTTACCATACCCTCGCCCACTCATTCACTCGCTACAACTTTTATTCGTCATCCATATAATAGCATTCTATATTCGTAACGTGAAGTGCGTACACACTACACCATCACACACGTCATGTGTCATTGTATATTTACGTGTATACATATACATATACATAAATATAAATATACAATATCCATATCTGCAGTGATGTGTATGCGCGCGTTATTTTCCCTCTCTCAATACACAATAATATACAAAATATATATATTTATATTTATATACATATACATATACATATACATACAAGAGAATTCTACACTACACCGTGCCGGGTCTCAACCGCGATGCGAGTTCACTCTCCTCCCTTTCTCTTTCCACTATATACATTTATTTCATACCGTGACAACGTTCTTTCTCTGTCGTCTCTTTACTTAAACTCTCTTCGGCTTCTTCCTTTATCAAGCCAACCTCCTCCACACTCCACTCCTATCCGCTACAACTACACTACCGTATACCCTACCCACTATACTCCTTCTTCAACTTCTTTCTTTATATATATAAATATATATATATACTACTATAATGTACTATACTAGCTCCTATATCGTTCCATCCTCGTACTCCATCGCTTGCTTTGACTCTCTTTCGTATATATATATATATATTGGTGTGTTATGTTATATTAACACGCGCCTGGAGGCCAGGAATTTTCTCACAATGGATGAGTTGTGTTGGTGTGTATGTAGTGAGGAACCGACGCCAAGTGCGACGGACCATAGCACCGGGGAGTAGGACCACAACACTACACCACATCACCAGCACCAGCACCACGGCCATCTCCTCAACGAGCATCGTAATATGTATAATATAATGAGGCTAATACCTAAGCGCATCGTTTTCAATAAATGCTTAACTTCCTATCATATTTTTTATTCTATTTCAATAATTTATTTTATTACATTCTATGATTTTTATATTAGTGGACATTAAACATTAAGTGTATTGATATAAATATTTTTTTTTTATTATTATTATCATTAATAGTCAGCCGGTAGAGTTGAATAGATAATTCTTTTTTCATTTTAATTCACTGTATGGATTGTATACTCAAGACGACGGTGACTCAAGCACGTACATTAGTACGAAGAGCTCTCTTAATGTAGTATATATACCAGTAAAGCGTATAAATATATATGTAATACATGTATATATAATCGTAATGTATGTATATGAGTGTATATATTCTCGGTGTAACGTTAGTTCTATTCGTTTTATTTTACAGAATCGTTGGATAGATGGTTTAAGTCGTGTGCACTCAACTAGACGTTATACGACGCGATTATTCGGCTTTTAGTCCTGTCTTTGTCTGATGATACGGCTTGATTTATATTTTACACACTATGTTACATTTGTATGTAATACAAAAAAATCATTTTGGTTCATTCTTTAATTTTTATGTACACTGTAAAAAATCGGGAGTGAATTCCAAGTGATTATGCGCGGATTTTATTTAAATTCAAATTTATTCCGTCACTTGGAGTTCCGGAGTCAAAAAAAATCACCCGCATACGAAGTGAATAAGGAGTTTGTTTTTTTATCGGAGTGAATTTATATTTTATTTAAATCCAAGGAGTTTTGATATTAAAACTCCTCTTTGGAGGTAAATTTCACTCCGAGGAGATTAAATAAATAAATAGTCTTTCACTCCAGATTTAATCCACGTTCACTCCGAAAATTTTTTTCAGTATATATATTTACATACACTGTAAAAAATCGGAAGTGAATTCGGAGTGATTACGGATTTTATTTAAATCCGAATTCACTCCGATTCGGAGTTTCAATATTAAGCTTAACTCCCATTCGGAGTAAATTTTACTCCGAGAGAATTAAAAAAATAAACAGTCATTCACTCCGAATTCCCTTCTTATTTAATACGCGTTCACTCCGCAAATTTTATAGTGTATATTTTTTTTTTTTTAAATTTAATTTCATATTATTTTATTACATATTTTTGTAATCTTGCTCGCGGTTAATCTCGCAATAATTAAACTTAACTATATCGTCTTTATCACATGAGTGCTTAGTAACATGATCAAAATATCATTTTTTAGACACAGACATGTTAATCGATTGATAATAATACATATATTAATAAGAAAATGTAACAGAGTATATGTTAATGAGAGTGAAAATAAATATTATACATGTTTATTTTTTTTTCTTTTAATTGAAAAAGAGGTTTATCTGACCTTGAGTTTTTTTTTTTTTAATATCTGTTCAGAATACTGATCGTGATTAAACAGATGAATAATAATATATCTGTTTTATTATTCTATTGTATACTACTAGTATTTTTTTCATTCTAACTCGAGTTATCTATAATAATAATTACAATAATAATAATAAAAAAAAAAAGAAATGATAAAATCAGAATCAGATGCCGGATTATTTGTTTTAAATTATCTTTTTTTAGTGATTAATTTTTATTTAATTTCTTAATCATTATTATTTTAATATTTATTTTATTTTTATCCATTGATAATTTTAAAGCTGTTTAGGCTTAATATTTATGTTAAAAGTGTTTGTAACTTTAAATGCACTCGCTAATTAATTTTTTTTTATTACATGTTGTCCTTCTCACTTAAATCCTTAGTTATATTTTATGTTATTCGCATATGTATAACATTAAATTACTTTGCACTCCCTCATACTCATATATATTACATGTATGTGTCATATTTTCTGGCTTATCCGTTTCATTTTATTTTACACTTCTATTCTAAGTCTTTATTTATATTTTATGCATCTACTGTCTTAAATATATTAATATATATTAATAAACATATATTAATATGATGTAGGTGTGGTGTTAAAAATAACATATTTTTCCTTGTGTCAAATCTGTTTATTATTATGAATTAAATGCTTACTACAACACGACTTTATTTTGTCACTATTAAATAACTTTTCAGTTTAACTATAAATTTTGATTCATAAAAACAAAATTTTACACATTTACGGTATCATTTTTTTATTACAAAAATTTAAAAATAAGAGATGATGATTTTTTTTTGAATTACATACACGGAGACACGAGTAAACTTTAGTGTAGAATGGAATAGAAGAGACCTAATCGATTTGCTCTCCCTCTCTTATAACACATAGATATATAGATGTACATATATATGTATATATCTATGTATACGTCATCAGGCATTTTATTTTTACGCTGCAACACACGCAATGTAGACCACGTGTTTATGGGGCGCATCGATTCACGGCTGGCGTAACAAGTCCATTGATTAGTGTCAAAGACATTCAGGGTCTCTATTGTCACTTAACATATTCATAATATCACTCTTTTTTTCTTCATTATTATTATTATGTTTTTTTTATTATTACCTGCATGAAAGATTTTTATTCTCTATGAATAATAAATTTTTTAAAGGAGAGAGAACTGGCTCGCTTGCATTGACTAACCTTTGATATAATATTCAACTGAGTTGTCTCTTTGATGTTATTGTTATAGTAATAATTTTAAAAAATTTAATTATTATTATATTTTATTTACAGTATTAAAAGTAATTATTGTGCAGAAAAGAAGGATTTCTTGGTGCAGAAATTTTTTTCTCATCTTAAGAAAAATTTTTTTTTCAATTTATAATACTAAAAAATTTGTTACGCCGAGAAATTATTTTTTTCTGTGCACTGTAAAAAGTTTTCGGAGTAAACGCAGAGCGGATTACTGTTTATTTATTTAAATTCACGCCGAAGGCATTGAAACTCCAAATCGGATTTAAATAAAATCTAGTTCACTCCAAAATCACTCCATTTAAAAAACAAACTCTCTATTTATTTCATATGCGGAGTGATTTTTTCTCAAGCTTCAGAACTTCGAGTGACGAGTGAATTTGAATTTAAATAAAATTCGTATTTACTCCGAACATTGAATTTTAATTATACTACTTTTACAATTTCAAGTTTTAAATATTTTATTAAATTTTTTCCATCTAAATTTCCATGTCATTATCTCGAAAATTTAATGTTTGATAATTATTTGTTGTTATTGTACTTGTTTTTGCTGTTGTCTTTTTGCTCTTATCACAATTAATACTTAATAATTTTATTAATCATTCATATGATTAATTAATTATTAAGTACCGATGAACTTTACTGTTGGTACTTGAATTCGCGGGCATTTTGTGCAAATATATATATATAAAGTGCTTCATTCATATCTAATAACTCGATGAATTTTAATCTACTGCAGACTGTAGACCAAATCTAAATATTTTACTTAAATTAAAGTCTACATAAATTTAAAATACCTATGATTAATATATCAAAATACATATATTTATATCATTTATAATATCAACCACTAAATATTTTTTAATTATTTATTTATCAGTATTCATATAAAAATTTAATAAACTAAAATTTTTATCTCCTATCAAAAATCTAATAATAAATTTACTATCAACTTCAATAAACGATTGATAATAAAAATTTATAAATATAACTAATTCTATGATCAACTTAGACGTATCATGAACGTTATTTTAAAACAATCAATAAAATTCAACCGTAAATATTACATGAATTTTTTAATATCGACATTCTATAAATATATTTTTTAAATTTTAATAAAAAATTTTATTAAATATTTTGTCCTGCAGTCTGCAGACGACGTACAAAAACTGTAATATTTTAAATTATGTAGTATTAATTAATATTTTTTTGGAGTAATGAAAAAAAAAAAATAAAAAGGTGGCGTCAAGAGATGGCGTCGGGTAATAAAAGAATCCTTGAAAATTTGTCCTCTTGGCCCAGTACATTCAAAAATAAAAGACCCTATAGAATGAGTTTTTCAGCAAGGCAGGTGCATTGGAGGGGTATCCGTCTCCATGTTCCTTCAAACAATTCCTCTCATTTTCCTCGCAGTGTCTTTTCTTTTATTCTACTTATACTTATACTACAACTCCCTTCTGCCAGCGTTGGAACTCAGCAGAATACTACTATTCTCACTTACACTACTACCCACATTACTATTTATACTAGTACATATATATATGTAGTCATAGTATATAGTAGTAGTGGTAGTGTAGTATAATATCCCAGTATCTCTTCCGAGTACACCGACCTGTTCTCAAGAAATAAGTGGCGTACCCTCGAAAATCTTTACCCTCTTTTCTTCTTCTCCATCTTCACTTATTCTTTTACTCCTCCACTCCCTTCTATTTTTTTTTTCATTTTATTATTTCTATTTCTTTTCTATTTCTCTTTTTACAGCCACTTGAAAATTTACGGACGATGATTTATGCGCCACCCGACACACAAATTTAGTCGCGTAACCATTACTAGGTCTGGCTGTAGTAAAACTACACACAATTGGTGTATTGTCAAGGTAACAAAAATTTAAAAGACACTGCGGGATATAGAGAAGAAGAAGAAGGAGAAAAATAAGAGGCCTAGGTTAAAGGGAAAATTTTATTATTCGCGTAAAGCAATACCCTATTGATGACGGGCAATACGACTCTTGAGTTTTCTCGAGTTCTTCATAGCGCACAGCTATCGGTTACAAGTTGTTAAGATACCTTGTTCAAGAAAAAGGGCGACACCCCCTGGGGTTTTTACGGCAATGCAGGTGTATCTCCCTTGACTATATCAATTCATTCATTCTTCTTTTGACAGTCTTCGTTTTTAGTTTTTTTATTTTACTTATATCTATTTTTTTACCATACACTTTTAAATATAATTGACATTTTAACAAAAGTTTAAATACTTTTTCATGTAAATAAATATATGTTTTTATTTTTATTAATAATAATAATAATAATTTTTTTCTTTAAAGAGTAAAAAATTCGCAAGAGATTCAGTATTATATTTATTTCACTCTACACTCAGGTATCGGTTACAAGTTGTTAAGAGTCCCTTTACTTCGACATGGATGAATTCTCTCAGGTGTACTTTTGTAAGGTATCAGTACACAATATTCTTCTTTCTTTACCTGATGTGTTTTCAGTATACTCCTGACCCTTGCATATTTTTTATTTTATTTTTATTCCTTCTCATCATTCGCGCAAAACCGTACCGGCAAAAATACCAAGCAAAGTTTATTTATTTTTTAAATTTCATATAAACTTTTCCAGCCTTCATTTCAATCCAGCATTTAATTAAAATTTTTTTTTACCATTTCATGTCTATAAAAAATTAAAAGATTTTTTTTAAATATTTAAAATAACCATATTCTTATTTTATTTTTACAAGTAAAAATGTCCTTTGACAATAGATTTTTTTTTCTTTATTTTTATTTTACTTCGAATTCGTTAATCCTCCTGATGGTTACACTCAATGACTGAGACAAAACGAAAACGTCGTCTACCTGTGTGTCAGTGTAGCTTAAAAATCCTTATTGAGAGAAAGCCACAAAGAAACCCAATGAGGAGGTAGTAGAGTAGAGTGATGCGGAGGTAATTGTCTCTCTACAGTGAGGGAGAGAACGCGTTAACGCGAGAGCAAAAATGAAAGACAAAAAGATAAAGACAGTTTGAATAAAGAATGAGAAAGAAACAAGATGTATAGATGTCTGTATAGATATATACGTATGTTAGTCTTAAATTCCGCCACTATAACGTCGAGCTGGCTATTCGTTGCCATCTGTACCTCTAGCTGCTCATACTCAGTCAAGTAGCAATCAAAGTGTTCAATTTTTTCCGCCTTTTTTTGGTTCTTACTCAGTACATTTCTTACTTCTCTAGGTGAACTATAATGTTTTTTTTTAAAAATAAACTTTTTAATCTTCGTCGCCTCTAGTGTCTGTTATTAATAGAACTGAAAATTATAAATAACAAAAAAAAAATATTATTAATTGTCAAGGTTTCACTTCCTAGTATTATTTAATAAGTGTACAAGTGTTGTGATACTATTACCCATAGTTTTGTCACGAATTTATGAATTGGAGTTATGAAAAATAACGTGTGCTCGTCACGTGTACGTACACTTGTATATTAATCGTCTTTTTAATTAATTAATGAATTCTAAAAAAAAAAAAAAAGTTGCTCGATTTATTCATAGCGGTAATTAAATATTTATAACAATTGTTTTTTTATTTTTTTTGTTTTGCCGATTATAACTTATTTATAAATAGATATTTGTGTAATTATATATTTAATGTGTGCGTAATGTAAGTAAGTGTAAATTTTTCGCCTGACGTGAGTATATTGCGTCAATCTAATATGCTATTCCGGCATAATAAAATGTATATCATACTACACACTTGATGATGTTGAATTCTTGCTCAAATCACGGCACGCCGGGATCGTAGCGTCGAGGATTTTATAATACCGCTTTACTCTGAGCACCATTTTTTTTATAATAGATATCAATCTTATACACTTGTATAAAAAATACGATCAATTAATGATCCAGAAGTTAACATGATTAACAATTTTCAGAATTAAAAAAAAAAAAAAAACTAAAAATATGCACATGTAGAAAATTTAATAAACTACAGGTGCAATTTTTTAAAACATTTTTTTTTTATTTATCGTTTTGGAAAAAATTATTAGACGTCAGCTAACTTCAGTATCGTAAATTAATGATCTAGAAGTTAACAGACGATTAACAATTTTCAGATTTTATTTTTTGAAAAATCAATTTAAAAAAAAAACTAAAAATATGCACATGTAGAAAATTTAATGAACTATAGGTGCAATTTTTTAAAATATTTTTTTAAAATTATTTATCGTTTGGAAAAAAGTCCAAAAATTATAAGACGTCGGCTAACTTCAGTATCCCAATAAATTATTGGCCATTGGTCATTCACATATATATAATGAATATAATGGTCATGATAATTTATTTTAGCTCAGGTTTAAAAAAAAAAGAAGATAAATTAATACAAATGTAGTCTGTAAAAATAAAAAAAAATATAAATACAAATTAATTAGTCTAATAAATTTAAATGTCATTCGCCGATGATTGATAAATAATTATTAAATTGACAAGATAATATTTTAATGGAAAGTTTAAATGCTGATTGGATGAATGTGTTGTCATGTGTATAGTATAGTACACATATATGTATTAAATTTTCCGACGGATGATTGCATTAGCCGTGAGTTTGCGTACGCGCAAATATATATGAATGAATGTACAACAGGTGACACGATGTATCTTGTGATATTATTTATAAATATATATATATTTATATATTTACATTTATTTATTTATTTATTTATTTATTAATATGAATGACGATAATGATGATAATAATTATTTTTTTATTTTTGTTTGCAGATAAATTATCTGAAAAGTGGAGAAAAGTATAAAAAAACAACAGGGAGATAAAGAGTAAGAGGCGTGAGTACGATTTGGGGAACTTGTGAGAGTAGAATGCTTGGCAGCTGGGGTTGGAATGAAAATTTGGAGCTAGGAGTTGCTGCCGATAGTTCATCGGTACTATTACTAGCCAGCAAAAGTGATATAATTGATTTTGAATTAACGCATCCTGTCCCCGACAGTCGGGTGCTGAGGTATGCACCCAGTTATTGTCAATACTCCACTACAGAGTCACTGTACACCGGTCATGAGTCTCTCAAAGACCGTATGGACTGTAAGTAGATAAAAAACCATATAAATATATGTTAATTATATAAATACAAATGTTAAATAAATTTATAAATTTTTGTTTAGAGCAGCGTGAGTTGGCGAATATGCTGACAGCACATCCAGAGATGCACGAAAAACGTGACTCGCTGAGCAGTGGCTGTGCTACCATGGATGAAAAAATGGTGATTGAGCAGCCACCGCCACCACCACCCCAGCGCGATCCGTCGGATCCAACGATAAGCGCTAAAAAACTTCCAAAGAAGAGAAAATTCGATCCGTCGGAGCTGGAGGAAATGGACAAAACGAGTAATGTCATCAGCAATGTCGTCAGTTTGAATACAAATAAACAGGTAGTTTGTGCTCAGCAGACAATGACACAACCTAGTATTCAAATTCCACATACAATACCATCGCTGAACCAGTCTCAGCTCTCACCTCAACAGACCCACCATCTCCAGCAGCAGCAGCAGCAACAGCAGCAGCTTCATCATCAGCAGTCGGATTGCTATCAATCCACCCAGACTGTGGTGCAACAACCGCCACAAAGTACGGCCGTCGATTATTCATTACGCGAGGAACCATCACGTTCGCGTCCACGACCTACTCCGATTCTTGACCTCAGTGAGTGGCGCGATCATCATGTACTTGCATTAAGGGATTCGCGTTATTATCCGGGTGTTATTAGAGATGCTGGTGGTCATGGTGAAATTTATGTTGAGTTTGAGGGTGAACATACATTAGTGAGGTACAGTGATGTGTTGGGTGCTGGTAAATATGATATTATTAGTGATGCTAGCCCGTCAGTAGGACAAGTTAAAGTGGACGCTAAAGTTTGTGTTAGATATTTAACGACGGGCGCATCCTTTATTAATGGGACTGTGTGCAAAATATCGACAAAGCCTCAGCCGAGTTTTGTTGTTAAAATTCAGCGGGATGACGATAAGAGTGAAACTATTTTTGTTAAACGAGCGGATTTACGGCTTGTCCAGCCTCCGTGGTGGGACGAGCTGGAAGAGAGTATGATGGAAAGTGAGCCAAGAAGGGTTGATTCAGTTGGTTCGTTAATTTATTATTGTTTTTTCCTTCAGTTTTTAATTTATCAAGTTATATAATTTAATTATATTAATTTAAATTTAAATTATCAGATCATGGATACAGAAATTCTCTAGATGCTCCAATGCCAATTCTTCTGCATCATACCTCTCACTTGCCAGGTCACAATGACTCCAGCGGATATTACCGTACTACGGGAACTAGTCCTCTCATGACAATTAGCACTCCAGTGCATTCTGCCAATGCAACTCTGAGCAACGGCAGTAGACCTTACGACGATCTGGAGAGCGAGGATGATCTCGATAGGGAAGATATCACATTTCCCTCAGATGCAGGTTAGCACAATCATTTTGTCATAGACGGAATAGACATGTTGCATATTTATCAGCGACGTCTACAGACAATATGATTTAATATTAAGCTTATTGTGTAAGTAATGTATGGATATATTTAACTGACAGATGCAAAATTATCAGGGAGCAGTAAACGGAGTAGTATGCAGAGCCGTGGCAGTACCAGTAGCTTAGTAGAGCAGCGTAGTATAACCCCCCGTTCTCAGGCAGCTACACCCAGGTATGTACAGCATTTAATAATTGAGTGTATCATTGAATAATAAACTTTAATTTACACAATAAATATTTATCACCAGATCTCAGGCGGCAACGCCACATAAATATAAAAAGGGTGACATAGTGGCCACTCCAAATGGAATTAGAAAAAAATTTAATGGCAAACAATGGCGTAGACTGTGTAGTAAAGAAGGCTGCTCAAAAGAAAGTCAACGGCGTGGTTACTGTTCTCGTCATTTAAGTTTAAAAGGTTCAGGTTTACGTGGACCCACAAATGCTTTTCATGGTGGTGGTGAGGAAACATCTAGAGACTCAGATACCTCACCAAATTACAGTGATCGACGAATGGCTGGAAGATTTGATCAAGAAGAAACAGAAGCTGCCAATATGCTCGTATCATTAGGGAGTTCACGTTCAGCAACACCAGCATTCTCATCTCCAACAGCTCATTCTTCCATATCACCCTGTATAAGTCAATCACCAGTTCCGCCTCTAGGATTAAACCAAAACAACGTATTTATGCCAATATCCAGTCCAGCGCATCATGCAACGTCACTTATTTCGCCTGGTGCTAAATGGAAACACTCGCCAACGCAGCAAAGTTTTACTGTTCAGTATCAGCAAGTTATAAAACCTGAACCAAATCGTATGGTGAGGCCGAATCGG
The DNA here is from genome assembly GCA_964016945.1 of Microplitis deprimator. Lineage (NCBI taxonomy): Eukaryota > Metazoa > Arthropoda > Insecta > Hymenoptera > Braconidae > Microplitis > Microplitis deprimator. Next base: position 18,019,748 of record OZ024709.1, on the reverse strand, counting down.
CCTCCACAGACAGCCCCGGTGCCACCAAATATGGGAACAAGCGTTATCCGAATCTCACCAGTTGGACGTGCAGTGCCCATGCAAAATCCTACATTGACTTGGTCTGAACAGGGTCCACCGTCGCGACATCCTTCAGTCGTGACGTCTATTACTCAGCAGCAGCAACAGCAACAACAGCATCAACAACAACAACAGCAGGGAATAATTCTCCAGCATGCACTTACGTCTAACAATGGGTTCGCAAATCACACGGAGATAAATGAGCAAAATACACAGCTCTTGAAATCACCACATTCACCGCATATTTCTCTTCCGGTCCCTACTTCTACACACAATGTAAGCCTTATTCATAAATCTCAAGATATTCCTGTCGACTATGCTCAACCCCAGATACCGAATCAATCAATTTACGGTTTACAATCTCAGCATTCACATCAACAGTCTCAACTTCATCATCATCATCATCATCACCATCATCAACAGCAGCAGCAACAACAGCAACAGCAGCAGCAACAGCAGCACCAGCAACAACAACAGCAGCAACACTTGTCACAGTCACAAGCACAACACGATAAGAAATATCTGGTTATAAAGAATGGAACTGAGGTGCAGTCGGTACATATCACTCAAGATGATAAGTACCGACAAGGCATGATGAATCATATGGAACAGGTGCAGTCACAATTACATCAAACTACATGTCAACCACCACAATCTAATGTGATACCGTCCGCTCATACTGATAAAATGTCAATAATATCACAGGTAAAGATCGTCATCATAATATCGCGTCTAATTACAAAAGGACTTATATTTTTATACGCCCTTTTGGCTTTAGTCACTAACTTTGAAACCAAAAGGGCGTATAACTTTTTTTTTAATTGCTAATCGTATTGTAAACTCATTCTAAAGCTAGAAATTAAAAAAAAATTTTGAAAGACAAAAGGGCGTATAATTTAAATCATGTGCCCTTTTGGCTTTTACAGTTTTTTTTTTTTAATTTTTAGCTATAAAATAAATCTGCAAAACGATTGGGAATGAAGAAAAATTATATACCCTTTTAGCTTTAGAGAGTTTTTGTAAAGCCAAAAAGGCGCATAAAAATATAATGATTTAAAAAAAAAAAAAAAAACTAAAAATATGCACTTGTAGAAAATTTTAAAAACTATCGGGGCAATTTTTAAAAATTTATCATTATTAAAAGAATCAAAAAATTATTAGACGCTAGCTAATTTCAGTATCATAAAATGTAAGTCTTTATTGAAATTATTAACGCGATATTTTAACCACAGTAATAAGATTGTTTATTTTATTTAATAACTCTTTCAATAATTATCATTATCATTGTCAAAAAATTAAATTTATTTTTCACAGCCGGGAAGTAAAGTAATTGGACTTCATATAACGCCTGTGGATTTATTAAAGACTCAACCAATGTCAACTGGCGTTGTTATGTCAACAACATCAGCTATCACAAATACATCAGCACCCACCAGTGTTTTTCAACATGTTATTGTTCAGCCGAGTCATTTAGTTCAAGTACCAAAGCCGTTGTCTCACTGTGAAGACAACAATAAAAGCAACGGTGTTGTCTGTAAGTATTTATTTGATAAATATTTGCTTTTAAATAAACAAATACATAAAAACACCACTGATATATTACTCCATTTTCATATGATAAAAAATATAACTGTGTATTATTTAATTAATTAATTACATATACATATATGTTACATTAATAATTAGCTGCATGTAAAATGAATTTAAAAATTAAATAACAAGGATTCCACAGATGCCAGTCATGAAGTATCTCCTGTATATCAACACCATCCTCCGCCATTGCACAACAGCAATTCAGTGCGCAATTGGAAAAAAGGTTTGGATCATCAACTGATGTGTATGATCTAAATAATTAATGCTTATTGCAGGCTTTTATTACGTCGGTGGTATTATCCATGATAATTAATGCGATGCCTACTTATACTAATTCTTTTAATTTTTATAAATAATTTTAACATTTACCACCGTGCGTCATACAACTGCTGGACAATCCTCGCTTCACTGCAGTTTCTTTTACTTATTAATAACCTCTTGAACTATTGTGTGTGTGTGTGTGTGGTTAAATTATAACATCATAATCATTAAGCTCTACGATAATCCTTAAAATTGGTACAAAGCAACAAAACATTTAAATATTAAAAAAAAAATAACTTTATTTTCATCAACACTCATAATTCATAATGTATTGACTACTTGCGTATGTGTATATTTATGATAATATTATCCAGGGTTGCAGTATTGGGTCTACAAAAAAACTTATTTTCAAATTTCCTAAGTCTATTTTTTAAAATTTAAAAATAAATAAAAATTTGAATTTAAATTGCTACTTCCTGTGCTACGCTACTAACCACATTCATCGCAATTAACTCCAAAAAATTTCATTGCAGCTTTTTCCTGGCAGACAGTGGTAGATCAGCCGGAAGTGAGTCCACCACCATCGGCATTGAGTCCACCCCTTAGCGCACCACCAATACCATTGAATATTGGGAGTGCTGGTGAAGAACCACCATCGGGACCAGCACCAGATCCTATTACACCGGCTGAAGAGGAGGATGATGATGTGTTTGAAGCTGAGCCGACTACTCCTGCTGAAATAGAGGCTAATTCAAATAAACGACGTAGTCAATCTCTCAGTGCACTTCATAGTAAAGAGCCTCAAAGTCCGTCAGTTAAGGTATTTTATTTATTTACTTTAACTATACCTGCACTGAAAGTTTAAATACCTGCCCTGTTTAGAGAGAAGAAAGTCGTTCTTTTCTTTTATAAAAAACAGAGTCAGGAATTTAAACTTTCAGGTGCAGATCGGGTGAAAAATCGTATACACACCGCGGAAGAAGGTGAGATGTCCCAATCCACGTGTTTGCCACCCGGCAATTATACGCGTAGGTTGAAATGTCCTACTTTCCTCCCTTGCTGTGTAATACACTAATTATTTATATTTATATTTTATTGTAAATTAAATTTAATAGTCAAAAGATCCGCGGATAAGGCGTCCAATGAATGCCTTTATGATATTTTCAAAACGTCATCGAGCTGTTGTACATCAGAGACATCCAAACCAAGACAATCGTACAGTATCTAAAATACTAGGTGAATGGTGGTATGCATTAGGTCCTGAAGAAAAACAAAAATATCATGATTTAGCGTCAGAAGTTAAAGAGGCGCACTTTAAAGCTCATCCTGACTGGAAATGGTGCAGCAAAGATAGACGGAAATCCTCGACGACTAGCTTCAAGGGCAATGAATCGAGAAGCAAGCTCAATAGTACGGGAGAGGAAACGGATGTGGGTCCTTCCAGTGAAGATGTTCCATTGACACCGCGTGGTTCGGATGAAATTTACGTTCCTGTTACTGCTGTATATAATGAGATATCAAGTACTGAGGTAACTAAACATTCAAAAATTATGTAGTCGGTAGTGAAGGAGTTTTCAAATTCAAATCAATGGTTTTTTTTTTAAATTTATTTTTATCAGAATAATGTTAGTCAATCTCATCCACCTCAACGAGTTCATGAGCATCAAATGCAAACGGAAAACTCGGATTTTGGAGTAAAACAAGAGGAAGATGGTAATGCGTCTGACGATGATCATCAAATGGTTATTTGTGAAGATCCTCAACCAGATACAGACTTGAAAGCAAAACCCAAAGCTGCTGATAATGGTGTTGAGATGCAGCAAGACGAAAATACGGAAAATAATTTTAATCAGTCAAGATATTCACCGGTTAGTGGTCAGAATAGGGAAGGCCAGAATATTAATACAGAAATCACGTGCCGTCCCAAGCCTATTAAAGGTATTTTTTTATTTTTTTTAAATTAAATTATAATTATTATTGCCGTAAAAATAAATTTGAAATTTTTTGACAATCAGGTACTGAAACAACAACAAAATATCATCACGCGTCCATAGATAAAGGCGGAACAGTATCAGTACTGCCACCTTACTCTTATCTCAGTCCTGTAAATCCTACTGGAGTGTCGGGATTTCAACCAAAAGGAGGTGCTTTCATAACGATGCCAATATCCCCAAAAGTCGTTAAACCAGAACCTATAAAAGGGGATCAGCAGTACGCAACTCAATATAGTGTCAATAATTTAGTATCGAGTGTCCACAATGAAAACGGCCGAAGCATCTCGAAATTTACTGCTGCATCAGTATTGCACTCGGTAAATATTCATATATAAATACATATTTTTATTTTAGGTGCTTAAAAAATTTTTAAATAAAATTAATCTAATCTGTCATTGAATATCACCCGCCAAAAAAAATTTATTTCGCTTTCTCTACTCAACTTTTCCATCTCCACTCGAAGTATTTTTTTTACACTAAAAATTATCATGCGGATTAAAAATTTGCGATGTAAAAAATGTATAAAATAATAAAAAACTGTAACACGTGTATTGTGACGGTACTAAACAGATTGGATCAAAACCGATGATGGCTGTGCTAAAACATCAGCCTTTGCAGCCAATCACAACTCACCGTTCCCAAACAACAGTCGCTCCCTATCAACCCCCGCTTACTCTTACATTATTAAATAATGATTTGGTGGCTGTTTCTAAACAACAACAGGGTACCGCACAATATCTTGGACCAACTGGACAGCATCCAAGGATGTTATTCCCTAGTTTTCATATTCCTATTTCTGGTAAGTTATTTATTTTTTATAATTAATTATAAGAAAGTGTAAAATTTAATTTATTATTAAATTAATATAGACGCTGGAAATCGTAATGTATCAGTACAAGGTTTTGCTGTTACTGGAAGTAAAATAGAAACACCTAGTGTAATTGTCACTAAATCTCATTCACTTGTCACTAATTCAAATCCCAGTACACCGAGTCATCGTGAGTCAATTGGACATTCAATTGCTCGATTAGCGGAAACAGAGAAAAAGGATAATTTAATGTCAAATAATCACGTGCAATTTTGCGGTAAGTTTATTATTTATTTTTAATATTATAAGTTATGATCCTGAAATTTATGAGTGTGAATGTAGCAGACATCAGACAAATTTAAAATTATTAATAAATCAACTAAATAATTAATAAAATAAAATTTAAAAAAATGCGCATTTAAAAAATTTTGAAATTAATAAGTGAATGTTTTATAAATATTATTTTTTTAATTATTTACTCTATTTATTTATAATTTTAAATTTGTTTGATGTCTGCTGCATTCACACTCGTCTGAAATTGACAGACAATCAACAATTTTCGGATTTTTTTTAACAAATCAATTGAAAAAAAAATATAAATAAATAAAAGTATGCATATGTAGAAAATTTAATAAACTGTAGGTGCAATTTTTTTTTATAATTTATCGTTTTGAAAAAAAATCCAAAAATTATTAAACGTCGGCTAACTTCAGTATCATTATAAGTTAATTTATTAATTGAATTTTTATAGGCAATAATTTAAAAGTAGAACAAGAAAGGAAAGAAAGTGTTAGCATGCATTTATCCTCGGGTAGTGAAAAACACATGCAGCCATCAACGCCCCATACTCCTCACACACCTCACGCTAATCAAAGTGTCAGTGAACATTCCTCGGGTGTGTTTTACTCTGAAGAATCCTCTGGTAGGAATAACGACGCTGGACAGAATAAAGCTCCGTTTATGTTGGCACCAACACCTGCTCAACTTGGACGGGCTCCGTTGCAGCGAAGACAATCTTTAGGTAATTTATAGTGACCAGAAATTATTAAGTATTATTTATATTCATATTTATAATATATTTAATAATTATTTGTAGCTGTACCAACGTCAAATGCTGGAGACCAGGGAAATGCATCTCAACTTGCAGATAATCGTCAAAGAAATGTTACAAATTCCGAATCACAGGGACAAAATTCAGCGGAACCTTTAGCTTCTCCTTCGGCGTCTACTAAAAAAGGCTCATTCTTCAAGAAAAATGTTGAGGATGGAATGGATAGGTCAGTAATTATTATATTATCAGAGTCTCTTTTAATACTAAGTGTATTTATACGTGATAAGGTCAAGGGAGACATGTGATGGTAACCCCTTATCCCCCATTCATGAAGGTTCCCGTTTTTACCTGAAGAACGTGGTTTTGAAGATGTAAGGGTTTCGTCCTCTATTAATTTCTAAAACAGCCCAGAACACTTGAGATTATTCGGGAGCATTCTGCAACATCCCTGAACATTCTGGGAGCGTTCGGGAATATTTCGGAACATCCCAGAGCGTATTTAAAGTTTATTCTTTTATTCTAACTACCGTGCAATCTCATATCAACTCCCTGAGCGAAGCCGGGTACCCGCTAGTTAATTGATATATTTAAATATTTATTTAATTATTTACAGAGTTCTCGAGCAGGTAAACTTTCAGGAAAAGTTTTCATCATTACCTGAGTTTAAACCCGAAGACATACAGAGTCCAAACGCAATAAGCATAAACACACCAGCTGGGTCTTCAGTTCACACACCAGCAACTGCTGGTCTTCATTCATCTAATATATCACTTCAGAACTCACGTAAAAAATCTGGTCTTGGATCTCACAGAGCATCAAGTAAATTATCTCTTATAATTATCTACCATAAATATTTCATACTTTTCAGTTATTAAATAAATATTATTATTTTTTCTCTGATTAGTGAATGAGGAAGACGCGGAGTCAGACATTTCCGTCTCAGCAACACCAAAATCAACGGCAAGCGTTAAATTAACAGGCAACACATTTTTCGGTCCCGATTTCAATGTCGACGCTTTCAGATTGAATTCCGAATTAGGGGGTGAGGGTGAAACAAATTCACCAAGAACGCCAAAAACTCCAGGCGGGGGAGCGAACACTTCAGTTGGAAGTGCTCGTGCAGATAATGAACGTGGTCCTCGTAAAGTTCTTGAACGACGTCGGCAATTAGTGATGCAACTATTTCAAGATCAAGGATATTTTCCATCTACCCAAGCCACTTCAAACTTCCAGGCAAAACATTCAGATATATTTCCTAATAAAGCTAGTTTGCAATTAAAAATACGTGAAGTTCGTCAAAAATTAAATAATTCTGGTTCTATTCCTCCAATAAGTGCTAGCAGTCTTGTTAGTCCTTTACCAGTACCAGAACCTTCACCCAATGTTACTGGTAAGTTTATTTTATTTAAATAAAACTTACTTATGCATAACTGGGGCTCTAAAGATTTTTTTATAATTAAATACACAGTATTTTAAATATCACTGACGCCCACTCGGTGACATTAATTTGTACCGGGTCATATTATAATATTGAGCTGAGGGCAACATGACCCGGTACAAATTAATGTTACCGTGTCCATCTTACGGCAAATAAATAATTATATATATTTTTTTTTAATTCAATAAAAAAATCTTTGGAGTCATGAAACTGCATAATTACTAAAAAATTAATGAGTTAATTATAAATTATAAATTATTTATTACAGGATCAGTTCCTTCAACATCAATGGGAGCTCCTCAATCACTACCTGTAAGCAGTAGTGGTAGCTAGCGCCCATATACCAACTGTGATAATGTAAATTCTCGTGTTTCTAAACACGAGTATATAATAATTCTTTGAATATAAATTTTATGGCGTTTGGATTAAGAAGAAAAAAAAAATATAACGTCATCAAGATAAAGTTTTTTTATTTTACGAACTATAAAGTTCTCTATTATATTTTACTTGATTAAAAATATCAATGCGATACTAGTGCAATTTAATAAACAATTTTAAGAATAATTAATCAGTACGAAAGGCTAATTAAAATGTTATACATTATTAAAGCTCTAGTAATTATCTAGAGTATACATATACAATAAAATAAAATTATTCATCTATGATGAAAAGTTATTATTATTATTATTATTATTATTATTATTATTATTATTATTATTATTATTATTATTATTATATACATTAAATATGTTGAGTTATCGTGACGGTTTGTCTTTTATATTAATGTCAATTACTTATATTATTAATAATAATTATCTAAATTCGAGCAATGCAACTAATTATCGTAAATTTAAAATTGATATGCCAGTGACAGATTTAAAAGGCCTATGATATTTTTAATCATTGTTGAACAGTCCTAGGATGTTTACAAATAATCAGCAACTTATTACATGATAATAAGGTATAATTATGTATAAAAATATTAATAATAATAATAATAATAATAATAATAATAATAATAATAATAATAATAATAATAATATACTGATAATAATGTGAAAATATAAAAATACAAATTTAAATAATAAAATTTAAACTCGTAATAGAAATAAACAATTATTATAAATTTATTTAAAATAATTATAAAGATAAATGTCATTTAAAAAAAATAATAATAATAATCTCTACCGAATTATATAAAACGATACTGAATATTGCACAAAAATATCTACGTAACCGCAAATTGTCTTTGTGTTTTTTGTTGTAAATAATTATTATTATTTCTATTATTATTACTATTATTATTATTATTATTATTATTATTATTATTATTATTATTATTATTATTATTATTATTATTATTATTATTATTATTAATATTATTATTATTATTATTATTATTAATATAATTATGTAGTATTTAGCTGTTGGATAGTATGGAGAAAATTATTAACAATTCTTAATAACTATTATTATTATTATTATTATTATTATTATTATTATTATTATTATTATTAAATAATATAAAGATAATTGTGAATGAATTATTCACCACAAAGTCTTGACACAATAAAGGACTGAATTTTTTTTTTTTTTTTTTTTTATGGAGAATAAATAATTCCATTATTAAAAATTTAATTGTAATAAAAGAAAAAAAAAAAGAAAAAAAAAATCTAATTAATGCCATCGTACGGCAAAATGTATATGATAATGGTACGCGTTGAATTTATTGTTAATAATATGATAAAAAATGAATTATCTGATAAAAATGAAAATTAAAAAAAAAATGGATGATATTAATAGTAAAGAGTTTCAGATATATTATAATGAAGAGGATAATATTTCCGAAAGTACTTATCGACTGTTTTTAAATAAAACTTTGCCATTATTCAACGTAGCACAACACTGACAATTATCTTATCAGTCTTACTTTATATTGCATAGATTTTATGTCGAACATGTATGTTTATACTTTTTGTTTTTAGTTCACCATGACATCCATATCATATTTTACATCTTTTATATATTTTTTTTACATACCATATTTTTACTTAAAGATATCCTACAAAAATTATTACACTTTTTTTATTTAATTTTTACATTTCTTGTCTATTAAAAAAAATTTTATTTTACAAAAAAAAAAAAAAAAGTCATAATTTTTATGAATTCTTACTTTGTCCGCGAAAAATTGAAATATTTAAAAAGCAGGATATCTTTGAATATTTTATTTTTATTGCAATCGAGTCTTGTAATTTTTTTTTTAATTCAAAAATTTATTTTATTTTTTACGACAAACATGATAATTTTTTTTTAAATTATTTTTAATCAAAATTTATTTACGATGTAATTTTTTTTCCAATTAAATTAAAATTATAATTTTATAATAATGAATTTTTCCACTGAACACGAGCTTACTGATAAAAATAAATACGTTGAATTTTGGCGAGATTGTTGAATTTGGCTGTAAAGTAGATAATATAATTAGTTAATAAATAAATAATTAATTAAATAAATGAATTTAAATAAACGTAAATAAAAGTTATTAATGACTTAATAGAATAAACTTCCGATCGAACTTACAAACAAGCTATAAAATGTAATTATAATCTAGTTGAAACAATATTTGTCTGATATAGAGTAAATCAGATTTAACTCATTAAATATAATTAAGAATTTAATAAATCATAAAATCTAATAATTAAAGCAAATAAGATAATTTTTAAAAATAACAAAAAAATAAATAAATAAAAGTTAAATATTAAAAAAAAAAAAATGTGAAATGACTAGGATGTGTAAATACGTGTAGATAACACGGGATATGTAGACTTATAAGTAAGAAAAATGAATGAAAGCAAGATTAGGTTTTAAAAAAAAAATTTATTATTATAAATATATAGATATATATATATATATATATATATATATATATATATATATATATATATATATATATATATATTATTATAACAATGAGCCTTTGTATATTGTAGACTTTATTGTGCTCGGGATTGTTTACTCCCCATAATTTAACTCCAAAGTTATAAATAACTTTTTTCCATAAAGTGTTCTGTCACTTTTATTTGTAAATATTTTTATTAATTAATTACTTATTATTAAATAATAATTACCATAGATTGCCTCAATACTAAAGTTATTATTTGTCATTAATAATTAAAAAAAAAAAAAAAAAACAAATAATAGCTGGTTTATTTAAACGTGAGACATTTTACACTAGTTAAATTTTATAATTAATTAATTAATTGTCATTTATACATTTTTTTTTAATCAATTAAATATTCAAACATGCCTTCCAAACGGAAGTTAAAGCGCTTCCTTTTAAATTTCATATCAGTTTAATTATTTAAGTTTAATATTATTAGCTTAATAATTAATAATATACTTTAATTATTTAACTAGTGTAATGTCTTGCTCTAATCCCGCTCAAAAAAAGTTTAATAAAAAAAAAAAGATAATTATAAATAATTTTTTTACTCGCGTAAATTAATAATTAAAAATAAACAACTTTCCAGTATTGATTAAGATTCGAGTATAAAAACTTCGGTAATCTAATAATTAATTACAATTGTTTTTTTTTTTGTATCTTATGTCTTTCGTTTTATTTCTCTCCACCCCTCGTTTTTATCTGAGATATTATTATATTAATTAATTAATAAATAATTTATAGTATGATGATAAAAAATGAGTTTTTAAGTTTTATGTTAATTAGCTGCCATACCCAAGTGACTGTGATCTAGAAAACCGGAAGTAAAGTTATATGGGATGGCTACTTGACAATGTACATACTACTGTTTTCTTCATCATACAGTAATTATTATTATTATTACTATTATTATACTTTATTATTATTATTTTATTATTACTATTATTATTATTATAATTATTATTATTTACATTAAATTAATTGTGTACAACAAAATTAATTATTAATTAACAGTAAAAAAAAATTATGCAATTTTAAAAAAATTTAATTTTTTTTTCCGTTGTGTTTTTTTTTAAGCGGCTATTAGTTTTATCTCTACTATTATTATTATTATTATTATAATTATTATTTTATTGTCAAATGTTCAATTTTAAAATATGTTTAAACTTGTTACGTATAAATGTACATTAATCAAGTATAATGTTATTGATAAACACCTGGCATATGAAAAAATAATAATAAATAAAGAAAAAAAAATAAAATATTTAAATCTATATAAATAATAAATTCTACCATTATTATAATAATAATTATTATTTAGGGGTGCGCGAATAGTTCGAACTTACGAATTATTTGTTTCGAATCGAATCGAATTTATTCAATTCAAACTTTCGAATTTTCCGAATTATTTGTAAATTCTCGAATTATTTAAAAAATTTATTTTGAACGACAATTGAAATTTCTGTCAAAGATAATTAGAGCTCAGACACTAATCTACGAAATAATTATTTTTGATCACTTTAAAAACTAAGCTCTCCATTAAATAAAATTTGAAATTTGAAATCTGATGAAAAACTGTTGAAATATTCAAAATTCGAATTATTCGATTCGATTCGCACACCCCTAGTATTATTAATAAAAAAAATATCCATAGACGTTTCAGGATGAGGAGATCCTACATCATGCGCAAATACCCGATAAAAATAATAAATAAAAATATAATGGATATATATTTAAAAAAAATGTATTTAATATAAAAATAATCTGGATAATTATCATCAAATGGCATTAAATAATTAAGTTGATAAAAATATAAATATAAATTATTGTAAATAATGAATATTTCTACACATGTGCCCTTGTATTAATGGTATTTTAGTTAATTGGACCAATTATGAAGTCAACTACCAATTACTGTGTATAAAATATATGTGTAGTCATATTTAAAAGTAGAATAATTATATAATTGTTAAAACAATAACTACTTAATTATCGCAATATTTTTTTTTAAATTTATAAATAGTAAATTATTAAATTAATCATTTAATTATAATTTGATATTTTTATTTATTTATAAATAACTGACTAGTGTTATTGTTTTATCAATTATCTGATAATAATTGCTTTGTAATTATAAAATATCATGTGCCATAATAATTGAGGGATAAAGTAAAAAAAAAAAAAAAGTAAACTGTAAAAAAAAAAAAATGATATAAATATTTTCTATGAAAACGCTTGAAAAAAATCTTCTCTGCATGTCTGGTTTAAATAATAATATAAATAATAATTACTGACAATTATCCCTTCCAGGAGGTGAATTCAAATCTACAATTTATTAATAATGTAGATATTCAAATTTTTGTTTCATTTATCGTAAGGTTGTAATTAATGATAAATGAAAAAAAAAAAAATTATTATTAATAATAATGATAATATACTCATTAATAAATTATTGATAAATAATAAAAGTAATATGGAGAAGACAATGTAATTAAATCACGCGATTTAAATTATAAAATAGTTCAGTCGGAACTCCGAAATAGGAGACATTTTTGAAAGTTGGTGTAAATTTTGTTGAAGATCTAAAATAAAAAAGTCATGACCCCAGGGGTTGATGTAAAAAAAAATAGAATCATCCCCAAAAACATATTTTTGGAAATATTTCATAAACAAAAAAAAATTTGTAGAAAAACTTGAAAGTAAAATTTGTAGAGAAAAAAAATTCACGTAAAAAGGATGAAATTTTTTTTTGTATCTAAAAAAAAATCAAGACAAAATAAATTTTTGAAATTTCTAAGCTTAAAATTACTGAATTTTTATAAGGGTGGAAGTTTCAAAAATCTATTATGGGATATTTTTTATAGATACAAAAAAAATTTATCATACTTTTTTATGTGAATTTTTTTTTTGTCAGCCCCTGGGGTGATGACATTTTTATTTTTGGAAATGCGTGCGGATGACATCATAAATCTTCAAGGAAATTAGCATCAACTTTCGAGAATTCCTCCTATTTCGGAGTTTCGACTGGACTAAAAGTCCAGCGTGAAAGTAATGTAGAAAACGTCATGATAGACAGCATATTCGATATATTATATGCCTTATAAATTGTAATTATTAAAAGCAACGGGCTCTGTAATTATAAATTGATTTTTAAAAAAAAATAAAAATTTTTTATGGACAAACTCCATAACATTTGTTGGATAGCAGCTACAAAGAATAAAAAAAGTTTCGGCGTAAATATATTTTTGAATAAAAATATGAAAAAAAAAAAAAAGAAAAAAAAGAAAATAAATTATTTATCGATGGATAGATTATCGAAGGACAACTTGTTGATAATAAATTATTTGTCAAGTAGTATTGTAAGCAATTGTGAGATAAAATAATTATTAAAATAATAACGGCGACTTTAAATAAATGAAATAAATAAATACAGTTTGTTAAATAATTACTGGAATTATCAGTTTGATAAAAAAGACGACTGTTAATAATTTAAAAAGTTATTAAATAAAACTAAAAGTAACAATAATAAAAATAAAATTTTAAAATCCGTGTTGACAATCGCCAATATTATTATTGTGAATTATAAAATGGATATGCCTTAAAAAGGATGTGAAAACATTTTAAATTAATTAAATTTAAAGTTAAATAAATAATTTGTTTATTTATCGTTTAGTTCATTTTTCAAATTAATAATTAAAACTTGATACTGAAGTTAGCCGACATCTAATAATTTTTGTCTTTTTTTAAAAACGATAAATTTAAAGAAAAAAATATTTGAAAAAATTGCACCTATAGTTTTTTAAATTTTCTACATGTGCATATTTTTAGTTTTTTTTGCTTTTAATTAAATTGTTAGAAAAAAAAAACCGAAAATTGTTAATTGTCTGCTAATTTCAGAATTATTGAAACTTACGAGTGTGAATGTTGCAGACATGAGGCAATTTATAAATTTTAAATAAATAAATAATGAAATTAAAAAAAATGCGCGTACGGATTGTTCATTGATCTAAATACGCATTTTTCAATTTTTATTCTATTTACATTTTATTTATTTATTACAAAATTTCCCGGCAAATCCAAATTACGGTAACTTACGGAGTTTGCGTTAAGTTACGGCAAATTGCGGTATTTTACGGTAAAGATTCGGTAATTCGCCGTAAATTTTGCGGTAGCATTGTAGTATTTCACTGTAAACATGTAGATTTACTGCAAAATTACGGACTTTAACTACAAAGTATTCAACTGTGCTACGGTAAAAATTCCACTAATTGCGGTACATTACCGTAAATTGTCGTAATTACCGTATTTTTTATCACAAATTGTCATATTTGACCGTTATTTGCCGTATTCTATCATAAATCACCGGAAATTACCGCAGCATGCGGCAAATTACTTTCGGTAAATTATTTTGCGGTAAAATTCGGATCCGCTAGAGCAGACATCAGATAAATTTAAAATCATTAATAAATAGAGTAAATAATTAATAAAATAAAATTTAAAAAAAATGCGTATTTTAAAAATTAAAAAATTAATAAGTGCATTTTTTATAAATCTTATTTTTTAAATTATTTAGTCTATTTATTTATAATTTTAAATTTGTCTGCTGTTTGCTACATTAACATTCATGATCCGCTACGGAATTTTTAAAAATTGACACTTGTCAGCTACATTCACATTCATTAAAACTTATTGTTGTTGTATTATTTGTCTTTAAATTTAAATAGTCAAAAATAATCTGTCCTTTCGAATGCAATAGTTACATGAGAGCCCATAATTATACAGATAAATTTATTGTTTAAAAAAACCATGACTCTGATTATTAATTCAAAATATCAACAAAACTGTCCACAATTATTACCATAATAATGACAATTTAAATTTAATTTTAAAAAATAATTTAAACTAAAAAATTGAGATTTTAATTTACGAATAATTATCTACTGTAAAATTTTACGTTAAAAAAAATTAATTATCCGGATTTATTAATTAATTTTATCAAGTCGTTTTTCTACATTTCATAGGCAATATTTATTAAATTATAACAGATTATTATTATAGAGTTTATTGTAAAACTGTTTAATTATTGATAAGAATATATATATATTACTATACAATACAATACACTGGATATATATAAATATAAATATAAATAAAAACTATCAATAATGAATAAATAAATTGAAAATATCCATATATATAAATGATATTATATACGTATATAGTATCGAAAGTGCACGTTAGTAGGATCATATATCTACAAGAAACGCTTGAGAATATTTTTTCAATGCCAACTAAATAACTATTCCATGTAAAAATCAATGTAATAAAATTCAATGCACAATGATACGCATTTTTTTATTATATTAATTCATATGTTTATTCTAATTACATTTTTTATTTTTATTTTAAAAAATTTATCAATCGATTTAAATGCTTTTGGTTTTAAAAAACTTAGTTAGTAATTTATCTATTTATTATTAATTAATAATCAGTGTCATTTAAGTCGTTGAATTTTTTCCATTTCTTCATTGTTGAACCTCAGTACTGTTGCAATGGCATTCAACATATGTTTACGACTGGACGGATCACTACTGGTTAAATAATTGACTACGACATTTTTTAAATACTCCAAATTGGCGCCTTCCCTTGATTTGCATGCTTCTAATCTAAAAAAAAAATATGATTATTATTTTAATAATATGTCGCGTTACTAATTCCTAAAGGGCTTACATTTTTTTTTATTGCTAATCATATTGTAAATTTATTTTAAAGCTGAAAATTTGAAAAAAAAATTTGAAAGCCAAAAGAGCGTATTTTTTTTCATTGCCAATCTTTTTCTCGACTTGGGGCAGAGGTATCGTTTTTGGCCAGTTTTGGACACTAAAAATTTAAATTAAATAATTTTTAAGAGACGCAATGACAATTTATTTTGAAATTTTTTTAAAAGTTATTTTTATCCCGCTATTGAAATGGAAATTTTATTTAAATACTTTTTCATTAATTAAAATAAAGTAATAAATATCCAAAAATGGAGCAGTAGCCGCAAATACTACTTCTACTCTATTTTATAGCTTAATTTTTTTTCCAATTTTCAGCTTTAGAATAAGTCTACAATATTATTAGCAATTAAAAAAAATTATGCGCACTTTTAGTTTTAAACTTAATGACTAAAACCCAAGGGCGTATAAAAATATGTCCTTTTGGAATTAGTGATATATAAATTATTTGATTATTTTTAATTTATTTAAAAAAAATTACCTTGATATTTTAGCTTCCAATGATTTTATTTCATCAGCATGACGTTGGGTGACAGCCAATAAATCGCGTTGATTTTCACGTAAATTATTTTCTAATTCACTATTTTGTTTTCTTAATCCTGCGACTTGAATTTCGCGTCTTGACAATTCTTGAGCGTAATGAAGTAAAGGAGGATTATCAACTGAAAGCATTGCGGAAACAAAATCTGCAATGGGTTCTGGTGATTTATTATTAAAACCTGATTTAGAGTCCATAGTTGAAAGTAAATTACTGTCTTTTTTTAATAACATAGTACGGATCGAAGATTTCAAAGTTCTAATTTCCTGATCCTTCTCTTCAATTACAGCAAAAGAACGTTCACGCTGACGCAGCAGTTGATGCTCAAGATCCGATATTTTACCTCGATATTCACTCTCTTTTTGCGACAATATTAAATTAAATTTAGTTCTCTCTTCATTAAATTGTTGAGACTGTAATTCCATTTTCATCTGCATTTCATTTTCACGATAATTTAATTCTTTCGATAACATACGGATTCTTTCTTCTAAATTTTTACTGTAAGTCTTTATCAAATTAACATCACTGCTATCATTTTTGTTGTCTTTATTATCACCATGTAAATTACTTTCAAGTGATTTTAATTTAATACTCATCTGTTCTTTATAAATTTCAAAATCACGTTGTAATGATTCATATTTTTCTTTATACTCATTTATGTCTTCATTAATGGAATGTAAATCAAGACTTTTTAAAAATTCTACAGAATAAATTATTTACTTAAATATATTATTTATTAACAACAATAATATAAATAATAATAATATTTATTTATTTATTAATCTAATTACCTTTCATATTAACTAAACTATTTTCCTGATTATTCATATCCAATAACTGTGCATACAATTCACGTATTTTGGCAGCTATTTTATTAGGATCTTCTGTAAACTCAACATCAACATGATCCCTATGCTCATGTAATTGTAATTCAGACAATTGATCTTTAAGTTTTTGTATTGCATGCTGATCAATTTGTCTCAGACGCTCATAACCACCGACAGTATCAGATAATTCTGCAAGTCTCGTCTCTAAACCAACGACCCGAGCTTCATGAATTGCTTCCAATGCTTTAGATTGTTGCTCTGCTGCAGCAGCTCTTTTGCGTTCCTATAAATAAATTAAAAAATTACTCCCCACTAATAAAATTATAAATTAATTTATTAAAAAATAAATTAACTTCATGAATAGCAATACGATGGTGTTTCCTCAACCCCGCGATCTCGGTCTGCAAAGACAAAAGCATCGGTGGTGTTTCATTAACAGCAGCTTCGGCTTCTTTTAATTTATTATTTGCTATTTCTAATTCAGCTTCAAGTACTTTGCTTTGTGTTTTATTGTTTGCTTGTTTTTTTAGTTCTTTTATCTGCTGCTCTAATGATTCTTTGGCACGACGCTCATCAGTAACTAGTCTTTGAAGTTCTCTGAGAAAAATTAAAATAAATTACGTAAATATATGAGTTCTATACAACGAACGTTTTTTAAAACAAATGATTTTTTACGAGGGTATTTTTCAATAAAAATAAATCAATACTTGATCATTGCTGAATTATCAACATGTTCTTTTTCTCTTTCATGTCGTTCCATTATTAATTTATACTTGTAATGTTCGACTTCTGATTGTACATTGTGTTGAGTTTTTTTCAACTTTTCTTTCAAATCTTTTATGGTTTTTTCGTACTGTAAAAAAACAATTAATTATTATTTGAGAATTACAATTGCAGAAAAATGGACTAAAGGATAACAATAAAATTATCAACAATGAGAAGTTTTGTCTCATATGCATCTTTATCAATCATAAAATCTGATATTTGTACTTAGAGTTGATACTGAAAGTATAAGTGTGAATGTAACAGATATGAGACAATTTATGAATTTTAAATAAATAATGAAATTTAAAAAAATGCACGGACTGATTTTTCAATTATCAAAGTACGCATTTTTTAATTTTCATTTTTTTTACATTTTATTTATTTATTTCAAATTTAAAAAATTTCCAATTGCCAGCTCAATTCATAATCCTGAAGTTAACAGACAATTAACAACTTTCGGACTTTTTTTTCCAACAATTAAATTTAAAAAAAAAAAATAAAAATATGCACATATAGAAAATTTAAAAAACTGTAGGTGCAATTTTTTCAAATATTTTTTTTTTTTAATTTATCATTCTTAAAAAAATTCAAAAATTAATAGACGTCAATTTCAATTCACGCTCATACTGAAAGTAGCAACCAATAAAAAATTTAATTATTTTGAATAAACAACTAAAATATTAAAAGAAAAAACTTTTAAAAATATTTTTTTGCACATTAGAAAAATTTTATTTTACTTATTAGTAACTTATTTATAAAAATTAAAAAATTTTCTGTCTGATAATTTCTCTCATAAAAGTTTTTAAAATTAATAATTAAATTTACAAAAATAAATCAATCAATAAAAATAATTTACCTCGTCGCGTTCAATTCTTAATTGTCGTCTATCAGCTTGAAAGTTTGCTTCCATTCTTGACTTTTCCGCAGACAAAGTCGCCAACGAATCCATCAAAACTCGTAATTGATTTTTTAATCCTTCTATAGATTCTTCTTTTTTTTCTACTACTCCTTTCTGTAAATCATCAACTAAATTAAGTCATCATTACATTTAACAACACCAAGTACTTACTAATTGTAATTACACTTAAATTTTACTTACACCATCAGTTCTCTTTTCAATGTCCCCATTGTTTGTTAAACTCTTACCCTCTGTTCTCGCGCGCACATCTTTTAATTCAAATAATAATTTTTATTATTTATTATTGTACACATATATTTTATTTAAAATATAAATAGACAAATTTAATCTGTCAAACTTACCATCGTCAGATGATTTTTTTTTATCATTATCAACAACTCTAATTTTTTTATTTTTATCCATTTTTTTATTTTAATAATTCATTTAATTTTTTAAAAACTAAATAATAAATACTTTTTAAAATCAATATAATTTAATTAAAAATCATTAATAATTAATATTTACATGATATATATTTTAAAAAATTATAAAATATGGTTATGTTATCATATTTGACGTGAAAGTTTTCCAGGTTGTAAACGTTGTCAAGTAAAACATCAAGTGACGTCAGACCATGTGACTAAATTTAAATTTAAAACGAATATCATATAAATTAATATTGTAAATTATATTATTTAAATTAAAATCAATTGTTAATTAAATAAATATACATTTTTTTTTAATAGTAATTTATTGTATGACAGTAAACGTAACTGACACCTCACAATTCTCACATTTTAAAATTAAAAAAGTATAAATATGATAAACTTTTTATGTAAAACTTACAACTATTTTTTTTAATTACATGTAATTTGTTTACGAAAAATAAAAAAAAAAATTGTATGGTGTCGGAGGTTTTCTTTATTACATTTTTGGTAAAAAAAACAATTCGGTTAAAAATATTGTAAAATGCTAGATTTTGTGATAACAAGAATGTGTACTTAATAAAATAAACTGTTGAGTAACAAATAGTAATTATGTTGGTACAGATTCAACGTTATCTTTTATCGGAGATTCAATTTCTAGAGTCACGGGTCCATTATTTTCAATTTGAACATTCATCATAGCTCCGAATTTACCATCTGAATAAAATAAAATGATTATTAATTTTATTTAAGAGCTAGTATAGATTAGTTTTCATGATATCAGCATCAAAAGTTTCAGTGTCTACAGGCAGTCGTAGCTACTTTCAGTCTAATGCCGCGAATTAACATCAGCAAACGCGTAAATTGTGAATGTCTTCAGTCAGCGGGCAGAAACAAACTTGTTTCGTCCCGAGGGAACAAACAAATAATTTTTCTGCCCGCTGACTGAAGGCTTTCGCAATTTAAACTCTGATACTTGACATTTTTTTAAAAGTAATTTCAGAGCATTAATTTTATTTACGTAAATGACAGTTCTGACTGTGATTAAATTTTATAAAAATTAGTGTCAATGATAAATTGTATTTATAGTTTCTGCTTAATTATAAATTGCAAATGACAATTAACGCTTACGCTAATAGTTGATGACACCATTGATCTTAAATTAACTTGTTTCTGACTGGCTGCTGACACTGAAACTTTGAGTTCCAATGCAGGTAATCATGAAAAATCTAGTGTGTAATTCAGGATGAAGACGATTTCAGATTTCAGGTGATTTCAGCCAACTTCACCCTGATGTAAAATCGTTTTGTTTCCTCCCTTGTCACACAATACACTATTAATTACCTTTAATACGTTCGGGAGTGTATTTTTGTTTCAATTCACTCAAAAAATGTTTATAAAATGACTCAGCTAAAGAAGTCGTCATCGCGCGATGAAAATCTAATTTATTACCCTTCATAACATGATAAAGTGTAAATTGACTGATACATAGAACTTCAAAATCTTTATCCATTACACTGGAAGCCCATCGTTTTCCAGTAGCCCCATCAAAAATTTTCAATTTCAATATTTTTTCAGCTCTAAGTTGAATAAAGAAATTAAACAAAACTTTACTGTTAGTATAATTTAGCCGGCGTTTACTTATTAATAAATTTAAAATATCTTACATGTACTCGGCATCAGCGATCGTGTCATCAGATTTAATTCCAATTAATACACATAATCCATTACCGATGCTGCTGATAACTTCTCCATTTACTGTTGAAAAATTACGAATTGATTGTTAATTAATTAAACAAATAAAAAATGGATTTGAATATTTACTTGACTTAAAAGCGCATGCGTCAGAATGTAACCTGAAAATAAATTAGCAAACTTACCTAAAACTGATGCTTTGGTCACTCGTTGAATCACAGCTTTCATTTTTAAATAATTTTATAGTCGATGAAAAGAGAAAAAATTATTATGATTTAAATATTTTCGTTTGATTGGTCAATCAGGTAGACACAAACCAACAGCGGTGTCTTTAATGTTTACAGGCAGCGGTAAAAAAAAAAAAAAATAAACAGTGAAAATAATGACAATTAAAGAAATTTTTGTTTTTTGTTATTTGTTTCTGGTGGTTCCCCAGCTGGCCTGAAGGAGCGCTTCCGTAAGGTCGGGTCTGAAGCACATTCTCAGGGTGTATAGTATCAACAAAGATAGTAGTTGGTAAAACTACCTAACTACTCAAAGTTGTACGTTTTTACCAGCTCTTTTAGCAGGAGACCTGTTGCCCTAACAAATGGGGAAAGATGGCAATTCTGGGCACTTGGTCGTTTAAAAAAAGTACTAAATATGAAGTTATAGGGCGACAACTGCTCAGGTGCGTCAGAAACGACCCCCGGCACGAGAAGAATAAGTAAAGCAAGTAAGGAGAGACGTAGAATTTTAATAAGAGGGCTATTGTCCTCAAAAATGGGCCAAAACGGGCCTAAATGCTGATTTCAGAGACATAATCTAAGAAAAAAATATCAAATTATGAAGTTATAGGGCGACAACTGCTTAAGCGCGTTTGGGACGACCCCCTGCACAAAAAAAATGATAACAGCAACAACGGGAAGCCGTGAAGTCTTAGCAAGAGAGCTATAGGTCTCAAAAATAGACTAATATGGACCAAAATCCCGATTCTGGCCCCATGATCTAAGATAAAAATATTAAATTATAAAGTTATAGAACGACAACTGCTTAAGTGCGTTTGGGACGACCCCCTGCACAATAAAAATGATAACAGCAACAACGGGAAGCCGTGAAGTCTTAGTAAGAGAGCTACTGGCCTCAAAAATGGGCTAAAATGGACCAAAACATTATTGCATTCATTGTAAATTCATTTTTTTTTTTTTTAACACGTGACTTTAATTATCAGCATTAACGCAATCCATTGTTTTCTTTCAACATTCACGTGTGAGTAAAATCCAACAAAAAGTACATCAGTACAATCAATAATAAAATATTAAAAAATAAATATTTCTAAACTGATCTAATACCATTTTTAAAACTATAATACTCATTTGTAATTGTTTTTTTTTTTTTTTTTTCTAATTACTTTAGACAAATATATAAAATGTATACGCTATTTAATAATATTAATTAATTATTGTTAAATATTATTAAATATTTCTACTGTCAACAGACTATAGAGTATAGTATAAAAAAGTATTAATTATTAAATAATTATATACAATTTAAAATAAAAATAATGTCAGACCCAGACGCCAAATGCTAAAATACAATAAAAACAACATTACTAAATTAAATATAACGTATAAACAATAAAACTAATTAAAATTTTTTTTAGACAAAACGAAATGAGAACTGCAGATAAAAAGCTTTAAAGCAAAAAAAAATAATAAATAAATAAAATTCGTGCGTGATCTTGAGTACGATGAAGAGTAAGAAGCAACAGCTGTATAAAATTGTTGACGTGACATCATAAAGTAGCACCAGGCCAGTCACCGAAATTTACCCCAGACTCATATAATCATCGTTGACTTTATTATCGGGCAATTATTGTAGCTTGGATTAACGAACTGGAGGAACAATGCAGCATCTAGCGACATTGCCGTTATTCACCTGCATCGCTATTTCAGCATCATACTCCATTGCATGCGTTTTATCACCATGACCAGCATTTGCTATTCCACATTGTCGTCTTTCTTTGAATAAATCCGCTACTCCAAATACCTAGAATCAATTATTTATTGTATTACTAATAATAATTGCAATTAGTAATTTATAATTCCTAGTAGTTACTATAATGCCAATAGGCATAATAATGATTTAATGTAATAAGTTATAAAATTACAGCATGTTCATTGATAAAATAACTGTATAATAATAATAAAAGTATAATGTTTTAATTCATTGAGGACACTTACAGTAATCAAGGAAACGATTACACCGATAAGCATTCCCACGAGAACATCACTCCAGTGATGCTTATAGTTCGAAATCCTTGACATTGCTGTTAACCATGCTAACAAAATAAGAACAAGCTGAAGAAAGTGTTTGAATATTCCGCTACCTTTCCAGGTTATTCTCAATTGCAAATATAACTGAAAAAAAAAAGAAATTAAATTTATATAGATGGGTATATAAATATTTTATTTATTTATTTATAAATAATATGGCAAATAATAACAATTATTATGGGTTTATCATTTTTTATGCTTACAACGAGATAAATCATGGTGTAGGTGGAGAGTGATGAGTGTCCTGACGGAAACGACAATCTGAAAAGACACCGAGCGATCAATTGAGACGAATCGTGACTTAAATTTCTAAATTACATTTATATATATTAGACCGATTCAAAAAAATCAGCTATTTTTCTTCTTCAAGAACACACTCTTAAAAATTTCAGTAGGATTAAATATTAATATTAAGTACCTGATTGTAATTTTCTAATTCCCATTTAAATAACACGGGGAAATAATTTTTTTTAAATTCGGAATTTCATGACTCATCAGCTAATTATTGTACCGGAAAGGCCAACACATATTCTTGTTGGAATTTAAAAACTCTATAAAAAGAATCTCTTATAATTTTTCGATAAATATACTCTTTCAAAAATTATTCAACGTCAAATTTATATTAATGATGAATTTCAGTATTATCTAACGTTCCAGTTCAAAATATTGGGTTCATCATGAAATGTCATAGGACTTGTTTTGTAGACCACTTTATTACTAATAACTCGTCTTTCATAGTTCGACCGAATTCTTCAGTTATTTATATTTAAATGTTAATATTTTAAGGAAAATCGTATACTGACCATTTTTGATTAGTTTTAAAACCGAAAATTATAGATTTTTTACTAAGTCATTTATATACAGGGAGAAAAAAAGTTTCGTCCTTATAGCAAAAGACGAGATAGCGAACAATATCTTTATAGTGACGAACATGATAAGCTTACGGTAACACAATTTTTGAAAAAAATATCAAATTATGAAGTTATAGGGCGAAAACTGCTCAGGCGCGTTCAGGGTGATGAGTTACACAAGAAAAATTAAATCAGCAATTAAGGGAAGCCATGGAGTCTTAACGAGAGAGCTATTGGCCTAAAAAATAGGCCAAAATGCGGATCTCAACCACATAATCTTAGAAAAAAATATCAAATTATGAAGTTATAGGGTGACAACTGCTCAGGTAACTTTAATACGACCCTTTGCACTAGAAAAATTATATTAGTAAGTATCGAAAGCGATAGAATCTGTTAAGAGAGCTGTTGCCGTCGACAATAGGGACAAGAGCTATTTTGTTACTCTAAGTAATTTTAGCTTATGAGTACAAAAATTTTCTTAGTGCTCTAAATCCACTTTGTTATTATAACAAATCAATTTTTTTACTGTAATATAACAGTTATTCCGCAGTTACATATCATTGCTAGGCGCAACAAACAGTTTTCTAGAGTTACAAGAACATCGTTATCATAACGAATGTTCGTTAACCGTATTAAGGCAGACTTTTGATACCGAAAGTTCTCTCATTTTCAGGTTACAAAAATTTCTTTCCGTGAATGGTAAACAATGAATACAATAAAGAATCATATGCTTCTTTGAGGGAAAAACGCGGATTAAAAAGAGATTTTTAGTACGATAGATGCATACTTAGCGCGCTTTTTTACAGATCAAATCTGTTTTTTAACTGATATAAATAACTAGCAATAAAATAAAATAAAAATAAATAATTACACTCTGTTAAATATCAGATAAGACTTTTCATGTTATTAAAATAATTAGCATCGATCTATTTGCGTGCAATCTAAATCACGACTTCTATTTTCATCCGGTTA
This sequence comes from Microplitis deprimator, assembly GCA_964016945.1. Lineage (NCBI taxonomy): Eukaryota > Metazoa > Arthropoda > Insecta > Hymenoptera > Braconidae > Microplitis > Microplitis deprimator. The sequence continues at coordinate 17,994,539 of OZ024709.1, read as the reverse complement.
CAACTTAACGACCTTACATACAAATTATTATATAACGCAATGAAGATCATCGTCCTCAACTCCCCATCGTTAGCTACAATAAAATACAAGCACCGGACTTAATAGAGTACTTGTTTAATTAATTGAGTACACATTCAAGTATAATTATGTATATATTATATATGCAGTACTCTACCTGATATCTTTCATCAGTCTCATAGTGACCTTAGACTCAGTGCATGTAAATTGATCATGTTCAATAAATTTATAATGATTTATCGGTAAGCTGCAATTGATACTTGGCTTACAGAGTTCTATAAATTGAGGGCGTAGTCTACCAATCGCATATTTAGCCACGTTAGTGGTCAATACCGTTGCTGCAGCACCAAACGCAAATGATCCGATCTAAAAATTAACGCCGACCATATTATTATTCTATATGAATAATTGTTTTTTTCTTTTTATTTCAAAGACATTGCATGTAATAATATCACTTTACTTGGTATCACGACCGATTTTCTCTTACCTTGTGATAGGTCAGTACCACCCAGTGTGGTATTACACGACCAAATAATACCATCGACGACTGTCCGCTGGTATTTTTAGCGTGTAGATATTCACCGAAAAGTATCTGAAAAAAAATATATATATTTAATAAATAAATAAATTAATCGATAGTGATTAACATGGATTATTTTATTGAATGTAGTTAAACTAGTTAGTAGAATAAGTTTAGTTTTATGCTGTCGGAACTACGAACTTAAATTATTATGTAAATATTATTATTCATTCATCTCCTTATCAACGGATGAATATGATAATTAATTTGTCGAATAACAATATATCATATAGATATTACACACATTAAGACTTGGAAACTAACAAGCGGCAAAATAATCAAAACATACAATTTTTTGACCGCAAAAAGAATCCGGGAAGAAATGAATAAATAAAAAAAAATATGTTGTTCATTTTATTACTTACCATACATAAAGGCATGAGGATTCCAACGGTATAGAGCATGGAATTGGAAACTGTTGACCTGCGGTGAGGATACATCAGTGATTCATCATTGCAAAAAAACCCTCGTTGGTAGGGTTGAGCAAACAAATGTAGTCCCAGTAACGCAAAACCAACTGAAACAACAAACAAATAAATAAATAAATATAATAATTGGTTAAATCAATATCTAGTGGTCAAATCTCTAGCCTCTGGCCCAGTGAAAAATCGATTTTTTTTTTTGTTCAACGATCCTCCTCAAGATCAAACGGACATAAAGTCAAAGGCACGCGGACTACGGACAGTACCAGTTGTTCTCGTGTGTGAAGATATATAATATTAGAGGGTTGTACATATTTACACGTTACTACTTACATGTAGTGAAATAACACCCAAAGAACCAAAGACCGGTTTTCATATCTTGAGACTAACGAAGTTTGACTAAGCCTGGTTATTATTTGACACTTTGAGCATTCTTCATACTCAAAAGGAGTCAATTATCACTTACAGTATACTTTATCACCCGTTCAATATTTTCTTTTTTATTATTAAATCATATATATGTGAACATGAAAACATACGTGATCATCCTGCCTCATATATTAGATATATGATACCGCATTTAATTTATATTTTTTAATAACACAACAATATTGTATCATCATGCTAATAATTATTTATACCATTATTATTATTTTAAATAAAAGACCTTGATTATTAGCGAAATTTTTCCTCTCATACTTTTCATTAAGTCTACTCATGCATCGACCGTAACGAAATTCGATCAAGTATAGGGACAATGATGACGCTGATGATGATGGCGATGATGATGTGGTTGATCGAGTACCCGGAAGAATCGTCAGCCTCGAGTAATAATAAAAGGTAGTTCATTGATGGCTACCACGAGTTATCGTTATAATCAACACCCATCTATGAATATCAATTATTCATAAATCATATACTCATGACAGCGGAAAACAAAACAATTAAAAATATAACGATCGATCTGATGTTAATGAGTAGTGACAACCACACACCTGTCTACAATCAGTATGCTAGCCTGAATGATTATTTTACCTGATAAGTAAGGTCATTCTCAGATAATACCTCCCACTTCTTAAAAGTATTCAATGATTTTGAACTGTCATAGCTGTATTAGAATTTTATTAATGAATTAAAAAAAAATCAAAGCGTCAATTGAAAAAAGGACAACGTAGTTACAGTTTTACCGAGATGTATAGATTTAAAACAACTCTTATTAAAAGAAACGATTAGAAAAAAACATTTTTAAATACTTTTAATGCTTTTGAATACTTTAAATACTTTTGAATCGCCTTTGTTATATGGACATTTAACATTGCAAATCATTTCGAATCCTTTCTTTTAATCAGGGAATATATTTACAGTTGTTATCAATTAGGAGTTAAACGAAATTTGTTAAATACATTTCAGAAAAACTTTCTTAGAATACTCTCTAATTTTTGTGATAAATTGAGCGCCAAAAAGAATTTAATTCTTTACCAATAGCCATGCAAGTGAAATCGATGATAATTTTCCCTAACAGTAACTTCGAACTCCGATCCATGATTCACCTGTCAAAAAATTAAAAAATTCACTTTTAGTAAAATGTAGTTTTTATCTGAAAAATAAAGTTGATTAGCAAGTGACAGGGCGTGATTAATAAGTAATTTATTTTTTTAAATGTCACATATATTTATGTTTAATTGAATTAGTTATAATTTAATGAAAGAAGCATAAAACTGGATAAGCATGCTGTCAAGTGTAATAAGCAGGTGTCATGTTGTTTAGATAACAAGAGATAAAAAGAATAAACTTACTCGGATGTTTTTTGTGAGTGACTGCTTTCAAAAACTGCTGCTTCAAACTGTCTACTGCGCGCCTCGAATGCGAAGCGGAAGTGTTGTGCTTTACTACCGACTTGTCAAAGTCACGCGATTTTCTCACATTAAACTGTATATAAGTATGTATTATTTTTATAACATACTTACACGTTATAAAAAACACATTACTATAAAGAGGCAATACAAATGAACAGTCCTGATAATTTTTTCAAGTTGTCCGATACGTATTATTATCAAAAAAGTTAAATAAAAAAATTGGTCTATCGGTTGACCCTGCGGACCAGCCCCAAAACTTCTCGCTGTTTTCGAGTTTGTTGAGCTGGAAAAAATTGATGCAAATATATTTTTGAGCTCTTCGAGCTCGAAAATACTTTTGTTTGCCATTGTTTTCGATAAATACCGTTTTTAGCATTTCTATCTCCCACGATATCTCGCGAACAAATTAACCGAGTGAGATAGCTAAGGCGGCAATCGACGCGTTTTATTTAATTCTAAAGCTAATTAGATTTTGGCGTCGATCGTCCGACTTATTTCTGAGAAATCACTAAAAAACTTGAAAAAAAAAAAAATTTTTTTTTTCGTAATTCGCAAATATTTTCGAGTCTACTTGATCAAATGATATGAAATTTTCAGGAAAGTTGATGGCCAACAAGCTCTTTTGATTGCCGCATGAACCATTCAAATCGGTTCATTAGTTAAAAAGTTATAGACCGGTCACACCCATACATACAGACACTCGGACATCATTCTGAAAATAGTCAGGATAGCTTCCTAGGATCTCAAAACGTCGACATCTGATGAAAACTTGATTTTTGAAAATCGGAGTGAAAATAATAACTTCCCGAAATTTTTGAAAATCATCGATTTTCTTAGCGGGAAGTTAAAAAATTTATCGTGGATGTGCATTAGTCTGTGGTTCAAAAAAGGTGATGGTACGGATATCTAGAGAACGACTTGACGAAAGGACTTAATTTTTTTTTCACAATCTTCAGGATTCCTCCAGGAAAGTTCCTTTCGAAAATCACTACTGTAGTTCTTTTCATTTTTTTTATAATAAATAATTACTGTTAAAACCGGAAATTTTACATGGAAACGAACACACTACAGCCGCTTTTATAAGGAATGTTTTCCAAATTCTTTTATCTTTTATTTTTATCTTTACGTATTATTTTTTTCTTTTTAACTTTTTTGATTGTAATTTTTCGTATCAGTTTTTTCTTTTTTTTGTTGGATATTATAACTGTATAAGTTAGCATGACAATTTCTATGAAAAAAGGTACGGGTGATTCAAATTTTTTTTCAAGTATAATATAAACATTCGAGACGTGCACTTTTGGATTATCCAAATTTTTCAATTTTACTTGGCATCAGCTAGAAGGAGCCAGCAATACAAATACGCACCACTAACTACCAAAGATATTATCTGGTAGACTGGCGGGAACTCCAAATATCTATCACTTTGTACTTCTAGATCCCCACCATCTTCATCACTTAATACTGCTGATATATATATGTATATATATATATATATATATATATATATATATATATATATATATTTATGTATTTATTTTAATGCATATATATATCGCTACAAAGCATACACATATATCCACATTAATTTATATACGATGTCGTTCATCTACGCGCCGCTTTATCAATTAATTAAAAAAAAGTTAAATCATCAATTGAAAAAAAGGCAATTTCGCTGAGATATAGATTTCTAAAAAATTACTTACAGTTGAAGTCAATTGGGAATTTAACAAAATTTGGAGATTAATTTTCAGTAACATCTTCATGTCTATTTTGTATTCCAAATTTTCAAATTTTATAGACTACAATTTATTCAACAAATTTTGTTTAACTTCTAAGTGACAACAACTGTAACTAATTTTTTAAAAATTCTATATTTTAGCGAAATTGCAACTACTTTGTCCTTTTTTAAATTAATGCTTTTATTTTTTTTTAAATTAATTAATAAAATTTTAATACACTTACGACAATAGGTCTTTTCATTTTCAGTGCGCATGTCTCAATATCCGCCATGTCAAGTGTGCTCAGCATTTTGTATAAGTGTCCGAAACTTTTGAATTGCCACCTTTGAAACATAGCGAATACGCTTGCGCTGAACTTATCGTGAAAAAGCCAATTGAAAGTCATTGCATATTTTTAAAAAGTGGGGAGGGGGCACTATCTGAGAACGCCTGTAATGTACTTTTTTGTCTTCTTTACTATTTAATAAGTGACTGTAAATCACAGATTTCTCATTCTCTAATAGTTCTCCGCACCATCGGCTTGAAATTAACTTGTTTCTTACTGGCTGCTGACACTGAATCTTGAAGTTCCGATGCAGGTAATCATGAAAAAAATGTTGTGTGATTCAAAATGAAACACGATTTCAGGCTGCGGGTGATGTCAGCCAACTTCACCCTAGTCTGAAATCGTCTTGTTTCATCCCTTGTCACACAATATACTATTTATCATTCATGCGATACAAGTGCTATCTTAGCGCACGCTCTTTTGTTCGCCAAATAGCTGTTTGCCCATTTAATTGTTTCTACGACATTTGTATGTGCTATACGATTATCTGCGTGCGATAAGTAAACTTGCAAGAACTGAAAAAAAAAAAAATTATTCAAGCTGTCCAGTCTGGAGTATCGAGTGTTCCAGCTGTCATGGACGTCCAAGATGGTCAGCTCCAGTTTTTTTTTTGCTTAACAAAAAAAAGCTCAAGACTTTATGATAAAGTATTTTTTTAAGAAAGATATAAAGGAATAGAGATATTTAAAAATAGAGAAATTTTACGCATGGTAAAATTTACGAATATGGAATTATTTAAGAATAAATATGTATAAGAATTGAGAAAAGTAAGTTCCCTGATTAAAAGAAACGATTCAAAACGATTAGAAACGATTCAAAACAATTCAAAACGATTCAATTTTACTACTATATAGATATACATTCATCATTGAGTGAATCGTTTTGTTTAATCAGGGTTATTATCTTGCCAAATCATTGAGATCATTTCGTTTTTTATTCATTACTATAAATATAATAAGCTCTTAAAATACTTTGTATAAAAGAACTAATAATTAATAAATTAATTGATTAATTAATAAATAATATTTAACTATTGTTTGGGTTGATCATTGATTCGTGTTCCACCGTATGAAGTTTCAATGTTTTTCAGTGGACTTGATTCATCCTAAAATCAAGGTAAATATAAATTAAAAAATTATAAATAATATTTTATAAAATATAAATATATATTGAGGATAATTAAAGAACTACACAGTTATTGTTAAATCAAAAAAAATTATTTCAATGGATATGTACAATTTTTTTTTTTTTTTTTTCGTTTTAATTACCAACGGAATTAAAAGTTTGGTATTAAATATATATGAACAAAAATATGTTCTACAATAGGTAATACATTAGATATACAATTATTTATGATATATAAAAGTTTTTAAGGCCTTTGGATATTTTAAAATTCTAGTACGAATATATGAAGCCAAAGTTCCGATAACCAGATGGCTGATAAAAATTACTGTAAAATTTTTACAAATTTATTTTCATACTTCATTAATTATAAATATTGTGTATATATTTGTATAAATAATTTAAAAACATTTTTGTCTTTCTGCATCTCTGCATTAAAGCACAAATATTATTGCATTCATTGTAAATTCATTTGTTTTTTTTTTTAACACGTGACTTTAATTATCAGCATTAACGCAATCCATTGTTTTCTTTCAACATTCACGTGTGAGTAAAATCCAACAAAAAGTACATCAGTACAATCAATAATAAAATATTAAAAAATAAATATTTCTAAACTGATCTAATACCATTTTTAAAACTATAATACTCATTTGTAATTGTTTTTTTTTTTTTTTTTTTTTTTTAACTAATTACTTTAGACAAATATATAAAATGTATACGCTATTTAATAATATTAATTAATTATTGTTAAATATTATTAAATATTTCTACTGTCAACAGACTATAGAGTATAGTATAAAAAAGTATTAATTATTAAATAATTATATACAATTTAAAATAAAAATAATGTCAGACCCAGACGCCAAATGTTAAAATACAATAACAACAACATTACTAAATTAAATATAACGTATAAACAATAAAACTGATTAAATTTTTTTTTAGACAAAACGAAATGAGAACTGCAGATAAAAAGCTTTAAAGCAAAAAAAAATAATAAATAAATAAAATTCGTGCGTGATCTTGAGTACGATGAAGAGTAAGAAGCAACAGCTGTATAAAATTGTTGACGTGACATCATAAAGTAGCACCAGGCCAGTCACCGAAATTTACCCCAGACTCATATAATCATCGATGACTTTATTGTCGGGTAATTATTGTAGCTTGGATTAACGAACTGGAGGAACATTGCAGCATCTAGGCGAAAGCCACAGCAGTCACGTCGATATTCTTATTTATTTGACAAGCTTAGAGCAAAGTCAGTTGTTTAGATTTTTTTTACAATATCAACGGACGTGATCGGCACTGCCGTTATTCACCTGCATCGCTGTTTCAGCATCATACTCCATTGCACGCGTTTTATCACCATGACCAGCATTTGCTATTCCACATTGTCGTCTTTCTTGGAATAAATCCGCTACTCCAAATACCTAGAATCAATTATTTATTGTATTACTAATAATAATTGCAATTAGTAATTTATAATTCCTAGTAGTTACTATAATGCCAATAGATATAATGATGATTTAATTTAATAAGTAATAAAATTACAACATGTTCATTGATAAAATAAATGTATAATAATAATAAAAGTATAATGTTTTAATTCATTGAGGACACTTACAGTAATCAAGGAAACGATTACACCGATAAGCATTCCCACGAGAACGTCACTCCAGTGATGCTTGTAGTCGGAAACCCTTGACATTGCCGTTGCCCATGCCAACAAGATAAGAATAAGCTGAAGAAAGTGTTTGAATATCGCGCTACCTTTCCATGTTATTCTCAATTGTAAATATAACTAACAAAAAAAAAGAAGAAATTGAATTTATATAATACACACAGTTTAAAAAAATTGTGTAAGTATCTATGTTAAAAACGGTCCGTGTTAAATTTTTTGTGTTAAATTAACGCATTTCATTGTGTTATTTTAAAATTAACACAAAATTTATGTTAAAAAGTCAATCGATAGTCACGGAATAATTATTAGAAAAATGAAATAGTGAAATAGACATTTTACAAATGTCAAATTAACTCAAAATTTTTTTTCTATTAATATATTAAATTTACCATTTACTAAAAGCTGGAATTTTTATCATAGTAATAAAAATTTTTAGTTACAATTTCGAATTATTTCATGTAATGTTAAAATTATTTTTTCGCTAAATAAAAATGTGTTTTTGTTTTTTTGAAAGAAATTAATTGATTTACTATTTAAAACTGCTATGAAATATTACGTGACTGTTTTAAATCTTGACTCTAATAAAAAAATTCTTTACTGTCAAACAATAGTTGAATGTTAAATAATAATTGTCGTGTCTATATTGATAATCTCAAAATAATATACAAATTACATTTACTAAATATCCATGGTACAAAAATAAAATGTAAAAGCTAACATTTTTTATGTGTCGCTGACATTTAAAAAGTGTTGAATTAACTTCTCGTATTACCCAAATTTTGTGTTGAGATTTTAACACAAATTTTGTGTTTAAATTCAACCCAAATAGTCTGTGTTAAAAAATAATACAAATATTGTGTGGGCCGTTTCTAACACACAGATTATGTTGACTTTAACACAAAATTTTTTACTGTGTAGACGAGTTCAAAAATATTTAATTTAATTATTTATAAATAATATGACAACTAATAATAATTATCATGGGTTTAATATTTTTTTTACTTACAACTAGATAAATCATGACGTAGGTGGAGAATGATGAGTGACCTGACGGAAACGACAATCTGAAAAGACACCGAGCGATCAATTGAGACGAATCGTGACTTAAATTCCTACATTACACATATGTATATATATACATATTTATACATTAATACATATAGATATATAAGTGGCTTTCTCATCTCTCTAAACACTTGAATCTTTCAATATTTTTTGCCTTCTCTACGAAATCTAAAGATAGCAACCAGCAAAAGAGATGGTAGTTATAAGTTTTAAAAAAACAAAAAGAAACAAATAAATAAAAACTACTGAGGACGCAAGACTAAAGACTTTTTTCTTTTACGGACCCTCCTCTCATCCGGATAGTCGCGTATGAACATTAAAAAAGTACGTGAATAAAAGTAAAAAATATATATGAATTTAAAAAAAAGCGAAAAGTCATATGGTTTTCTTCCTTGCTCCTCCCATCATTAACATTAACGACTTTCATACTGAATGAATTCTCTGTCCTCTATCATCATACGTCAATTCTATAGAAAGTCTATTGTCGTAATTGAAATGTCCCATTACCATATGTTTAAATCAACAGCCACTTAAATATATCAGTTTCAAATGCTAGATAAACAAATAAATATATATGACTAGACATAAAGTAAAATGAAAATAAATAGTAATGATAAGTACGCTAGGGAGTATGAGCAACAAATGATAAAAATAAGCGAGAAAGTGCAAAAAAGTGAAGAATAAGAGATAGTCAAAGGAAACCAAAAATTTAAACTAAAAAGATTAAGAAATTAATATATAATTATAAAGGTATAGATTTTTTTTTTTCTCGAAACGCTTTATTAAATAGTTGCAGAGAGGTGAAATAAGATCCCTGTTAAAAGATGAGCTCTTGATATGAATATTTAGAAGTCGCTCATCGAAATTTTCTATTTCTCATTTAAATAACATGGGAAAAAAAAATTTCAGTTTGAAATTTTATACCTCAGCAATGACTCATTATACAGATAAGCTCAGGATATAGTTTCGTAGAGAATTGAAAGCTCTACAAAAAAAGTCTCTTATCATTTTTTGATAAATTCATCTGTTGAAAAGTTATTGGAGCTTGAAGTCAAATTTATAGTAAATTTGGAGGTTTTCTTACTTTTCCGGCGAAACTATCAGACTTATCACAAAATTTCATAGGATTTTTTTTGTAGACAATTTTATTCCTTACAAATTATCTCTGATGAAGTTTTTTGAAACAGATGAATTTATCAAAAAATGATAAGAGACTTTTTTGTAGAGCTTTTAATTCTCTACGAAATATTCCAAACTTAATTTTTTTTTTCCCATGTTATTTAAATGGAAAATAGAAAATTGCAATGAGCGACCTCTAAATATTAATATCAAGAGCTCATCTTTTAACAGGCATCTTATTTCACCTCCCTACAACTATTTGATAAGAGGTTCCGAGAAAAATAAAATAGTCGATTTTTTGAACCAGTCTAATATATATTATATATATAATATATATATAAACATATAAATAATACCAATCTTCTAAATATCTGATAACACTTTTTTCATGTTATTAAAATAATTAGCATTGACCTATTTGCGTGCAATCTAAATCACAGCGTCTATTTTCATCCGATTACAACTTAACGACCTTGCACACAAATTATTATGTAACGCAATGAAGACCGTCGTCCTCAACTCCCCCGTCATCGTCGTGTACAATAAAATACAAGCACCGGACTTAATAGAGTACTTGTTTAATTAATTGAATACACATTCAAGTATACTTATGTATATATTATATATATAGTACTCTACCTGACTTCTTTCAACAGTCTCTTAGAGACATTAGACGCAGTGCATGTAAATTGATCGTGTTCCATAAATTTATGATGATTTATCGGCAAGCTGCAATTACTTGGCTTACAGAGTTCTATAAAGTGTGGGCGTAGTCTACCAATCGCATATTTGGCCACGTCAGTGGTCAATACCGTTGCTGCAGCACCGAACGCAAATGATCCGATCTAAAAATTAACCACGACTATTTTATTATTCTATATAAATAGTTTTTTTTTTGCTTTTTGTATTAAAGACACTGCATTACGGTAATGATATCACTTTACTTGGTATCACGACCGACTTTCTCTTACCTTGTGATAGGCCAGTACCACCCAGTGTGGTATTACACGACCAAATAATACCATCGACGACTGTCCGCTGGTATTTTTAGCGTGTAGATATTCACCACAAAGCATCTGAAAAATATATATATATGTATATATTTAATAAATAAATAAATTAGTTGATACTGATTAACATGGATTATTTTATAGAATGTAGTAGGGGTGTACGTTTAATTCGAATTTTTCGAACTATTCGTAAGTTTTCGAATTGTTCGTAAATTCTTGAATTATTTGAATATTTATAAATAGTTATAGAATTTTGGATTGAACGACTTATATTAGAATTGTAATAGTTGTTCGAATAATTCAAATTTTTGGCAGAGGTGAATAGAGCTCAGACACGAATCTACGAATAAAATATCCTTGCTTACTCTAAAAACTAAGCTCTGTATTAAATAAAATTTCAATATTTAAAAGCTGATCAAAATTTTCTCGATTTGAATCGAGTAATTTAAAAAAATAATTCAAAAACTTTTGGATAATTCTAAAATTGACGAATAATTCGAAAAGTTACTAACGATTCGAAAAGATTCGAATTATTTGAAAAGTTATCAATCATGGGAAAATTTTCAAATCATTCTGAAATTGACGAATAGTTCGAAAAGTTATGAATAATTCGAAAAGATTCGAATAACTCGAAACTTAGTTTTGAATAATTCTAAAATTGTCTAATAACTCGAAAAGTTATGAATAACTCGAAAAGATTCGAATAACTCGAAACTCATTTTTGAAAAATTCGAAAAGTTATGAATAATTTGAAATAATTCGAATTATTTGAAAAGTTACGAATAATTTGAAAAGATTCGAATTATTTGAAAAGTTATGAATAATTTGAAAAGTTATGAATAATTCGTGAAAATTCAAATTATTCCAAAATTTTCGAATAATTCAAAAATTCGAATTCGATTCGTATACCCTTAGAATGTAGTCAAACTAGTTTACAGTATAAGTTTAGTTTTATTAAAGTTCACCTGTCGGAACTACGAAATAATTATCATTTTAATTTTATTATTCATCCATCTCCTTATCAACGGATGAATATGATAATTAATTTGTCGAGTAACTATATATCATACAGATAAATATATTCATATTTATAGTACGTAATATGTAGTCATCAGCAAACTGCTGATGATGATCTGACGATGTGAGATGATATATTATTATGTCTTGAAGAGCTTTACGACATTAATGTACATTAAAAATAATTGCATGGATGAAATATAACTCAGCTAAGTAAACTGCTGATTACTCTATGTAACTTCAAGCAGAACTACGCGTGCCTCTTGATAAGAAATAATCGTGACGTTTAAGTGCAATGAGAAATACACTACATTATATATGGAAATACATTTTATTCAGTCAGGGTTATCTTCTGCCGATTGTAAGAATTTTCTATTTTATGACTATAAAAAAAAATAATTCGCATTGTTTATGAAGAGAATACTTGAGTTTATGAAAAAAAAAAAAAATATGGTAAACAAGTTTTTATAAACCGTATAATTATGATAAACGTATGGATATTGTAATTTAAATCGCGATATTTTAAATAATTTACGTTCAATTAAACTTGCAATTTATGGACATATTTATTTAAATAAATATTTCAGCGAAACAAAATATATTAAACTTAAATCCCCTATCATTATATTTATCGCCATTAATATTCATTAACAGAATATAGTTTTTTATTAAATATTTTAAAATCCAATCGCTTTAAACGCTTGTTCTTTTTTTTATTTATCTCTCCACAGAAATCTTTCTTTGTCTTCGTGCCGATAATACCAGTTCTTCCTTATTTTATATTTTTCCTTCTTATAAATAAATCCCCTTAGAATAAAGTATAAAAATTCCTCAAATACATTAAGACTCGGAAACTAACAAGCATAAAAAAATAATAAAAACATACAATTTCTTGACCACAAAAGGAATCCGGGAAGAAATGAACAAGGAAAAAAAAAATGTTTTTGATTTTATTACTTACCACACATAAAGGCAAGAGGATTCCAATGATATAGAGCATGGTATTGGTAACCGTTGACTCGCGGTAAGGATGCATAAGTGATTCATCATTGCAAAAAAATCCTCGTTGGTAGGGTTGGCCAAACAAATACAGTCCGAGCACCGTAAACCCAACTGAAACAACAAACAAATAAATAAATAAATATAATAATTGGTTAAATCAATATCTAGTGGTCTAGTCTCTAGCCTCTGGTCCAGTGAAAAAACTATTATTTTTTTTGTTTAACGATCCTCCTCAAGATCAAACAGAGATAAAGTCAAAGGCACGCGGACTATGGACAATACCGGTTGTTCTCGTGTGTGAAGATATATAATATTCGAGGGTTGTACATATATACACGTTGTTACTACTTACATGTAGTGAAATAACACCAAAGAACCAAAGACCGGTTTTTATATCTTGAGCCTAACGAAGTTTGAATAAGCCCGGTTATTATTTGACGCTTCGAGCATTCTTCATACTCAAAAGGATTCAATTATCACTTACAGTATACTTTATCACCCGTTCAATATTTTCTTTTTTATTATTAAATCATATATATGTGAACATGAAAACATACGTGATCATCCTGCCTCATATATTATAGATATATGATATCGCATTTAATTTATATTTTTTAATAACACAACAATATTGTATCATCATGCTAATAATTATTTATACCATTATTATTATTTTAAATAAAAGACCTTGATTATTAGCGGAATTTTTCCCCTCATACTTTTCATTAAGTCTACTCATGCATTGACCGTAACGAAATACGATCAAGTATAGGGACAATGATGACGCTGATGATGATGGCGATGATGATGTGGTTGATCGAGTACCCGGAAGAATCGTCAGCCCTGAGTAATAATAGAAAGTGGTTCATTGATGACTACCAGAAGCTATCGTTACAATCAACACCCATCTATGAATATCAATTAATCATAAATCATACTCATGACAGCGGAAAAAAAACAATAAAAAACATAACGTCTGATCTGACGTTAATGAGTACTGATAGCCACACCTGTCTACAATCAATAACCTAACCTGGATGATTATTTTTACCTGATACTTATATTTCAGTGATAAACTGAGCGCCGAAAAAGATTAAATTCCTTACCGATTGCCACGCAAGTGAAATCGATGATAATTTTCACTAACAGTAACTTCGAACTCCGATCCATGATTCACCTGTCAAAAATTTTAAATTCACTGTCAGTAAAATTAAATTTTTATCTAAAAAATAAAGTTGATTAGAGAGTGACAGGACGTGATCGATGAGTAATTTATTTTTTCAAATGTTATATGTATTTTTATGTATATTTATGTTTAATTAAATTAGTTGTAATTTAATGAAAGAAAAGAAAATAGATAAGCATGCTGAGTCAAGTGTAATAGCAGGTGTCATGTTGTTTACGTTGATAACGACAGATAAAAAGAATAAACTTACAAGGGAGATGTTTTTTTATAGATTACTGCCTTCAAAAACTGCTGCTCCAAACTCTATTTTATTTAACTTGGCACCAGCTAGAAGAGGCCAACAACACAATCACGCACCATCAACTACCAACGAGATTGTCTGGTAGACTGGTGGGAGCTCCAAGTATCTATCGCTGTTGTACTTCTAGATCCCCACCATCTTCATCACTTTATACTGCTTATATTCAACTATATATATATATCGCTACAAAGCATACATATATACACATATATCTGCATTAATGTATATACGATGTCGTTCATCCGCGTGCCGTTTTTCTTCCTTCATCGTAGTACGAGAGTAAAACTTTAAAACTAAATTCGTTTTCACACTCGTAGATATATAATACAATAATAATAGCAGACAGCTGCTTGGTCTTTCCCTTTTGATAGAAAAAAAATAAATCTATTCATGTATAAAAATTTTTTTTACTGACGTTTGCTATTTTTCATTTTTATCCCACTCCGAACTCGGTAATTTTTACTGTTGTTTTTTTATTTTTATTTTCAATCCAAGATTTTGATTGATTGTTAATTCAATTGATTGTGTGTACGGCCAAAGATTGTTTTTCTTTCTTTCTTTTTTTTTATTATATTTTTTTTATACGCGCTCAAGTTTTTTATTTTTGATAAAGGGTTGATTATAAATGAATAGCCAAAGGCGAGGCAAGAAAAATTTGCGATGCTAATGATTATGCGCACGCGATGTTGGCTCTCAATTGCTTGATGCTTATGATCGTTTCGTCTCGTTTAAACAAAACTTTAAGTCACTAGGGAGAGACTTGGTCTTGAATCTTTATCCCAGACGATTATTTATTTTTTAATATTTTCATTTTATGGGATTATTATCTCAAATACTGAAGAAATAACTTTAGTTTGTTTAGATATCATCAAAAACTTGGGGTGCCTTCAGAGATGAGACTTAAAAAAAACCATTCATTCGTTACACATCACATCTAAATAAAAATAATTACTAAAAAAAGTATACGACAGGACGTAATCATTAAAAGTTTTCGCTTATTATACTAGAAAAAAAAAACCAAAATTAAACGAACGTTTTTTATATTAAAAAAAATGTATAATTATATTTTGTAAAAAAAAATAACAAATAAATTTACAGATAGCGATCGGCATGATAAATTTTTATTAATTAATGTAATTAGACATGTTATATGTACATAGGCGGCTTAAGACGTATGATTCATCGTCGTCTGCATTACATTCATCGTACGTTTGTTTCCGCCCTTCGGTAATGATTTTTTTTTTTTTTTTAATAACAAATTCTTATTGTTGTGTCATGCAAGAGAAAGCGACCAAAGACACTTAACAACTTAACGTCAGTTTACTGAATTGCTTAAGTTTTATTTTTAAATATTATTATTTTTATCAACAAAAAAAAAGTGGATTCAATTTCGTATGAATTTATAACAATTATATTTAATAATGTTAAGTTTGCATAAATTATTATTTTTCTACCTTTACAATTTTTTATTTTTTTTTATTTTCTTTTTTTATGCAAAAAAATAAAGCATTTTGTATAAAGCCATTGTTTTATCGTGTTAAAATACTAATGCGTGAAACTATTTACATTTTATTTATAAATATATATATATATATATATATATATATATATATATATATATAATATGTATTTATATATGTATATGTCAATATTTTTGTGTGGGCAACAGCATCTATGAAAATTATCATTATCATTTTTTTTTTCATATTTTATCAATTATGTACAATCATTGTTTACTAATTCGATTATCAGCGCAGTACTTGTGAGTTTATTTCCGCTAATCATAAATTACGCAATACTAGTGTGTGAAAAAAATTTTTAAATTTTTAAGTTACTTTTTTTTTTATAATTTATTATTATTTTTTTTTTTTTTTTTGGTATTAAAGAACGTACGCGCTGTGAGTGGATTCAATCTCCGACAGTCATCTACGAGGTTCAGCGGCATAAGCAGTTATAGAATTGTCAATACATCCAGCAGCAAGGATCACTCGGTACGGATGGAAATTTAAGCAGCTCACAGGACTTATACGTGTACTCATAAATCCTTCGTGGAATTTTATTGTATTCACGAGATGGTTTGTCGTTGTATTGTATATACTGATGCAGTGATGCATAGATCCACTGTACAGATAAAATTAAATTTATTGGCATTGTTTAAAAGATAAAAAAAAAAAAAGGTAAGACACTGATGTAAAGTAAAAGTAAATTTCGGGTACAAACTTACCAAGCAAAAAGATTAGCGACTGGATGAAC
Organism: Microplitis deprimator; assembly: GCA_964016945.1. Lineage (NCBI taxonomy): Eukaryota > Metazoa > Arthropoda > Insecta > Hymenoptera > Braconidae > Microplitis > Microplitis deprimator. The sequence continues at coordinate 17,977,840 of OZ024709.1, read as the reverse complement.
AGTAAATGCTGTAAGACCTTGAGTAGTTTGTATAACATTTATAGATGAATTTTTTCTGAGATCAAATATTCTAACATCGCCACTGGATGAACCAGTGATCAAACGGTCTGTCTGTAAGCCGTTGGATTTAAGTAAATAAGCACCAAGAACCCAGGCATTGTGTTCACGCCAGGTCATTATTCTCGCTTCAGCGGGTGGTAATCGGCGATCAAACAGACGGACTGAACCGTCGCCACAGCCAAGGACCATCATTGAACCTGCAAAGGGTCGTGATTTTATGTTCTTATGGATACAAAGACATCAATACTCATAATAATAATAATAATAATAGTTACAATAGAAAAAGTAAGAAGTAAAGATGATAAAAAGAAAAATAAACACAAAGAAAAAAAAACGTATACTAAATATACCTGTTCCGTCGGTATCTAAACACGTGACGCAACAGTCAGCACCGGTAGGCAAGTCCTGTTTCTTCAATTCCGTTTCGGCATCCCAAAGTCTGACAACTCTTACATCTCCAGAGGCTGCTAACGTCAAAGATCGTTGCTCCCAACTAGTGACCAGACCTGCAGAAGCTACAGAAGCTTTCGTTGCCGGTTGAACGTCTGCTAACGCTTGCCAAGCGGTCAGTAACGTGGGTTCACGGCCCAACAAGTTGCAATAATTTTTCCAAACTCGTACCGCGCCATCATCTGACCCGGTCATCAAAAATGAAACGTCGTGGGAGTTGATAAACTCCAATGAGGTGATTTTAGCAGACGTCTTGCTATTTCGAGACGTATGATAAGTCAACTTAGTACCCGAATGCCAGTCCCATATTCCAAAACTGTCTTTACATGCTACGACTACGTGCGAATCGAATGGATGAAGCATGACAGCGTCAGGTTGTTGTGGACACCGACTGTGAAATATCTGGGATTCAATTCTCGATGCGTGTGTTTTCTGATACTCTTCACGCGCGTCACGTCGCTGCCTTGAGTTACGTAAATATCTCCATTCACGTTCATAGTGCGCTCGGCTCTCCATATCACTTGTTGATTCTGTCACGCTGTCAAAACTCACTGGCTGAGCAAATTGAGCGCAGCTCCATTCAACAAATTGTGAGCTCGTGAGTGGCTTACGTAAGCCAATTATTTCATCTGTCTCCTCGGATATGGTATTCGGAATTGGTTTTCTAATACGGTTTCCATAGACAGCTACACGTGACGATCGTAATAAATCAGACGTTGAGTTTGTCGTAGGCGGAGAATCTTTATTGAGGTAACTTGTGCGATTTGACGGCGATGGCGGAAGTGACAGTGATGAAGCTATTTTAGTTTCCGAAACTTCTTTCGGTGCTGATGAATCCTTCACTTGATTACGTATATGAGTTGTTACTTTTAGCGACATTCCCGCGACACCTGGATGAGGGTCATTGTCCAAAGCAGCGAGTCCGTGCCATAATTTCATGTAGACACTTCCGTATGAAAGACTCGGTAAATTACCCAGTGAACTGTGACCTAAAATAAAATATAAAAAATAACGATAGTTAATAAATATAAATTTATTTAAATTATAAATTAATATTACCCAGAGACTCGCAAGGCTTCCTTACGAATTCCCAATTATTTCCTACAGTGAGCGCAGTGAAACAAGACAATACATTAACCTCCACCCTTATCAAGTAATTAATAATAATTATTAATAATTAATTGTCATTATTAGTATTTATTTTTATACCTAAACTGCTGATTGATGATGATGAGGAGACTCTTTTAATCCGATCAGAACCCAAACAACTTTCAATCCCGGTGTCCGATGAGTGTGAATTATTTGGCGGCAACATTTTTAAACGATCTCTTGATCCAATTCGTCTCATTCCGCTGAACGGTGAAAATGTTTCGACAACAAGATCTCGGCGGGAGTTTTCTTCAGCAACAGCCAATGTTACAAATGAGTTTTCAAAATGTTGTACCATCCATTGTAATGCAACGACTAATTCCTTTCTCACTAATGGCGACATGTCGTGGGTGACATTATTTATAAGTGTCATTGCTATTATCTGATCAATATTATTGGCATGTTCACTGCGTTTAGTAACACTATTGACAAAAGTACCGAGAGCATAAACACTGGCAGTTCTTACTTCCGGTATTGGATCTTGAAGCAGTATAGATAATTTTTCATGAGCAGTATCACGAACTCCACACCATCGGGCATTTTCGTAATTGTGCCAAATTCTGCCGAGGCAAAGACAAAGCCACTGTCTCAGTAAAGGATTTGAATCGTTTAATTGTTCAAGACAAATGGACACTAGACTACCTTGGAGAGCTGCTTCTTGTCCAAGTAGGTAATTATTTACAATACTAGCCAGCACGAATGTAGCTAGAGTACGATGTTCACTTGCCATTGACGTATCTTGTAATACAGACAAAAAGTACTTGTGCCCACCATCGCGCACCAAATCAGCTTGACACGAGCTATCCACTGCAAGAATTTTAGCCCAAATAAATACCAAAAGTGGCCGTAGTTCTCTAGCACTGCTCTGCAATAATTTTAAAACATAAGGAAATATTCCAACGCTCAGTGCTAAGTTGACAGCCCATGGACCGAGATCTAGAAATTTTCCAAGCAGCTCTAAAGCACGAAGTCGATGAACTTGACTCAATAAAACTTGTAAGACAATTGGTAACTGCTCAGGCGGATCACGATTCTTAGACCCGAGTGTTAACCATACTTGAAATGCTGTTAATTGTTCCTCGAAGAATGGCGAATGTACAAATTGATCTTCGGACTCTAATATTAATGGCAATTGTGATAAGCATAAATCAAGCGCTAAATCCCATGCCTGCCACATTGGATGTTGATATGTAGGCGGTAGTCTGGGGCAAGACACTGGTGTACAATCGTAAGAACGCAGTATTCGTTCAGCAAGTAAAAAATTTCTGAATAAACTAGCTACTAGTAAATCTTGTCTAAATAAACGTTGAAATAAATCACGAGGTAATGTATTCCACGCGATAGTGTCTGTGATTGCTGTAAATATCCAATTTAATTCTCCAAGCATAGTTCGTCGATCAGTCAATTGTCCAGGAATCCTAATAAAAATTCATCAATAACAATCACTATAATTAATTTTTTAAATAAATACAGTCGAACTTCATTAACTCGGACAGTTAGTCTACGGAGGAGCGAAAATTTATTGGGAGTTCCGAGCCTTTTCTCCTTAAAAAAGTAAACTATAACGCGTGTACTCTTACATCTACACAGTAAAAAATATTCTCTGATAGCAAGACTTTTTCGTCACAAAGTTGGTGTCAATTAGTTGCAAATTGACGACAACTTTCAGCTTTTGTAACTGTTGACTACAAATTGTTACCAACTTTCTGAGAAAATTGAAGGCAACTTTCCGTCAATTAATGGAATGTTAACTTTTGCCACCAACTTGATGACAAGTTACTGTAATAGGTCGTCGCTAATTTTCTGTCAGGTTGGCTATCGAGATTGTGTTAAAACCAACATAATCTGGGTGCTAGAAACGATCCACACAATATTTGGGTTGAATTTTAATACAAAGTTTGTTTTAAAATCTTGACACAAATTTCTGGTAGTACGAGAAGTTAATTCAATACTTTTTAAATGATACACAGATACACAATATTTTTTACGGTGTAAATGTATGATGCACATATAAATATACACAGACACATACAAACGTATAGCATCAGGTGGCAGACAGTGTAGCTCCTAGTCGAGCTCAAGATTGAGGGGAAGTTCCGAGATAATGGAATCCAAGTTAATGGAGTTCGACTGTAAATATCAATATAATAGAAAAATTTCACTTACTTATCAATAAGGTCCAATGAAATCTTAGGAACTAACTTAGAAGTATTCTGCATAACAAACCAACGCAAAGCTATTTTTATTGGCGTAGTCAAGCAAGAGGTAAAAACATCAGCCGGCAAATCCGGATTCATTGGTAATATTTGATTGGCCGCACAGGCAGCTAATTGGATACAATTTTTATATGATGGCATTTGAACCCAAACGACACCAGCAGCACGATTTTGTTTTTCAATCTCGTACTCTTTTTCATGCTGTTCAGCAAACTGTTGAAATGAATCAACAATAATACCAGCATTGGAGCAATCATATACATAAATACTCGGTGCGCCCATCCAAGTTTGCAAATCGTAAACAGATAATGGAATGTACTGCGTATACGTTCGATTGAAAACCCAAATTTCGCCATTACTTGTTGGTTTTGGTACTCCATGGCCATTGTAGTGAAACAACACTCGCTCTTCTTTGGCATTTCTACGCAAAGACGTGCATAATTTCTTGACTTCCTCTACTGTCGGGTCTAAACTCTGCTTGTACCGAGCACGTGGCTGCCATCGCTCGTATTGTTTTTGTAAATTACTTCCTATTGTTTCTAACGCTTTTTGCGGACTCACTGACAACGGGTCTGTAATTTCATAAATATTCAAGTATAAATTATAAATAATAGTTTTTTTAAATTATTTTATTAAATGCAAAACTACAATCTGTCTAACGACAATAAATAATTGCGGTTGCAAGTACAACATGCAGATTACAGTTTCACCCATAGGTAAAATACTCTAGTGCGGACAAATTATTAAAAGTGCTGTGGGTCCAGGGTTTTGATACGCGTAAGGTGTCTGGGTTCACTTCTGGGCTCTAGGAGGACTTTGACGAGGAGATTCAGATATTTGTAGTCTGGTTATAAATAATAGTAGATAATTAAAGCTGGGCTGTACTGATCGAATTTTTGAATTTTATTTTTCTTTTAATTTATTAATTTGTCACGAGCAACCTACGTGACTGCCGAGTATTTCTACCAAATTTATTAAATATAATTTGAATTTAACTGTTGATTAAAATCTCTACTCTAAAATTTACTCTAGAATCTTTTGTTAATTTTTATTATTTGTAAGATTTTCCTCATTCGAGTGACGTAATTATTCAAAACGTAATTAGAGAAGTAGTTTTTTCTTTCCTCAGTCAAAAACATCAAAGTTTAATTGATAGTTTTCCTTATATTTGTAACTATATTTTGTAACCAGTAGTGTATAGCCGATTGGAGTACGATAATAAATAAATAAAAGTAAAATTCGAAAATTCGGTTCGTACTACCCACCCTTAAATTACATACACGCAATTTTTATTATCGACAGAGTAAATTGTACTGCATGTCGTCTCTCTTTATGTGCTATCACAATTACGATTACATAATAAGAGACGTATTATACATGAGCACATGTAAACAACACACTGACTATTTTAACAGTGTACTGTACATTATAAATAATAAATAAAATTACCAATCCAACACTCTAGTCGTGCACAAGGCTGAGTCTTGACAATATCTGGAGGATCAACGCCCACATTTAAACAGAGAACCAGAGCTACGCTCACTGTTTTCATCTATTTTAAAAAAATAAAAAGCTCATTATTATTATTATCATCATCGTCATTATCTATTGTGATAAAAAGACATATTGTTATATATTTAAATATCATACCCGTTCTTTTAATCTCCAAAATTGTGTTATACAATTGATACCCTCAATAGTCGCAGTATGTCTCGGTTTATTAAAAGCAATTGGTAATTCCCAATCTTCTTTTTCTTCACGACGCTCCACATCATGATTATCATCATCATCATCGTGTCCATTACCCTGACGTGATTGTTTTATTGCAACCAGTGACATTGTTGGTTTTTTTTTATTGTTTGCACAATTACTTAAATTTATTATTCATTTATTTATAATATAACATGTTATTATTTATAAATACGTTATTTATTTATCATAACCAGTAATTTAGCAGCAGCAACTTATTTTTTTTTAACTGGATCACTATTATATATATGTAAATATATATAGATAACACACCCACGAAAAAAAACTCACCTTCGCATTGTCCTGCGAATAAATTTATAATTTATTTTGCGACGTCGTAACATTTGGAATTATTTATTATTATTTTTTAAACACTTGATATTTTTTTAAACTTTAAAACAAAACTATGCATCGCTCGTGATAGTAATTCTTGGAGTATCATCACAGATCCCCATCGCCATGTTTCTGAACTGACTGCATTATCAACTGAGCAATCAACCTTGAGATAAAAAATAAATAATTTTATCTTACAAAGAGAAAAAATTTTTTTTTAATTATTCCACATATATATAATTAAATAATTACGTTTATTTATCTATATACAATACATATTAAATATTTCAACACTTTTTTTTTTGACTTCAATACTGGACTTATGTACACAAGTGAAGCATTATTACAATTATTTTATTGTTATTACGTCTTCATAATACCAATACGTCTTAAAAAATTATATATTACTCTGTAATTAAAAATTATATTTTAAAAAAAAATTCATAATTATAATCAGTTTTTTAAAAAAAATTCTATTATTGTAGACGATGATTAAAGCGTAAATATTTTTTCCCTGGCGGATTCAAATTATAGTAATTACCGTAATAAACAGTATTTTACGGTGAATAGCGGCATTTTGCAGTAATTACGACATTTTACAGTAAATTTGCGGTGAATGGCCGGTAACTTACCATGATACTGAAGTTAGCCGACGTCTAATAATTTTTAGATTTTTTTTTAAATAATAAATCATAAAAAAAACAAAATTGAAAAAATTGCACCTGCATATTTTCTTATTTTCTCCATGTGCATTTTTTTTTTTTTTTTTTTTTGTAATTGATTTGTTAGAAAAAAAAAATCCGAAGATTACTAATTGTCTGTTAAATTCAGGATCATAATTTACCGGCGAACTTCTGCAACCCTACGGTATTTTAATGTAAAGTGAAGTATTGCACTGTAAAACTGTAAAAATAAAAAAGCATACGGTGCTTACGGTAAAAATGTCGAATATTACGTAAGATATCGTAAATTATCGGGGATTACCGTGAAATGCGGGAAATTTGCCGTATAAATACCGATTTTACGATAAAAATACCGTAAATTACAGTAATTATCGTAATTGACTGTATTTGGGATCCGCCAGGTTTGTTTCTTCTAATGTAAATCGTAACGCTATCGAATTAAATTCACAGCCTACGAAACATTACAACATTGTGTTTTTTAAAAACATAAATATAATATTAATAGTAAATGTCATTAATAATGTTTCAATGGAATAGACTCCCCGTGTAAAAAAATTCGTTCGAAAAATTTTCATAAAAGATTAATGTGAGCTTCTAAATTTAAGACGATTCTGAACTTTGAGTTGATCAATTTTTAAACTGACAATATTAAAGAGTAAATAAACTTTCAACTGATTGAAAGCGCACTTGGCTTTGTGACATCTATGAGATAACAGTTTTTTGAGCTATTGATAAGGCACCAAAATGGTGACAAAACAATCAGAAATTTATGTCACCAAAAAAATATCTGCTTAAAAGACTTGACACGTGACAATTTTTTAATAGAAATGACTTTTTTCAAACTGGAAAAAGAATACATTTCCTATGACTCCTACAGGGAGAGAATTTTTTAATAAAATTTACCCTACGATTTAAAGCTAACTTGGGGCATAAAACAAAATAATTACGGAAATAATAAAAACTAATTCCTTTTGTTTTATTTTTTACTCTTTTTAGTTAAAAAATTACCCGAAATTGGGTTTTTTTTTACCCTATAATTGAACACTCTCTAGAAGCTGCTCAGTAATTACTTATCCTGGCTCAGTTTTACTCACAATTAACCAGTGAAATTTATTAGATAATTCTCCCAGTGTAGGACCGACATCTGTACGTTTTATTTATTCAAGAAAACTTGGCTTAGAAAGAAAGTAAAATTTTTCGTCTCTTTGAAAGACATCTTAAAGTTGTCTCTGTGTTATTTAGGCGAGTACTTTCCAGGCACTTTTTTCTGAATTTTTTAAGCAAAAATTAAAATCAATTATGAAAGTTTTTTGACTCTTTGTAAGAACTTTTTAAAGAAAGAGATTTAGAGATGGAAATTTTTTGGACACTAGAATTTTTTGTAAGTTCAAAAAATGATAAACTTCAAGTTCAGAATGGCTTCAAATTTGTAAGCTCACTGTCATGATCTTTTTTAGAACGATATTTTTTTCTATGGGTCAGTTAATGTAAATTCATGGAAAAATATAAAATAAACATTTCGTCGACTGTTATATTGTAATATAATATAAATCTATGTGTAAATAATCTTTGCTTCTTTAAAATAACATCTTTGTCTTGAGGTTTTGAAATAAATCTTGGATTTAATTTTGCATAGTTTTTGGATCACCCAACTGCTTGTAACCCTGGAAAAAATAATACCCTTATTACTTATCAATACGTTGTTAGTGATAGTTTACTATATTTAAAGAAAAAACAATTTAATTAAAATATATTTAGCAAAAACAAGCGGATTATTATAATTTGTATATTAATATGTTAAATTTAAGTGTAGGCATGTGCAAGTTAAGCATTTAAAAGCATTCTCAGACAATACCCCCCCCCCACTTTTTAAAAATATTCAATGACTTTCAATTGTAATTACCGTATAAAAATTTTTATAATTAATTTAAAAAAAGTTAAAGCATTAATTGAAAAAAGGACAACGCAGTTACAATTTTACCGATATAGAAAAAAAAAAAACTTACTTAGAGTTGTTACCAATTAGGAGCTAAATGAAATTCAATAAATAAATTTTAGGCTACAAAATTCGAAAATTCGAATGATAAAATTGACATGAAGATTTTGCTTAAATTTATTTAACAAATTTCGTTCAACTCCCAATTAATATCAACTGTAAATAATTTTTTTTCAAATCTATATCTCAGCGAAATCGTTACTACGTTGTCCTTTTTTAAATTAATGCTTTAATTTTTCTTTAATTAACTGATAAAATTTTATCGATTTACGACAGTTGAGTCATTGAAAATTTTTTAAAAATAGGAGGCTGTCTAAGAATGAGCTTGAAAAAAAAAAAGTTTTTTTTAAGTGGTTACAGTAATTATTACTCATGCATTAATTATGATGTTAAAATAATTTCCATCAGTTCATGCTCCCATAATAGGGTGATGTTATTTTTAATTTTTCGTATCCATCGCTTACGGTGCTATTAAACGAATCACGTAGACGTTCAGTGAATGTCTTGTACTCCATTTCTGGATTACTTTGACCGAAATCAAAGTCCGCAACTTCAACATTAAAACGTGCTCGGCTCTGTAGATAATATGCGATACCAAATACTATCAATACCACAGCAGCCAGTGTACAGGATACTGGTACGACAATTACTGATAATTGAGCCTTTGTCGTAACTAAAAAAAAAAAGTTAAACCAGTTTAATAAATTGTAAATTAATTATTATTTAAACTTATGTAAATAAAAATAATTACCTTCATAAATGTTAATAGTTAAGGGATAAACGTGCACACTGACGTCATTCTTAAGTATCATTATTATTGTATAAACATTAGGATCTAAGAAATAATGACTTATTGAAAAATTACAAGAGTTAAGCAGTTCGCCGTTATCGCACGTTTCATTCCCAGTTATATTATAATTGCCACGATGATACTCAAGACATTTATAAAAGGGACCAGATCCATGACACGTGACATTTAAAGACAATAGATCCCATGGCTTTATCCAATTAGTTCCTTCAACGGTTATATTTTTAATCGGAGCTTAAATATATAAATAAAAATTAATCAATTATTACTCCTACCCTTCTTATCCTTGATAAATAAATTGTATTGATATTTATACGGGACACGATACCTCTGACTTTAATTTCTCTCTGAAAATATCCGTATGTTTTCTTAGGATCCGGCGATACTAAGGACGTATTTACACAAACGTATGGCAATGAAATATTTTTATAGTCAATACTAGACCCATTGGTTGATGGAGTTGTCGAGGAGTTCACGCTTGAAGTTGTCACTGCTGGTTTAAGTGTTGTCGCGATTGGTTTAGGAGTAGTCGTAGTCGTGGTGGTGTTACTGGTAGTACTATTTGAAGGAATGGTTCCATTTGATGGTGGTGCTGAGGTAGTTGTTGTTGTTGGTGTTGGTGTTGTTGTCGGAGGTGGAATAGTCGTAGGAGGATCATACGAAGCAACCACCAGTGCTTCTAATGACGCCACAGTTTCTGGCTTTGTAAAATTATAATGAAAAGTATAATCATTAGTTTGTCCATAATATTTGCAGTCGACAAACCAGAATGTCGTTATCTCAGTAGCGTTTGCTTCAATATAATCAATGTCGCCTTTACGTAATTTAATCACTACTTCCGCTTCTGAGTCGGACGATACATATTCACTTGCCAGTGTGTTATTAGATTGTTTTATTGTTATATTACCATTAAGGAGAGCTAAAAAAAATTGAATATAATTAATATTTATAACACGGTAATTAAAAATAATGGTAATGGTCTATAAGTGGGGATCCACACATTTTTCAGTTGCATACATTTTAAATTTTTATAAGTAAACTTTTTCCATGTTCAGTTACACGGTGGATTAAAATTTTAGGCCTTAATTTTGTCTTTAACACAAGATTCCTATCTAGGCCTTGCACTTCAAGGGTGAAAAATTGATGAAAATAACATAAGATCTTACAAATTTTCAAAAAATAAATTTTTAAATATACAATTATAATTTTTATGAAGCCGTAAGATGGGCGGTGGAGTTATAATCGATATAAAAGCTACAATAATTTTGGAGCTCTTGTAATACTTGAAAATTGACATATTTCTGTTATACCATCACTTTTACGGAGGGTAACATCTCACCTACTACAGAGATTCAAATAGTTTGAACGGTACCCGCCTTCCTCTACTAGAATAATGTAGTCCAAGGCAAAAAGTACATTGGCATAGTCTTGCTGACGAGTCCATTAACGTACTCAAGACGAATCTACTATCTATTATAACACAAAACACATACAAAATATACTATTCGGTTGCACCAGTTTTCAGGACGATGTTTTTCATAGATTTATGTCCTGATATATACCATCATCTATCATGATGTCCTGAAAACTGCCGCTATCATCAAATGGCTTTGGGGACCGTCCTGAAACCTAACACAGGTTCTGATAAATGCCACAATCTGCATATACGGTCCTATCTGCCGTAACCCATACTTATTTTCCTTGGGTTTGATGGTTGACAAGAGTCAATACATAGAATATGGTCTTAAAATGTCTTGACTACTCTACACCGTCAAATCAAATAAAAATTACGTAATTTATGGATCACTTAACAGAATAGCAAAACTAATCAATCGCCACTGCTCGGACATTAACTTTTTTGACAACACAATTGTCTCATCCTCAGCCAATATTTTTCTTTTTTTTATTTATTCATATATGTTTTTATCATTGTATATTCATTAGTGTAAAGCCGATTGGCGTTAAGTAAATAAATAAATAAATAAATGAATAAAAATAAATAAGTACACAATAGCAAATAGTGCACGTGTGCACAGAACTTTGAAATTTTGAAATCATTAATGAAAATAAACATAATTTACACTTCATATGTATAACTATAAGTTATTAGTGCTTACAAAATTCACAATTGCGCACATATACCTTCAATCCGCCGATACATACTTGCCAATCAAACTTGACCCTAAGCGATATGTATATCAATCGATTTTTGCTTGACATAAACAGGCGGAGCCCCAATTATAGACCATTACCAATATAAATTTAAAGAAAAAAAGCTTACGAGTTATTTCAAACGTTCGATGCTGACTTGTAATTTCCGGCCAGAAAAGAAATACTTTACGTTCTACTTTAACTTCAACGGTATATTCTCCAACTGGATATAACTCTGCTGGATATTGTACGCTCCAAATATTTGTTGTATTTGACGTTATCGGTGACTAAATAACAGTATATAAATTTGAATAAGTATTTGTAGCACAATAAGTTATTCAATACTTATTATGACTAGTTATAAAATTATCATGATACCTCATATCGGTGAGATGGGACTGCGTCATCTCTCCATATGTAAACAAATGTACCAGAAGGCCTGGTACCGTCACTGTAATAAAGATCTGCTTGAAAAGTTATAATACCACCTTGTACTGTTGGTCCATCGTGGGTCAATTTGACATAACCACCGTAGGCTGTACCTAAAAAAAATAAATAAATTACAGTTGGGTAGAAAAAATTAAATGCAATAGAAAAAATTCCGCAGCAATTAAATACTACGCATATTTTTTTAAGCAACATGACATTGTCAAAATAATAAACGTCATCATAAATTACTCTACCTTGCCATGTTAAACAATAAATTGTCGTAATGACATTTAAAAAATTAACACTCCTCATATTCAATAGCTCGCGTATCACATTTATTATTATTTTTTTTTTTCTTGGATTAATTTTAAATTTAAAATAAACTTATACTCGCAATTCTGTGTTCCAGTGACAATCACCTTTTGATAACGATCATGACTAACGCCATTGCCATTTATTAACAAATTATATATATTATTTGAGTATGGACTTCACGAAGTTGTCTGTTGCTCGAAGAAAGAAAATGTTTTTTAGAAAGAATACATTTTTTTTTGTTGGTAGCATGCATTTTATGCACATGCGCTCAATTTCAAATGTAGCGGGAAAAGTTTTAAATTATAATACTGAAGTTAGCCGACGTCTAATAATTTTTAGATTTTTTTAAAAACGTCAAATTAAAAAAAAAAAGAATATTTTGAAAAATTGCACCTATAGTTTTTTTAATTTTCTACATGTGCATATTTTTAGTTTTTTTTTTTATAATTGATTTGTTGAAAAAAAAAAATAATCCGACAATTGCTAATTGTCCGTTAAGTTCAGGATCATTTTTAAATTCGGATGTTGAAATTTTTGAATTTAATTGATTGTTAACAATAAAGAAAATACAAAAACTAAATCAGTTGAAGTTTAATATTTAATTGAATTCGAGAATATGTTTTATTAGATATATAACATAATTGACTTTTTATAATTAAAGTTGAGTTGTAATAATTAAATTATCGTAGTAAATATATAACTTTTTATGAGTGTGAATGTAGCAGATATGAGGCGATTTATGAATTTTAAATAAATTAATTAATTAAAATAATGAAAGTGAAATTGAAACAAATGCGCGTACAGATTTCTCATTCATCTAAATACACATTTTTTAATTTTTATTCACACTCACTAACTTTTTCATGATACCAGCATCGAAACTTGAAGTTTTAGTGTCTCTACAGCCAGTCGAAGCAAGAAAATTTTAGTCCAATACCGCGAATTAATAAACGCGTAAATTGTCAATGCTTTCAGTCAGCGGGCAGAAACAAACTTGTTTCGTCCCGAGGGAACAAACAAAATAATGTTTCTGCCCGCTGACTGGAGGCTTTCGCAATTTAAACTCTGATACTTGCCATTTGTTCAATAGTAATTTTAAACCATTAATTTTATTTACGTAAATGACAGCTCTGTCTTTTTGATTAAGTTTTATAAAAATTAGTGTGAATAATAAATAGTATTTATAGTTTCTGCTTAATTATAAATTGCAAATGACAATTTACGCTTACGCGAATAGTTGATGACACCATCGGTCTTAAATTACCTTGTTCCTGACACTGAAACTTAAATTCCAATGCAGGTAATCATCAAAAGTCTAGTGTGTAACTCAGGATGAAACGCGATTTCAGACTACAGAATATCGTTTTGTTTCTTCCCTTATCACACAATATACTATTTTAAATTAAGATTATAGCTTTAATTATCTTATTATTTATCAAGTACATAAAGAGTTTTTTAAAGATTAGTCATAAACAAACGTTTAATGAGCAAGTATACAGAGATTATTGGCGACAGCAATGTAGTTTGGTTTACATGCACACCAATAATTAATACAAGCAGAATTTTCAGCGCTGCATTGATCATCTCTCCAACAATATCCACCTAAAATTGGTAAACATGATGTGCCGACAGCAACATTATTTGTGTTACAAATGCATATATTATCTAATGAGCACTTTGAATGCCACAAATCACTTCACTCTGAATTATCATCACAAGTGTATATTAGATGTGCTAAAAAAAAAAGAAATATTTAGTTTGCGTAATCTTTAAATCTGATCTTTAAATAAAAAATTATTTGATTTTTCATTTTACTTGCAGTAAAACTGAATACTCACTAGCTTTACATTGATTATAGGATACTGCTGATCGAAAAGCTGTACATTGACATGTATTATCTTTACAATGAGATGACTTTATTTTACACTGTTCATCATTTAAACAGAATCCATTCAAAGCTGGAGCGCAAGTGTACTTATCAACTGCGAAACTGTGCTCTTTACATATGCATATTTTTTTATTTAATGAGCATCTTGAATATAAAATATTTTTACAATCTGCATCTCTTTCACAAGATTTTCCAAGTTCCACTTAACAAAATTAGAAATAACAACTTTTATTGAAATTTAATACATAATTACATCACATATGAACTTAAAATTAATTATTAGAGTATTTTATTAAGAAAGAAAAAAAAACAGAAATAAGTACCCACGTACCTGATAATCCTGATCCATGGGAATTTATATAAATTGAATAATCTGTTTCTAGCAACGTTACTGTAATAAGAAATGAAATGATCCAAAATTAAAATTAAATTCCTTTTCAACTTTTTCTTCTTTTTTTAAACACAAATTTACATACATGCTACACATTTTGATTCTCGATAAACATAATCAGTTTTACATTGATACTTATTGTCATGACAAAAAGAATTTTCTGTAGCACACAATTCATTGTCCGAACATGCAACGTTAAATAGGGGAGCGCATACTGTACTGTTCATTGTCGGACCGTAATCATCCTTACATTCGCATTGGTTATTATCGGAGCATCTCGTATTATTTATAAACATTTCACAAAGCGAATTATTTGTACGAGACACTCCTACATAGGCTACAATATAAAACAAACATACTTAAAAAATATCATTTTCAGAGTGTATTTATTGTTATTACTTACGTGCTATACATTGACTGTTCGAAAGAGGCATGTATTGAGGTTCGCACATGCATTTTTTTTCAATACACTCTGAATTATCTACCTTGCAATCGTCATTCTTTTGACAAGATACATCTAAAAGTGGTAAACATAATCCTGGATTTACAGCTATTGTGTTTGATGCACAAGCACAAGTTTTGTTTTTTAAGCAAGTTGCGAATTTTATTTTTCCACAAGCTGCATCATTTTCGCAATGTGTACCGATAAATGCTATAAAAATATAATTAAAATTAATATAATACAAAATAATCATTAGAAAATAATATATTGTGACAAGAAATGAATCAAAATAATTTCAGACCAGGGTGAAGGTGGCTGACATGAATTTATCATGATTACCTGCATTGGAAGTTAAAGTTTCAGTGTCAGCAGTCAGTTAGAAACAAGTTAATTTAAGACCGATGGGTGATCAACTATTAGCGTAAGCGTAAATTGTCATTTGCAATTTATAATTAAGCAGAAACTGTAAATACTATTTATTATTGACACTAATTTTTATAAAACTTAATTACAAAGTCAGAACTGTCATTTACGTAAATAAAATTAACGGTCTGAAATTCCTATTAAACAAATTACAAATATCAGAGTTTAAA
This sequence comes from Microplitis deprimator, assembly GCA_964016945.1. Classification (NCBI taxonomy): domain Eukaryota; kingdom Metazoa; phylum Arthropoda; class Insecta; order Hymenoptera; family Braconidae; genus Microplitis; species Microplitis deprimator. Next base: position 17,962,187 of record OZ024709.1, on the reverse strand, counting down.
TTGCGAAAGCCTTCAGTCAGCGGGCAGAAATATTGTTTATGCGGTTTTTGACCAATTCGAGTGGATTCTGGTTGCAGAAAAACTGAATCTTCAAGTTTTGATGCTGGTATCATGAAATAGTATTTTTGGATCGGTTTTAGCATAGTGGAAGGTATAGGACATCCCATGCCACGTGTTTGTCACCCTCACCTTCGGCGAATAGACAATTACACACTCAACTTGGGATGTATTACCGTCCCCTTTGGTGAGTATACTATTTTTCACCAGATCTGCACCTGAAAGTTTACATTGTTGTCTCTGTTTGCGGGAAGAATTGTTCATGCGCCACTCTCCCTCCCCCCCTCCGAAATATAGGTAAAAATTTAAACTTTCAAGCGCAGATTTAATGAAAAATAGTAAACCCACCACGGAGGAAGGTAGATTAGCTCGGGTACGGAATTACACACATAGGCTGAAATTTCAAACTTTCCTCTCTCGGTTTGTAATATACTAATTCTGTTAGTCAGAATATTTATTTTTCTTTCTAATAATTATATTTACCTTGTGAGCATGTATTGTTGGAATCTAAAAAATAATTATGTTTGCATTTACATTCATTATCAATACATTCAGAATTATCGTTTGCGCATCGTTCATTTTTCCAACAAAATTCACCCAGTGACGGTGCACAACTTGAATCATTTGTTTTGAAATATTTCGATCTACAAACACATTTTTTATCTATTGAACATTTTGCATGTATTGTTGTATCACAATCTTCATCAATTTCACAATCTTCTCCCAATTTCGCTACATTATTATTAATAATAATATATTTATGTATGTTAATAAATAGTAAATAAAATTTTATAAAAAATATTTAAAAATCGAAGTAAACAAATATAATTGACTTCTTACAACGAAAAGAAAATTTTTTCAAGAAAAAGAAAATAAAGTATTCTCTTACTTCTTATATAATTTTAAATTTTGTTTTCATCATATTAATAGTAATTATACCTTCTTTTACGCATAGCAAATCATTTCTTGAAATTAATCGTTTGCATGTTAAATTTTCGTCACAACATCCAACTGAACGATGAGGATTACACTAAAAAAATGTATATAAATAATATTAATAAACTTTTAAATCATTGATTAGATATGATTAAATTACTCACAACTTTAGCGTGTTTGACACACGAATATGTATTTGAATCGCTTCCATTTGTCGAACAAGTAAACAGTAGAATTAAAGTTAAAATTATGTTTAATATCAAAAATATAATCTTACTAATAAACATTATAAAATTATTTAAAAATAATTTACAAAAGAAAAATAATCATAGAATCGATAATCAATCTGAAAATATTTTTTTACAATAAAAAATATACAAAAGTTATTTTTTTTATTCATTAAATTGACTAATACTTATCTATTTTTATGAATAGCACTAAATGATGTTCTATGAAGTATATACTTTTAATACGAGGCATAAATTAATGATATTTGTTTCTTAATCCATTTATACGCCGTCAGATAATTAAAAGCTGACCTACTTGAATTTTTTATAATAATCAAATATTATATTACAAAATTGATATTTAATTTATTAACGCGCGTTTGAAAATAACTTCAAGAAGAGTCAGGTTGTTTGTCTCTTTTACATTCAAGTGCACGAGATACTATCCTCGTTACACTTGCACACTGTAAAAAATAAGGTTCTGACATCAAACTCTCTAGGAGTTTGACGAATTTCCTCTTCAGTGAAACCAAATTCGTTTAAACCAACAAAAACTAGTTTGTCTCAAGAAAATCATTTTTATTGAATTAAAATCTCTACTCGATTATGAGAAATTGCTTAAGCGTTTATGTTAAAGTTTTTAAGTTTGACCGTAATTAAACTAACATTTGATTGAATAGTAAAACATATTTTAATTAAAGTTTGGATGTACTTGATTTTAAAATAAAAACTTGTTGAAGCAAACTTTTCAATTTTTAGAAATTTAACTGAAACGTTTGGTTTTACAACTTTACATATTTCAATGAAACACCGTAAATGGAAACATTACCTACGTTTTTCTCTTAAACAAATGGAAATTAACAGAACAAACAAACGTAGATTACTAGATTATAAACCAATGTGTTGAATCTTGTTTTACATTTTGCGTTTAGAGATTTTGTTTGCGAGAAATACTTGGGTAAAAATCACAACCGCGATTATCCTTAAAAAAATTTGCGATTTATTTGCTAGTAATAAATAAAAAGTATTTTATTAAAATGAAATCCATCATATTCATTTTATAAAAATTGATAATTTATTTCATGTTTAAAATAAATTAATTCAATATTAATGAAAAAAATAAATAAATAAATACATATAAGACTTTTTAATGAGTGTAAATGTGTAGCAGATATGAGACAATTTATAAATTTAAAATAAATTGATGAAATTGGAAAAAATGCGCGTACTGAATTTTCATTTATCTAAATACGCATCTTTTGATTTTTATTCTGTTATTTCTAAAATTTGAAAAATTGCCAATTGTAAGCTACATTCACACTCATCTTTTTAATTCTTTAGTGTTAAGTTTTTTCTAATGATGCGTAATTTTTTTATAAAAACTTACAAACTTTTTTACTTCTTTTATTTTCAGAATCATTACTATGCATGTTCTCTATTAATTTTATTTGGGTTGAAATCGTATATTACACACCTAGGGAGGAAAGTAGGACATTTTTCATCAAATCTGCACTTGAAAGTTTAAATTTTTTGCCTCTCATAGAAAATTACAAAAAAATTAAGTTGAGTATTCTTGATCTGAATGATTAAGTTAAATAATAATGTACTAAAATTATTGTAATTTAGCTGTTTTTCATTACAATAAATATTTATTAATATTGTTTTACACTCAGGACGTCATTGTACGTAAATATCTATCATTGACATTTGTGGAATAGTCGTATAATTTGAACCCTGAAGAAGTCCAAAATATTTTACGAAACGGCAATAAATTTAAATAGTTCACAAAGAATCTGGTCCTTATTTTCCGCTAATCCAATAATTGTTATTAAAAGTTGACGGACAAAAACAAAATGAATGAAGTTAAGGTTTTCTTCTAGAGCATTGATAGATTATGAATAGTAGTAAGAAACGAGCCAAAGTAACCCTAATAGCCACTTTAGCTAGAAATTGAAAGTAATTTGACAATTAAAATTGCCGAAATTCGCTGCCCGAATTCGCCGACAATTTGACAGCAAAAACTGAAAAGAAAAATTTACGGTTAATTTTTCCTCAATTTAGAAGTAATTTTTTTTACTAGAAAAAAATTCTAGTAAAAATTTCCTTGAATTTTTCATCAAATGTCCGTCAACTTCGGACTTCTCCGTTTTTTACGACAATTTGTATACAACTTTTGAAATGAATTTGCAGTCTAATTCGGGTAGTAAATTTACGTCAAATTGTATAGAAAATTGTATACAAATTGTCATAAAAAACGGAAAAGCCCGAAGTTGATGGACATTTGACGAAAAATTCAAGGAAACTTTTGTAAGTAAACGTTTACTAAGCAAACTGTGTTTCTAGAGAAAATTCAAAATTTCCAGTGACAGCAAAAATTTAAATTCTACGCCCTCTCCTCTGCTTAAACTTTTATCTCACTACCAAGAAAACTACTTTAACGACTGGCCATTGATTTGCAAAGTTGTCTAGCTTGAATAAAAAAAAAAATCTTCAGTTGGTATCGCAAGCTGTCATCTCTCTCTCTCCCTTTTCTTGATGACGTTCTGCAAAACTAAAGTGCAGTGGTATGAAGTTAGTTCAGTAAAGATTTCTCTTTGTTTTCTTTTTAATTTTTTTTTCAAATACTAGTGTTCGGAAGCATATAAACACAGTAATACTCCTTACACATTGAGTATTACACACATGGGCAAAGAAGAATAAGTGTGTGTCATAAATATATACATACATACATACATACACATAAATATGTATATACAACAAGCATGTAAAAGTAAAGCGTAGACGCGCTTTTTTTGCATCGCTCTTGTCGGTTTTATTTCTCACTGCCAACAGGCCAGTTGGTCATCGGATGTTGCCGTTAATTGTATCGGATTTAAAACGACGAAGAAAAAGCGGGTGTCGCATGTTATTATTATCTTATGGGTTAGTTATTGTATATTTATTATCGTCAATTATTGCTTCTTAAAAAACTACGCGTACACCCGACTTTACAAAGAAGAAACAAATAATATATACTATATATATATACACCAAGAACCCTGAAGACTGTTGAATATTTAAAGATACAGCTACCGAACAGCCGACATTGACTACGACTGTCTGTGTGTTAGTACCAGCCGACACCGATAATCCAAGTTTAGTTAATAGAATAATAATGATAATGTCGTCGTCAGTACGACCCGTAATATTTTTTCACCATCTTGCCAGTAAAAATAAATGAAAAAAATATATTCTTAAAAGATTAAGTTAAACCAGCTGATAAGGTGACAAATGATTATTAATCAATTTTAAAAAGTAAATAAAATAGTTTGTTTTGGTTTTTAAAATAAGTCAAGGACCTGAGATAACGATCAGCACAAATAATAAATTGTAAAAAGATATTTTTTATTTTACTTGGAGTTAAAATTACGAGCTACTGGAAAACTGATAAGTTTTAGGAATTAATCTTGGTATGAATCATATGGCTTTAGAAACAGGAACATGGCTACGGTTTTTGAGAGTCCATTTCTTTCAAACAGACTTAGGCAAATCGAAGAACGTTACGAGGAACCAGCAACATTTGGCAGATGTGATTGCACAAGCTATAGTTATTTAGCTTTAAGCGTTGTATTATTTACAATTGGTACTGCTGTTACTATTTTGTCACTGGGCGATGCTGTTGATGGTCATATTTTTTCAAATCTCGGCCACATGTGGCTAGTGGGGCCGATTTTTATTTGCTCCGGGCTCATGGTTGCTGTTAAATGTATTCTTTATTTGAGAAGAAAGTCCGTTATACAAATGATTTTTCATCAGCGCCAACTATTTCGAGTACGTTTTATTTTTTTTTTACTTCATTATTAATTAATTAATGTTATTAATTCACTTGAATAAAAAAATCCTAAAGTTAGAAGACAATTAACAGTTTTTGGATTTTTTTTTGTCAATTAAAAAAAAAAAAAAAGAAAAACTAAAAATATGCACTTGTAGAAAATTAAAAAAGCTATAAGTGCAATTTCTTTAATTATTTTTTTTTATAATTTATTGTCTAAAAAAAATTCAAAAATTATTAGATGTCAGCTAACTTGAGTATCATAAAAAAAAATTGTATTTGTTTTGCATGTACTTGATGTCTTTAATTTAGCGTTTACAGGAATTGGCGAGTGCACAAGGAGTTGGTGGATCCGGAGCTGGTACACCTGGTCCACCACCTTATGATTCAATAGCTCAGGGACAAGGGCCCAGCGAATTGCCACCGCCAACTTACGCCGAAGCTGTTGCGCTTTTACATCAAAATGAAATTCATGGTATTTTAAAAAAATAATTATATTATTTATCTAACCTTGGTCATTAATCTTATTTATCAATAGATTTGATAATAAAAAATGATTGATTTAATAAAATGGATAACAAAATATTTTTACAGGTGCAAAATTCTCGAGTGAAACACAAGCAGACAGTAGTCTTTTATCAGTGGGAACAACTCGAGCCAAACCTTAAATGCTTCCAAGTATTTTTATATTTGTTGTCATAATAATTACAAACAACTAGTTATCTTATTCTTTACACGTACATGACGTATGGTACGACGACTGAAAATAATCATTGTTACTATAAATATTGTTTTAGTTTTTTTGCATCACGATTAATATAAATGTAGACAAATATCCGGGTTTATTTAATATGAGGTCATTTATCAGTAAGTGATAATTTCAATATTTTTTTTCTTATTTATCTTATTGTCAATGCCAGTTTTTTCCTCAATTTTTTCCTTGTTATCATTATTATTATTCTTTTTTTTGTCTACAAGATCAATGGCCACAAGCATTCACAAGCTCTTAGTCTCGTTCAAGCTTCACCTCCGGTAATGAAAGTCTTGAACTAAAATAGTACTTAACGCTTTTAATTAAGTCATTTAGTAATACAGCTGTGACACTTTAATTATTTTTTAATTCAATTTAAAAATGCTACTGTACAATTTTTCGTTTGCATTTTTTTTATCCTGAAGTTAGCAGACAATTAACAGTTAACAATTTTCAGATTTTTTTATTTTAAGAATTTAATTAAAAAAAAAGAAAAACTACAAATATACACATGTAGGAAATTAAAAAAACTATGGGTGCAATTTTCCGAAATATTTTTTTTTTAAATTTGTGATGATTAATTAATCATAATTATATGTAATAATAAATTGGATAGAATTTTTTTGTACAGTTTAGATATTAGTTTTCAAAAGATAATCAAAGGATAATAATAATATTTTTATATTGTAAACGGTCGTAATGGTAAGACTGCATTTGCCTTTTATGTAATGGTGATTTAAAATTATAAACTTTTAATTTAAATTATTTCGGTGATATATGGAATTGATCTGTAAAATTTTAAATAATTTAATTTAAAAATTAGTTTATTGGTCAGTATTAATTGGACAGTCTGCCATAGTACAGAAATGTATTAATTGGAAGTCGATCAAAACATTTGGACAAGTTAAATTCTAGAATTATAATTAATGTGTAATTAAGAAAACAAACAAATTTACAAAAAATGTAATTCAATTTTTTTTTTATATATTGATAGAAATTAATTTAATTAACATAAATTTGTAATAATTAAATATTTTAGAATGAGTGTCAAATAATTGAATTAAATTTTCATATTAAAAAATGTTAATTATTAAACAAAAAAAAAAAAAAATTAACACACTTTAGTATAACGCATCACGTAATGCAAAAAATAAAATAATAAATTTTTATTACCATTACTATTGCAATTAATTTTGATGTTTTTGTACATAAATTTTAATTAAATAAATGGTATCAAGCGGAAATAATTTGTTATTATTATTTTCTTTTTTTTTTACACCTTTATTAATGTCTCTTCATCATTAAATAACTAGTATTAATGTAGAAATAATTGAATCTTATTTTGGATCAATAGTGAAAAAAAAAAAATTATTATAATATATAAACGTAAAGTTATGAAATTCTTCACGCGTTAGCGACGGCAAGCATTTCTTCTTGATGAATGAGATGCGTTGTGTGATTTACAAGGCTCATTAATTTATTTAGTGATGCAGCCCAGGCATCAAGAACAGCAGCAGGTTCTTGAGTACCAGTAAAACGTACAACTCCAGCTGGTCTATCAGTACGGGCACTTATTACTCCAGTTTCAACTAATTTGCATAGACAAGCTTCAGTTTCTTCTACTGGCAAGTCAAGTAACTCAGCCATTCGAGTCAAAGTTATTTTCGTATAGTACTTGGCCATTATTCTTATGTTCTGTTATAAAAAATAAAATAAAAATTTATAAATATAATACCAGTAGTCTACAATATTAAGAGAATAAAGAAAATTTTGTTCCAGCCATATCTATATGATAGAACTAGTTAATGTTATTAATTTTGGTATCAGTAAAAAAGTATTGACTTGAATTTGTGCCTTTTCATGGTTTAAACTCTTTGTTATTGCCAAGTATTGAGATAAATAAATTTATCTGCAGCATTCGAATTAAATTTAAATTACGCAGGAACAATGACAATCGTATTTATTTTCTTTGAATAAATTAGTATTTTAACTATTCTGTCACTAAATATGACTGAGTATATATGTAACAATTATATATATAATTAAGAGAAAATAATAAAAATTTCGGCCATGTCATGTCTTCTATGATAACAAAAATTAAATAAATTTAATTTGGTATCAGTGAAAAAAAATATATTAGATGACTAATAAAAAAAAATTGACCGTGTGTAGATTTTTTTTCAAGAATTCCATGATCCAAAATCAATAAGTTTGCGAATTAATGATGAAATTTGTCTTATTAAATCCCAATGATAATAAAAATTAATAAAAGATTCTAAAGTAAATTTTAAAGTAGAGATTTTAATAAACAGTAAAATTCAAATTATATTTAATCAATTTGGCAGTAATACTCGGGTAATCACGTAGTAACTGTAGGTTGCTCGTAATTAAATTAATGAATGAAAATAAAATATTTTTTAAAAAGCTTACATGTTCAACTACACGATTTCGTAATTCAGTCCATCGTTTACGTCCTTCTTCGGTGGACGCAGTAAAAACTTCAGTTGCTCGTAATTCTTGCTCATAAATGTCACACAGTCCAGACCATTTGATAAGCTCGGGATTGACGAAAAGCCGTAACAATTCTTTGTAAGTCGGTATTTCATCAATTAATTTATCAGCAAGTAATCTATGAGTTAAATCAGCTTGCTCCGGCTCATGTGGAGCTAAAACTAAATATAAAACAGCACGTGAGAGTGCGGTATGACGTTTTTTAGGGTCGTCTTTTATTGTTGGAGTCTCCAGGACGGCGCGGTTGTGACGGCACAGTTCTAAATACCAGCCTTCATGCTTTGCGAGCTCCATCATCAATCTAAAATTAACAAAATTATTTAAATAATTGTTCGAGGGAACATGATATTTTATAATACTAAAAGATATCAAATTATTTCGTACTCGTAGTATTTTAATTTAAGTGTTTGAGTTTCTGCGTCATCCTGATCTTCAAAGAACTTGATGCTAATTTTCTTGGCAATTATTTGTGTTCGAACAAAATCTTGTTTAGCCAAACAAAGACGCATTTGTTCAAGTATCAGAGCTGCTTTTTCTCGTTTGGTCATGCTACCATACGTCTCGATTTGAAGCTCCAACATTATTGATGCTGCATTAGTGATATCACCATCTTCTTCTTTTAATTTAGCAAGACGATGAGTCAAACGAGCACGTTCAACTTCAACGTAAATCTACAAAAAAAATTTTAATAAAAAAAAAAGAAAAGAGTAAAAAAGAATTCCTTAAAGTGTAAAAAAAGCAAGTGTTGAATTTTTATTGCTTTCGAAAGTAACACTTTTTAAATGATCCTGAAGTTAGCAGCCATTTAAAAATTTTTGAATTTTTTTTTCAACAATTAAAAAAAAAAAACGAAAAATATGCACATGTAGAAAATTAAAATAACCACAAGTGCATTTTTTTTTAATATTTTTTTTTTTAATGTATCGTTTTTCAAAAAATTCAAATATTATTAGATGTTGCTTAATTTCTGTATCATCTTTTTTTTAAATGTTACTCTCAAATCATCACACGATCTTTTTTAAAAATACTCTTGACCATCACAAAAGAATTATTGGAAAATTTTTACTTCTAAGGCCATTCTCGAACAATGCCCTCCACTTATTAAAAATTTTTAATGACTTCCAACTGTCATAAGATTATCAAAATTTTATCAATTAATTAAAAAAATCCTTAAAGTATTAATTGAAAAAAAGACAATGTAGTTGCAATTTCGCTGAGGTATAGATTTAAGAATAAATTACTTACAGTTGATATCAATGGGAAATTAAACGGTTTCGAAAATAAATTTCCGTAAAATTTTTATATTAATTTTATAATTCGAATTTTCAAATTTTTTAGGCTAAAATTTATTTACCAAATTTCGTTGAACTCCTAATTGATAACAATTTTTCTATTAATTGGAAAAATTTAAATAATTATGACAGTTGGGTAATTGAATATTTAAAAAAAAAAATGGGAGACACTGTCTGGGAATGCTCCTATCATATACGTGTGTAACTTTTTCTACACTCACATCTTAAAATAACATATAAATAAGTGTAAACCGTTCGTCTTACACACGATATGTATAAATTTTGATGAATCTTTTTTTACTGCCCACTAAAATTTAAATAAAAAATAATACTAAATATGTAATTACCTTTCCTTCAGTAACAGATCTTAAAGTTTCAATGAGTTTGATCATCGTCTCTCTATCAGGAGTTTTATCAATATAAGTACAGCACTCTTGGACCATTTTCGTGACCGCTTGTTTCAATTGAGAACGTCTTTTAGACAACAGCACAATGTGTTCATTTAGTGCAGCCCAATTTTTAGCTTCGAAACAAATTTCTACTATTGCTACAAGTACACGTGAGGTTGAAATCATGTCAGCGCCCTACCAATTTATGAATATTTAATTAACAATTTATTGGATAACTTTTTTTTTTTAATTAATAAATATAAATATACCGTTCGAGTTAATTTTTCCAAAACCAAAAGTTGATCGAGTGCATCGTGAATTTTTCCATCCTGTGCTAGTTTTTTACATTCAGGAATTTTAACATCACAATTACTGGTGTAATCAACTTCCATTTTAACTAGTCTACCGGTATCTGTAGTCACTGGTTCTGCCATTGTAACTGCGATTTATATTTAACTCTTTTACCTAAACAGAAAAAATAAATAATTATTCAATAATCTCATTTATCATCTCCATGTTTGACAAAATCATTACAGTGCACTTTTTCTGTAACACAAACAAAATTTTTTCAACAAATACTTTGTAATAAAACTAATTAACAATCGAGTTTAATTAATTTAATATTAAATACGCACGTGTTTAAAAATGAATATGAGTTATTTAATTAATAGAATATAAATAATAGATAATTAATAATTTGAGGTTAAGATATAAATGAGACGCCGCTAAATGATTACGGTATTGAAATAAATAATAAATTTGATAAATATTAATTTAAAATAAATAAAATAATAAGTTTAGTTTATTTGACAGATAAACTTACTGATGAAGGAGTAATTTAATGATGATTGATATTTAATTATTGATGACAGTATGAAAATTTTTTTAGCGTAATTTCTCTTCTCTCTTATTCGTTTTTGATTATTAATGTTTTCGAAATAATTTTCGTGGAAATATAGATGGCGGTAATTTTTATTTCTCATGGCGGAAAAATTAATTTTTTTGAAAATGACATTCCAATATTTGATTTAAAATCTAAATAAAAAATAATAGTTTTTGTATACAATTCTAAATTTTTTTTGACGTTTAATTTTTTTATTTAAAGATCAAAAAATATCATTTGTCTCAGACTTTCATTATCAGGAGATTCAAATTTGAATTTAATAAAAAATAATTAAATCATTAAAAATTTTATTGATAAAATATATCGTAAATTAAATAATTTATGAAAATAATATACTTAATTATTAATTTAAATAAATAATTGTTTTTAAGTATTGATTTCTTATAAATTTTACTAGTAGTATTTCAAGGTCACTGCTGTCAAAAAATAAGAAGGAAATGTATTGTCAATATAATCAAACATAACCTCTTAAATTACCATAACATTGATACTTTATGACTAACATTTATTTTTAAAATACTCTAATGGACTTTTAAAACATTTTATTAATATAATTACTAAATATATATAAATAATGGCTGATAAAGAAGAAGAAGAAAGTATAACTCAAGTGACAAGTGATAACGCAGGTGATAATGTGACAGATAATAAACCAGCAGTTGAAGAAGCTGAGTTAGAATCACTGAAACAGACACTTTCTGAAACAAATTTATCAGGAAATGATGGATCTCAATCAGCACCAAAGGATAAGACTAAAAGTATGTCTTTTATTTAAATATTTATTTATCACTAGAAAATCGGCGACAATAATGAGTGTGAATCTAACAAACGAGACAATTTATAAATTTTAAATAAATAAATAAATTAATTATAATAACGAAATTTTAAAAAATGCGCGTACTGATTTTTCATTGATCTAAATACGCATTTTTTAAATTTTATTCAACTTACATTTTATTTATTTATTCAAAAATTTAAAAAAATGATACTTGTTAGTTACATTCACACTCATACTTAATATCATTATTTTAAGCCATTTTTTATTTACTGTTTTGCACTCAATTCATTTAATGATTTCACAGAAATATTAATTTGACTTTTTTTTTATTTCTTCTGCTTATTTTTTTTAAATATCAATTATTTAATTTTTGCTACGATAAAAATTATTAATTGATGTGGATTTTTATCGTGAATTTAAGTTTTCACTGTGCAGCTGTCATTTAATTTTAATTAAATTTTATTTCAGTTGATATTTTATTAAAAGCTGCTGGCAATGCTCCGATTATGAAGAAGAAAAGATGGTCAGTGAATCCAGAGCAACATATTGGATGGATATCGGAATTTATTAAGAAATATTTAAAACTTGACACAAATGAAAGACTGGTAAATTTATTTAAATTACAAAAAATTGTTTATTATTTATATTTTATTAATTTAATTAAAATTATTATTTATTATAGTTCCTGTATATCAACCAAACATTCGCACCCGCACCCGATCAAACAGTTCAAAATCTGTATGATTGCTATGGGACTGATGGGAAATTAATTATTCATTATTGTAAAAGTCAAGCATGGGGTTGAATTTAATTAATAATTAATAATTAATGATATTTAATTCTTAAGTTATTTAAATAAAATAATAAGGCGGTAATATTAAGTCCATTTTTTTTCACTTTCTAGTAGAAGATACCAAGACTAAATTTTTATTTTTATTTTTATCCAAAGAATTTCGTTGATTTATTTTCAGAGCTTTTGATTCTCCGTCTTCTAAAATACTTCTTACGCTGTCTGTTCGTGTTGATAATTTTTCTTTACTATCTTTACCATGACAACAATCTTTAGATTTAACAGAGTTTCTTGATGAATTGTCAGTTTTTTTATTGGAAATAATTTTTGACTTTTCCGATTTACTCGGACTGCCAATAGCTTCACCGGAAGCTTCATCTTTACACTGGCAGTTGTCTTTGGATGGTTGGATTGGATCATATTGACACGACCCATTGTCTTTTTTACCTAAAATAATTATTTATTATTATAGTTATCATATATATAAATATCATTTATTATATTTATCATCTCAAAACTTACTTTCATGAACTGTCCTCACACTATCGACAGAAGAAACCGATCTGCGGCTCATATTTCCAACATTTTCTTCCCGTAAATAAGTTTGCCGGCAACCAGAACCTTCATGGCTACTCTTTGATTTTTTGGAATCACTTTTAACGCTTTTACAATCGTCAGAATTATCAACAGGATTCTTCCAAATGATAACAGCACCGTCAGCACTCGTTGTCACGATGTACAGACTGTTAGAACTGAATCTACATGCGGTTAAAACAGCAGCATGACCTACTCCTATGTGAGTAATGTCACCGGAAATGTACTCCCAGAATTTAACCAAACAATCATTGCCACCTGTTACAAAATGTAAACCATCTGGACTGATGTCCAAGCAATTTATTGAACCAATCGTCGATCCTTCGACTTCACGGACTATTGAACCGTCTAGTGTTTCCCAGTAGCCGACTTTGCGATCTGTACCACAAGTCAAAACTTGTAGACCATTTGGATGGAATTTTGTGGACATGAACATGGTATTGCCCATAATCACTTGTTTTCTTGAACAATCTCTATGGAAAATTAAAAATTGAATTAAATTTACTGATCAATTTATCTGCGATATTAAAAAAAAAAGTTAGTAAAAGTTACATGATGTCCCAGATGACACAAGTCCCGTCAGTACTTGAACTTACTACTTCTTCATCGTTATAAGATACGTGTAATGAAGCAATAGGTCCTCTGTGTTCTTTTAGAATTGCTTTTAGACGTTGAGCGTCTTTAAGTAATTGCCATATTCGTACCTAAAAATAGTTATTACATTTATTTATTAGATGTAAAAAAATTGGGAATTAATTCAGAGTAATTAAGAATTTTATTTTAATCCCCATTCACTCCGATTCGGAGTTTTAATATTGAAATAAATTCAAATTCGAAGTGAGTGTCACTCCGAGGGGATTAAATAATTTAACAGTCATCTACTCCGCATTCACTTCGGATTTAATCCGCGTTCACAGTTGACTGGCCGTCATATGCCTGTCCGTAATAAGTCTCTTCCCCTCAATCGGCAGTTACTGAGTCCAAAAAACTTCCCCCACTTAATCACTCTTTTGAGTTTTGTACCAAAAACCCGTTATAGTCTCCGTTAAAATTGTCAAAATTATAAACTAAGAGTGGGAAAAAATAGTGTCCTCTTAATCTTTGATTCCCTATGCCCCCTAGACCAGATTTATGACGGGTAGTCGAGAACAAAATTAATTTCACGGAAGTGGTGAGATTGAAATTTCAAAACAAATTGTCCCGAGGCCCCCAGACCCGGCTTATGACGGGTAGTCGACTGTATTAATGATGTACCTGTCCATCACAACCACCAGTAATTAAAGTTTTTCCATCTCTAGTTACACCAATAGCGGAAACAGCTTTGATATGTGCGTTTTCAATTGAAAAAAATAAATTACCACTTTGTGGCTTGAATGCTCTTACAATTCCATCATTCCAAGCTGTAATTTATAAAATATGAATATTTATTTTATTTTATTTAAATATTAATAAATATTTTACCTGATAAAATAAGTTTGCCGTCATAAAAAAAACAGAGACTAGTACATACAAAATTTGGTACAGTAATTCTTAGTAATTCTTTTTGTGATTCCAAGTGCCATAGTCGTATGTCATTTTTACTTCCGGTAGCAAAAATTTCCGAGTAATTGCTAGGAAAAAATTGAAATTTTTAATTTTATTTATAACGAGTGTTATAAAAAATGAAATATTTAATTAATTACAAAAGAAAATGATAATAATAAGGATAACTTACTGAGGAAAAGCAACATCATAAACAGAGTCAGTGTGACAAGTTAAAATTATATTACTTTTTAAATTAATTGAATTTATTTCATAAATTTCACAGCACGATGTACCAACGAGAAATGAATTTTTTTCATAGCAAGTAACTGACGTCACTGTACCACGTACTCGCGTTTTTTTTAACTGAAAAAAATTAAATAAATTTATTTATAAAAATATTCAATTGTCTGTTACAATAAATTCAATTATTTAAAACGTACAGTACGTATTTGTGGAGTACTTGGTAATTTAACTAATTGCTTAGCTGCTGCACCAGCAGGAACCGGTACGATTTCAATCAATTCAATGCTACCATCACCAGTACCTACAATTATTTTTTTATTCGGTAACAAAAGTAATTGTGTTACTCCACCGGGGTACAAATTTCCGACTCCAGTCTTCAATTTTTTCGGATCTTCGGGTATTTTAGAGTAACATCCCACCATCACAGGTGATGTCGAAGGCTCTAAATTATTTATGTCACTGTCGTAATTCAACCTATGATTAATAAATTAAATAAATATATGATAATAAGTCGGTTTTAAAATATAAATAATAATTTAAAAATTTAAATTACCGAGTCATTATAATGTCTCCTGAAGAAGTGCCCCAATAAGCTTCCTGGTCTTTATCATTAATAGCAATACAATTAATACACCGACGTACTTTTCCAACTTTAATATTTGATCCGTAAACTTTACGTGCATGCGGATCTATTCGCCAAATTCTTAGAGTACCATCTCCACCTGTTAGAAAACATTGATCACGGACATTTACTCGGACCAGTGTCAAAGCATTACCAGCAATATCTGTACTAGCAAATGTTCCTGTTTAAAATTAAATTGATTGGTTTTAATTTAATTTATTAATTTTTTAGTCAAGTGTTCAAATAAAAAAAACAAACCGCAAATCGCCATGTTTTTATCAATGTCCCAAATAATTATTTTTCCATCATCTCTTCCGCCTAAACTTATCAGATAATTACTTTTACATGTAAAACAAATGTCTTCAACTTTGCCTTTATGAATTTCATAACTTCCTCTCATATTTTTTTCTTCATAATTCCATATAATTACCATAGCCTGAATAAATAATTATTTTAATTTATTTAATTGCGCTTTTGGATGATGATTATTTGATTAATTTTAAATAATGAGGGGCCGTTCATAAAATACGTCACGCAAAATTTTACCTTTTCAGACCCCCCCCCCCTTCGTCAAATTATGTCACATTTTCTGCGATCCCCCGACCTCCCTTTTCAAATTTTGTCATAGTAAGCGACCCCCTCCCTCCATAAGTGCGAATATATTTTAAAAACGGCCCATAATAAAAATAATAATAATAATTTATTTTTACTTTGAATCCTAAGTGAGTAATTTGTCCAGAAGCAATATATTTACCACAAGGAGAAATACAGAGTGTGGTAATGACATCAGTGTGTCCTGATAAAAAAATTTGTTCTCCTGTTTCAATATTTTTTATGGTAACTTTATTTCCCATTGAATAAATTAAATATTTTCCATCGGGATGAAGTTGTAGTCCATGCTTAGTTACACCTGATATAAAAAAAATTTTAGTGTAAAATAATTCAAATTTTTATGAGAATTAATAATTGAATATTGAGTTAGTGAATATTAATTAATACTTGCCATCAAAACCGACAATTCCTAATACACTGAGTGCTTTAATATCCATAATTATTAAAATTACAAAATTTACAACGATTTGCTTGACAACTGAATACCATTTGTAAACAAGATATTTATCGCGCGCTTGCGTAAAGTTTCATTTAAATTTAGCGTCGTTATATCAAGTACACGAAGTAGTTTTTAATTCGTTTGTATTAGAACATTAAATATATTTTTAAAAGAAGATGATCTTCAAGATTTAAACAAAATTGTAATTATCGGTATGAGAAATATAATTCGCGGTTTAAAAAATAATTAATTATTAATAGTTAGCGTTGATTGTTATGGCATTAATTAATCACATGAATAATTAAGTGCATTAACAGTTAATAATAATTATTCTGTAAATCACTATCCCATAAAGATATCCAAAATGTTTTCATTTAATATAAATTCATAAATTCGTTACAAAAATGAAAATTAAAAAGTAGTGTCTCACTACTGAAAGATAATTTCTGTCTTTTCTTCAATGTTTACACTCTATTGATAACAATAGTGATTTTTTATTCTATAACATAATTATATATTAGAATAAAAATAAAAATGTATGTAGAAAAATTTTTTTTTATTAAATATCTCAATGAATAATTAAAATTATGTATTTATACAACGAAAACAATAAACATGTATTTTATAACTTATGAATAAATTATTTATTACAAAATGAATAATACTAAGAATATATTTATTGTATAAAAATTACCACAAAATTTTAATTGAACATAAATTTAAATAAATCATATAAATATATAAATCAATGTAATTATTTTAAATAAATGATAAGTAATCATTTTTTTTTTGGCCAATTACGTTACTACTTATAACTTTCCAAGTAAATTTTGCCATGAGTGTAAATGTAGCAGACATCACACGAATCTAAAATTATTAATAAATAGAGTAAATAATTAATAAAATTAAATTTTAAAAAAATGCGCATTTAAAAAATTTTTAAATTAATAAGCGCATTTTTTATAAATGTTATTTTTTTAATTATTTACTCTATTTATTTATAATTTTAAATTTGTCTGATGTCTTCTCCATTTACACTCGTAATTTTGCCTCCAAATTTTGTAACTTGACTCTTATCATTAATTATAAATCTTATGTTTTAATAATTCTAATTGATATTTTTTATTGTTATCAGTAACTCCAGCTGATAAAATTTTATTTTTCATGATTCATATCCATAATAATTTTATTCGCTTCTTCTCTTTCTTCTCTAAGCTTCTGAATTTACATAAAAAAAACAAAAAAAAACTCAGGATGATGATTCATCGAAATACTTTCGAGAACTTTAAATTTAAATTTAATTACCACTTACTATAATACGAAAATAAAGTCATTTAATTTAATTCTTGACAGAAAATTGCATCAGACTTTTTAGCTGCGATTCAGAACATCGACGCTAATTTACTAGCCAACTATTTTGACTAACATATTCAAATTTTTTAATTATCATTAAGAAAACAGGTAAATTAGATTTTTTCAATTCTTCATACTCGATAGTTTTTGAAACCGCCGAAATATTAATGGCAATAAATTCCGCTGCGTATTCCAACAAAAGTTCAGTTCGATAACGATCACCTACAGCCATAAATTTAACAGCATTATCAATATTCAATGACTGAATAAGTAATCGCTCGCATAATTCTTTCAGTGATGGTAGTTGATATTTTTCAGCAGCATCTAGCAGATCTACAATATCATTATCGTCTATTTCAGTTACTTCATCCGTATACATAAACTCAAGCATTTTTTCAAAAATATCTGGATTCATATCTGGTATATTAACTTCATTTTCCTTTTGTTCTTTCATAGCATTTGAAAACATTGCGAAAAATACGGCACTACGAGTCATCAAAATTGCTTTGTGTGCCAGAAATTTTTTGTTATCAACAACTAAAACAATATCACTTGCCATTTTTGTGGTAAAAAGATCTTTAATGCAATCAGTAATTTTGTAGTTTGTTTCTTCCAATGGAACTTTACTGACAACTGATGTATAGTCATCATAAACTGTAAGACCAAGGCAAAGTGTCAGTGTATCTGATGGCAGCAACTCGCTTTTACTTTTTAATAATTCTTCGATTTCAATGAACTTCGAGTAACCCCAGCACTTTTCAATCCCAAAGATCGTATTGAATTCATTCAAATATTTCTTCTCTTTTTTTATATCCATAATAAAAAACACACAGTGTGTTCTTGTTTTAGTAGTTGTTTCACTAAACAAATTTAAAAATATCGATATCCATTTTTTCTTGTTCTTCGTTTGTTCGTCTCTTTCAAGTTGCAATTGCAGATACCAGCTGTCATTCATTGTAGAACCAGTTGAAAATTTTGGTGAATTGAGTTCTCCATAATCTCGACAGTTTTTATAAGATTCAAGAAATGATACAAACTCATTTATTTTCCATTCGTAAAGTATATTATGTTTTTCTGTTGTAGAATAAGCGGTTTCCATTTTTATTTCCAACCACGAAACTCAAAAAAAGTTACAAAAATTTTTTAAATAAATTTGTCTACTTTTAATTTGTTCTTATTAGAATTAATACTTTGTTGACATTATCAATAATAAATATTTAACTAATTAACAATGGACGCAGAACAATTATGTAATATGTAACATGTAATTAATGATTCTTTTGTTTTTTACATTTTTTTTTTAATTCAATATGGCGGGTCCAACATTTTGATCCGCAGTAACGCTACCTTTTGATTAACTTCCATACTAGTATGAGATTTTTTTTTTTTTAAATATCATAAATAAATATATTAATTATTAATAATTTTTTTAACAATTGACACTTGACCATAAATAGTTATTTATTAAAATGATCAATTTTTTATTAATCGATTTATTTAAAAAATGATACTGAAAGTAGCAAACATGAGACAAATTATAAATTTTAAATAAATAAATTAATTAAAATAATAAAATTTTAAAAAATGCGCGTACTGATTTTTCATTGATCTAAATACGCATTTTTTTATTTTTATTCTACTTACATTTTATTTATTTATTCAAAAATTTAAAAAATTGACTCTTGTCAGTTACATTCACTCTAATGTCCTAAAGTTAGAAGACAATTTTAAATTTTCGGATTTTTTTCAACAAATCAATTACGAAAAAAATAAAAGTATGCACATGTAGAAAATTTAAAAAACTATACATGCAATTTTTTAAATTATTTATTTTCTCTATAATTTATCGTTACTAAAAAAATCCAAAAATTATCAGACGTCAGCTAACTTATGATATGAGTGTGAATGTAGCAGACATCAGACAAATTTAAAATTATTAATAGAGTAAATAATTTAAAAAATTCTTATAAAAAATGCACTTATTAATTTCAAAATTTTTAAATGCACATTTTTGAAAATTTAATTTTATTAATTATTTAGTCTATTAATAAATAATTTTAAATTTATCTGATTTCTGCTACATTCACACTCATGCTAACTTCAGTATCATCAATATTACTTCTATTTTTTTTTTTTTGTTTTAAAAACATCATAAATAAATATACTAATTATTATTAACTTTTTCCTGTGACACTTAACTGTAAATAATTATTTATTAAGATGATTAATTTTATGATCCTGAAGTTACCAGACAACTAACAATTTTCAGATTTTTTTTTTCAACAATTTGATTAAAAAAAAGAAACTAAAAATATGCACATTTATCAAATTGAAAAAACTACAGCTGTAATTTAAAGAAATATTTTTTTTTATAATTTACCGTTTTTAAAAAAATCAAAAAATGTCAACTAATTTCAGTATCATCCAATTTTTCATTAACTGATCGATTTAAAAATTTTACGTACCAAAAATTACTTTTTTAATCATAATGTTTTTTCTTAAATATAAATAACTTTAAATCACAGTTAACCTTAACAGTAACATAATATTAATAATTAGATTCTTTAAATAAAAATTTTTAAAAATAAAATAACGTTTCAAATTAATTTTCATTGATAATAAATTATCATAACTGATATATATGTAGAAAATTAAACTTAATGTGCTATAATATTCATACATTGGCCTAGAATAAAATATATAATAAAAATATTTCTTACACAATAAACTGGTATTTTTTTTATTTAAAAATAATTACTGTTTGAAAAATACCTTTCTTTAACTGCTGCATATTTTTGCTAATATAATTGACAACAAAGCTGGATCATTTTTCTCCAATGCTTTATAATCTTCGGTTTCTATTATCTTTGATGCATTAATTGCTACAAAACGAAGAACATATTCATAAAACTCTTCTGTACCTCGAAAATCTGCTAATACGAGGTACTTGATTGCGTTATCAACAGTTATTGACTGGCACAAAGATTCTTCACATAACTCTTTGAGTTTCTGTAACTGATACTTATCAGCTGCTTCCAATAAATGCAGAGCAATCTGCTCAAGATCAGTAACTCGATCCGTATAAATGAATTCCAGCATTTTTTCTAATGTTTCTGGTCCAACATCAGGGATCGTAACTTTACTTTCTTTGTTTTCTTGCAACTTGTGAGTAAACATCGCACAGAAGACTGGGCTTCTTATCATAAGGAAAGCCTTGTGAGCTCTAATTTGTTTATTACCCGCAACTAGAATAATATCACTACCAATTTTACTGTCAAATAGTTTTTTTAAATCATCAGTAATCAAATGCTCGGAAGTTATTGATGGAATTATACTTGTAATGCGTACATAGTTATCATGAACTGCAAGTTCTACGCACAGGATAAAAGTAGAATTGTTTAAAAAATAATTATCTTTGTTTTCAAATAATTCATTTATTTTAATAAAGTGTGAGATCCCCCAATCTTGATGAGCTTTAAAATTTCTGCTACATGACTGTTGGATAAAAGTTTTATCTTTTTTATTATTTAAAATTGACAGCACAAACTCTGCTCTCACTTCAGGTAAATCACAACTGATTAAGTTCAAATTAACTGACAGCCATCCTTTTATTTTCGAAAGTTTACTGGAGTCAATTCTCAAATCTACGAACCAGGTGTCTTTGAAACTAGCACCGGTTGAAAATCGTGGAGATTCAAGATTTTTATCAACTTTATCATACTCAGCAGATTCGATGAACTGAAGCAGACAATCTATTTCCCACTTGAATGTAACCTCGTACTTTTTAACTTTTGAATAACCTGCGACTTCCATTTTTCAAAGAATTACTTCAACAATTAATTTTATTTTAGTTTATTTTAAATTTATGTTTATATAAATTTAAAAACTAGTTCATTTTTGTAGTATGACAATAATGTAAATTGTAATTATAAATACTTAAATGCGAAAAAATTGTTAATGTTCCAGTTTGTAGATAAAATAAATTGTCAGATGATTCTTTTGTATATTGTGAGCTCATCAACGGCTTTCTAGGTGATGATGTCATACAATATAATAGCGGCAAATACGAACGAGTATTTGGAATTTTTCTTAGACTATATATTTCAAACAGAAAAAAATAAATTACTATAAATTTAAATATTTGTAGATCTATATTTAGTAAATTTAAATAAATATAAATATAGAAATACATGGAGTGAGCAAGTACCAGTTCCCTGATCGGGTACCAGGTCTTTTATCTTAAAAGTTATAAATTATCTTGTTCCAAATTAATGGAAGTTATAAAATTAGGTCTTTTTTTTTATTGATTTTCTCGTGAAATTTAAACTTGATATTTTAGTAATTTCCAGAACTCAAACCATTAGTTTGAATAAAATTTGATATTAAAACTCATGTTTATGATGTCTACAGATAGAAACTTTAAATTTTAAAACTGAATAAATTCATAATAGATAAACACTTTTGAATTATCATTTGACAGTTGACATAGAAACGATTTTTTTCAATTTTCAAGGAAATCTTTTTACTCATACAAAGAAAACAGATTCATAAAAAAAAATTTGATGATTTTACATCACTTCACACTTATGTGTTTTTTTTTTTTTTTTACCAAAAATATGAAATTTATAAAATTATTATGTACGATTGAAAATAAGATGGAAAACCATCAGGATTTACTTCGATATTTATAACTACGAGTATAATTATGACTCAACAATCGGTTTATGGTGAATAGTTGCTTTATTTCTATTACTTACACTTCTTAATGTTATGACATCAGATATTTTGTATATATTATATTAAGCTAGATACTTATCAATTAAATGAAACTATGTCCTTAAGTAAATATTATCAACAATTAAATTTGAATTTGTCTTCAACTAAAATTAATCCAGAGTAATAAATTATTTGTGATGTTTGTTTATTTATTAGAAGATTAAGAATACAAAATAATAATTTTTTTTGTTTTACAAAATATACTTTGACAGATACAAATTAGCAGAAATATTGAGTCTATTTATATAACTGATATAATAACTATTGTAAATAATATTATTAAAATGAAAGTAATGATAAAAAAAGTAGAAACATTTAAATTAGGTCCAAAGTTAAGGATTATAACTGATAATAATAAAATTACAAATATCCAGCTTATGCTGCAGTATTGAATTGCCAAGATGTTGATCTGGAAAAAAAATTTTAATAATTATTTTTTAACTTATGATTTGTAACCATTTGATAAAAACTCTAAGAAATTTAAACAAACCTTTTTTTCTATTCAATATCACAAATTTTTGTTAATACAGCCAACAATAATGCTGGATTAGTCTTTAGTAATGCTTTATATTCTTCAGTTTCGCTGATTACTTTTGAATTGATTGCAATGAAATCTGCTATATAATTCAATAATTTTATGTTAGCATTGAGACGGTTAAATAACACAAGATATTTAACGGCATTTCCAACAGTTATGTTTTTACAAAGTGATTCTTCGCATAACTTTTTAAGAGCTGGTATCCGATATTTATCTGCCGCTCCATATAAGCGTTCAGCAACTTCATCAAGATTAGTCACATTGTCCGTATAAATGAATTCTAACAGTTTTTCACATATATCAGGATCCATATCAGTGATACTTACTACATTACTTTTGGTGTTTTTCGTGTGAGATGTCAACATTGCGCGAAATACATTATTTCGATTCATTAGTAAAGTCTTGTGAGCTGGAATTTTCTTATGACCAACAACTAGAATAATATCACTGCCTTCTTTACTATGAAAAATAGCTGTCAAATCGTTGACAATTTTTTTCGATTTTTTTAATCGAAGTTTAGTGATAGGTGGATTAGCGTAAGAACGTACGATAAATTCAGTAAGTTCAAGGGATACAGTGAATGTTTCATCAGGCACTAATTGACTTGATTCTTTAACTATATCATTTACTGGACGCGACTGCCGAATAATATGTCCTACACTGTTTTTGAAAATTTTAGTTCCTATTTGCTCCAATTGTTTGTTTCCTGCATTATCAATAAAGCTTATCGAATATCTGGCTCTTAATGAGTGATGTCCTCCACAATATGTCAAAGCTATTGCAAACCATTCGCCCAGTTGAGCTACATGCGTTAATTTCAGTGTTAAATACCACGAACTATCAGTGGAATTATTAATAGTTGAAAAAAGTGGCGATTGGATTGTACTGTCGTCTTTGTTGCTCATGGCAAATCGCATAATTGAAAAAAAATGATCTATTTTCCATTCATATATAATTTTCCGTTCTTCAGCCATAGAATGAGTTTTCACAAATTGTAAATCTTCCATTTTGTTAAATTGTTTGAATAAAAATAAAAAAAACTTAAATTCTCCACGTAAATAGACAATATCAAACGTATTAGAATGTAATGCGTGAAAGTATAGCAATGACTGTTGACGTATCACTGATTTTCGCAAGAAGAAATGAATGAATGCTTCTTCTATCTCGATACCATTACTTTGATAGTTTTATTCAAGGCGACGTCGGAAAATTCATACTACGTAACTCAAAAGTAAGATATAAACACTAGTAAATAAAATGCTACTAAATAAGAAATTGTTTTTAAAATATTGTGATTAATGATAAGTGGGAATGTAAAAGATATGAGATAATACATAAATCTTCAATAAATAAATTAATTAATTAAAATAATAAAATTCAAAAAGTGCGCGTACTGATTATCCGATCCTGAAGATAACAGACAATTAACAATTTCCGGATTTCTTTTTTCAACAAATCAACGATAAAAAAATAAAAACTCAAAATATGCACGTGCAGAAAGTTAAAAAAACTGTATAGGTGCATTTTTTTTTATATTCTTTTTTTTTTAATTTTTAGACATCAATTGGATAATTTATTGAGTGTCTGTAAACAAAAAAATTTGAATCCATTTATACTAACGCATGTAAATCATTTGATATTTATGTAATACGAGGATCAGTTCTTGTTTTTTTTTTTCACATCCATCATAAGCAAAAATGAAAATATTAAGGGACTTGTTTTTTATTCAAATTTAGACGTAGTTATGATTTATTTTTTATGTTTGAGTATTTATTGAAAAATTAAGAATACAAAATAATCATTTTTTTCTTTTATAGAATATACATATTCAAGAGCATGAACTAGCAGATGTTAATAAATGTATCAGTATAATTGATAGCATCCTTGCAAATTATATCATTAGAATGAGAGTAATTAAAAAAAAGTAAAAATAAGATTCAAATTAAAGTCAAAATTATGAATTAGAACTGATAATAATATATTTTAAGATATCGTTTATGTTGCGGTATTGAACTACCAAGATGTTGATCTGGAACAAAGGAATTCAAATATTATTTTTTAAACTTATGATTTGATTATATTTGATGAAAACTCTAAGAAATTTAAATGTACCTATTTTTTTTATTTAATATTGCAAATTTTTGTTAATACAGTCAACAATAATGCTGGATTAGTGTTTAGTAATGCTTTATATTTTTCAGTTTCGGTAATTATCTGTGAATTGGTTGCAATGAAATCCACTATATAATTCAACAGTTCTTTGTTAGCATTATGACGGTCAAGTAAAACAAGATATTTAACGGCATTTCCAACAGTTATGTTTTTACAAAGTGATTCTTCGCATAACTTTTTAAGAGCTGGTATCTGATATTTATCAGCTGCTTCAAATAAACGTTCAGCAACTTCATCAAGATTAGTCACATTGTCCGTATAAATAAATTCTAACAGTTTGTCACATGTATCAGGATCTATATCAGGAATGGTTACTTCATTTTTTCTGTTTTCTATCGGCTTATATATAAACATTGCAGAAAATACAGGGCTTCGAGTCATCAGCACAGTTTTGTGAGCTGGAATTTTTTCATCATCAACAACTAGAACAACATCACTGCCTTCTTTACTGTGAAAAAGATCTTTCAATTCGTCGACAATTTGCTTCGATTTTTCTAATCGAAGTTTAGTGATGGGTAGACTAGTGTCAGAACGTACAATAAAATCAGTAATTTTAAGGGATACCGTAAATGTATTGTCAGGTATTAATTTACTTCTTTCGTTCAATAGTTCACTCACACGAAAATGCATTAAAATAATTTCATCATTATTTTAAAAAATTTTAGATCCCTTTTGAAGGAGTTGTTTGTTTTTTTCATCATCAATAATGCATATTGAATATTTGGTTTTTAAATTTTGATGACCACAACCACAATATCCCAAAGTTACTGAAAACAATCCGTGAGGACCGTTAGTCGTCCGGTTATCAAGACATATTTTCAAATACCATGAACTATTACCAGGTTCATTATTAGTTAAAACTGGTGATTTGATTGTACTGAAGTCTGTATTGTAGCGTTCGGAAAATCGTGTTATTGAAAAAAACTGATGTATTTTCCACTCATAAATGAAGTTCCGTTCTTCAATCGTAGAATGAATTCTTACAATTTGATAATCTTCCATTGCATAAAATAATTTTAACACAAATAAAGAAATTCAATTCTTTGCTCAAGTCTATGACATAAAACGTATTATAATACGAAATGCACAATATAACAGGACTATTAACGTATTTTAGTATATCTCACACATACAAATGAATGCGTTATTCTTTTATCTCCATATATTAATCGTTATGGCTTGACAATTTTAGTGGCGTCTTGCCGGCAAACGCGTACTACGTAACTCAAAAAGTCGAAAGTAAGAGTAAGAGATATAAGCACAGAAAAAAATAGAACGCAAATCAGAAATTGTTTTTAATATAATGATCAATGATGAGTGGGGATGTAGCAGATATGAGACAATTTGTGAATTTTAAAGAAATAAATAAATTAATTAAAATAATGAAATTTAAAAAAACGCGCGTACGGATCTTGCATTTTGTCTAAAATACGCATCTTTTAATTTTTTTCTACTCACAATTTATCCATTTATTTTAAAATTTAAAAAATTGCTAATCTCAGCTACATTCACACTCATATGTATTTGAATGTCTATATTTGCTAAATATAGATATTAGACTGTGCCAAATAAAATCGATATTTTTTTGTTTCGATAACATACGAAAATAAAGTTGCATGTAACAGAAAAAAATTCGGGTACCAATTTGGGCCTTTCAACTCAATGACGAAACGCGCGCTCGCTTAAATAATACTTCTCGTTTAAATAACATGGGGAAAATTTTTTTTGAAATTCGAAATTTTATAACTCGTTAACGTATTAATAAATTGAAACGATCATAGCGTATTGTAGAGAATTGAATATTGTAGAATAAAGGTCTACTATAAATTTCTGATAAATCTAATCGTTCAGAAGTTATTAGGGCTTAAATTCAAATTTACAATAAATTTCTGGTGTTTTTTTACTTTTTCAGCAAAGCTATCAGTCTAATCGCAAGATGTCAATGGAACATTCGCGTAAATCTTTTTTTTTTTTAAATCAAAATATGTTATTTAATGATTTTCGAATTTCCCAATTCAAAAGTTACAGGTTTAACAAATTAAATGATTTGGGATAAAAACTAAAATTTTCGTAAAAAAGTATCTTTTAAACGGTTGGATTTATCGACCATTGATTGATAAAACTATATCCTTTAAAAAATATTATTTACAATAAAATTTGAATTTGTCATCAACTAAAATTAATCCAGAGTAATAACTTATTTTTGATGTTTGTGTATTTATTAAAAGATTAAGAATACAAAATAATAGTTTGTTTTGTTTTACAAAATATACTTTGACAGATACAAATTAGTAGAAATATTGAGTCCATTTATATAATTGATATAATAACTATTGTAAATAATATTATTAAAATGAAAGTAATTATAAAATAAAAGTAGAAAGATTTACATCAAATCCAAAGTTGAGGATTATAACTGATAATAATAAATTTACAAATATCCAGCTTATGCTGCAGCATTGAATTGCCAAGATGTTGATCTGGAAAAAAAATTTTAATAATTATTTTTTAACTTATGATTTGATAACATTTGATAAAAACTCTAAGAAATTTAAACGAACCTTTTTTTCTATTTAATATTGCAAATTTTTGTTAATACAGTCATCAATAATACTGGATTAGTGTTTAGTAATGCTTTATATTCTTCAGTTTTGCTGATTATTTTTGAATTGATTGCAATGAAATCTGCTATACAATTCAAAAAATGTCCGTTAGCATTATGACGATTAAGTAAAACAAGATATTTAACGGCATTTTCAACAGTTATGTTTTTACAAAGTGATTCTTCACATAACTTTTTAAGAGCTGGTATCCGATATTTATCTGCCGCTCCATACAAGCGTTCAGCAACTTCATCAAGATTAGTCACATTGCCCGTATAAATGAATTCTAATAGTTTTTCACATATATCAGGATCCATATCAGTGATATTTACTACATTATTTCTGTCATTTTTCTGGTGATGTCTCAACATTGCACGAAATACATTATTTCGATTCATTAGTAAAGCTTTGTGAGCTGGAATTCTTTTATCACCAACAACTAGAATAATATCACTGTAATTTTTACTATGAAAAAGAGCTGGCAAATCGTCGACAATTTGTTTAGATATTTTTAAACGAAGTTTAGTGATGGGTGGACTAGCGTAAGAACGTACGATAAATTCAATAAGTTCAAGGGATACAGTGAATGTTTCATCAGGTACTAATTGACATGTTTCATTAAATAGTTCACGTACTGGACGAGACGGCCGAATATCATATCCTACACTGTTTTTGAAAATTTTAGTTCCTATTTGCTCCAATTGTTTGTATCCTCCATCATCAATAAAACTTATCGAATATCTGGCTCTTAATGTTTGATGTCCACCACAATATGTCAAAGCTATTGAAAACCATTCGCCCTGTTGAGCTACATGCGTTAATTTCAGTGTTAAATACCACGAACTATCGGTGGAATTATTAATACTTGAAAAAACTGGTGATTGGATTATACTGTCCTCTTTGCTGCTCATGGCAAATCGCATAATAGAAAAAAAATGATCTACTTTCCATTCATATTTAATTTTCCGTTCTTCTATCATAGAATAGGTTTCTACAACTTGTATATCTTCCATTGCGTCAAATAATATCAATACAAATAAAAAAACTTCAATTCTTCACTTAAATAGACAATATAAAACGTAGTTTAATACAATGCGAGAATGTATAACAATGAGACTGTTAACGTACCGCTGTATCACTGATTTTCGCAAGAAGAAATGAATGAATGCTGCTTCTATCTCGATATCTATGACTTTGATAGTAGTTTTATTCATGGCGACTTGCCGGAAAATTCATACTACGTAACTCAAAAGTAAGATATAAACAATGGAAAAATTAAACGCAAATAAATGAGAAACTGTTTTTAAATCATTATGATTAATGATAAGTGGAAATGTAAAAGCTATGAGAAAATACATAACTCTTGAATAAATAAATAAATTGATTAATTAAAATAATGAAATTGAAATCAATGTGCGTACTGATTATAGGATCCTGAAGTTAACAGGCAATTAACAATTTCCGGATTTTCTTCTTAACAAATCAATTCATGAAAAATAAATCACAAAAAAAGTAAAAACTAAAAATATGCACATGCAGGAAGTTAAAAAAATTATATAGGTGCAATTTTTTTCAAATTTTTCCTTTATAAATTTTAGTTATTAATTCAATGAACCTACAAACTTTATTGAATGTTCGTAAACAATAAAATTAGAATCTGTTTATGCTAACGTATGCAGATTAATTGATATTTATGTACCACGGGGTCCAGTTTTTGTTTTGTTTCACATCCATCATAAGCAAAAATTAAAATATCAAAGAACTTGTTCTTTATTTGAATTTATCCGTAGTTATGATTCATTTTTTATGTATGAGTATTTATTGAAAAATTAAGAATACAAGATAATCAATTTTTTTTATAAAATACGCTTTTATAAGCATGAACTAACAGGTGGTAATTAATTCATAAGTATAATTGATATAATCATTGTCAATGATATTATTAAAATGAGAGTAATTATAAAAAAGAAAAATCAGATTTAAATTAAGGTCAAAATAATGAATTATAACTGATAATAAGTTATTAAAAAATATCCAGTTTTTGTTGCGGTA
The DNA here is from genome assembly GCA_964016945.1 of Microplitis deprimator. Classification (NCBI taxonomy): domain Eukaryota; kingdom Metazoa; phylum Arthropoda; class Insecta; order Hymenoptera; family Braconidae; genus Microplitis; species Microplitis deprimator. Next base: position 17,932,213 of record OZ024709.1, on the reverse strand, counting down.
TTGAATCACCAAAATGTTGATCTGGAACAAAAGAATGCAAATAATTATTTTTTAACTTATGTCTGAATTTGATAAAAACTTTAAGAAGTTTAAATGAACCTTTTTTCTATTTAATATTGCAAATTTTTGTTAATACAGTCAACAATAATGGTGGATTAGTGTTCAGTAATGCTTTATATTCTTCAGTTTCGGTAATAATCTTTGAATTGATTGCAATGAAATCTACTACACAATTCAGAACTTTGTCATCAGCATTATGACGGTCAAGTAAAAGGAGATATTTAACGGCATTTTCAACATTTACATTTTTACAGAATGACTCTTCACAGAATTCTTTAAGAGCTGGTAACTGATATTTATCTGCCGCTTCATATAAACGCCCATCAACTTCGTCAAGATTAGTTACATTGTCTGTATAAATAAATTCTAATAGTTTCTCACATATATCAGGATCCATATCAGGAATGTCTACTTCATTTTCTCTGTTATCATTTAGCTTTTGTGTAAACATTGTAGAAAATACAGGGCTTTGACTCATCAGCAAAATTTTGTGAGCTCGAATTCTTTCATCACCAACAATTAGGACAACATCACTATCTTCTTTACTATGAAAAAGAGCTGCCAAATCATCGGCAATTTGTTTCGGTTTTTTGAATCGAAGTTTAGTGATGGGCAGACTAGTGTTAGAACGTACAATAAAATCGGTAATTTTAAGGGATATTGTTAATGTATCATCAGGTAATAATATATCTCTTTTGGAACATAGCTGAGATACATTTACGAACTGTGAAATACTAAATTCTTCCCAATTTTCAAGAATTTTAATTCCCTTTTGTTGAAACTGTTTGTTCTCTTCATCATCAATGATACATATTGAATATTTGGCTCTTAATTTTTGATGACCACCACAATATCCTAAAGTTATTGATAACGGTTCCTGATGATACCTCCACATCGTTTTAAGATCTATTTTTAAATACCATGAACTATAACCAGGTTCATTATTAGGTGAAAAAACTGGTGATTGGATTGAACTGTTCTCTTGGTATCTTACGGCACTTTGCATAATTGAAAAGAAGTCATGTATTTTCCATTCATATATAATTTTCCGTTCTTCAATCACCGAATGAGTTTGTTCAATTTGCAAATCTTCCATTGCATCCAATAACTTCAATACTGATAAAAAAAATTCAATGCTTTGTTTAAATTTATCACATAAAACGTATTATAATATAATGCGCAAAAGTATGACAAGGCTGTTTACGTATTAATATATATATATATATATCTCGCACAAACAAATGAATGAATGTGTGATTTTTTTAGGGCCAGTTTTTCAAACCGAGTTTATTTTTATCTGGGTTTTAATTAATATTGCTAATATATCTATATATTAATAATATATAGATATACTAGCAATGATAATTAAACCCGGATTAAAAATAAACCTGGTTTGAAAAACCATTATAGCTTGACAATTCTAATGAGGCCTTGTCGAGAAACACGTACTACATAATTCAAAAGTAAGAGATATTAAAACAAAGATGAAAATAAATAAGAAGTTGTTTTTAAAATATAATGATTAATAATAAGTGGGAATGTAGCAGATATGAGAAAATTCATAAATTTTCGGATTTTTTTTTCAACAAACCAATTACAAAAAAATAAAAAATAAAAATATGCACATGCAGAAAGTTAAAAAAAACTATAGGCGAAATTTTTTTCAAAAAAAATTTTTTTTTTAATTTTTAGTTATCAATTTAATGAAACTTTATACTTTATTGAGTGTTTGGTGACAATAAAATTTGAATTTATTTATGCTAACGTATGTAAATCAATTGATATCTATGAAACACGAAGTTTAGTTCTTGTCCCTGATTTAAAAAAATGATTTAATCCAAGCTAAATGTACATTTATATAGTAGTCGATTCAAATTGTTTTAAATTATTTCATATTCTTCTGAATAATTTCAAATAATTTTTCTTAATCAGGAGTTTTCTTTCACATCCATCATAAGCAAAAATTAAAATATCGACGAACTTGTTCTTTATTCGAATTTATCCGTATAGTTATGTTATTTCTGATGTATGAGTATTTGTTGAAAAATTAAGAATACAAGATAATCATTTTTTTTCATAAAATACACTTTTATGAGCATGAACTAGCAGGTGGTAACTAATTCATAAGTATAATTGATATAATCATTATCAATGATATTCTTAAAAAGAGTAATTATAAAAAAGTGAAATAAGACTTAAATTAAGATTAAAATTATGGAATGTAACTGATAATAAGAGATTAAAAAGTGTACAGTTTCTGTTTTGGTATTCAATTACCAAGATGTTGATCTGAAATAAAAGAATTCAAATAATCATTTTTTAATTTATGACTATAGTTGATTAAAATTTTAAGAAATTTAAATGTATACTTGTTTCTTTAATTGCTACTGCAAATTTTTGTTAATACAGTCAACAATAATGCTGGATTAGTGTTAAGTAATGCTTTATATTCTTCAGTTTCGGTAATTATCTTTGAATTAATAACAATGAAATCCACTATATAATTCAAAAAATTTTCGTTAGCATTATGACGGCCAAGTAAAACAAGATATTGAACGGCATTTTCAACAGTTATGTTTTTACAAAGTGATTCTTCACATAACTTTTTAAGAGCTGGTATCTGATATTTATCTGCTGCTCCAAATAAACGTTCAGCAACTTCATCAAGATTAGTCACATTGTCCGTATAAATGAATTCTAACAGTTTTTCACATATATCAGGATCCATATCAGTGATATTTACTTCATTATTTTTGTTGTTTTTCTGGTGAAGTGTCAACATTGCGCGAAATACATTATTTCGATTCATTAGTAAAGCTTTGTGAGCTGGAATTTTCCTATCATCAACAACTAGAATAATATCACTGCCTACTTTACTATGAAAAACAGCTGCCAAATCGCCGACAATTTTTTTCGATTTTATAAATCGAAGTTGAGGGATGGGTTGACTAGTGTTAGAACGTACAAAAAATTCAGTAAGTTTGAGGGATACCGTTAATGAATCATTAGGTACTAATTTATTTCTATCGTTCAATAGTTCACTGATATGAACAAACATTGGAATACGAATCGTTTCACCATTTTTAAAAATTTTAGTTTCCTCTTGTTGAAATTGTTGATTTTTTTCATTATCAATAATACATATCGAAAATATTGCTCTTAATTTTTTATGGCCACCATCCCAATATACTAAAGTTATTGATAACGATTCGAAGGACGTCTGCTTATTATTAAGGTCTATTTTTAAATGCCATGAACTCAAACCAGATCCATTATTAGATGAAAAAACTCGTGATTGGATTTCACTGTACTCTGTATTGTAGCATCTAGAAGATTGTAATTTTGAAAAAAACTGATCTATTTTCCACTCATACATGATTTTCCGTCCTTGTGTCCTAGAATGAATTTGAAGATCTTCCATTGCATCAAATAATTGGAATACAAATAGAAAAAATTCAAATTTTTGCTCAAATCTGTAACATAAAACGTATTATAATGCAATGAAAAAAAAAAAAAAAACAAACAAGAGTGTTATTGTATTTTAGTAAATCTCGCACCTACCAATGAATGCGTTATTATTTGTCTCTATATTATTGTTATGGATTGTCAATTTTAGTGACGTCATGTCGGAAAATGCGTACTACGTAACTCAAAAAAGAAAGAGATATAAGCACAGAAAAAAATAAAACGAAAATAAATAAGAAATTGTTTTTAATATAATGATCAATGATGAGTGTGTATGTAGCAGATATGAGACAATTTATAAATTTCAAAGAAATAAATAAATTAATTTAAAATAATGAAATTTAAAATAATTCACGTACTGATTTTTCAATTATCTAAATACAAATTTTTTAATTTTTATCCTACTTACAATTTAATTATTTATTTTAAAATTTTAAAAATTGCCAATTGTCAGCTATAAATTCAAATTCATATGTATTTTATATCTACATTTATTGAATTCTACTATATATAGATATTAGACTGTTCCAAATAAAATCGATATTTTTTTTTGACCCTATACAAAAATTACAATGATATTGAAGTTAGCCGACGTCTAATAATTTTTGGATTTCTTTTAAGCGATAAATTATTTTTTAAAAAATTGTTGAAAAAATTTCACTTAGTTTTTTAAATTTTCTACCTGTGTATATTTTTAGTTTATTTTTTTAAAAAATAATTTATCTTTTTTAAAAAAATCATAAAATTATTAGATGTCGGTTAACTTCAGGATTATAAATTACATTGCGCGTAACATAAAAAAAAATTGGGTACCGAGTTGGGCCTTCCAACTCAATTACAAAACTCGAGCTCGCTTAAATAGGATTTCTCATTTAAATAACTTGGGAAAAAATGAAGGCCACAGCTATTGTCTAAAAGACATTCGTTCGATGCAAAATATTTCGATATGCGACAAGTTGTTGAGTAGACCATCTCGTCAAAAAAAATACCGATGAATAAACTGAAAGTACAAATTTACCAAACGAAATATTATGGAAAAAAAATTCTAAAGTGTAAAACACATCGAAATATCATTTATAGAAAATAATTAGTAATAGAATAGTAAATATTTAAACAGAAATAAATAAAAACCATAATTATCATTGGAACATAAAATATATTTACCTACAGGTTATTTATGTTCTGCATTACCGACTACCGCTGAATATATTGAGGGGTGCGTCGCATTATTCCGAATCGTCAATTCAAAAGTTAAATGTTTAACAATAAATTAATTGTTCAGGAAAAAAACTGAAATCTTTGTAAAGAAGTATCTTTCAAACGGTTAGATTTATCAACCATTGATTGATAGAACTATATCCTTTAAAGGATATTATTTACAATAAAATTTGAATTTGTCTTCAACTAAAACTAATCCAGAGTAATAACTTTTTTTTTTATGTTTGTGTATTTATTAAAAAATTAAGAATCCAAAATAATAATTTGTTTTGTTTTACAAAATATACTTTGACAGACAGAAATAAGCAGAGATATTGACTCTATTTATATAGTTGATATAATAACTATTGTAAATCAAATTATTAAAATGAAAGTAATGATAAAAAAAGTAGAAACATTTAAATTAAGTCCAAAGTTAAGGATTATAACTGATAATAATAAAATTACAAATATCCAGCTTATGCTGCAGTATTGAATTGCCAAGATGTTGATCTGGAAAAAAAATTGAATAATTATTTTTTAACTTATGATTTGTAACCATTTGATAAAAACTCTGAGAAATTTAAACAAACCTTTTTTTCTATTCAATATCACAAATTTTTGTTAATACAGTCATCAATAATACTGGATTAGTGTATAGTAATGCTTCATATTCTTCAGTTTCGGTAATTATTTTTGAATTGATTGCAATGAAATCTGCTATATAATTAAAAAAATGTCCGTTAGCATTATGACGATTAAGTAAAACAAGATATTTAACGGCATTTCCAACAGTTATGTTTTTACAAAGTGATTCTTCGCATAACTTTTTAAGAGCTGGCATCTGATATTTATCTGCTACTTCATATAAACATTCAGCAACTTCATCAAGATTAGTCACATTGTCCGTATAAATGAATTCTAATAGTTTTTCAAGGATATCAGGATCCATATCAGTGATATTTACTTCATTATTTTTGTCGTTTTTCTGGTGACGTGTCAACATTACACGAAATACATTATTTCGATGCATTAGTAAAGCTTTGTGAGCTGGAATTCTCTTATCACCAACAACTAGAATAATATCACTGTAATCTTTACTATGAAAAAGAGCTGGCAAATCGTCGACAATTTGTTTCGAATTTTTTAATCGAAATATAGTTATGGGTGGACTAGTGTAAGAACGTACAAAAAATTCAGTAAGTTCAAGAAGTACCGTAAATGTATTGTTAGGTAATAATTTACTTCTTTCTTTAAATAAGTCAGTCACTCGAACACGCGGCTGAATATTATATCCTTCATTTTTTGTGAAAATTTTATTTCCCATTAGTTCACATCTTTTTTTTTTTTCATTATCAATAATACATATCGAATAATGGGCTCTTATTGATTGATGAGAACCACAATATGTCAAAGTTATCGAAAACCAATCGCCATACTGAAGTAAATACAGAAGACTCATCTTTAAATGCCACGAACTTTTACCAGGTTTATTATCTGTTGAAAAAACTGGTGAATGGATTGAACTGCTGTCTTTCTTGTATCCAGGAAATCGCATAATTGCAGGAAACTGATCTATTCTCCATTCATATGTAATTTTCCGTTCTTCAATCATAGAATGAGTTTTTAAAATTTTTATATCTTCCATTGCGTCAAATAATATCAATACAAATAAAAAAACTTCAATTCTTCACTTAAATCGTCAATATAAAACGTATTATTATGCAATACACTAAAGTTTAACTATGACTGTTAACGAACCACTGATTTTCGCAAGAAGAAAGGAATGAATGCTTCTATCTCGATATCTATGACTTTGATAGTTTTATTGATGGCGACTTGCCGGAAAATTCATACTACGTGACTCAAAAGTAAGATATAAACACTGGAAAAATTATACGCAAATAAATAAAATATTGTTTTTTAAATATTATGATTAATGATAAGTGGGAATGTAGTAGATATGAGACAATAAATCTTCAATAAGTAAATTAATTAATTAAAATAATGAAACTGGAAAAAATCGCGTTCTGTCCGGATTTTTCTTTTAACAAATCAATTACATGAAATTAAAAACCAAAAATACGCACATGCAGAAAGTTAAAAAAACTATATAGGTGCTATTTTTTTTTTTAACTTTTAGTTATCAATTTGATAAGATTACAAACTTTATTGAGTGTTCGTAAACAATAAAATTAGAATCTGTTTATGCTAACGTATGCAGATCAATTGATATTTATGAAACACGGGGTTTAGTTCCTGTTTTCTTTCACATCCATCATAAGCAAAAATAAAAATATCAAAAAATTTGTTCTTTATTCAAATTTAACTGTAGTTATGATTTATTTTTTAATTATAATTGTTCATTGAAAAATTAAGAATACATAATAATCATTTTTTGGTTATTTTATAGAATATATTTTAACGGACATGAATTAGCAGAGATATTATTAAGTGCACTGATATATAATTAATATAATAATTACTATAAATTATATTATTAAATGAAATTAATGATGGAAAAAAGTAGAAAGGTTTAAATTAAGTCCAATGTTAAGGATAACTGACAATAATAAAATTAAAAACATCCATTTAATGTTGCAGTATTGATTTTCCAAGATGTTGATCTGGAACAAAAAAATTATAATAATTATTTTTTAAATTATAATTTGATTACATTTCTCGAAAACTTTAAGAAATTTAAACGAACCGTTCTAATTTTGCAAATTTTTGTTGTTACAGTCAACAATAATGCTGGATTAGTGGTTAGTAATGCTTTATATTCTTCAGTTTCGGTAATTATCTTTGAATTGATGGCAATGAAATCTGCTATATAATTCAAAAATTCTTCGTTAGCATTATGACGGTCGAGTAAAACAAGATATTGAACGGCATTTTCAACATTTACGTTCTTACGGAATGATTCTTCGCATAACTTTTTAAGAGCCGGTATCTGATATTTATCTGCTGCTTCAAATAAACGTCCAGCAACTTCATCAAGATTAGTCACATTGTCCGTATAAATAAATTCTAATAGTTTTTCACATATATCATAATTCATATCAAGGATATTTACTTCATTATTACCGTTGTTTTTCTGGTGAGATGTCAACATTTCACGAAATACATTACTTTGATTTATTAGTAAATTTTTGTGAGCTGGAATTTTCTTTTCTCCCACAATCAGAACAACATCACTGCCTTTTTTACTATGAAAAAAAGCTGCCAAATCGTCGACAATTTGTTTTGACACCATTAATCGAAGTTTAGTGATGGGAGGATTAGTGTAAGAACGTACAATAAGTTCAGTAAGTTCAAGGGATATCGTAAATGTATCATCAGGTACATATTTATTTTTTTCTTTATATAGTTCATCCTCTTTAAGCTCTCGAAGATAAAATTCTTCACACTTCTTGAAATTGTAATATGTAAGTGTGTCCCGTATAAATTGTCTGTTTTTTTCATCATCAATAACAAATATTGAATATTTGGCTTTTTTATTTTGATCACCACCACAATATGTCAGAACTATTGATAACGTTCGGTCATAATAAGGCTCAACTTTTTGAAAATTAATTTTTAAATGCCATGAACTGTTACCAGGTTCATTAGTAGTTGGAAATACTGGTGATTTGATTACACTATCACCTGCACGGTACGTAAAAGAATTCATAATAAACCAGAACCGATTTATTTTCCATTCATAAACGGTTTTCCGTTCTTCAAAAGTAGAATCAATTTTTACCATTTGAAAATCTTCCATTATATAAAGTAATACTGAAGCAAATGAAAAAAAAAACAACTCTCCTTTGAATCTATAATATAAAAGTATTATAATGTAGTGCGCAAAAGTATAACAATAAGACTGATAACTTACCAGTGTATCTCGCTCAAACAAATCAATGTGTGCTTATTTCATATCGATATATTATGGCTTGACAATTTTAAGAGCGACTTGCAGGCAAACTGATGCTGCGTAATTCAAAAGTAAGATATAAACACAGAACAAAAATAAAAATGAATATAAATAAAAAATTGTTTTCAAAATATACTAATTAATGATAAGTGGGAATGAGACAATATATATATCTTAAATGAAAAAATTAATTAATTAATTAGATTAATGAAATTGAAAAAAAATACGCGTACTGATCGCATGATCCTGAAGTTCACAGACAATTTTTGTGGTCCAGGTCCAGTTCCACGAAGAGAATGAACAATGAACCTCGGAAATCGCCCCCGCTACCGAACATTTATAAATTGCACATGCGTAAAAAAAAGTGGGAGAGTGTTAAGTACATAGAACATCTAGAGTGGGAGTAAAAATTGACGACATATCAAGTCCAATCTTTTGTTAGGATAACGATAACAATTTTCGGATTTTTTTTCAACAAATCAATTACAAAAAAATAAAAACTAAAAATATGCACATGTAGAAAGTTAAAAAAAACTATAGGCGAAATTTTTTTTTAACATTTTTTTAATAATTTTTAGCTATCAATTTTTTGAAACTTGGTATTTTATTGAATGTTTATAAACAATAAAATTTAAATCTCTTTATGCTAACGTATGTAAATCAATTGACATTCATGTAACATGAAATCCAGTTCTTGTTTTCTTTCACATCCATCATAAATAAAAATAAAAATACCAAAAAAACTTGTTATTTATTCAAATTTACCCATTGTTAATTGATTTTCTATGTATGAGCATTTAAAAAAAATTAAGAATGCAAAATACTCATTTTTTTTTTCATAGAATACGCTTTTATGACCATAAACTAACAGATATTAATGAATGTATTAGTATAATTGATATAATTGTTATAAATTGTAGTATTAAAGTGAGAGCCATTATAAAAAAGTGAAAACAAGATTTAAATTAAGGTAAAAACTATGGATTATAACTGATAATAAAATATTAAAAAATGTCCAGTTTATGTTGCGGTATTGAATCACCAACAAAAGAATCCAAGTAATTACTTTCAAACTTATGACTAAATTTGATTAAATACTTTAAGAAATTTAAATGTACCTTTTTTTTTTATTTGCTACTGCAAATTTTTGTTACTATAGTCATTAATAATTCTGTATTAGTTTTTTCCAAGGCTTTAAATTCAGGGGTTTCAATAATTTTCTTGGAATTAATTGCGATGAAATCAAGGATATACATGAAAAATTCTCCATCAGTATTATGACGGTCGAGTAAAACGAGATATTGAACGGCATTTTCAACATTTACGTTCTTACAGAGTGATTCTTCACACGACTCTTTAAGAGTTGGTAACTGATATTTATCTGCCATTTCATATAAACGTTCAGAAACTCTATCAAGTTTAGTCACATTGTCCGTATAAATAAATTCTAACAGTTTCTCACATGCATCAGGATCCATATCAGGAATGTCTACTTCATTTTCTCTGTTTTCTCTCAGCTTATGTGTAAACATTGCAGAAAATACAGGGCTTCGACTCATCAGCAAAGTTTTGTGAGCTGGAATTTTCTTATCACCCACAATTAAAACAACGTCGCTCCCTGCTTTGCTATCAAAAAGATCTTTCAAATTGTCGACAATTTGTTTCGATTCTCCTAATCGAAGTTTAGGGAAAGGAAGACTAGTGTAAGAACGTACAATAAAATCAGTAAGTTCAAGGGATATCGTTAGTGTACCATCAGGTAAATATTTATCTTTTTCTTTATTTAGTTGATTTACTTCAACGACATTGTGAACATAACATTCTTGAAACTTTACGAAAGATCGATATGTCTGTTCTCCACATATAAATTGTCTGTTTTTTTTATCATCAATAATACATATTGAATATTTGGCTTTTATTTGTTGATCACCACCACAATATATCAGTGCTATTGATAATACACTGTAACCAAAATTACCTGGTTGAAAAAATATTTTTAAACGCCATGAACTATTTCCAGGTATATTACCAGTTGAAAAAATTGGTGATTGGATTATACTGCTGTCGCTTGCACAGTTCATGGTAGGACTTGTAATTGAAAGAAACTGATTTATTTTCCATTCGTAAATGATTTTTCGTTCTTCAATCGTAGAATGAGCTTTTATAATTTTTAAATCTCCCATTGCATCAAATGACTGATACGAATAAGAAAAATTAAATTCTTTGTTAATAAATCAATTACAAAAAAATTAAAAAAGCTAAAGGCGCAATTTTTGAAATATTATTTTTTTTATTAATTTTTTAAAAAATCAAAAAATTAGTAGACGTCGATTAACTTAAAAATTATCAAGAAGACTGTTAACATACCATGTATCTCGGACAATGATTGCGTTATCGTGATTCTTTTATCTCGATATGTTATGAGTTATGACTTTGATAGTTTTAATGGCGACTTGCCGGCAAACTCATAATACGTAACTCAAAAGTATGATATTAACACTAGAAAAACAAAACAAAAGTAAATAAGAATTTGTTTTTAAAATTTAGTGATCAATGAATAATAAATATTTTAAAAATAATAATTTCTATAAATGAGATGTAAACAATTGAAATTAGATTAAGCTAAGATATATTTAGTAATGGGGATAAGTTATTTAAATACAAGTCACAGATATGGACGCAAAGGATATAAATTTCGAATTCTTGGTATTACTGTGACTGTAGGTTGTATTACTGTGGTTGTATTTTAAAAGTAAGGAACAAGGTACTCTCACAGAATCCATTTATTTTTTTTATCTAGAAATACGGGTCATAAATAAGTGGATACTAATGATCCTGAAGTTAGCAGACATTTGCACTTTTCGGATTTTTTTTAACAATTTAATTAAAAAAAGAAAAAGAAGTAAAAAAAAATTTGTACATGTAGAAAATTTAAAAACTATAGTTTCAATTTTTTGAAATATCGTTTTTTTTTAATTCTTCGTTTTGAAAAAAATCCAAAAATTATTAACCGGCTAATTTCAGTATCATAGATATTGTTTCATTAGGCTAAATGATTATCAATTTGATGAATCTATTTACTGTATTGTGTTTGTTAATAATAAAATTTGAATTTGTAAATGATAACGCATGTAAATCCGTTGATATTTATGTAACACGTAGTTCAGTTTCTAATTTTTTTTACCTCCATCATAAGCAAAAATAAAAATATCAAAAAGTATGTACTACTATAACTTGATAGTTTTAATGGCCACCTGCGGACAAATTCATACTATGTAACTCAAAAGTAACCCTGATAGCCAAGATGGCTGCAAAAGTTGTCATTTCCGCACGTTGATGGCAACTTTTTTTGATAATATTGATGGCAAAAGTTGGCCACTCCATTAGTTGACGGAAAGTTGCATTTAATTTTCGCAGCAAGTTGTCGACAAGTTGCGGCAGTAGATTGTCACTAACTTTCTGGGAAATTTGTAGTCAACAGTTACAAAAGCTGAAAGTCGTTGACAACTTGTCATCAAGTTGATCGCAACTCATGTACACAAACTTTCTGATCAGAAACTCTGGTTATCAGGGAAGATATAAACACTAGAAAAATAAATAATAAATTGTTTTTAAAATATTTCGATCAATGGATAATAATTTTGAAATAATAATTTCACAAAATGAGATGTAAACATTTGAAATTAGATTGTGCTATGATATATTTGTATAGCGAAATAATTAATTCAAACATAAGAGTCGTGGCTATTAACACACAAGATATCAATTTTGAATTCTTGGCATTACTGTGACTGTATATAGTATGTACGCAAAGTAATTAGTATAGCTATCGATTGAAAAATAGAAACCTTTAGTTGGTTTTTAAAATTCGAGTCCTACTCTCACACCTTGATAGCCAGTTGAGAACCAATAGTCAAATTAAAGCAAATACTTCACGTATTCGTGAGACTAAAAATTGACTTCGATGACAACTCTCTAGATGAACAACACTTTAACTCAAAAATTAAAATGAAACATATGACATCTCGATGACGTCTAGCACACATAAAAAATTTCATTCCAACTTTTCCCTTTCCCACACATAAAATTAAATGTAAACTTGATGTAAAATATCAGTTTTAATTTTACGTCAAATTTATGTTATTTTACGTATAAGAGAGTCACAAAGGAACTGCAGTTTTTTTTATATACTGTACGTCATCGAAATGTCAAAAGTCTCGTTTAAATTTCTGAGCTGAAACTCTGGTTTCCTGGGCAGAATCCAATTATTTTTTGATTTTTTTAAAAAAATACATATCATAACTACATGAATATTATTTAATTAGGCTCAATGATTATCAGTTTGATACAACTATATACTTTATTAAGTGTTTGTAAACAATGAACTTTGAATCTGTTAATGCTAACATATAGTAACATATAATCAACTGACATTTATGTTACATGAGTTTCAGTTCTTAATTTCTTTCAAATGTATTATGAACAAAAATAAAAATACCAAAAAATTCGCTCTTTATTTAAATTTATCCATAGTTATAATTTATTTTTGATATAAAAGTATTTTTTGAAAAATTAAGAACACAAAATAATCATTTTTTTTATAGAATACGCTTTTGTAAGCATAAACTAGCAGATGTTAATGAATGTATTGGTATAATTGATATAATTATTGTAAATTGTATTATTAAAATGAGAGTAATTATAAAAAAGTACAAGTAAGATTTAAATTAAGGTCGCAATTATGAATTATAACTAATAATGAGATAATAAAAAATGTCCAGTTTATGTTGAAGTATCGAATTATTAAAATGTTGATCTGGAACAAAAGAATTCAAACGATTATTTTTTAACTTATGACTAAATTTGATGAAAACTCTAAGAAATTTAAATGTACCTGTTTTTTAATTTAATACAGCAATTTTTCATTACTATAGTTAATAATAATTCTGTATTAGTTATCTAAGGCTTTTTATTTGGGGGCTTTGGAAATTTTTTTTGAATTGATTGCCATAAAATCAACGATATACTTAAAAAATCGTTCGTCAGCACTATGACGGTCGAGTAAAACGAGATATTTAACGGCATTTTCAACATTCACGTTTTTACAGAGTGATTCTTCACATAACTCTTTAAGAGTTGGTAACTGATATTTATCTGCCACTTCATATAAACGTTCAGAAAATTCATTAAGATCAGTCACATTGTCCGTGTAAATAAATTCTAATAGTTTCTCACATGTATCAGGATCCATGTCAGGAATGTTTACTTCATTTTCTCTGTTTTCTTTCAGCTGATGTGTAAACATTGCAAAAAATACGGGGCTTCGAAACATCAGAAAAGTTTTGTGAGCTGGAATTTTTTTATCACCTACAACTAGAACAACATCACTACCCGCTTTACTATCAAAAAGATCTTTCAAATCGTGGACAATATTATGATTTGAAGTTTTTAATGGAGTTTTAATGGTGTGTGAATCATAACATTCAATGAACTCAGTAAGCTCAATGCATATTGTTAACGCATCATCAGGTAATAATTTATCTTTTTCTGTTAATAATTGATAGATATTAAGAAACTTCGGTATACACATTTCTTCATTTTTTTTGAAAACCTTGTATATTTCATTTTCAAAATTTTTTTCTTTTTTATCATCAAAAATAAACAGCGAATATTTTACTTTTATTCTTTGACTGTCACCGATATATTTAATTGTCATTGATATCCACTCTTTATCTACAGATTCTTCATCATCATCATCATCATCATTATTATTAAATTTAATTTTTAATGTCCATGGAAAAAGATCCTCTGTATTATCAGAAAAATAGTTTGGAGAATTGATGGTAGTAGCGTCATTATTATACATGGAAAATTTCATACTTGAAAGAAACTGATCTATTTTCCATTCATAATTGACTTTCCATTCTCGAGGTATAGAAAAACTTTTTATCATTTCAAAAGGTTCCATTGTATCAAATAATTCAAATGTAAATAAAAAAATTCAATTCTTTATTCGAATCTATAACACAAAAAAGTTTAGAAAGAAGTTTTATACACAACAATATTAAATAAAACGTATTATAATGTAATATGCGAAGGTATAGCAATTAGATTGTTAACTTACCAGTATATCTCGAAGAAACAAATGAATAAATGTGTGCTTATTTCATTCGATATGTTTTGGCTCAACAATTTTTATGGTGACTTACAGGCAAGCTTATACTGCGTAACTCAAAAGTATGAAATAAAAACTAAAAAAATAAAAAGCAAATAAAAAAGAGATTGTTTTTAAAATATGATGATCAATGAATAATAAATATTTTTAAAATAATTATTTCACAAAATTAGACGTAAATATTTGAAATAAGATTATGCTACGGTATTTTTAGTAGTAGGGATAAGTAATATTTAAACACCAGTCGCAGATATCAACACAAAAGATTCAATTTCGAATTCTCGGTATTACTGTGACTATATCCATTATGCATGTGAAGTAACAAGTAGTGCCATCTGTTGAGAAATAGAAATCTTCAGCAGTTGTTTTTTAAAAATAAAAAACTAATCTCACAGAATGCAATTATTTTTTTATTCAGAAATACATGTCATGAATAAGTTGATATTATTTCATTAAACTAAATGATTATCGATTTGAAATTATACACTTTTTTGAGTGTTTGTAATCAATAAAATCCAAATCTATTTATGCTAACGTATGATGATCAATCAATATTTTTGTACTACATACGTAGTTCAGTTCTTGTTTTTCTTTTTCAAATTTGTCATAAGCAATAATAAAAAAACCAAAGAACTTGTTCTTTATTTAAATTTATCTGTAATGGTTTATTTTTTATGTATGAGTATTTATTGAAGAATCAAGAATACAAATAATCATTTTTTTTTATAAAATACGAGTTTACGAACATGAATCAGCAGATGTTAATGAACGTATTAGTATAAATGATATAATTATTGTAATTTGTATCATTAAAATCAAAGTAATTATGAAAAAAGTAGTAATAAGATCAAAACTATAGATTATAACTGATTAGAATATATTTTAAAACATCCAGTTTCTGTTGCAGTGTTGAATTATCAAGATGTTGATCTGGAACAAAAGAATTCAAATAATTATTTTTTAATTTATGATTTGATTATATTTGATGAAAACTAAGAAATTTAAATGTACCTGTTTTTTTATTAGATACTACAAATTTTCGTCGCTATAGTTAATGATAATTCTGGATTAGTTTTTTCTAAGGCTTTATATTCGGGAGTCATGATAATCTTTTTGAAATTGAGTGCAATGAAATCAACGATATACTTAAAAAATCGTTCATCAGCATTATGGTGGTCAAGTAAAACGAGATATTGAACGGCATTTTCAACATTCACGTTTTTACAGAGTGACTCTTCACATAACTCTTTAAGAGTTGGTAACTGATACTTATCTGCCACTTCATATAAACGTTCAGAAAATTCATTAAGATCAGTCACATTGTCCGTATAAATAAATTCTAATAGTTTCTCACATGTATCAGGATCCATATCAGGAATGGTTACTTCATTTTCTTTGTTTTCTTTCAGCTGATGTTGAAACATTGCAGAAAATACAGGGCTTCGACTCATCAGCAAAGTTTTGTGAGATGAAATTTTCTTATTACCCACAACTAGAACAACATCACTACCTGCTTTGCTATCAAAAAGATCTTTCAAATCGTGGACAATATTATGATTTGAAGTTTTTAATGGAATTTTAATGATGGGTGAATTATAAGAAGAATGTTCACTGAACTCAGTAAGTTTAATGCATATTGTTAAGGCATTATCTGGTAATAATTTATCCTTTTTTTTCTAATAATTGATTGACGTTAAGAAACTTTGGTATGCACCAATCTTCACCTTTTTTGAAATCTTTCCATAGTTTATTTTTAAACTTTTTTTCGTTTTTATTGTCT
This sequence comes from Microplitis deprimator, assembly GCA_964016945.1. NCBI lineage: Eukaryota > Metazoa > Arthropoda > Insecta > Hymenoptera > Braconidae > Microplitis > Microplitis deprimator. Next base: position 17,915,620 of record OZ024709.1, on the reverse strand, counting down.
AAAATAAATAGCGAATATTTTACTTTTGTTGTTTCCCTGTCACCAAGATACTTCATTATCATTGATATCCATTCTTTGTCTACAGACTTTTCGTCATTATTAAACTTTATCTTTAATATCCATGAATATTTACGGTTTGATTCATCAGTTGAAAAATAGTGAGATTCGATTGTATTCGCGTTTTTATTATACCAGGATGATTTCATACTTGGTAGAAACTTATCTATTTTCCATTCATGAATGACTTTTCTTTCTTCAGGTATAGAATAACTTTTTATCATTTTAAAATCTTCTATTGCATCAAACAATTTCAATACAAAAACATAAAATTAAATTTCTTTATTTGAATCTGTAACACAAAAAGTTAAAAAAAGAACTTTTATTCACAACAATATAAAATAAAACATAATCCTGAAGTTAACAGACAATTATTAATTTTTTGATTTTTTTATCAACAATAAATTATAAAAAAAAAATATTTAAAAAATTTGCACCTGTAGTTTGTTAAATTTTTTACATGTGCATATTTTTAGTTTTTGTTTTTTTGTAATTAATTTATAGAAAAAAAATCCGAAAATTACTAATTGTCTGCTAATTTCAAAATCATAAATAAAACGCATTATAATGCAAAGCGCAAAAGTATAACAAGGCTGTTAACGTACCGGTATACCTCGCATAAAGAAATGAATGATTGTGTGATTCTTTTATTTCGATATGTTATGACTGGTAGTTTTAATGGCGACTTGCCGGCAAATTCATACTACGCAAGTCAAAAGTAAGATATAAAAACTAGAAAAATAAAACGCAAATAAGTAAGAAACTTCTGTTTAAATGTAACGATCGTTGAATAATAAATATTTTTTAAATAATTATTTCACAGAATTAGACGTGAAGATTTAAAATCAGATTATGTTATGATATTTTTAGTAGCAGGGATAAGTAATTTAAACACCCGAGTCGCGGCTATCAACACAAAAGTTAACGATTTCGAATTCTTGGTATTACTGTGACTATATCCAACAACCATGCGAAGCAAGTAGTAGTGACATCTGTTGACAAATAGAAATACCTTTAGTTGGTTTTTAAAATTAAACAGACCTACTCACACAATCCAATTATTTTTTATTTAGAATTTTATTTAGAAATACATTTCATAAGTAAATGGATATTATTTATCATTTAACAGAACAAAAAAAGTTTTTACTGATTACATTTTTATGAAATTATAGTTTATGAATTTCTACAAATAGATATGAAAATTACGTTCACTTGTTTGCGATTTATAAGTATTAAGTTCGTAATTATCCAGTAGATTGAAATGCTTGTCCTGTTACAGAGCTGAAATATAAATAAAAATTGAATAAATAAAATATATTGATTATTATTTAAATACAGTAAATATAGTGATATACCTTCAAATATACTTCCAGCTGCATATTTTTTAACAATATCGAAAAATAAAGATGGATGAGATGTTTCCAGTGCTTCGTATTTTTTAGTGTTCTTGATTTTCATAAATGAATTATTATAAATTTCTCAGCGTATTTCACCAACTGTTCAACATTATTGCGATCAGCGAGAAGCATTATTCTAATGGCATTTCGAACATTTATCGTTTTAGATATAGAAACTGCACACAATTCTTTGAGTGATTGTAATAGATATTTATCTGCAACTTCCAATAATTCTTCAGCATTATCATCCAAGTCACTGACTTCATCTGTGTATATGAATTCGAGAAGTTTTTTGAATATTTGAGGATCAACGTCTGGTATTTCTATTTCATTTTCTTTCTTTTCTTTCATGTCATGTGAAAACATCGCATCAAATACAGGACTACGAGCTTCTAAAATGAGTGCTTGAAACTTTTTATCACCGACTACTATAACAACATCACTTTTTTTTTTAGTTACAAAAAGATCTTTCAAGTGATCAGTGATTTGATGCTTTGAAGTTTTGAATCTGATCGCTGGAAAACTTGATAACGTACGATTATCGTACACAGTTAAGTCAACACAAAATGTTAAAGTATCATCTGGTAAAAAATCATCTTTTTTTTTTAATAGTTCACTCATTTTGATGGAATCCCCATTAGGACAAAAGTCATCCCACCAATCCCACTCTCCTTCTGACATTAAATATCCAAAAACTTGCTTTGAGTATGGATTATCTGCAATTTCAAAACTGGTTGTACATTTTTCCTTTGTATTATTTAAAATAAAAATCTTATGCGTCGCTTTTATGTTTTTTTCTTCATTGTCTGACATCAAATATACTCTTATCTCTCGAGAATCTTCCAACACCAATTCAGTTTTCCCGCTAATCGTTAGAACCAAATACCATAAATCGTCAAAACTGGATCCAGTTGAAAATTTAGGTGATTTAAATTAATAGGGATCACAAGAAGAATTAGACAAGTCAATGGACGTTGATATTTTATCAACTTCCCATTCGTAAATAATTGAGCATTGCTTGGCATGCGAATAAACTTTTGCTATTTTCAAATTAACTATTTCACTCATAATTGAAACAATTAAATTTTGTTATAAAATATACTTTTTAAATATGTGTTATCACTTAATATTTAGTATATTTTCACCATAAGTATGGAAATTATTAGATTGTGCAACAGTTTTACGTTGGACCGTTACTGCGACAAGAATGAATGTCTTTTTTTCAATAATTCGTCTATGTTAATGACATCATAATCATCATCATCATCATCATCATAATCATAATCGTATTCGTCATGTATTTCTGTAGGACTGAAAATTATCTTCGAGTACGGATAATTTAAGAATGAAAATTTGAAAGAATATTTTTCTTTCTTATTATTTAACATAAAAAGTAAATACTTCGTATTTACTATCATCCTTTTATTATTTGACACCAAATATACTATAATCTCTTCTTTACGGTAATCATCTATAAGTATTTCTTTCCCATCATATTTAATTACTAATTCCAAATGCCATAAATCTTCAATACTGGAACCAGATGAAAATGTAGGTGATTTAATAACTACATCACCATGAATAACTCTAGAACGTCTAATCGACAGCGACATTTCGTCTATTTCCCATTCGAAAATAACGTTGTACTGCTTTGCGTGGGAATAACCCTTTTCCGTTTTAAATACAACGATTTCACTCATAATTAAAACAATTCAATCTTTGATACTTTTTAAATATTCTCAATTACTTTATAATTCGTATATTTTCACCATAAATATGAAACTTATTCGATTGTCCAACAGTCAGGTTGGACTGGACCGTTATTACGACGTATTTCTGATTAGATTAGATTTTGGACTCCGGGTATTTCCGTTTTCGGCCGTCGACGTATTTTATATGGACACAAATAAATGAGAGATAGCGTCTCTTCCGGTAAATTCAACTACGTTATTCAAAAGTAAATTATATTTTATAATTCAAAAATAAAAAACAAAATCAAATTATTTTATATGCAATAATTACTACATGTATGCAATAATCTTCAAAATTTATTCAGTTATTTATTTTCTGAATATTTATTATTATTAAAAAAAAAAAAATGTATATGTACACAATATTTGAAATTTTTTTTTCTTATTTATAATTTTTTATTATTGTTCATCAGAACACAAGCAAAAACAATTTTTCTTTTTTTTTATGAACAAAACAAATTTATAATCTTCGAAAATTCTTTCTCGTACGTACAGTAGTAAAAATATTTATTTTATTATCCTTAATAAATAAATATGACAATTGCAATAAGTGTGAATGGAGCAGATATGAGACAAGCTATAAATTTTAAATAAAAAAATAAATTAAAATAATGGAATTGAAAAAAATGCGCGCGCCGATTTTTCAATTATTTAAATACAAATTTTTTTTCTACTTACATTTTATTTATTTATTCAAAAATTTAAAAAATTGCTAATTGTCAGTTACATTCACACTCATCAATTGTTGGATTGCTGGTCATAAAATAAGTGCGGTAATATGGACAATGACTAAATTTTTTATGACTAAATATTAACTAACAACTTAATGATTTTACGTTATTGATACACAGAAAAAAAGGATTTTTTGGCGCAAAAAGTTTTTTCTTGTCCTAAGAAAATTTTTACTTGACCCAAGAAATTTTTTTTATTATAAAGTGAAAAAAAAATTTTCTTGGGGTGAGAAAAAATTTTCTTGGAACAAGAATAAAATTTTTAAGACGAGAAAAAAATTCTTGAGCCAAGAAAAATTTTTGTCTTCAATTCATAATACAAAATATTTCTTGCGCCAAGAAATTCTTTTTTTCTGTGTAGATAAATTAATTAATAAATTATTTAAATATTACGTATCTTTTACAATAATGAAAAAAAATACCATCAGGCGTCTGATAAAAAACAAAATAAATCTATTTTTAATTTCAAAAATTTTTTTATTATGTACCTTTGCTTTTAGAAGTAGAGGGGTAATTTGGTGGAGGTGAACTTCGAATATAAGTTTACGTAACATTGAGGGGAGAGCTAATTAACGAAATTCGCTGTTAAAAATTTTGAGCAACTAATCAGTAGTAAAGGTAAAGAAAGAGCCAGGCGAGTTAAATGGAAAGTATAGAAGAGTTTGTCCAAAGGTGAGCTGTGCTCAAGTGGAAAGTGTACAGTTAATTAATGACTGTTATGAATTTTCAAAAGAACATTTAAAAACATTTAGCTATATTTATTCTAAAGAAAAAAAAGTAAAAAGTTATTATGTAACTGTACATTGCAATAAATTATTATTACCTTTGCTTTTAATTGAGTTTATTAATTATTTTTTACAGAAAGAATTGTTTTTAATACTCATAGTTGCCTTAATTGGCGCAAATCTGTAAATTAAAGTATTAAAGTGGGAATTTATAACTATTAATATAAATAAATTTTATATTATCGATTATTCAATATATTTGAACTCATCCCTCAACACCAGAAATATGTAATTAAAAATAACATTTTGATACATCAGTTTAGCAAAAATTGTTAGAAAAAAAAAAAAAGAAAGATTAAAATTTAGAATAAAGTTACTTAATGTTTAGTTTTAAAATATTAAAGAAAAAAAATCTTCAAATATAAATAATAGTTTAATTAACTTGTAAGATTACACCTCTTCATTTAATTCTTTGCCTGAAAAAAACATTGAAATCATATTAGTGTCTAAATAATTAAGAACATTAAATTTTAATAAATTAAATAAGTAATTAGATATAATATTTACTCACGATTGCCACCGATAGCTGCTAATTTTTTAATCAATAATGCTGATAAAACTGGATTTTTAGTTTCAATTTTTTTATACTCATCAGTTTCGATTACACTCGTAATGTTCATAGCAATAAATCGAGCTGCACAATCCAACAAGTCTTGAGCATTTTGTCGATCAGCTAAAATCATCACTTCAACAGCATTTTTAACAGTTATCGATCTGCTCAGCGATTCTTCACACAATTCTTTCAATTTCTGAAGCTGATACTTATCTGCAGCTTCTAATAAATAACCAGCATCGACGTCGAGATCAGTTACTTGGTCTGTATAAATGAATTCCAGCATTTTTTTGACTATATCTGGATCAACATCAGTTATTGTGGCCTCATTATTTAAATTTTCATCCATTTCATGAGTGAACATCGCAGCAAGTACTGGACTCCGTGCAATGAGAATGCTTTTATGAGCTTTGATTTTTTTATTGCCGACTATCAAAACCACATCACTGCCTAATTTGCTGTCGAAAAGTTCTTTGAAATCATCAAGTATATGTTTAGAAGATTTTACTGGAAAATTAATGGCGGTCGTCTCATAATCATCGTATACAGTTAGATCAACACACAGAGTTAAAGTATCCATCGGTAATAAATCCTTGCTACCATCCAGTAATTTCTTCTCTTCAATAAATTGTGAATAACCCCAGTCAGGATCATTTCCCAAAATTTTATCACAGTTGCGAACACAATATTTGAATCTATTATTATTTAAAATATATAACAAGAAATGTGTGCTTATTTTCTTGTTTATGTTATTTGTTTCTAAAAATACTGATATGAAATTTGTATTTTTTGACTTTTCATTATTTAAGATTAATTTTAAATGCCATGAATCTCCAACCTTTGCACCCGTTGAGAATGACGGGGATTTAAGTGTAATATCATTTTTAGAATTGTGAACAGATTTAATTAATGATGTAAATTCTTCAATCTTCCATTCGTATGTAAGACTCTGCTTTTCTCTTCTTGAGTAACCTCTTTTTATATTCATTTTATAGATTTTTTGAGCCGTAATAAAATAAATGCCTCGAAATTCACTATCTCTTACGCTTCGGAAAAATTGTCCTGCAATATATATGTATATTTAATTATACTAATTATTCAGTAAATATATAAATTAACCACATAAAGCTTTCGCAGATATTCTCGGTTTTTATTGTTAATGTGTAGCACTCACCTTCGACCTGTAAGAAATTACTTATAGCTCTATCTCGCGTCTACTTTTAATATGCGCGCTTTGAATTTGTGGAAAATATTTTTTAGTTCTTTTTTTTTTTAAATTAAATTGATAAAAAAATCCGAACACTGTTAATTATCACGATCCTGAAGTTAGCAGACAATTAACAGTTTTTGGATTTTTTTCCAACAGATCAATTACAAAAAAACAAAAAAACTAAAAATATGCACTTGTAGAAAATTAAACAAACTACAAGTGCAATTTTTTTAAATATTTTTTTTTTTTATAATTTATCGTTTTGCAAAGAACCAAAAAATTATTAGACGTCGGCTAACTTCAGGATCATTAATTATCTGCTAATTTTAGGATCATTAATTATTACATGTATACAATAATATAAAAAGTTATTCAGTAATTAATTTTCTGAAAATTTATTATTATTAAAAAAAAAAAAAAAATACAAAATGTGAATACTACATTTAAGATAATGTCCAAATATTTTTTTATGACAACTATCTCATTCAGCATACAAGGAAAAAAAATGTTTTCTTCTTCTTTTTAAAAGCAAACTATAACAAGTATATCGCGTGCCAAATGCCAAAAGGGCGTATTACAGCAGTTAGATAGGGTTCCATGCCAAAAGGGCGTATAAAAAAATTTTTTGTTGCCATTCTTTTTAGAATCGCTCGAAACGTAAAGATCTGCGGAAAAAAATTTTTTGACGCACTAACGCCAAAAGGGCGTACCTTAAGATATACGCCCTTTTGGCATTTGGCACGCGATATAATCTTCAATTACATACAATAGTAATAAAAAAAAAATTTGTTTTATTATTCTCAAACAAGGAGCTCGAAAACAGCGGGAAGTTTTGGGGCTGGCCCGCAGGGTCAACTGACAGACCGATTTTTTTTATAGCGTTTGTCCTTTATTCCTTATTTATGGTAAAAATTATCTAAAAAAAAAAAATATTTGATCGTTTGTTCGCTTTGCAGAAATGAAAAAAAAAATTTTATTTTTTACAAATTAATAAATTTATTAAGGAAGTAAGTAAAAAAAGTATTAAAAAAATTAATTAAATGCTAAATTTCGTACAAAATAAAATATTTAATTGCCTGTCATAATATAATATATTATATTTTTTTTCTCACTAATACATTCATTAATTTTGTAAAATTAAAAATTTTTCTCCTTCTTGGCTACCGCCCCTATTGGGCCACGCCACGTGCCACTAAAATAAAGAAAATTGAAATGTAGCCTATGTACTTAACCCTCCCCGGTCGACTTTGAATCCCTACTCTTAATTTGAATCGTTCGTCTTATTCTTAAAATGAGAGAGCTATAGTCTGTTTTCTAGAGAGGGGCCCGGAAATAGTTGATGGGGGTGCTTGTCTACGCTACCACAACTAAACTTTCACTCATACAGCCTTACAAGGGACTATAATTGGCTCTATCCCCACATGATTCACACTCCGATTCACCACTCATCACATCATCATACTCGAGCCGAGAGAGGGTTAATTTTTATTAGGGCGGGGATGAAACTTTCGGAGGGGGGGAGCTTAACTATATGCAAGAGACTGACCTTCCTCAAACTCAAACTACAGGAGACCAGATTTTCTCCAAGTAAAGACCACGTGTTTTCCATTAGTGAAAAATAAACCTGTGCGTATATCGTCTATTGTATAAAACTTATTATTCAAAATATGTCGAGTGTTACAAACAGTGATATTACTTCAAGTAGTCAAGTTCGAGATGAAGATGAGATATGCGATTTAACAGAAGTTTCGGTGGTCTCAAGTAAAAATCGTGTTCCAAGACCGGCAGTCGAGAACGAACGACGAAAGATTGCGGAATCGTTGAGAAAAAACGGAGTTGAATTACTTCTTAAAAGTAATCGTTTAGAGGGAGGATTACTTAAATATGCCGCCCGAGTTGGCAATATTAAACTGGTCGAGCTACGGATTCGCGAAGGTGCAGATGTTAATGCTTCAGGACGAAAAGGCAGTTCTCCACTCCACGTAGCAGCATGGTATGGACATCCCGAGATCATCGAACTTCTTATTAATAATGGAGCTCGTCTTGATTCTGTATTAAATGGACCAATGAAAAATGGATATACGCCGCTACATCTTGCATGTTTAAATAATAAAATTAAGTGTGTAAAAGTTCTATTGAAATATGGAGCAAGTGTTAACCCAAAATGCGCCGATGTTCACCATCCAATTCACATCGCGGTATTTAAGAACTATGTCGAAGTAGCGGCGTTGCTTTTGAAAAATGGAGCAGACGTAAATCTACGATTTAATAATAAATTTTTTTATAATAAATGGGACGAATCGATTTTTTGGAAGGATATGGATTTAACGCTGCTACACTGCTCGATTGCTCGAAAATACAAAGAAATGACAGCATTATTGTTGGAGCATGGAGCTGATATTCATTTAAATACAAGGTCAAATAAAACATCATTGATGCACGCTGTTGAAGCAAATGATCCCGAGTTGGTTAAATCATTTTTGGCGAAAGGTGCAAACCCCAACGATCAAGATATTTATGGTGAACCAGTAGTATTTTTCACGGTCTTAAATGCCAATAGTTATCATTATCACTCTATGCATTATAATAGACAAGAATTTTATTCCTCTAAAGAGAAATTGGAAGTAATACACCTTTTATACGCTGCCGGAGCTGACGTCAATGCGAAATTTCGATCGAATGAAACTTTTAATTCACTTGTTTACTACACGTGTATGTATGGACAGATCTCGATCACTGGATTTATACTTCATGATACCAATTTCGATTGGCGGAACATTGATTATGCAACAATTAAGGTTTCAAAATTTACAGAGGAAGCTATCCCCCCAAATGATCAAAATGATTTTAAATACATTGAATGTCTTAAGAAGTATTTAGATATTTCGAAAACATTATTATTATACTACACATTTAGTAGACACATGATCGGTTTTCTAGTTAAAAAAGAATTATTATCGGCAATATACTACTCTTCAGATCACGGTGTCAGACCAGAATACTACGCACAAAAAATTGAAGTTATTAAAAAAGACATTGAAGCTGATATCAGATATACAAAACAAACAACGATTGGAAATACTAAAATTTCTTTATGGCATGTATTGACTTGTAAAATGACGGAATTAGTAAGACTTTCATTTCATAAAGATTTTCGGAATTTATGTCGGAAAGATTATTTTGATAACTTGTATTACTTATATAGCATAATTGAAATTCGTTTGAAAACTGCAATCAAAAGAAGTACTTCAATAGAAAGAAGTCGCGAAATAATATTCGATTTTTTTTCCAATCATTTACCGTATGATTGTTGCGAAACAATTGCATCATTTTTTAATGATAAAGAATTAGACGATTTTATAAAAAATTGTAGTAACGATACAGTTTGTTAACTTTGATTTGATTTTATGTACACAGAAAAAAAGGATTTCTTGGCGCAAAAAATTTTTACTCGCCCCAAGAAAAATTTTACTTGTCTTAAGAAATTTTTTTGTATTATGAATTGAAAACGAAAATTTTCTTGAGGAGAGAAAAAATTTTATTGAGCCAAGAAAAAATTATTTGGGGCGAGAAAAAATTTCTTATGTCAAGAAAATTTTTGTTTCCATTTCATAATACAAAATTTTTCTTGAGCCAAAAAATCCTTTTTTTCTGTGTACATATATATATTGTAATGAATATTTAATATTATTTAAATATTTTTGTTTTTTTAATAATTATTCAATACGATCAAATTTAATTCAATTTAATCAATTTATTAAGAAAGTAAGTAAATAAAGTATTTAAAAAATCAATTAATCAAACGCTAAATCACGTGCAACATAGAATATTTGATTTTCTGTCTAATAGATTTTATTTTTTATTCACTGATACATTCATTAATTTTATAAAATAAATAATCAAAGTATAGTTTATAACTTTTATTAGGGTGGGGATGAAAATTTGTGTGTGGGGGGGAATAGCTGAACCCTGAACCATAAAGTTACTTGCCTCAAACTACAGTACTATGGAGACTATATTCAGGAGACCGAACTCGTATGGCTCAAGATTACTAGAATACCCTGTTCTAGTAACCTTGCTTTATTTAGTAAGTCGACGTCGGTTTTTATCCGCACCCCTCGCACCATTAGTACATAATCGCGACGAAAAAGTCGTCTTCCTACTATCATTAGTTAGCACGTATTTCCTATATCCCCACTATCCATTTTAAGACGACTTTTTCGTCGGGACTACGATACATTTCAAACCGAAAATCTGCAAGCGACTTATCTTCATCAACTAATATTACATTTTCCATGCACCGTTTCTCAAGTTTTTGTCATACTTATTTTACTGTATAGAATCCATCTTAATTATAATAATATTTTAATGAGTAATTTAGGAATACTTAGAAGCAAATAATAACAATAATCCTAATCATCATAGCAAAATATCATGAGTAAGACAATTAAATAATAAGATACTATTTCTAAGTTTTTTTTTTCTGAGAATAATTTACAAATTATTAAAATAAATAATAAGAATAAATGTTTATGGATTATTATAAATCGCAAGGGTCATTAGCAAACAAAATGTATGATAACAATAGTTTAAAAATTAATCACGTGAAAAATTATTTATTTTCCATAAAATACACAATTGATGAAGTTTAAAAAAAATCTTGCCATATTAAAATGACATAAATATTATTCTATTCAAAGAATACACAATGACGATGATCGTGATAAAATAAAATAAATATACAATTAAATAAATATGAAAATTTAAATTCAAATTGACGTAATTTAAATATTCAATGATTCTTGTTCTTCCACAGTTTCCTCTTCTTCATCTTTTTCATCTGTAACAAAAAAGAAAAAAAAACAATTAAATAAATTAATTAATAAGTAAATATTATATAAAGTTGAAAAAATTTATAGTACCGTCAGCTCCATTTGTGATTGCAAGTTTTTCATCCAGTTCTGATAATGACAATCGACTAAACTCATTATTTCCAAAACCCAATTTTTCCATTACATGCGTAATGTTAATTACTATAAAAACAGTAGCATATTCACGTGATTCAGAATTGTCATCCAAGGCCATTATTTTCATAGCATACTTTAGAGTTATAGAATTGTAAAGTGAATCATCACATATACTCTTCAGTTTTTGTAACTGATTTTTGTCAACGTCTTCAATTAAAAGTTCATTTTCTTTGTTCAAAAGGTTAACTCTGTCATTAAGTATAAATTCGATTAAATTTATTAAAATTTCTGTATCAATGTCAGCAATATCAACTTTGTCTTCCTTCAATTTATCCATCAACATCGCAGATACCATAGGGTTCCGTACCATCAGCATAACTTTATGCGCTTTAAACTCGTGGCCATTCACTTGTAGACTTACGTCGCTAGATATTTCATTATTATTATTGAAAAGCTCCTTGAAATCATCCATATTGAGACGTTTTGATGTTTTGAATGGTATATTTGCGCTTAATGATGTATGATCATTGATCACCGTAAGTTCACCGCACAGCAAATTATCATCATCATTTTTTACATTATCTTTCTTCTTCATTAATTTATTTTTTACATAAGATTTAGTTGAACGACAAATAATTTTTACTCCAGACCATGTGTAAGTAAAAATATAATGAAATAAAACAAGAAAAAAAAGAAACCACACATTTCCTTGTCTTAATGAAAAAGGAAATTGAATACGAGCGTTACTGATAATTTTTGATGTTATTTTTTTAAATAACTTTGATAATGTGGAACAATTCATGTTACCTGTAGAATTCAAATATCCAGGTTTGATAAAACTTCCTGCATTATTTGCTATAAAATTAGTAACGTAATCCAGCAGCTGCCTGGCATTATTTTCATCAGCCAATACCATGATCTCAACGGCATTGGAAATCGTTATCGACTTGCATAAAGATTCTTCGCATAATTTTTTCAATGTTTGGAGCTGATACTTATCGGCAGCTTTCAATAATTCTTTGGCGTCACCATCAATATCAGTAACTTGATCAGTGTAAATAAATTTAAGCGTTTCTTCGATTATTTTAGGGCTTATGTCGTCAATAGTCACATAATGTGTTTTTTCTTCTGTTTCGTACAAAAACATTAAAGCAAATACAGAACTTCGGGCGATAAGAATACTCTTGTGAGCTCGAAATTTACAATCCTCGACTATTAAAACAACATCGCTACCGACTTCGCTTTCAAAAAATTCCTTGAAGTCATCGACAATTTTACGTTTTGAAGATTTTAATGGAAATTTATGACTTGATGACGAGTCATCATCGTATACTGTTAATTTAACACACACGGTCAATGTGTCATTAATTAGAAATTGATTTTTGTTAATCAATAATTTATCAACTTGGACTAAATCGAAACCCCAACCATCCAAATATTCAAAAACTCGGGTGTCATGATGAACAAAATGTTTTTCTTTGTTGTTGTCGTAAATAAATAGTGAATATTTGGTTCTTACTTGACGACTTCCATTGTTTGGTTGCAGGTATACTGATATATATAGATCATCCATCGATAGTTCGTCATTTTTATTTATTCCCAATTCCAGGTACCAGGAATCATTTATTTTTGCTCCGGTTGAAAATATTGGAGACGCGAGTTTTGGGCAGTCTTCAGTTTCGGTTAATGATTTTATTAATGATTTAAATTCATTTATTTTCCATTCGTACAAGATCGCGTGCTTTGTCGACGTTGAGTAAACTTCCTCCATTTTTTTAAACGATGATTTAAATAATCTTAAAAAAATAAAATAAAATTATTCTATTAATTAATTATAATCCTCAAATTAGCAGACAATTAATAAATTTTGAATTTTTTTTTCAACAATTTAATTTAAAAAAAAAAAAAAAAAAAGCACGTGTATAGAAAGTAAAGCACGTTTTCTATAGAAAATTAAAAAAAGTATAAGTGCATTTTTTTTTATTTAAATTTATCGTTTTAAAAAAAATTCAAAAATTATTAGACGTCGACTAATTTCAGTATCATTAATTATTAATATATTCAAATATTTTTGCATGCGTTTATTGAAAGAATAAAATTTGTTAGAGTGTATAAGAAAAATTAATTTTTACCTGAGTCGATGTGACCTGTATTGAGGTGCCGGCTGGAATAAAGTAGAAATGAACAATGAACACATACAATCTGTAAGCGGATTAAACAATAATGAGCGTGTAATGACGGTGACGTCAGCCGTCTTTACCCTAGTCAACAACGACAATGGAGGCAAGGGCCTATTTTTATTTCCGTATTTTGGTAATTTTTATTGTCAATATTTCTGTACCAATTTTCAAAATTTGTAATTTATTATTAGCAGCATTTTCATGTAAATTTGTTTAATAAAAATAATATGCGCACTGGGAAGAAAGATAAAGTTGTAACAACAAGAAAGTTTCCACCCCACCACCAGCACAACCTTGAATTCCTATACTCCCACCTTTGCTACAGTCTCTTTTGACTAGGGTAAAAAAATTGTATTTCCGGGTTGAATACTTAAATTTTTATCCTGAGTGTACAATACACTATTTTTTTATGAGTGTGAATATAGATGACAATTGTAAATTTTTTTAATTTTTGAATAAATAATAAAATGTAAGTAGAATAAAAATTTAAAAAATGCGTATTTGAATATTTGAAAAATCAGTATGCATATTTTTTTCAATTTCATTATTATAGTTAATTAATTGATTTCTTTATTTAAAATTTATAAATTATCTTATATCCGCTACACTCACACTCATTACTTTTTAAAATCAAATTCAAAAAACAAAGAAAAGAAGGGTTTTCGAGGCAAGGTTTTGAAAAGACAGCAGTTCTACTTAAATTAATTTTAAAATTAAATCTTTTAAAATTGTCTAGATTTTTAAAATTTTTATTTTTTTACTACAAATAATTTAATCGAGCATTTGGAGATCAAAAACAGAATGATACTGAAATTAGCCGACAGCTAATAATTTTAAGATTTTTTTCAAAACGATAAATTATAGAAAAAAAATATATTAAGATACTTCTTTTTTTTTTTTTTAATTAATTTTTTGAAAACAAAAATCCGAAAATTGTTAATTGCCTGTTAACTTCCGGATCATAAAAACAGAAGTTAGTTTTTATGGCCTCGTTCGTACCACAACTAAGTTGGCGCGTAATTTGAATATTTTATAATAACGGACATAGTGGAGTTGGAAACTAGAGGGAAAGCTGAATCCAAAAATTAAGAATGATTAGCTTATTTTTTATATTTTATTTTGTAGTTCTTTATTATTCGCACAGGAGAACACAAATGAAGTGCAAAATTTTAAATTGCTGAAAGCGTGAATAAATAAATAAATAAATAGAAAAAAATTTCTTTCTTACCAACAATCGATTACTAAAATAATTTATATAAATCTAATAGATGGCATTGAAATATTATTATTGAAGTTTCGTTTCATTGTATATAATTACAATGTAAATAATGTTGTACTAAACAGTTATATATGCGTTTGTTTATTTCTACGCAATTTGTGAAAGTATTTAAATAATAAATATATATAATAATTAATAATCAATAATTTATAAATCATTATTTATTTAATGATTATAAATATTTATTGAAAATGTCACTACAGCAGGTAAATTTTATAAAATTAATTACTGCGTCTATTTATAAGCAATTTAGTCCTAACCTACGGCAATATGAACTAAAAAAAAAAAATTTCTTTTTATGTTGAAGCCTTGTGATACACTTCGAGTGTTACACTTACCTCCGTACTTGAGTGATGAAAAAAGAAATGAATTATTTAAAAAATTTGGTGCTGAATGTACAAGAACAATTAGGAGATCAGATTCATATACAACGACATTTGTTAAATTTCCGTCAACGGAATTAGCGACGAAGGCATTTTTACAATTGCATCAGCTGGAAATAAAAGGACAATATTTGTCTGTTGAATTCGCTAAGAAGTCATTTGTCGGTGACAAAGATGATAATTTATTATTCAAATCAGGATCGATAGATGTTAATGATAAAAATGATAACGGAAATGCTAAACATTTTCAAGCTTTTATTGATAAATTAAATACCTGGACTTCAACTTATAATTTTTCACAGCCACCACCACCAAATATTTCTTATAAATATCCATTACCTACGAGAAATATTTTATTGAGAATTTCTATTCAACTTTTGAGAGAACCTGCATTTTATACTCAGGTAAAATATTTAATATTGAAATTAGCCGACGTCTAATAAGTTTTGAATTTTTTTTAGAAATGACAAATTATAAAAAAAAATATTTTAAAAAATTGCATCGACAGGTTTTTTAATTTTCTACATGTGCATATTTTTTTTTTTTTAATTTTAATTCAAAAATTTTTAATTGTCTTTTAATTACTGGGTCATAAAATATTTATTTAGTTATTTAAGGGAGGAAGAAGCAAAACGGGGTAAGGGGGCAAAATGGGGCTTCCCAAACTTTTTACAAACAAAGTGTTTGTAAATATAGTTTAGGGGCATTTTGAATTTTTTTTTACTGTTTTCGAAAAATTTTATTTTTGTAAAAAATTAGTATGAAATCAATCAGATTTTTTTTCTTATCAATTAACAATAAAATAACTCAGTGTCAAATTACTTTAGATGTATTTCAATAATCAGCTAAGAAATATTTACAATTTTTGTGATTTTGCAATTTAATTAATTTTTAATCTATTACTTTAATTAAAATTTAATTTCTTTTTTAAAAATATCTTTTTTGGAATTAAAACTTACTTTGAAGTTATTAATAAATAAAAAATTAACAATTTAAAGTAGGAAGTTATACTTTTCAAAAATCTAGTGTCAGTCGAAAAATGTTAATGACTTTTGTTTTATGATAAAAACTATTTAAAAGTTTTTTTTTTTCTTTACATTTAATAATTATATGAAATGTAATTTTTCTTTATGTAAATTACTTACAAGAAAATTTAATTCAATCAAATTTATTTAATTTTCAGAAATTTTTTTTTTTACTTTTTGGTAGGGGGTTCTCATTTTTTCCGTAAAAAATCAAAATTTTTTTCTAATTTGAATATTATTAAAAAAAAAAAAAGATTTACGTATTTGTGTCTTCCTCTCCCTCACTCCCCGAATCGTTTAATTATAAATTAATAATAGATTTTTTTTTATTAGGTATTACATTTAATGAATAAAATGAACTTACCGCCACCTTTTGAAGAACTTGAAGCTGAATTTCCGAGTTTAAAAGAAGTATATAATATGGAAAAATATAAAGATATTTTTGGTAACATTAATGCTGAAAATGATGATTCTTTAATGACTGATAACTTCTATATGATGGAAGATGATGATAACGAAGGTGATGGAGAAGATGATGACGGTGACGATGAAGACGATGATGAAGAAGAATCAGAAATGGAATCAGATAAAGAAGAAACAAATAAATTAAAAGAGTTCATTCCTGT
This sequence comes from Microplitis deprimator, assembly GCA_964016945.1. Taxonomy (NCBI): domain Eukaryota; kingdom Metazoa; phylum Arthropoda; class Insecta; order Hymenoptera; family Braconidae; genus Microplitis; species Microplitis deprimator. Next base: position 17,898,676 of record OZ024709.1, on the reverse strand, counting down.
CAAAAGAAAATTACCAGCTACAAAAAGAAAAATAAAAATTCCAAAATTTGTAAATCCTACAAAGCATCCAACTCCTGTTACTTCAAAACAAAAAATAATAAGGCCACAAGATGTATTTGAGAGGGTTCCAATTGAAGAAACAAAAAAGAAGACTGTATCAAAGAGCGATAGCAAATTACCTGATAAAAATTTAGATACTAATGTAAATGATCGAGTTATTTTACAATCAGAAGGCGGATTTGGTTTAATACTTCCGGCTAAAAAAACTGATGATGAGAAAGAAGAGAAAAATGAAAGTGAGAAGCCAAGAGAATTTATAACTTCTGAAGAATTAGCGAGTAATCGAATATCTGCAAATGGTAAATTAATAACTTTATTAAAATTTTTTGTAGATATAAATATATGACATATTTGTTAATTTTAATTACAGAGCAAAGATTATTCTCAGAATTTAAAAATTATCATCCAGGCAAACCGTCATGCCGTTTGTACATTAAAAATTTGTCGAAAGAAGTAACTGAAGATGATTTAAATTATATTTATCGAAGATACGTGATACCGAGTTTAGAAAACTCCGAGTCGCAGTTTAATGTAACATTAATGCGCGGCGGACGTATGAAAGGTCAAGCTTTTGTTACATTTCAAAATATGGGACAGGCGCAACTGGCACTTAATGATACTAATGGTTATAAACTTAAAAGTAAATATATGGTTGTACAATTTTCTAATATGACAAACAAAAAATAATAATATCCCGTTTAAAAAAAATTCGTTCCAAAAACGTTCCTGACAGTGAACTTCCAAAATTGAGACAATTCTGAACTTTGAGTTGAATATTTTGAGAACTTTAAATTAATTAGAAGTATGAAAAATTTTCAACTAGTGTGGAGTTTTCTTGGAGGTTTCTATTTTTTTTTGAAATTTTTTAAACAAAAATAATTTGAATTGGCAATTTTGTGAGTTCATAAAAAGTTCAAAATTAGTTCAAATTATTCTTTTTTTGGACTTTTATTGAACCAGTACAAAAAGTGAAAAAAAAAAAACTGACTCAAAAAGTCCTAATTAAAGTCGAAAAATGTTCGTAAATATTTTCAAATCATTTAAAATTTTTTTTGCCTTGTATCTGAATAATTCAGGTAAGAGTCGAAAATTTCCATAATTCCTAATTAATTCCTTTTTTTTTATTCTTCGAACTCAAAAAATTGTCAAATCAAATTATTTTTGTTCAAAAGATAAAAAAATAAAATCTGAAAACCGCCTGACCCTGCGGGCCAGCCCCAAAACTTCCTGCTGTTTCCGAGCTCAGGGAGCTCGGAAACACTATTACATGTGAATTTTTGAGCTCATCGAGCTCGATTTTCGAAAATCGGACCGAAACCAATAACTTCCCTTTTTTTGAAAATTTGCAATTTTCTTAGCGGGAAGTTAAAAAAACTCACAGGAAAAACTTACATCTGTTGAAAATTGTTCACTTTCTAATTTTTTCAAAGTTCCAAAAATGTTTTACTTAAAGTTTAGAATTGTCTTAATTTCGGAAGTTCATTGTCATGAACGTTTTTGGAGCGATTTTTTTTTACACGGGACCATACAATTTTATTTTATTTCTTTTTTTTTTTTTCAAATCAAAGCACTAGTGCTTAATATTTAAGTTAATTAATCAAGATTTTTATACAGGAAATACTAAATAATTTATTTTTATTTTTAATTGTCACTTAAATCGACTGTTATCAAAACTTTATAATTTTATATTTTTTTATTATTGAAAAGTGCTTCCATTTTCAAATAATTTAAAGTATTATTTTTAACGAATTAGAATTAAAAAGAAAAATTAAGTTACTTATTAATTGTAATTATTTTTAAAAGATGTAATATCTTGTGTTATAATCGGCAGAAAAATAAGACTTGTTGTAAATAAAATTTTTTCACAATAAATTATTGTAAATAAACAAGATACTGAACTTAGCCGACGTCTATTTTTAAATTTTTTAAAATTGGACCCATAGTTTTTTAAATGTTCTACAAGCGCACATTTTTTGTTCAAATTCAAAAATTCAAAAATTGCTAATTGTCTGCTAACTTCAGGATCATCAAATTCTTTTAAAAAAATTAAAACAAGTCCACAATAAATTTTTTGTTTCAAATTCGTCCACTGCAGTGAAATTTTGAATTCTCATTGGTCCATTACAGCCAATCATAAAAATCCAATTTTAATTTTTTTATTTTTACCTTTTACTTCGTCGTCGCGTTATAAGTCCGCCGACTTGTATTTCCATTGAAGACTTTCCCCCTCCATGTTTATAAAAATAATCACATACGCACTCCATGTTCATAAAGTAGGGGAAGTGTCAGTACGCGGTCGACTTCTGGCTTAAGTGGGAGTACAGGAATTCTTAGAATTAAATTCCCCTACATCCCCATACGTGGATTCATAAGGCGACTAGACTGTAAGTGTACTTTTGTATATGTCGATTTTAACTTGTAACTGCGCAAAATCAGCCGCGTCAGCCGGGGTCGGCGCCCGCCTGGCATCATCTAGTACTAAAAATCACAATCAGGGGGCCATATGTTTGGCGTTTTTTTTGTAGTGTCAGCCACCGTGTCACAATTGTGATTGTGTGGTCTTATGTATCCCTATGTGTTGAATTAAAAAAAGAAAAAAAAAACATAAATAAGTAAAGTAAAGTAAAGTAAGAAAAAAAAAAAAAAAACTTATAAACTGTGTTTCCATACGCCATAGGTAGTAATTCTTTTTTTGCCGTCCGTCATCATCGTTGTTTCTGTCTTGTAAAGTTTAATTGCGGTTGTATTACCGCGTGTTATAAATTTTAATTTAAACCCACTGACTGGGGACATAACTGAAAGAATAAAAAAAATATATATATATTTATAAATATTAACGATATTAAATAAAATATGGACGTAAGTCTACTGGTCCATCATTTCCAATATGCGATACCTGTAGGTATCGTATTAATTTTAGCAGTACTCGTTTTTGCATTTGGCTTTAAAAATGCTGAGCAGCCACCATTCGCTCAATTATCAGCAGTCTCGGACGTGGATCGAAAACAAGCAAATAAAAAAAAAAACAAAATAAAAGAAAAGGTAATTTTAATAATTAGTTTTTTTTTTTTTTTAATTTATTTTGTAATTATGGTAATTAAAATTCCATTTTGTTTATTGATATTTATATATTTTTATTTCATTTAAATGTTGACATATGTTTTTATTTAAATGAAGTAATTTATGTATGGTGGGATATGTAACATATGGTTTCTTATTAATAAACGCGTGTGAAAGTAACACATAGACAATGATCAGCTGGATGTCTAATTCAAAAAAGGGCTGCTTTGTAATTTGTGTACGTTGATAAATTATGACGTAACGTCACGTTGACTTTTAATTTATTTTATGGAAAATACTGACGATGATACTGAAGTTAGGTGACGTCTAATATTTAAAAATTTTTTTTTTTTAAGGGTAAATTATAAAAAAAAAAATATTTTAAAAATTGCATCTGTGGGTTTTTAAATTTTCTACATGTGCATATTTTTAGTTTTTTTTTGTCGTTGATTTTGTTTAAAAAAAAAAAAAAAAAAAAAAAAATGTTAATTGTCTGTTAATTTACGATCCTGAAGTTAGCAGGCAATTAAAAATTTTTGGATTTTTTTTGAACAATTAAATTTAAAGAAAAAAAAATTAAAAATATGCTCATGTAAAAAATTTAAAAGACTGTAAGTGCAATTTTTTAAAATATTTTTTTTTATAATTTAGTTTTTTAAAAAATTCAAAAATTATTAGATGTTGGCTAATTTCAGTATCATGTTAAATTTAGGATCATGTACTGATGATTTTTTACCCGCATGTTATTTTAATTTCATTAAAATATGTTATATAAGAATATATTTAAATATATATCTAAAAGTTACAGCAGTAGATAATTTTAATTTTTTTTATTTTTAAGTAAATAATTTTAATATTAAAAAAAAAAAAATTTCTCATAATGAAATTTTAAAATTTCTTTCTACATTTTAAAATATTTTTTCAAAATAATAAATTGCCGTCTACTTTTTTTCGTGTCATAAATATACAATTTATTTATTAGCATAAAAATTCTTAAGTTTAAATTTAATTTAAATACAAAAAAATATGTAAATATATTTTTATAAATTTCAGCGGTCATCAAATGAAAAAGCCAATGAAAAAGCAAGTCCAGTTAAAAAGTCATCACCAGCTAAGACTGAGTCGTCTAAAAAAACGGTTGCTAAAAATGATGAAGTTGATGGTAAGTTGAAAGAACGTAAACAAGAGGACAATACCCCAGTTGTTGCTAAAAAAGATAAACAAATCACCAATAAAACTGGCAAAGAAAATAAAGTCGAGCAAGTCAAAAATAAGAAGAATATGAAAAATTTGATTCTTGAGAAACCAGTTGACTTTGATGAAGGTACGATAATTTATGTATTTTAAATATTTATAAATTTTTTATGACTTATTTTTATTTAGTTAAATAATTTTTAAATATTTAAAGGTGATTGGGAGCAAGCTTATTCAAAAAAAGACAAGAGGAAGAAGAAAGAAGAAGAAACTCCTAAAAAATCAAAGAAATCAAAGAAAATTGAATTAAATGATGAGGTTGGTAAAGACAATGAGCCTGAGAAAGTTGAAATCAAGGATAAAGTTGCCAAGGAAACTGAAAACAAAGAATTGAAAGAGAAAGATCAGAAGGATGTTATTTTGGAGCCTGTTGATAATATTCTTGCAGCTGAAGATGAACAAGTGGAGCCTAAGGAAGAAGTAAAAAAAGTATTTTTTTTTTTTTTAGAAGTATTAAATTATTAATTACGATATAGAGAAAAAATTGATATGACTTTTATTTTTTTTTTCTGTTTCGAATGCAAATTTATGATTTGTAAACAATAGATTATTTTATTTACTTAAATAGAGGATTGTCTTGAAAATTTTATCTTAGTGAATACTTTTTTTATAAACTTGAAAAGATTTTCGTTAACGATAAGTACTAAAGTATTCTATTTTTACTTTTACAAAAGTAATTTGAAGTCTGTAAATAATTTTAAAGATAATCGCATATTTACTTGGGTACTAATCCTTCCATGAATTTTAATCTGGTAATTAAATATTTAATTACTTGGCACAATAATGTATACAATGTATTATTGAGTAGAGACAGTTTATTTTTATGTATTATATATATTATATATATATATATATATATTAGACTGATTGAGAAAAATCAACTATATTTTATAATTCAAGGACAGATTTTCAAAAGATTCAGTAGGGAAAGTAAACTCCTGTTAAAATTAGAGATCTTAATATCAAAATTAAGTACTTCCGGATTGAAATTTTCTATTTCCCATTTAAATAACATGGGAAAAAATTTTGAAATTTTGAAATTTTACTCATTAACAAATCAGAATACGAAAAATACCTAAACATTTTTTTCAGAGAATTGAATGCTCTACAAAAAAAATCTTTTACAAAGTTTTGATCTTCGTTATTTCAAAAGTTATTCGAGCTCAAAGCTGAATTTATAAAATTTTTACTATTTTTAGACTTTTCTGGTGAACCTATCAGACTTATCACAAAAAGTCATAGGACCTTTTTTGTAAACCGTTTCATTCCCAACAAGTTATATCTTAGGATTTTTTCAAAATTTTTGCATACTCTTTAGTTATTTGCATTAAAATTAAATCAACCATAATACGACTTTTGAAACTGAGTGATTTCTCATGGGAATAACGAAAAAGCATGCAAAAATTTTGAAAAAATCCTTAGACATAACTTGTTGGGAATGAAACGGTTTACAAAAAAGGTCCTATGACTTTTTGTGATAAGTCTGATAGTTTCACCAGAAAAGTCTAAAAATAGTAAAAATTTCATAAATTCAACTTTGAACTCGAATGACTTTTGAAACATTTAAATTATCAAAAATTTATAGGATACTTTTTTTGTAGAGCATTCAATTCTCTATAAAAAAACGTGTCGACTTTTTCGTTTTACCAATTCGTTAATGAGTTGTAAAATTTCAAAATTAAAAATTTTTTTTCCATATTATTTAAATGGGAGTTGAAAAATTGCAATCAGGAGAAACTTAATGTTTTTTTACCCTACTGAAACTTTTGAAATTATGTCCTTGAAAAATAAAAAGTAGTCGGTTTTTTTACTCAGTCTAATATATGTATAAAAATATCTATTGTCACAACTGATGTCAATATTGTTTATAAATTAGAAATGATCATTTATAATAATTTGTATTGATGATTGATGATTTTTTTTTAGGTTGAAAAAGTAAGTAAAATTGAAAAGGAAAAAGAAGAGAAAAAAAGTGCTAAAGTAAAGAAATCAAAGAAAACTAATGATGCAGAAAATAACTCGGTATCAAATGTCACTCCGATTGAAACAAATCCTGAGAAAATAATCGAGAAGAAAATTGATGAAGCTCCAAAAAAGACTGAACCGGTAGAAAAGTCTACAATTGAACAAGTCACTGAAAAAAGTGGACCTGCTTTTGATGAACTAGGAGGTAAAATTTTTATTTACATACAAAATTAAATATTATATATGAAAATATATTACAATTTAAATGAAAATTAAAAAAAAACTAAATTTTTTATTTTATAGACACATGGACTGAAGCAAAACCACAAAAGAAGAGTAAAAAGAAGGCACGCAAAGATAATTGAAATGATAATTATTTAATAAAAAGTATTTCTCATCAATGAGCGATACATGATAATCCGTTTGTTCAGCGGGATTTACGTCGCTTCCGCTCCACGAGGCGTGTAATAATTAAATAAAATCGTCATTAAGTGCGTGAGTTTCCTTTCTCAGTATACGTGATAACAATGAGGTTGAAAATTCAACCATATATAATTTTTAATATACTTTTCACTATTCCTTATGACCTAACATCAATAAACTTTCATTATGTTAATGATTATTGATGCTATATTTAAAAAATAAATATATATATAAATATATATTTATTTAAATTTTAAATTAGAAAATAACGGCCAAAATAATTTTTTTTTATTCACTATTATTTGTCATTTAAATTTATTTCCGGTACATAAAAACTTACAGCATAAGATCATTGATTTTTTTTAATTAAAATAACATTATTTGTAATTTAAATTTATAACTAAATAATAGGGGTGTGCAAATAGTTCGAATCTATAAATTATTCATATCGAATGGTATCGAACTATTCGATTTAAACTTCTAATTATTCGTAAGTTTTTGAATTATTTGTAAATTTTCAAATTTTTGAAGTTTCTGAATTAATCGTAAATTTTTGAATTGTTTGAAACCTTCCGAATTATTCCGAAATTTTCTTTTGCAAGACTTGAAATTGCAATAGTTTTTATAATAATACAAATTTTTGTCAGAGGTAAAAAATAACTCAGACACGAATCTACTAAATAATTACTTATGGTTAATAAAAAAAACTAAGCTCATTATTAAATAAAAATTGAATATTCGAAAGCTAATCAGAATTTTCGCGATTCGAATCGAATTATTTAAAAAGTTGCAAATAATTTAAAAACTCGGATAATTCTCAAATTGACGAATAATTTGATAAATTACGAATAATTCGAAAAGATTCGAATTTGAAAAGTTATAAATAATTCGTAAATTTTCGAATAATTTGAAAGGATTCGAATAATTCTAAGATTTGAATTATTTGAATTTTCAAATTATTCGAAAAATTACAAATCATTAGAAAAATTTCCGAGTAATTCAAAACTTTTTGAATAATTCGGAAATTTGAATATTTGATTCGAATCCGATTTGCACACCTGTATTAAATAATTATTTATGATTTTATTAGACAAATAATCGTGTACGCACACGATATTATTACGTGACGCTCAAAAATTAATATGTGATTGTGAAATATATTTCGGTTAGCTTAATAATTTATTATTTATCGTGATTTTGATAATTGTTATTACACCATTTTTCAGTAAAATGATTTATTGTCATGATAAAATAATTATTAAAAAAGATAAAAATATTTTTTTTTTTTTTTAGTATCGCTTTCTCCTTTCCGTCAATTAGTTCTAAATAAAACCTGTCATCACAATTATTTTTCGTGTGGATTAGTATATACTTTTATCTAATTAAGTGTTATCTTTATCGTTAGTACATTTTATATATATCATTATTGATTTATATTAATGTATTTGTTATCGTGATACGTGCGTATAAAAATATATATTTTTTGAAATACCACAAAATTAATCATTGATATAAAAAAACTTCTTCGGTCGATTTATTATTAATTATTTGGCCTGTAATTGCCTCAGATTAATTATTTATTTATATTTGTTTGCTAGTTGCTTGAATAATATTTTAATGAGTGCTAATGTTTCTGATAATTTGCAATTTTAAAAATTTTTAGATAAATAAATAAAATGTAAGTTGAATAAAAATTTAAAAATGCTTATTTCGATCAATGAAAAATCACTACGCGAATTTTTTTAAATTTCATTATTTTATTTATTTATTTAAAATTTATAAATCGTTTCGTCTGCTACATTCACACTCATATATTTTATGATAATAAAGATGAAAAGTTGTTGATAAATAATTACAATATAAAAAAAAAAGACATTAAATAATAGAATATGGAAATAATGCAACAATGTGATAATTTTTATTTTTTTCATTATTGTTTAGAAATTTTTCATGCTTAAAAAATTATATATGAATAATTGAATTTATTACAATAACAAGTTATTTAATTATCATATATGTTTTGCTTGATTACCCGTGTAAAAACAAAATGATACTGAAGTTAGTCGACAGTTAATAATTTCGAGATTTTTTTTCGATGAATTATAAAAATAGAAAATATTTTTAAAAATTGCACCTGTAGTTTTTTAAATTTTCTACATGTGCATATTTTTAGTTTTTTTTTTTTGTAATTGATCTTTTGAAAAAATAATCCGAAGATTATTAATTGTTTGTTAACCAGGATCATAAAAAAAAAATTCGTTCTAAAAAGATTCCAAAAAAGTTTCACATGCAAATCTTCGAAATTTGAGGCATATAAGAATTTCAAGTTGAATTTGTCTCAAACTTTTGGGATTTTAATAGTAAAAAATATCTTGGACTTTACTTAGAACTTTACGTCAAAAAATTTGGCGGCAGATTTGAACGTTTTGAAAACCGACTTTTCAAAATATTTTTACATTTTTCCTGCGTTTAGAAGCAATTGAAAAATTCCAAATTTTAAATCTCCATAAGGGTAAAAGAAATGTAAAAATACGCTTACAAAATTACGGTTTAAAAATTCTCTTATGTCACTTGAAATCCATCCACATAAAGTTCGAAATTTACGAAATTTTTTCAATATTAAAATCCCAAAAGTTTAGAAAAGTTCAACTTAAAATTTTCGTCTTTCAAATTTTGAAGTTCTACGTCAAATTTTCTTAGAATCTTCTAGGAGTAATATTTTTTTACACAAAGATTTTCTTAGATTATTTTGTTCTTGGGAAAAAAAAAAAAAAAAAATATCATTTACTTTGTTTTCATTTTTTAAATAATCAGTAATCATCATCTTTATTTATCCTTTTTAATTAATTAAATTTTAAAAAAATTCTGTTATAAGAATAAAAAATAAAAAAAAACAAAAAAAAAAAATAAATAAATAAATAAATACAGAAATATTTTAATTTTGCCGAAAAAAATTCAATTGATGCGTACTTAAGTATCAAAGGCAAAAGAAGAATTAATTAAAAAAAAATAAATAAAATATTTTATCCAAAAAAAATAAATAAATACAATTGTAATTTTAAAATCAGAAATTTAATTTGAATTTCGACTATTTTTGTATGAAAACTATTTCAATCAACGATCAATAATAAACGCATTAACTTTCGTTTCACAATGACACTATAAATTTTATTGAAATTTAGTATTGTATATTTTTAGGAAAAAAAATATTTTGAATAATAAAAGATATTGTAAATAATTAAAGTGTAATGGAATAAATACTGATGTTATTAATTAATAACAAATTTATTAGTAATAAGATAATATTAATTATTATAATTATAATATTAATTTGAATGCATTATTAAATAACTTTGCCAATAGTAATAATAATTGTAGTAATTATAAGAATGACTATGGCCTACACGTGTTGCTTTTCTTTACTACGAATCAGTTAATTGATTACTTATATTTTTAAAGCGCGAAAAAATACAATGAAAATAATTATTATAAATAGAAAATAAATTTGAATTTCATGGCCAAATTGCCAAATTATCTTAAAATATTTCTTAGAAAATTTACAATGATTTGTTTAATTAGTATAAATTTAAATCATTAATGTAACGTCATAAAAAATATTGTAATTCTATAAATATTACAATTTGTATATACGATAATAATTATTCTATATATGAATTATATATTTGTGTATCATATATATATATATATATATTTGTGGATTATAATATAAATGAATGTGGATTGAATATGTGTGGTTAATGTGGACGTGAAATGCCGAGGTAACAAAAAATTAATGACAAGTAAATTTTATTTTATTTTATTTTTTTTTAATTTTATTTTTGATGAAAAAATTGACGATTCTGAAATTTGCCAACGTCTGATAATTTAAAAATTTTTTTTTCAAACGATACATTAAAAAAAAATATGTTTTGAAAAATTGCACTTATAGTTTTTTAAATTTTCTTCATGTGCATATTTTTTTTTTTTTAAATAAAATTGATGAAAAAGAAAATCTAAAAATTGTTAATTGACTGGCAACTTCAGGATTGTAATAATTTTTGGATTTCTTTAAAAATGATAAATTAAAAAAAAAAATATTTTTAAAAAATTGCACCTGTAGTTTTTTTAATTTTCTACGTGTGCATATTTTTATTTATTTATTTTTTTTTTTAAATAAATTAAAAAAAAAAAATCCGAAAATTGTCGTCTGCTAATTTCAGGATCATAAGAATTTCTATAGGAGCAGAAAAATTGAAATTTTAAAGTGAATTTAAAAAAATATAAAAAAAAAAAAAAAAAAAAACGAAATGACAAATTAGAGAGTGAGCCAAAGGAATAAAGACTATTATATTTTTCCAGCATTTAATTGCGGCCGTTTTTGTGCCCACTCATTAATTATCATGCGTTTATAGTCCAACTAGGCAATTTGTACATAAATGACCAATAGTGATAATCACAATATGGATTTAAAAAAAAATAAAAAAAAAGAAAAAAGAAAAAAAAAGTATATATAAAATATGACAATATTCTTTCTTTAATAATTTAGATTTGGTAAAATGAGTTAGTTTAATTATTAATTATAATTATATGATTTCTTCTTGTAAAAATTTATTGAAAATAAAAAAAAATTTCAAAAGTAAATCAATAATTTATTATTTTTCAGGATAAATTTATTTATTTTTTTTTTTATATTCATATTCCCGGGTTGTCTAATCTCCGTAAAGGAGAGCAGGCAACATGGTTAAGTGCCAACCGGGCGCGTCCCCAGGTGGCGGATAGGGGGACGGCCAAGGTAAGATGTGGTAGCTCACGATGACCTCCAGCGGGAGGGACATTGTGGGCAGGCCACGACTGCTTTGGTTAGCATGTGCTACAGGAATCCCGGCTGGCGTAAAAACCGGCCCAGGGGGACCAAGGCCATGTCGCGGACCAACTTCCCAAGCCAAGGTGTAAGCGATCGTGCCGAGGGCTGGATGGCACAGGGGAACTGTGTCGCAAACGATGCACCTTGGGGCACCAGGTGCGACCCCATTGTATCTATGCACCTTCTGCTTGTCAACAGGCTCTGTTGGTGGTGACCTTATATTTCCTGACTACTCGTGGGACCAAAAATGGAAACAGAAAAAAACAAAAACTCTGGATTGGAGGCTTCGAAAGAGGACTCTGATCTTCCTAATGTCGATATGGACGTCACAGAGGGCACGGGAGGCTCAGCTAACGCCGGGACTCCTGGAACTCATACAGATGGAGGGAAGAAAAAGAATCGCAGTGGAGCTGCGAAAAAGAGGGCCCGGAAAGCCAAACTGGCTGCACGGGAACAATTTTTGGGGCAAAGCGGCGAGGAAGTTTCTCCTTCCATCAATGTGACCTCGGTGGAGGATGGCTCTACGGTAACTGGTTGCCCTAAAAGGCCCAGACCGGAGGACCAGACCCCACCAGAGGTAAAAAAGTAGGCTCTATATCAAAAGGGTGTCAAATCTCACTTCAATTCAGTTCAATTCAATTTATATTTATATTTATATTTACAGTTTTTATTAATTATATCTACATAATTATAATTCTTATATAATTTATTTTGGTGACAATCCACCTTTTTTTGTATATTTACTACATTTTCTTTTAAATTTTTTAATTTTCACGTCACTTGTGTCATCATTTTTAATGTTAGTAGTTGATTTTGCCTCATTACTTTTACTTTTTTTAATTTTCCTCCTCCCAATTAATTTAGTTCCTCTTTTAACTTGGACAGATACTTTACCCCTGACACTTTTCTTCTTTTTCTTCTTACCCTTACCATTATTCATGTTTGCAATAATCGCCGCAGTATCCTCCGATACTTTGACTTTATTTTGCGTCGGGATGACGATAACTCGTATAAATGAATCATATAATATATCACCGCAAGATTCGCCGAAACAAAATTCTTCTCCACACTCACCACATATTTTTACACTGCTTTCAATAATACCCACACGAGTTTTACTTCGTCTTATAGGACTTATTGACATTCTGCGTCGCTCTCTCGCTAATGTTTTGATTTCCATTTTTCCCATTTCCACCTTTTGAAAAATAATAACAAAATATTATACTAAGATAAAAATAGACACTATTTTAAATATTAATAGGGTAGGAGCATCCTATCCTCAAGTTCCCATAGAATTTACTGAAATGGGTCCACAACTGCATAGAAACCACAAGTCTGTTGTATTCTATGCGGTTTTTAACCCATTTGAGTGGATTCCATGGGAACTTATGGATAGGGTGCCGTTTTTGGCCACTTGAGGTCCAGTTTTGGTCACTTAGAAATTTCAAATAAAATAATTTGTAAAATACGCAATGACATAATTAGTTTTTTTTAATATATTCTAAAAATGGAATTTTTTTTTAATTAAAATAAACTATGTCCCTTGTGGAAATTTTTTAACAGAAAGAACTTTTAAAAAGTCTGAATAAGACTTTCTGAAAGCCTTATTTTTCCTGATCAAGTGAAGAAAAGTGTCAATAAGTCTCAATAACTTTGAAAAACTCTGAATAAGTGAAATATTCTCTGAAATTTTGGATTTTCTGAAAGAGTTTTCCAGAGTTGATAAAACTTATTAATATTAAGTGTCCAAAAATGGAGCAGTGGCCACAAATGGTACTTCTGCCCTACATAAATTCAGTAGTTGCTTAGACGAGCGGCTCCACCCATTTTGGGCCATAAAAAATGGAAAAATTAATTTTTTTCTTATATTATTCTCTTTCAGTTTATTTTATTTTTTAGGCTCCTTAAGAAAAAAAATACTTGAAGACTCGCTAATTTTCACCATGAAAATTTCATTAAAAAATTAATTTAAATATCATCAAATTTTTTCTTATTTTTAATAATGGATTCATAAATCTGTCATAAAAAACAACTAACGGAAAAAAGAAGTCGATATATTTATTTTTCATGGCTAAAAATATGTGGAGCCACATATTCGAAAGGTTACATGACTAATTATCCACAGTAAAAATATAACAAGTCATTAATATTGACCATCAACATTAGAATCGTAATGTATCTTTTTTCAGATATTTTACACGGAGAAATAATTCTTGTTTGAAATGCTATGGTGTCATATAAAGCCGGACCGTGTTGGCCACCTGACGGATATTAAAAAAAAAACACATGTAAAAATTACTATGACTATAAAAAAATTTACAATGGTTACAGTAATTTGTGTTTATTTCAACTTTTGCTGGTCGCCAACATGGTCCGACTTTGCCTTGACACCATAGCATTTCAAAAAAGAATTATTTTTCCGTGTGTGTATACGGAGAGACATATGATTAATTTTAGTCATTAATTATGAGCAAACTAGGGGCCAAGATGAATAATTACTCTTCTATTTCTAAATGTTATTCAGCTATGATCTAAAGAATAGTCAATTTTGATAAATTTTTAAACAAAAAAAGGTAAAAATTAAACAAAAAATATGAGTTTTTATTCTTTTATCGGCCCAAGCTTACCATACAATTTTTTCCAAAAATTTTCTCTGTGTACACGGAAAAAAGGGCAGTTGAAAAATTACAGTTTCTACAGTGAAAACAGACCTTCGGGGCAAAAATCTTTAAACATTAAAGCTTAAACTGTAATTTTAGAAATTTGTTATAGTAATAAAATTAATACAATTTTAAGCAGAAAAATTTACAGTTTAGAATGTAATTTTAGTTAAATAAATCTTTAAAGCATTATGTACTTTTTATTTTGAATTCTTGCATTATTTAAAAATTAATAGTTGATAGGTGAAACTGTAAAAATTAAGATTTATTGGTTATGTATTTTTTGCTTTATGAAATAATACCTCTTATTTATTCATAACATAAAAATTACACTGTGAGTTATCAATTGTCGAGAATGATGAATGATCTGAGAAAAATCACAGCTCACACTGTAATTTTTAAATTCTATACCTTAAGAAGAACACTACTATACAGAATAGTAATATTAACGATCGAAAATGTAATTTCAATTAATTTTAGAATAAAATTAAAAATTATAAAATCTGTTTACTATAGAGAGCTGGACAATATTGAGTTTGAAACTGTAATATTTATTATGCCTGGGATAAAAATGTAATTTTTACAGTTTCAGAGTCACAGCGCTTTACTACTATACGAAACTGTAATAAATACAGATATGAGTTCAATTTTTCAACTGTTTTTTTTTCCGTGTATCTGTAATAGAAATAAAATCTTAAATCGTAAAATTTTTTCACGGATATTTAGTCCTGTCACCCATTCGAAAACTTATAAAATTCGAAATTAATTAATAATTTATCACCAATCGTGAAAACATTTCTTCATCCTGTCTAAGCTTTGGTCTCAAAGGTGTCAACATTCTCCAATCAATAGCGACTTGCTGAAGCTCTTGAAGATTGAGACTTTTCATATCCGGCGGTATTGGATCACCATATCCCCATTCACGCTCAATAGATTTCAATTCCTTCTTTGTTGTTCTCCATGAGAAATCTTTATCCCGTACCTTTATATCTTCACGCTTTACCTAAATTATAATTTTATTTGAGTATCTGCCAAGTAATTTATGAACTTAAATTAATCCACTAAAACTTTTTGTTTACCTTTTCTGGTTTTATTTTATACTCAGGACAACGTTCACGAAGACGTCGGAATTCTTCTTGTGAATTACATGTTGCCTTACTCAAGTCTGGAATTAAATTTCCATCCCTTTTGTCGTCTCGTAGGAGATCGTCCAATTGAAAAGCCATTTTTAATTAGTTACGTATTCTGTAATACGAGAAACCCGTCTCATTTTTTTTTTTTTTTTTTTTTTTTCAAGTCTGTTAATTATCTCGAACCCCTCATTGCTCTATCAATTAATTTTTTTTTTTTTTCTAAAAGCTTATCGATAAAATTTAAATAAAGAAATTTTAATTTTAATAAAATACGCAAGTCGTTAATTATTAATAAAATTAATAAAATTCTGTGCTTGGTGACACTAAACATCTTTCTGAATCCCACTCGCGTTGTTTTGCCAATAATCCCTGAAATTAATAATGACATTTATTTACAAATTTTTTTAAAAAAGACAAAAAATTAATAATTAAATATTAACATTTTTTAACGAAGCCAATTGCGTAAGTATATCTTGTTCACACCATAAATTTAATTTGTTTTTATTATTTGTTTCAATTCTTTTATCATCATCTTTTATATGTAAACTGTTATCAGATTTGTTCATTTGTACGATAATACGCCCGTGTTCATTTACACGTAATGGTACAACTGAATTTAAACTATCCATTGACAAGTCAGCATCATAATTGTCTAGTTTAGATTTTCGTTGAATCGAATTACGAATTTTTGATTTTATGTTACTCATTTTTCTGCGATCAGGTGACGGTGACCTACAATATAAATTATAACTGTAAGAAAATTGGGGATGGATTCGGAGTGATTTTGGATTTTATTTCAATCCGGATTCACTCGGTCATCCGGAGATCTGGAGTAAAAACAATCGGCTCGCATACGGAGTAAATAGGGAGTTTGTTTTTTCAGCGGAGTGATTTTGGAGTGATCTGGATTTTATTTAAATCTTCATTCACTCTGATTCGGAGTTTAAATATTGGGAAGTAAACTTTTTCTAGGAGTAAATTTCACTTCGAGAGGAATAAATAATAAAAAAAGGAAACCTTGATCGTTCATCACTCGATTCCACTCGTCGTCTCCTCAACCTCATACGTCTCTGATAATGGGGATCCTTCTCGCTCTGCGTTCTGTATCGAGTCCCAGGCCTGGATAAAGCTTTAATCACTTTGAAACTCATAATTTCTAATCTAACTAATTTTTTAAAATCCTTATCTTCCTCAAGTAATATCCATATCTATTCTTACCTATTAGCATTCCACCGCGGTCGGGTTTCAATCGTTTGTCGCGGTTGTGATTTTGATCTCAATAAATTTTTCTCTTCAATTGAAGTACCCGTCGATCTAATAAATAAATAGATAAATAAATAAAGTCATTCATTAAATAATTAAACAAACTTGAAAAGAACCCGGGGTAAAATGAGACACTGGGGCAAGTTGAACAGTCCAAACATTACGAGCAGTTTAAAATTATCAGTACATTTTTTTTAAGTATTTGTTATTTGTATCAATTTTTTTGAAAACCGAAAAAAGTTTAATCTGAGGTAAAATGAGCCACAATTGTAAAAATATAAAATTTTAAATTGACTTTACTGTCCAGACTGATAAACTTGCGCCCTCCTTTTTTACAAACCGTGAGTATTTTTAAACAAAAAAAAATTTTTCTATGTCTCAAAAATGAAATCTTATTTTCCCTCGGGTTTCCCAATATAAAACCAACAAAATTACTTGTCAGTATCTCGTCGTATGTTGACACTTTCTTTAGATCCTCTACAAACATCTTTACTTCCCAAATCACTACTATCATTTTCAACATCTGTTTGTGTACCAAAATCTCTCCCATAGTTAATTCGATATTTACTTGGTGTTAGCAAACGATTTTCAACTATTCTTGGTGAACAAGATGCTCCACATGTACTTTTTACAAATCCTGAATTAGTTAAACTTTTAATTAAACTATTTAAATTATTATTATTATTAACAGTCATTGAATTATTATCACATTGTGTGCTGGAATTAACGATCAAATTTAATAATTTAACATTATTTCCATTTAAAAAATTGGTATCTTCAAGTCTTCCTGTGAGGACAATCGCCACATCTTTATTCAATCTCATTAAATTTTCGCGAGCGGTTTCATTAGCAGACTCATCATCAAATTTTTTGCTACAACTCTCTGTAGTATTTATTGGATTGCTATCATTTGTATTAAAAGTCTCCGTAATATTTATTGGATAACTATAATCAATATCATCATTATTATTATTATTAAAATTATTTATATTAATTATTGGTTTGTCATCAATATCAGTCTTGATTTGTGCGTATTGATTATTATCATTTAATTCATTGACTTGAAAAGACTTATTGCTTATAGTATCAGGTGGCCAATGATTTACCTCCGGGTCATTGATCGTCATTACGTTTTTAAAATCGTCACGTTGACGACGTTGTCGTTTTTTCTCTTTGGCAAGTCGCTCTGCTGTCTCGAGTATTTCTCTCATTGTCTCTTCTTTTTTTTTCTTAGCGTCTTCTTTTTCCTTTAACTTTCTCTGTTCATCTTCAAATCTTAAAAACAAAAAAGTAACTCACGGATATAAACACGCTTACTATCAAATGTCAAGTTAATACCCATCTTAATTTTAATTATCGTCATTACCTCGCTCTCTCCTTATCTCTTTCCCTTTTTATTCTCTCTTCTTCTTCTAACTCTTCCCTGAGTTTTCTTTCCTTCTCTTCCTTTCTGCGTCTGTCTTTTTCTTCCAACTGCTGCTTTATTGCACTCTGAAGCTCAAGGGCTTTTTGTCGTCGTGCTTCACGTTCTTGGAGTATTTGCGCATCTACTGGAATATTTTGACCTCGTAAATAAGTCTTTGAGTCTGTTGAACCAGTCGATGAACTATCAGGGCTGCTAGCACTGTCGTGATTAATTACTAAGACCTAAAAAAAATAGAAAAGTATATGATTTATTATTATAGGTCCATAGTAATTTCAAAATCAAATAAAAGTGCTAATTAATTATCGTGACACGGAGAAAACTTTATGGTAATTTCCAAATAGTATGGTAACAAGTTTTTTCGAAACATTGAGTATAGGAATGGCACCCATACAAATTATGGTAATCATTCATATCTATATGGGTTTCATTCCTGTGCGAAATCGGAATTGTTCCTATAAAATTATGGTAATAATTCCTATATCATTATGGTAATAGCTCCCATACTGTTATGGTAACTGTTACCATAGATTATAGTAAAAGTTATCATAATATTGTGGTAGTAATTACCATGACATTTAGAAATTCCTCATATTTTGGGAATTATTATCATAATGCTATGGTAATAAGTACCATGGTATTTAGAAATTTTTCATATTACGGGAATTATTACCATAATATGATGGTAATGGTTACCATAATATTACTGTAACAATAACCGTATTATTATGGTAAAAATTACTATATTTGAAAATTCTTCATATTATGGAAATTATTACCATAATATTCTGGTAATGGTTACCTTAATGTTATGGTAATAATTACTATACCATATTGAAATTTCTCATACTATGGTAATTATTACCATAATATGATGGTAATGTTTACCATAATTTAATAGTTACCATAATGTAATGATTACCATAATATTATAGTAATAATTACGATGTCATTTAGAAATTTCTCATATTATGGGAATTATTACCACAATATTACAGCAAAAATAACCATCATATTATGGTAACAATTACTATATTTGAAAATTCTTCATATTATGGGAATTATTACCATAATATTCTGGTAATGGTTACCTTAATGTCATGGTAATAATTAGTATGCCATTTTGAAATTTCTCATACTTTGGTAATTATTACTATAATACGATGGTAATGTTTACCATAATGTAATGGTAATCATTACCATGTCCTTTAGTAATATCTCATATTATGAAAATTATTACCATAATATTATGATAATGATTACCATTACATTATGGTGACTTTTACTATAATATATGGTAACGATTACCATAACATTTAGAAATTCCTTATATTATGGTAATAATTATCATACTATCATAGTAATCATGACTATACTATTATGATAACTATTACCATAACATCATGGCAATATTTACCATAATATCAAAGTTCTATCAATGGTTAACCATAATATTATGGGAATATGTTACATATATAATGGGAACGCTTACCATGATGTATAGTTTATTCACATACTCATCTAGGAACCGCTCCAATG
Organism: Microplitis deprimator; assembly: GCA_964016945.1. Taxonomy (NCBI): domain Eukaryota; kingdom Metazoa; phylum Arthropoda; class Insecta; order Hymenoptera; family Braconidae; genus Microplitis; species Microplitis deprimator. Next base: position 17,879,032 of record OZ024709.1, on the reverse strand, counting down.
AGGATATAAGAATTATTTCTACGTGACTATAGGAACTATTCCCATGAGTATGGTAATCATTACCATAATTCAATTACCATACGACCTAGAAATATCTCCCATAATTATAGAAATGGTTCCTACACTTATGTTAACTTTTCCCAGACATTATGGGTGTATACCCCATAATTCCAAGTAATTATTACCATAACATTATGAGTTGATACTTCATAAACGTACGAGGAACCGTTACCATAATTTTCTATCCGTGAAGAATAATAATGAAAAAAAAAAAAAAAAATATGTACCTGGCTGGAGTGGTCTAGTCGAGATAGCCCCCGTTCTAACCACGAGGGTGGTGGTAAGTCATTTCGTGTATTATCTTGATTCCAAACACTTCCCCATCTGGGTCTGTTCAATTCACCTAAACGAGGGCTTGTGAATTTTCTTGATGGTGGCAGTGAAGGATCTGGTGAATCATAATAACAATTTTGCCAAAGTCTTTCAGCCATTTCGGCATCCCCTTGTGATTTTTCAAGTGGAAGTAATCCTGTAATTAATGAGTTTCCGTTGTGCTCACAAACTGATACATTATTTATTTTATTTGCTTACATATTTCAGTATTAATACCAACTTTTTACATCAACGGTTTGAATAGCATTGACTTCAATAGAGTCGCTCGCGTACCCTGAAGTTTCTCCTTCACGTTCTTCATACGTATTACGAATTAAAATGTCACGTTCTACTTGGTTGTTTGAATGCTTTTGTGTTCGGGGTTGATTTATAAATCGTGAGCCCTCTACCTCTAGACTAGGAAGTTCCTTTAAACGAAAAATTATTCCTATATTACGATATTGCGTGACTAAAATAAATATCTATCTTTATTATAAATCTCAGATGTTAAAAAAAACAAAAATCAAAATAAGATAAAAATTTAAGAAACAAGTAATGAAAATTTTTTAATTAAAAAATTTTATCAGTTCAATTACTTTAAAATTGCGCGAAAAAAAAATAACTCGAATTGTCTTGGAATATAAAATATAAATTATTAAATATCATAATAAATTCCATTTGGGTCAGAGGAAATTCCGTGATGGAACGAAATGGTACGAGGGTGTGCGTGATACAGGGTCTGAACTCGGTTTCTTAGTAATGATCCTATATCCAAGTCGAGGGTATAAGAAGTTTTCCACCGGCTATTGAGGGTCGTTGAACTAGTAGTTAACATAAATCGATTTAATGTTAAAATTGTGTCGTGGACTTTGTTGGTTTAAATATAAATGAGGGAGTTATTTATTGATAAATAGAAAAAAGAGTTTTGTAAAAATTACAGATGAAAGTCTGTAAAATTTACTGATTTTATTGTCTGTCATGTTAAAATGAAATAAACCCGGTGTAGGCGGTGTAAAATTGGTGGGAAAAAATTCCACGTATAGAAATTAGAAAAAAAAATGTATTACATATAAAAGAATATAAAAATTTAATGAATAGAGTAGGACTTCGTTATAAGACTATTTGCTGTCTTTTTTTATAAACCTGGTATCGCAATAGTTTGAGAGAGAAACAAATAGTCTTATAACGAGGTCCTACTGTATTATTTGGTGAAGATTTCAATTTTGCTATATACTTATTTAAATAATTATTTATGTTATATGTAATTTGTTTAAAACCCTGGTGGAAATTTTTCGGACTTTTTTCTGAAAAAATCTTTAGAACTTTAGAACTGAGTTTTTCAAACATAATTTAAATTACAGAATTTTATGCCCACTATTTCAATCACCAATAATTTAATTAATTAATAAAAACACTGTATTAACTGTAGTGATCGAGTAAGTAAAAGTATTCACAAAGTAAAATGTTTTAACACCGGAAAATTTGTTTAACACCGGTAAAGAATATTTACACCGGCAGTGGTGTTATAGTTACACGACGTACGGTGTTAAATTTTGGACCGTGTGAATAAGAACACTTGTGTTCACACCACCAATGGTGCATTGATAAAAAAGTTGACTTGATTTAAGAGCGAAAATTTAAAACCAAGAATTCCATTTTGAAGAAAATGATTTTCTTGAGTCAAGAAAAAAAATTCTTGAACCAAGAGAAATTTACTTGACCCAAGAATAATTTCTTGGCTCAATAATTTTTTCTCTTGATTCAAGAAAATCATTTTCTTCAAAATGGAATTCTTGGTTCAAGATTTTTTCTCTTGAATCAAGTCAACTTTTTTATCAGTGTGTAAATATATAAGTTTTTTATTTAAAACTCTCGATTACTTCGACACTAGGAATTTAATTTTTATTTTATAATAATCTACATCAATAAAAATAATTATATACTAATGCTGCAGCTTTATATTATTTGATAATTTTGAATTACAGTTTATATTATTGGACAATATTTGATCTAATAACACCGAGTAGTGTGAAAGAAAACACTCATATCGTGTTTAATCTACACTGATTGTTATTTAACGCGAATAAAATTTCACACCGTCAATTTACTCCAAGCAGACCTCGTAAAGTCCTCGGGGACCATTTTCACACCTAAAATTTTTTACAGTGTAGGTTTACAGAATTCTTAATGTAAAAATAACATGATTTGTTATGTAAATATTAGTCATAAGTCAATTTACGAAGAAACCTGCAAATTTCACAGACGTCTGTAATTTCTACAAAACTGTATTTTCCGTATACATTCTTAGTTTTATTTTTTTTTAGCTATTTATTTTGTTATTCACCTGTGATTTATATGTGTGCTGATGTTGATGGTGTTCTTTGGTATAAATTGGTGGTAAACTAGGACTTCTTTTTCTAATGGATCCTGGTAATTCTATACGATCAACAATATTGACCATACTACCACTATTGGCGAAGTCCAAACTTTGTAAGCTTGTGGATGCGGTATCAATACTCTTCAAACTTGCTGTGCTACCATAATGTTCACTAGCACGAAGTGGTTTTCTACAACTATTACTACTACTTTGATAATCTCGTGTCGACATTCTTGAGCTATTTTAAATATAATTCATATTAAAACTTAAAATTAATACTAAAAAATTTATCGTGTAAAAATTCGTTCCAAAAATGTTCATGACTGAACTTCCGAAATTCCGATAATTCTGAACTTTAAATTGAACATTTTTGAAATTTTGAAAAAATTAGAAAATGAACAATTTTCATCTGGTGTAAGTTTTCCTGTCCATTTTTTTTTCTTTTATGAACAAAAATAATTTGATTTGACAATTTTTTAGGTTTGAAAAACATGAAAAAAAAGGCATTAATTAGGAGTTATGAAAATGTACGACTCCTACCAGAATTATTCAGGTATGAGGCAAAAAAAATAAAAATCATTTTAAAATATTTATGAACATTTTTTGACTTTTATTAGAACTTTTTGGAAAGATCAGTTTTTTTTTCACTTTTACTCGTTTAAAAATAGTCCAAAAAATGAGTGACTGGAACTGATTTTGACTTTTTTATGAACTCACAAAATTGTCAATTTAAATAATTTTTCATTAAAAAATTAAAAAAAAAAAAACCGGCAAAAAAAGTTTACACCAGTTGAAAATTTTTCATACTTGTAATTATTGTAAAATTTCAAAAATGTTCAACTTAAAGTTGAGAATTGTTTTAATTTTAGAAGTTCACTGTCAGGAACGTTTTTGGAACGAATTTCTTTTACACGGATTATATGGAAAGAAAATTATTATTATTATTATCATTATTATAAAATACCGAATTGCAGAATAAATTGGATTTGATGGCTTCGAGGCACTCCAGTGCTCATTTAATCTTGCCATTTCTTCTGTTAAAAAAAAAAAATTTTAAAGACTCAATAAATGTTTGATATTTTTTTTTGATAGATCAATTAAAAAAAATTATTGTAAGTAACTATTAGAGTCGGGTTATGAAAAATATAAAGAAGAAATTGAAATTTCTTTTACTGTGATAAATATTTAATTTTATTTAGTCAGGTTAAGAAAAACAGAGGGTAGATTTAAAATAACAATAAAAAATATATATAAAACAAACATAAATATCATACGTACCTCTTTCTTTTGCCCATTGCAATTTTTTTTGTTCAACTAGAGAAATTCTTCCCGTCATTTGTATAACCCGCAGGCGATAATATATAAGTATATTTTATTATTATTATTATTATATATGTATATAAATTTTTTTTTATTTTTTCGGTAACTTTAATATGATAACAGAGGGGCTCGAGATAAAATTTCTTATATTACGCAGGAGAGTGAAACGAGATCTAAGAAAATATTTATATTTATTTTTTAAAACTTGAATGTTATCATAAAATAAAAATAAAATGAGTTATTTCACTGTCCTGCGGCGTGTATAAATACCTGCGTTGTTACAAAATTGAATAATAAATATAAATAGTTTATGTGGAAGACTTGAAATAAAAAACTAAATTAATAAAATCTCAGTGTCCAGTTAAAAAGTAAATATTTAATAGTAACAAGTAGCAAGTGAAAAGTATAAATGTTCACCCGCGTGTTCACGGCGGACAACTCCGTCGATCTATATCCCTTAATGCTTTAGACCCCAACGAAACCCTTGAGCCACCGTCAGGTAACCATAGAAACAATCGTGAAATCAACCTCGCCGTATCAACATATATATACACGTGTACATTGTTAACAAAAGCCGCATTTAATTGTCGCGGTCGATATTATCGATCGCGAAGATGCGTTATGTGAGTATGGGATAATGACCTCTGGCTATCGTCTGTCATGGTCATACCTTCAACTGGCCATAACTTAAAACACGCACTTCATGGTCTTTGTGACAGACCATTAATATCTATTTATGTAAAAAATAATAAAAATAATAATAATAATAATAAATATGAGTGGGATTTTCATTGAATTATAAAATGGAATTATCTTTGTAAATTGAAAAATTTCATAAACTTTAAATTAGGTATTATTAATTTTTAACAAGATTGATGTACAATAGAAAGTAATGAAAAAAAATGAAAGATCTGGGATCTAACAATTTATGTTATAGTTTATGAATTATAATTTATAATAATATGACCTACCTTGGTCTATTTTCTGTACTTTTTTAAAGTTAATATATTTTAAAAAGTTATTTTTCTTTCAAGGATTTATATATTTATATATTTTTTTGTGTTACTTTGTAGTGAATTTTTTTTTTTTCATCTTCACTTGAGAAAATCTTATTTTTAAATTTTAAAAAATATACGAAATTTTTTTAAAAATTCAATCCTTAATTTGAATTTTGAAAAATCGCTTGGAATTTTATTTACTACAGAGGTTTTAAAAAAAATGAACGAATCAGCTGCAATATTATTTCGAGAACTGATATTGTGCATTAAAAAAAAAAAAAAAAAAAAATAGAATACAAACAAACTCAGAAAATCGTAAAAACATTTTTATAAGCCCTCAGTGAAAAATAAAACCCCGGGTCTGCATTTTTTTTCATACAGCTTTAGGGCATGGAATCCTATACAAAAAAGCCCATTGAAGTCTACATATCAGACAGCTTTTTCAGGTATAGAGATTGGAATTTAACGTGTTTTTATAGAAATTCAAATAAAATCACTCACCACAGCTAAAGTTTTTACATTTTTTTGAAATAATTAAAAGACGATTTCGTAGAGAATCTTACAGCTTTCACAAAATATCTGACCAAACTGACAAATTAAAAATTTTACTTTTTTCAAAATTTCTAACTCGAAAACTCTCCATAAAACAAAACTATAAAATTCAAATAAGACTAAAAAAAAATATATTGTTTCAAAAAAAAATTAACTGATAAAATTGAAACTGATCTTTAAAAATTCAAATCAAAGGCTTCATTTTAAAAAAATTTTTCAAAGCGAAATAAAAAATTTTGAATATTAGTAAATTTAAAAAAATATTGCCGTCAAGCGTTGGTCTAATTTATGTATATATGCCTGTATATATAATTCGTGGCATCATAAATTTTAATGGAATTTTTTTGAATATTCAAAGCAAATTTCATACCGTCGTTATAATTTTATAAAAGTAATTGAGAATTTAAAAAAAACTTTTTCTCGAGCCTTGAGTCTATAAAAATTTTTTAATTACATTTTGGTTATTAAAAAAAATATTATTTCGTAGTACAAAATTTTTTTTACACAATAGAGGTAATTACATAAAATAAACAAATTGGATAAAAAAATAATGAGAATATAAAACAGAGGACTCAGATTAATTAATATTTAAATTTGTACGCCCACATTAATTACTTTATAATCCATGTATGATGTTAAGTTTGCGCTTGGGTTATTATTGTAAATACCAGAGCATGTCATGGTTAGTAAACTTTTATTTAATTTAAATGAATTAATTTTAAAAGTCAATATTTGTCCAGCAATAAAATTGATCGATTTTACAAGAAGTAAAATATTTGCCCATAGGAATTCATTTGTATGCAGAATAAATAAAAATAAAAAAACTAAATATGGGCAGCGCTGATAAGTGGCCTATGTGTGTTAAAATAAATCACTCTGAGAATGACAGTATAATTAATACTTGGCTTTTTTCAGTTAAATTTATATGATACGATGACTAATATAATGGATGATATGACTATGGGAATTTAAATGGGCAATGTGAGATAATATATAAGTGATGGTGGGGATACGATAGAAATTCTCAAATGGATGTAGAAATAAAATGCGAAAGAGAGTAGAATAGCGTTGGCGTCAGCGCCGCAAAAGCTTAGTATGTTTTACCCTCTGGTCGTTGCGGCTCGCAGTCTGGTCTCAACTTCTCTCGGTCAGTGAGCGTTGGATCGTTGACCTGCACTTATTAGCTTCGGTGTGATTTTTAAAAACTTATTTTTCCTTGTTTTTTTAATTTTCATTTTGTTACAAATACAAAAAAAAAAAAAGAAAAAAAAAAGATTTATTATTGTGGTTAAAAATATAAAGGAATTAATTAAAAGGTGACATTGATTTATAATATTTTATTTTTAATCTATAGATCTTATGTTAAATTTATTTGGAGTAATTAAGTCAATATTTTTTTAATATTTGCATACAATAATACAGATATTTATAGTTCGACGTTAAAAAAATATATATACCGCGCTATTTATGTACACTTGATAGCTTTTTTTTTTTTTTAACTTTGAGTAAATCTGATTGAAAGAAAAATTTTCATTGTCAAATTAATTTTTTTTTGAATATTTATAGATATAAAGAAATGTATATAAATATATATATATATTTATAAATAAAAAGTTTTAAAGCGTCTGCGTGACACTTTGGAAACTTGTTGATCTTCTGTAACACAAGTTGTCGAGTACAAACTCAAGTGACCGTAAATGATTGACGACAAAAATTTAAGCGACAAACTCTAAGTAGAATTAGTACAGAGCAGTCAGCCAAATAAAAAAAAATCTTATTCATTTTATATAAATTTGATTGGTTTTAGAAGCGAATTTAAAATATTATAGACAAGCTTTGTATTATTTGTGAATATAAAATGTAAAGGTGTTACGTATTTAATTGAATACTTCGATGTCGCTGTCGCGACAATGCGTAATCGGGGGAGTCGAGACAAATACTAGCCAAGAGTATAAATTGTCGTGTCTGGTTAATGGGGTTACTGCGTGCCAAAGTATTCGCTGATATGCTTGCATTGGTTTAAACTGATCTTTCGAGGATTGACAAACGCAAAAACGAAATAGCGCCACTATTTTACTCGATCTAAATTTTTTATGTGAAATAAAAAAAAAAAAAAGAAGAATTTTATTCACTAAATTTTTTATGCTACTGAAGTTAGCTGAGATCTAATAATTTTTGGACTTTTGTCAGAATGATAAATTAAAAAAAAAATATTTTAAAAAATTGCACCTGTAGATTTTTTAATTTTCTACATGTGCATTTTTTTTTTATTTTTAGAATTGATTTTTTGAAAAAAAATTCGAAAATAGTTCATTGTCTGTTAACTTGGGATGATACTTAAGTTAGCTGACGTCTTATAATTTTTGAATTTTTTTCAAAATGATAAATTTAAAAAAAATATTTTAAAAAATTGCACCTGTAGATTTTTTAATTTTTTACATGTGCATTTTTTTTTTTTTTTTTTTATAATAATTGATTTGTTCAAAAAAACTTCAAAAATAGTTCATTGTCTGTTAACTGATGTTGATGAGGTTAACTGAAGTCTAATAATTTTTGGATTTTTTTCAAAACATTAAATTATAAAAAAAAAATATTTAAAAAAATTGCACTTATAGTTTTTTTAATTTTGTACATGTGCATATTTTTAGATTTTTATTTTTTATGATTGTTTTGTTGAAAAAAAAAATCTGAAAATTGTTAACCGTTTGTTAGCTTGAGGATCATAATTTTTTGGCCAATTTTTATGTTATAGATAAAATTATTATTGCTTGATATTTTTATTACGCTGATTTTTTTTTAAAATTCATGAGAATAAAAAAAAAAGTTTGAAAATTATTCTTACCGCCATTGTTTATTTATATCTTTTAACAAAAACAAGTTGTAAGACATTGCGAACAATTAGTCCGAGGTCAGTAGGAATAAAAAAAAATTCAAATTTTTTTATTTAAAGTTTTTGAAAGTTAAATATAATAAATTTAAATCAATACCATCAATAATGTTTGATCAAACATTAGAATACTTCCTCTGTGTTACTATTTCTTGGAAATTTATTTAAATGATTTTATGCTCGATTTCTATTGATAAGTTATTTTTATCGTCAATGAATTGTATAGATTAGTGAAGAATAAATAATTTATCCTTCATTTAGAATATTTATGAAATGGATGACGTTAAATATTTAGATGAAAGACATTTTGTGAGTGTTAACACGTGGTACTTAATACAGGCCACCTGTGTCATGATGAGAAGACGCAGTGTACTCATATCTACATCTTTTAAATTATATTCATTATCTTCTAATTTAATTTTTGGCGTACATCTCAATTTGTTTTACTGTTAAGTAACACCACCCGCGTACAGAAAATTTGTTCCAAAAATTTTCCGAAAATGACATGACAGTTAACTTTCAAAATTTAGACAATTCTGAATTTTAAGTTGAACATTTTTTGAACTTTGAAAAAATTAGAAAGTGAAAATTTTCAACTAGTGGAGGCTTTTCCTGTACGTTTCTTTTTTTTTTTGAGCAAAAATAATTTGATTTGACAATTTTTTGGGCTCGAAGAACAAAAAAAAAAGGAATTAATTCGAAATTATGAAAATTTACGACTTTTATCGGAATTACTCAGGTATGAGGTAAAAAAAAATGAAAATGATTTGAAAATATGAATGAACATTTTTTGAATTTTATTAGAACTTTCTGGGGTCAGTTTTTTTTTTCACTTTTTGTACTCGTTCAAGAATAGTCCGAAAAATGAGTGATTGGAACTAATTTTGAACTTATTATGAATTCATAAAATTGTCAATTCTAATAATTTTTAATTAAAAAATTTTAGAAAAAAACCGGCAAAAAAAGTTCACACTAATTGAAAATTTTTCATACTTATAATTATTTTAAAGTTTCAAAAATGTTTAACTCAAAGTTCAGAATTGACTCAATTTGATAGTTTACTGTCAGAAACGTTTTTGGAACGAATTTTTTTTTACACAGGCATTGTAATAATCAAAAACGAAATAAAAATTATATTTATTAGTTTGTTAATCCAGCGAAATTTAATTTGCAAATTGAAAATTACAAACGATTAAATTTGATCATAAAAATTAAACGCTAGAGTTAAATTGTATGAATTTGAATTTCCAGTGTATGATATTTTCGGCCATAAAAATTTACAGCCGAGCTTATTTATTTGAAAAGTTATTATGATTAAATCAGTATGAAAATGTCGGAAGTTATTTTAAACGTAAAAGTTATTATATATTTGATGTACGTTGAGAGAATATTATGAAAATAAATGTCAGTTGCAATTACATAACTTTGTGGGTAAATTTCACTACCGACTTTTCACTGATTGAAAACTGTTGGACTATTAAATTATAAACTCACAAACTAAAAGTTGAGCTTTTCATGCCGCTAATGTTTTCAAACATAAAATTAACTTGTTAAAACTAAAATTCTCAAGTCGTAATCTGAATTTTCGCTTTTTTTTTAATATGAAGGCTTGAAATATTCTTAAACATTATAAAGAATTTGCGGAGTAAATGCGGAGCGGATAATTTTTTATTTATTTAATTTCCTCGGAGTAATTTCTACTCCAGAGAGGAGTTTATTTTAAAACTAAAACTCCAGATCGTAGTGAATGTGAATTGAAAGAAAATCCACATCACCCCGAAATCACTCTGCTTAAAAAATTTTTCTTTTCACTCCATATGCGAAGTCATTTTTTTTTTAAGTTCGAAATTCTGAATGATGAAGTGAATTCAGATTGAAAAAAACTCCAAATTTACTCCAGATTTTTTAGTGTACAGTCTAAGTATCGAAGGATATAAAATACAATTTAACAGAAATTATAAAATAATAAATAACTAAAAATTTTTAATTATTTAATAGAAGTTTTAAAATAGAAATTTAGAAACTTTTTTTTTGTCATAAGCAGTAAAGTAGAAAATAAAGAAAAAAAATATTTTAAGTGTCAAAATGTCTACTTGTTAGTATACATATATATAAATATGAGTATATAGTGAAAGTAAGAAAGAGGAAAGAGTTGAAAAAAAAAATGCTGTTACAAAAATAACTAAGCGTCAACTTCCACAAGTCTACGATTTGGTTCCACGTAGGAAAATACAAGTAGCTCAACTAAACGATGTATTGAAGCTTGATATAGCTTTTCGATGTTACGTTAATAAACCTTATGCCCTCTTGTTTATTTTCGGTCTTAAAAAAACATTATGTTTTGTGTCTGTCGATGTATCCTATAACAATAATAAAACGACAAACAACAGTCCAGGTTGCATCTTGGCTCGTTAGTTCATGACGTCAATCGATGATCAACGATGTGCTTGAATTTAATGAAAATAAAAAAAATAATGAAATGTAATTACATAGAACAAAACAGAAAAATTTATCAATTGATTAAAATAGAATGAAATCAAGAAGTAAACAATAAAACACAACTTTATTAAAACACTGTATAAAATCGGGAGTGATTACGGATTTTATTTAAATCCGAATTCACTAGGAGTTTTAGAAAAAATTACTCCGGATTCGGAGTAAATAGTTTGTTTTTTCAGTGGAGTTATTTCGGAGTGATTTGGATTTTATTTAAATCCATATTCACTCCGATTTGAAGTTTTGATATTAAAATAAAATCCCTCGGAGTGAATTTTATTCCAAGGGGATTATGACGTACACAATCATTTGCTTCGCATTCAATCCGAAAAATTTTTACAGTGTAATGAGTAATTTTTTTACTTGCCGTTAGATTTTTTTATTGGTTCAGTTACACTGCAAAAAATTAGGAGTGAATCCGGAGTGATTATGGATTTTACTTAATTCCGAATTTATTCCGTCAGTCCTTTCGGAGTTTTAAAAAAAATCATTCCGTATACGGAGTAAATAGGGAGTTTATTTTTTCAGAGGAGTGATTTCGGAGTGATCTGGGTTTTATTTTCAATCCACATTCATTCCGATTCGGAGTTTAATATTAAAATAAACTCCCCTTTGGAGTGAATTTCAGTTCAAGGGGATCAAATAAATAGTCACCTGCTCCGCATTCACTCCAGATTACTCCGCGTTCTCTCTGAAATTTTTTTACAGTGTAACACTCACATTGCGTTAAAAGTATACCGTTTGATGTTTCACACCGAGGACACCGTGCATTAAAAAATCGGGAGTGTTTTCAGAGTGACTACGGGTTTTATTTGAATCTGAATTTACTCTGTCACTCGGAGTTCTGAAGTAAAAAAAATCGACCTGCATATGGAGTAAATAAGGAATTTGTTTTTTCAGTGGTGATTTTAGAGAGATCTGAACTTCATTTGAATTCGCATTCACTCCGATTCGGAGCTTCATATTAAAAAAAACTCCCCCTCGGAGTGAATTTCACTCCAAGGGGATTAAAAAAACACAAAATCATCAGCTCCGCATTATCTCCGGATTTAATCCGTTTTCATTCTGCAAATTTTCTAGTATATATTCTACTTCACTGTATGACTATCAAGGTTCAGTTAGAAAATGTGGAGTATAAAAAAAATGCAGTAGTTGCAAATTTAATATTCTGGAATAGGAAAAAGAAAAATAAGAAATTAAAATTTATTGGGTACTTTTGTAAAAATAAAAAAATGATTTAAAGGATATGATAGTAATAAAAAGCAACGTTATACTTTCCTATACATGTGAAAAAATATGACGAGAGTAGATTGGACTAGGTGAACTAAACTTAGATTCAAAAGGAATGGATAGATGTGTGGGTTAACGTTTATAGTTTCATCTCTTTTTATTTCGGTTCGTCGTATCACATTCGTTTTTACTCCATACTCCTCTATGTAGTACGACCACCAGAGGAATATCGACTTGAACCGGTGGTTTATTGCCACTTGCCACCAGCTGAATTTCCAACAAACCATTTCAATTTTATTATTTATTTCTCGAGAGACTTTCTACGTATAGTTTCTGAGTTTTTTTAAATTTCCGTTGTCGTAAAATTTAATGGTAAGACAGATCGTTTAGGCGAAATGACTCTCCGTAAGCATGGACAAAATTTTATGAGAATATATGTTTTATTAAAAATTATTAATTTAAATTACACTATTTATTTATTTAATTTTTTTTTATTTCAAGTCATTTATCTAATCACAGCTGTTAGTTTTTCGGGTCAAAAGAATAAGTAAAATTTGACTTTTTTGACTTAAATGGATACTGAGTAGGTCAAATTTGCCAAAAGCAAATCAAAATCAAAAGTGGTTTTCATCAATTTTCGATTTACTTTTGGCTAACTTAACCTACTCAGTACACGGAAAAAAGAGCAGTTGAAAAATTGAACTCATATCTGTATTTATTACAGTTTCGTATAGTAGTAAAGCGCTGTGACTCTGAAACTGTAAAAATTACATTTTTATCCCAGGCATAATAAATATTACAATTTCAAACTCAATATTGTCCAGCTCTCTATAGTAAACAGATTTTATAATTTTTAATTTTATTCTAAAATTAGTTGAAATTACATTTTCGATCGTTAATATTACTATTCTGTATAGTAGTGTTCTTCTTAAGGTATAGAATTTAAAAATTACAGTGTGAGTTGTGATTTTTCTCAGATCATTCATCATTCTCGACAATTGATAACTCACAGTGTAATTTTTATGTTATGAATAAATAAGAGGTATTATTTCATAAAGCAAAAAATACATAACCAATAAATCTTAATTTTTACAGTTTCACCTATCAACTATTAATTTTTAAATAATGCAAGAATTCAAAATAAAAAGTACATAATGCTTTAAAGATTTATTTAACTAAAATTACATTCTAAACTGTAAATTTTTCTGCTTAAAATTGTATTAATTTTATTACTATAACAAATTTCTAAAATTACAGTTTAAGCTTTAATGTTTAAAGATTTTTGCCCCGAAGGTCTGTTTTCACTGTAGAAACTGTCATTTTTCAACTGCTCTTTTTTCCGTGTATTCATTTAACAGGAGTTATCATATATTTTCAGCTGAGTTTTTTATTTTTTTGGAAACAAAATCTCTAAATACAAACTAGACTGCACATTGATGCACTACTATCTAATCTAGCGAAGTGCGCTTTGATTTTTTGATAATATTCGATTGGTCAAGAGAAAAACTCGGCCAAAGTTTCCATTTACTGCGCAAGTGCAACAAAGATAATACTGTTCGTGGACTTGAGTGCAATAGAGAAAAAGTGCAGGTCCCTCTTAAGTCAACAAAGTCGATTTTGACTTGGTTTTGGCTTAGTTAACGTAAATTTAAGTCAAACAGTCAAATTTGAGTTACTTTTTTGACCCTGGTTGGTTTTTTTTTTCACTGTAAAAAATTTTAGGTAGAATGACATAAATATTTCGAGGATTATAAAAAACGAATGCGAGTCTGATAGGGATGAAATGAAATCAGAAACTAATTTAGCGGGAAGAAACTAATGGGTTAATTCCCAAAGGAAAAAAGTGATCAGTTTCTGACCGCTAAATCGCATTAGTCTGGAACTCGCAGTTTCAATCCAAGTGATAGGAAATAGTAAATTACACAGTAAGGGATCCGTATAAAAAGAATCGTTAAAAAAGGTTGAAAAAGCATTGACTATTCTAAGCTTCAAAACGTGACACAACGACGAACTTTTTCAAACAATTCTAAAACTTCGAAAAATACTAAAAGAAAAACAATTGACTTAGTTCTACAAATGAACGTTTTTCGACTCTTTGGTAAACTTTTTTTGGCTCTCTACTAAGTGATTAATTTTATAATTTTCTTCAGTGCAAAATAAGTTTAGAAAACCCGATTTTGAACTATTTCTGAATCATTTATTTTTCCCTTGAATTTTCAAAAGTTGAAATAACGTCAAAAAAATTTCAATTTTATGTCACGTTCTGAAGTTTAGAATATAGTCACCGCTTTTTTCAAAATTTTTTATTTTTCACGGGGAAAATGGAGCATTCTAATCCGTGTGTGTAATTGCCTGCATTCAACTGAAGTCTCTCACGAAAATTGCATCTGAAAGTTTAAATTTTTACCTCTGTTAGCGGAAAAAATGGCGCATGCGCTGATTTATATCATTTGTTTTCTCAAAAAAGAAAAGTACAACTTTCTTTCCTATAAACAGGGCATGAATTTAAATTTTCGGCATGAGTATGATGAAATAATAACCGCCTATAGATTAATGTTTATAAAAATTACAATTTAAAAAATTTCATTGGGACAAAATAAAGTAAACTTCACTGCAATTGAAATTTTAATTCATTTTTGACTCAAAAATTTAAAGTATTGTAGTAAATATCAAGTATATAAGTAAATATATTTACATTTCTGATTGATTTGAATTCATAAATATCAGAATTTTTTTTTTTAAATTTCAAGTAAAATTTTTGACAGCATTTTCTTATTTTAAATATTTTTTATTATTCAGTATACTTTAGAACTAAAAGATGACAAAAGAGATTTTAAATAATATTAATATTATTATTTGAATAATATGTTTGCCAAATTAATCTCTAAAATTAATGTTCATTCATTGATACAATGTCAAAATTAATTTAAATCAAAGCAACTATGCAGGTTAATAAAATTCAAATATAATAATTAGTCCAAAATTCATTTTTGAAAATTAATAATTAATCATCTATATGAATGATTATAATTTTCGTAGATATCTGTTAAATACAATAATGAACTCATTTATCTCAATCACAATGACAAGACATTTCTAAATTTACTTTGTCTAAGCTTCTAATAAATTATCATTCATCTAAAGAGTCTAAATATTAAAATTTCAAATTTCAAATCAACCGAAATTAATTATCGTAAATAATAATAAATAAATTTATTAATTTTTCAAAATTAACTCAGCTTACTAATTTTTTATTGTTTACTTAAAATTTTAATAAAAGTATTAATTAAGAATTCGATATACTAAAAAATGAAATCTAACTTTTTTTTTCTTTAGTTACCGTTCAAGACGATGAAAATAAAATTCTGGTAAAGTTTGAGCTCTTAATTTTAATATTAAGAGCTGTCTCTTCGTGATTTTTGATTTCCCATTTAAATCACATGAGGAAAAAAAATTTTAAGTTCAGAATTTTATATCTTGGCAATGGCTCATTTTCAGATAAGTTCAGGATAGGATATTGTTTTGTAGGAAATTAAACGCTCTACAAAAAATGTGTCTTATCATTTTTTGATAAATTCATTTGTTCAAAAGTTATTAGAGTTTAAAGTCAAATGTATAGTTAATTTTGAGATCTTTTTACTTTTCCAGCGAAACTATTAGACTTATCTGAAAATGTTATAACATCTTTCTTGTAGAAAATTTTATTCCTTACAAATTATCTCTAATAAAGTTTTTCGAAATTCCGCATCGTTTCCTAGTTATTTTCATTTTTTGAAAGTCAAGTTTTTGAAATCGATTAGAATACTACTTTTTTTAAGAGCTTGACATTAAAATGAATATAACTAGTAAGTTATGCGGAATTTCAAAAAACTTTATCAGAGATAATTTGTAGGGAATAAAATTGTCTACAAAAAAGATCCAATGACATTTTGTGATAAGTCTCATAGTTTCGCTGAAAAAGTTAAAAGATCTCAAAATTAACTCAAAATTTGACTTCAAGCTCCAATAATTTTTGAACAGATGGATTTATCAAAAAATGCTAAGAAATTTTCTGTTGAACGTTTTCTACAAAACTATATCCTATCCTGAGCTTATTTGAAAATGAGCCATTGCCGAGGTATAAAATTCTAAATTTGAAATATTTTTTCCATGTTATTGAGAAATCAAAAATCACCAAGAGGCAGCTTTTAATATTAATATTAAGAGCTCAAACTTCACCAGAATTTTTTCTTTATCATCTTGACCGATATTTTCACTGTAACTAAAGAAAAGAAAATTAGCTGTTTTTTTTGGCCCACCCTAATGTACATATTATATATCTATTTAAATTAAATTTCTCGTCACCCCCACAAGAAATTGTAACTGAGGATTTATTTAAAAACAAAAATCCCCAGCTCTGGCACAAGTACAAGCCGGGGTTTGGTCCCCGGAATGTGAAATTGCAGATAAAATCTGATTACGATGAATAAATCAATGAGCCATACCATGACAAAGTTAAACATTTCGGCTGTAGATCCCGGGAATGATTCTAATCTGATTTATATATTGCAGTAAAGTACCAAATATATTGTACTTATATATAGTTCATGTATGAAACAATGAACAAGTTAAGATATAAATGAGAGTGAGGACAAAGACAATAATGTGGTAATAAAAAAGCAAACTGTGTTTGTAAATCGTCAGTTGTTTGGTGTAGAGCCAAAAAGGTGTAGTGAATAATTGGCTCAGGCAGTTAATTAAATAAAATCAACAAAGAAGATGCTGAAGAATTAGATGTATTTTCCCAGTGATTCATTTTAATAACTTCTTTTATGTTTTTATTTTATATTCACATTTTGACAATCAACATCCGGTTCTTTTCTTTCATTCTTCAGTTTCCTAAACTATTTATTTTAAATTTAGTTTATTTAACTCTTAGTAAAATTTATAAATCCTCTGATATATTTAAAAAAAAAATATATATATATATATTTTATTTATTTATTTAATTAATTTTTTTTTTAAATAAATAATATAATAAATAACTGTTTTTTTTTTTTGTTTTAGATTTTTTAAAAAATCGCTGATGGAATGAAGATAAAGTAAAAAGTCACGTGTTTGTATTGTAGACCGTTTAAATGTCAACACATTGATAGTACAGTGTTGAAATTTATTTTTGTCCAACGCGACAAGATCAAAGAAAAACTAGTTTCACTTTTATAACAACGATTTGACTTGTCTGCTTTGATACTGTCACGCGTTTTTTTTTTAAACTATTTTAAAATGAAACATTAATAAAAAATCTAATAATAATAAATATTGAAATATAATAAATATAAAAATGTAATTCAATTTGTGAGATAATAGATGGGAAACCGTCATCATCATGGTTTGATATAAATATTTAAATACCGATAATTTAAAATTGATAATTTATAATTTAATTTGAGTAATGTGTTAAATATTAATTATTTAGCTACTAGAGCTTATGATTAATTATATCTGTGCCATCTGGTATTATCAACAACACAAATCATCATAAATGATTCGGATAAAAGTGGACATACGCCAAGTTAAGTGAATTGAAACGTTATAAAAACTCATGTAGCGAAGTCACTTCCGTGTGTTTTTTTATAATTCGGATGTAGTAAAAAGAAAAAAAATTAAAGACACAAAGAAGAATTTTTTAAAAATATAAAGCGGGATTCAAAAATAATAATAAAATCCAGTCGGGTTTGGTGTAAGCGTAAAAAAATTTTGGTGTAAAAATGGCCCTGAGAAGTTTACACGGTGTAGTGTAAAATAACGGTGTAAAAGATTCTGGGTGTAAATTATTTTTCTGTGGAATTTTAAAACGGTGTAATATACTTTTCTTACACCATTTTGTTACTCGATATAATTTTGGTTTATGAGCAAAAAATAATATTGTAAAAATTTTTAGGTGTGAAAATGGTCTCGAGAAATTTACACGGTGTAATGTGAAATAACGGTGTAAAAAATCTTCTGTGGAATTTTAATACGGTGTAATATAATTTTTTTACACCACTCTGTACTCGATATAATTTTGATTAGTGAGCAAAAAATAATACCGTAAGAAATTTTGGGTGTAAAAATGGTCCCCATGACTTTACACGGACTGCTTGGTGTGAATTGACGGTGTAAAATTTTCTTGGTGTGAAATATCAAGCAGTGTACTTTTAACACGGTATGAGTGTTTTCTTTTACACCGTTTGGTGTTACTAGCTCAAATATTGTCCGATAATAAAATCTGTAGTTGAAAATTTTCAAATAATATATAAGTTGCAGCACTAGTATATCATTATTATTATTGGTGTAGATTATTTTGAAATAAAAATTAATTCTTAGTGTCGAAGTTATCGAGAGTTTCAAATAAAGGACTTATATATTTACACCATTGGTGGTGTGAACACAAGTATTCTTATTCACACGGTCCAAAATTTAACACCGTGCGTCGTGTAACTCACACTGGCAGTGTTGAAAATTTTAACACCAAATCATTCACACCACACTGCGGACTCAAAATTTTTTACAGTGCACTGTATAATTTATGTTATGTAATAATTATTGTAGGTCACCGTCGCCTGATCGAAGAAAAATGAGTGACACCAAATCAAAAATTCGTAGTACGATTCAACGGAAATTTAAACTCTGTTGAAAATTTTAACACCAAATTATTCACATCTCGGACTCAAAATTTTTTACAGTGTACTGAACACTTTTAACTACTTAATCAACAACTACATTAATTTTATTTAAAAATCAAATAGTATTTTGAACATTTAAATATTTTTCTTAACGCAAAATTTAACTCGATATTTGGTGTAATTTTCACACCAAATTTTTTACAATATAAGAAGAATGGCAAGTCGCATGAAAGCTTTGTACAACCAGGTGAGCGACCTCTTACTCTGTCTCTCTCTCTCTTTATATATATTTATATAGATATCTATACTCTTATATTACTCTAGTATTCCCTGTTGTGTGATTCGATTTCCCTTGAGTACTCTTATCACACATGACTTACCCCCGGGGGGTTTTAAAAGTGTGCAAGTTCCAGCGTATTGACAATGTAAATTTTCATACATATGCTACTTGAGTATTCTTATCGATATTCTCTGTAACTTTACTTGAATATTTTAACATCAATGAAGCTCAAGATGCACATCTTATCGATATATAATATTGCACAGTTCTATATTTATATAAATATATAGAATGAGTATAGTATTTTTATCGATTCAT
This sequence comes from Microplitis deprimator, assembly GCA_964016945.1. Lineage (NCBI taxonomy): Eukaryota > Metazoa > Arthropoda > Insecta > Hymenoptera > Braconidae > Microplitis > Microplitis deprimator. The sequence continues at coordinate 17,859,558 of OZ024709.1, read as the reverse complement.
GAATTCATCAAATATTAAAAAACCAGTATTTGTTTTTTTTTTTTTTCTTTTATTTGTATATTATATATTTTTATATATATGATTGAGAAAATATAATGTATGAATGCTCTCCAGGTGATATTTGAGAGGAGAGTCCTTTTGGGATGCACTATCCTCATTGGGTTGGCGGTATGTATATGGGCTGTAGCCATTTGTACAGATCACTGGTATACTGTTGAGTCCCCAATTAGTGAGCCGAAGGGTTTACTTCTTCGGAATACTGATAAAAAAGGCAGGACATTAGTGTATAGAAATCAAGGACTTTGGAGAGATTGCATTACGGGTTTCGAAACGCCTCCGGATAATAAGACTGGAGAATTAATATTTTATCGTGAGTAAATTATTTTTGTTTTTTATTTTTTATTGTTAGTAAATTTTTCTCGGTGAATTAGTTGGTGAAAAAATTTGTCCTTACAAACAAAATTTATTGTTTTTCAATTAATAAATATTTGTTTATTTAAAGTATTTTTAATTTGTTTTATTAATATATGACATTTAGACAAATTTTAAAAGTAAAAATTTATGAATTTTTTCAAGTAATTTTTATTAATTAATTGTTTTATTAAAAAATTTATAAATATATTTCATAAAAATTTTAAAAGTTCTCATTTAATTTTTTAAAATTTTTTATACACAGAAAAATGGATTTCTTGCCTCAAAGAATTTTTTTGTATTATGAATTGAATACAAAAATTTTTTTAGGACTAAAAAGAAATTTCTTGCCTAAAAAAAATATTTTTTCACCCTACGAAAATTTTTGTTTTAAATTCATAATGCAAAAATTTTCTTGGGGCGAGTAAAAATTTTTTGCACCAAGAAATCCTTTTTTTCTGCGTACTTTGTATTGTTTTTATAAGTTTGATTTAATTAAGAAATCTATTTTTGATGTTTATTATTGCAGAAGAATGTAAGCGTCAAGAAATGTTTCCAACAGAAGAAAATATATTGTCTGATTTTGATTTTGATGCTACTGTGCTCAGTAAGTACTGGAAAAAAAAAAAAATTTTATCTAATGAGGTCTAATTACATAAAATTTTCTTAAATTGCGAATATCCATACACTGTAAGAAATTTTCGGAGTGAACGCGGATTAAATCTGGAGTAAATGTTCCGGATCAATGTTTATTTAGTTCCCTCGGAGTAAAATTTACTCCGAAAAAAAATTTCTTTTTCCTCCGAAACTCCGAGTGAATTCGGATTTAAATAAAATCCATAATCACTCGATTTCTTACAGTGTAGACTTGTAATTAAATCTATTCAAATTTCAAAATATTTTTTAAAATCAAAAGTAAAAATTTTCCCAAGTGAAAATTTGATAATTTTATTTTTTTTTTATTCTGGTCTAAATTATTTTCTTTACCCAAGTGGTTTTTCAAAATTTCATTCAATCTTTTACGTTATAACCTAAAATTAATTAAAATTTTAATAATAATTATTGCAGGTTATGCAAGAACTCAAGTTTCATTTGCCATAATAAGTATGATAGTTATGCTCATGGGATTTTCATTTTCCATTTATACTTTTCGAAATCCTCGATACATGTTCAAGAGATTAGCTGGAGGAATCCATTTCATCAGTGGTAAATAATTAATGCTTTTTAATAATAGTCTTCTTTTAAATGCATTTTTGAATTTTTGATTGTTTTTCTTTTTTTTTATATTAAAGGCGCATGTGTGATGGTTGTTATTCAAGTTGTTCTTTCGTCAATGGAGTATGGTAGTAAAAATACAGTTAAAGGATTTCCTAAAGGATCATCAGTGCATTACGGTTTTTCTTTGGTCCTCGCGTGGTTTGTTTGTATAGGGAATCTTCTTGCTGGCTGTTCTTTTATACTATTTTCTAAAAAAGAAAACGTGATAAGGCACCAACTGAAGAACTTGCGATGGCTGATGAGCCAACTATTATAGGTCGTTAATGATTACACAAAAAAAACAAATTCTTCGAGAAAAAAAGTAATTTTTTCTAAGCCAATAAATTATTCGCTTTTTAACTCAAAAAAATAAATTCTTACAAAAAAGAAGTGAAGAAATTCTTGAATTGTAAAAAAACTTAATTGAGTTATGCTGAAGTTCTATTTGCTATGATAATTTTTCTTTGCTCAAAAACATACTTGTATTAAGAAATAATTTTGATGCAATTTCGCAATAAAATAACTTCTAAGCGCAAGAATGTCTACTTTTTAAAAAAGTTATTTTTTTATCAGTATACAAAAATATAAGCAAAGAAAAAAAAACAAAAAAAAAGATACTAATAATGAAGAAGAAAAGGAAGAATAATACATGCTTGAAAATATTTATTTCCTATTTTTTTATTATATTGGCGACTTCTCAATTGTACCTGTTAAAACCTCTCATAAAAAGACAATGTATATAATTAAAACAAATGAAATATAATACTAATAATAATAATAATAATAATAATAATAATATTAATAATAAGATTTTTTCTCTTCAACGAAGAGCGTTCAATAAATTGTATGTTAAAGTGAGTAAATGAAAATATTATAATTATTAATTAATTAAGACACTATATATATATATATATATATATATATATATATATATATATATATATATATATATATATATATATATGGTGCCACGCTTAGTTATTCGAGGACAAAATATCCGCGACAAAATATCGGTGGATCAAAAGATCTGCGGACAAAAATATCCGTAGAAATTGAGATAAAATTTACAAATTTTCCAACTTTTACTACTGCAAACATATACATGCAATACTAATGCAAATATATTACAAAAAAATATAAAATTGCGTATTCTTCGATTGTAATTGATATTGTATGCATAAAAACTTGAATTTGAGTTATAAATGTTTGGTTAATTTGTTTAGATTAATCGTGCGTCATTTTGTCGTCGGATATTTTACCCGCGAAAATTTTGTTATCGAACCATATACACTGTAAAAAATTGAGTGTGAATTTGGAGTGATTATGGATTTTATTTCAATCCGAATTCACTCCTTCACTCGGAGTTCCGGAGTTTAAAAAAAATCACTCCGCATGCAGAGTTCGTTTTTTCAAAGGAGTGATTTCGGAGTGATTGGGATTTCATTTAAATCCGCATTCACTCCGACTCGGAATTTTAATATTAAATTAAATTCCACTTCGGAGTGAATTTCACTCCGAAAGCATTAAATAAATAAACAGTCATCCGCTTCGCCGCTCCGGATTTACTCCATGTTTACTCCGAAGATTTTTTACAGTGTATGTATATATTTACATATACATAAGTATCAGATATTACGAAAGAGTCAGAATATCAATGTGTAATTAAAATATTATGGAGAGTTTTGTCCTATTTTTCTGTATGGCTCTTGACACTTTTAAAATGTATAATTAAAATATATAAATATATATATATATATTTATAAATTAACTTGATTCTTGATATTATAAATAAATGAATAAATAATATAATTATTCGAAAAGTGCATTGGTCTTAATAATTTTTTAAATACATTATCATAATTATTTAGATAAAGTGCATTAAGAAGAAGAAATATATAATTATTGACTTATATTATAACACTTTCACTAATTGTATTATCTAAATTATTTTATTTTTAAATATTATCATTATTATTATTTAATTAAATATCAGCCTTAAATTGTATTATATAAATTAACGACGTCATTACACATATGTTGATAACAATTATTTATGTACAAATTTTAATAATTATTCACGATAAAGTATCACTTATATATTAGTAATATAATCAATATGGCAGGGATTGCAATACCATTAATTATATAATAAATTTTTTTTTTTTTTTTTTATAATTGTCTTTGATTTTTTTGTGTATTGTTTAGTGGCAGTAATATAAATTATTATTAAGTCACAATGAGACTCAAGGGGAAACAATTAATTGTGTCTCATCTTCTTGGTGGGTGAGCAGTACTTTAACTTTAACTTTTTTTATTTTAACTTTTTTTTCTCCTTCGCTATCTGAACTTTCGTCGCTTAAGTCACTTGCAGGATTTTCCACAAGCTTTGCGTACCTAAAAATGCATAAAAAATAACTTTAAGAAGATAATAGTATTTTACACATCATGTGGAATCGGTATTATACTTGATATCAGCAGATATATACTAAAGTTTATGTAATTAATGCACGAAGAAAAACGCGATTAAATGTCTAAAGTCAGCGTCGAGCAGACAGAGCCCTGGCAGATCCAAATTATGGTTAATTACGGTAATTATCGTAATTGGCCGCGTTTTGGTGTATTTACCATGAAATACGATATTTCTACGGCAAAGTTGTCGCATTTTACTGCAATTTACAGTAATGTACGTTAATTTGCTGCATTTACAGTAAAATACACCGTATGTTTGTTTATTATTACAATTATACAGAGCAATACTTCACTTTGTGGTAAAATACCGCAGGGTTGCCGCAATTTTACTGTAAATTACTGTTCTTTAACGTCAAAGTTGCGGTTAAAGTTCCATGCCTTTGCCGTAAAATGCCGTACCTTTACCTTGAAAATACCGTAATATTTCGCAAAATACCGAAATTTTTCCGAACACCGTAAATTACGGTAATTACCGTAATTCATGTCTGTCAAGAAGTTATAAAAGTAATTTACTTTATTATTAAAAAAAGATTTATACATCATAAAATTGAATACTTTGTTTAATACTATTCACTTAAAAAAATCTACCTCAATAAAAAAAAAAGTCATCTTTGGTGTTGTGTCGTATCAATTAATAGAGATAAGTAAGGTTATAAAATTCAGTTGACATTGCCTTGATCTACACACGCGTGTGCTGATTAATTAAATGCGCATGTGCAGTCTAGAGATTTTGGTCATGTTCATAAGGTAATTTGCCGTCATTTACGGTAACCAGAAAAATTACAGTAAATAATGGCATTTTATAGTAAAATACTGTATTTTACAGTAAACGTACGGCATTTTACTGCAAAGGACGGTATTGTTGCCGAAATTTGTGGTAAATGGGTGGTAATTACCCGCAAAATTGCGGCAAATCTGCGTTATTTTACCGTAAAGTGAAGTATTGCACTGTAAATATAAAAAAGCATACAGTGCTTACGGTAAAGTGCCGAATTTTATCGTAGTTCGTCGTGACACACCATAAATTACCGTATATTACTGTAACCGCCGTACATAACCGTAAATTTCCATAAATTACCGCAAAATGTGGTAGATTACGGTAATTTACTGTAATTCATATCCACCAGGGAAATAAGTTATTGGTTTAAATTATTGAGTAGGGTATACTCCGCCCATTTCACCCAAATTCAGTGGTTAAAAATTAAAATGAGTGTTTTAATAAATATTAAACCACTCTTTTGACCAATCAAAAAGGATTATATTCTAATGTAAAAGTTTATGAGGCTGCCTTTAGCCAGTTAGCGGCGTATTCTTCGGCATGAGTTACATAAAATGTTAAAAAAAATAAAAAGTTAAGACATCGATTATTAAAAAAATAAATTAAAACCAACCTAACGCTGTATCAAACAGGAGTTGTACGTCTAAATGCTTCTAGTGGCCATTCACTACTACCTTTGACCGGCGGTGCTGGTGGAAAAGGTGTTTCAAAGTCAAACGTTACAAATTCATGTTGAAGATTGGACCCATACTCATCATTTAGTACATCAGCCGTCGTACTAATCTTTATTTAAAATAAAAAAAAAAAAAATAAAAAGAAGAAATAAATGAAATTAAATTAATGAGACTACAAAAGTTTTAAATTAAAAAATTACCATTATATTTATGAATATTCATAATCTTATATCATAAAAAAAAAAAGTGAAATAATGATAATAATAATAAAAGTCAAAAGAGTAATCGTATTCTCCCCTAATGTGATTGTCATTTCTCACCGTCTGCGTAGTAAGGTCTCGTGGAAATTGTCTCGGGTACTCGTGATAATCAAGACTAGGAGGGGGTGGAAGAAATTCATCGAAATCTACTTGATCCACAGAATCCCTACTGAAAAAGTATCGTTTTTGATGTCTCTCGCACAAGAAACTGCTGTGAGTATTATGAGAGTGACTGGGGTGAAAATTTTGCTGATGAACGTGATTACTCAGATGATAAACATCCTAAGAAATATAAATACAAGTAATAAAATATATGATTACGTATAAAAGATATAATAAAATAATATAAACAAATTGAAAAATTACGTAAAGATAAATGAATACCTCGCAATTTTTTCGGCTTAATTCTCGTTTACCAAAGTCTCGTTGATGCCAAGATATGTAGAGAAATATTGCGGAAGTACCGGCAACCTCGGTCGTGATAAATCCACTGACGTATAACAGAAAAGAAAATCCATATCTGTAAGTGAACGGTGGACCCTGGAAAAATGAGGTAAGACTTTGGTAGACATCAAGTAAAATACTGAAAAAATTAAACAAGAAATGAGTCGTAACTGGTAAACAACAAACAATTATCTCTTCGCCGTTAACTCAATTCCGACTGCACTCAATCTTTTTATTTTTCTCCAGCATCAATCACTGTGTCGTTTTATATTTTCTTCATTATTTTTCTCAATTGCTATGATTATCGTTATACTTTTTTATTATAATTAAAATTATAGCGGGTTGAGGTTCTTTAAAAAAACTTTGAGCTTTTAAAAATATTTAATTATTTAAAATATTGAGTGCAATTAAGGCTATTAAGAATTTTATTTTTTCTTACGATAAGTGAAAAAGTTATAAAACGATGCAACGTTATAGAAAGTTGTATAATGAAATTACAAAAGTAAGAAGTTTGTGTATGGTTTTTTTTTTAATAATTCAACTAAATTAATCATTGGCACATGGAAACGATAAAACTTTAAAAATTAGTGTTTGAAATTGTAATCCGCAATCTGGACGTCAATTTAGGGAATTTTGACACCCGTGTCAAAAAAAATTCATTCCAAAAAGTTTGACAGGTGGAACTTCTAAACTTGAGACCGATTAGAACTTCGAGTGGAACTTTTTTTGAACTTGTAATTTTGATAGTAAAACAAAAAGTTTAACTATATAACGACTTTACATGAGCGAATTTTGAGTAAAAAAAGGACGTTTTTGAAACATATTTCTCAAAACGAAATTTTACTGCATTATAGCCCTGTTCCGAAAAAGTTCGAAAACCTCTAATTTATAACTTTTTACAAACGTTTTTTGATTCTTACACTGTAATAAATTGGCGGAGTGAACGTGGATTAAATCCGGAGTGAATGCGGAGCAGATGGCTGTTTATTTATTGAACCACCTTAGAGTAAAATTTACTCCGAAGGGGAGTTTATTTAAATATTAAAACACTAAATCGGAGCGAATCTGGATTGAAATAAAATCTGTAATCACTCCGAATTCAATCACGATTTTCTACAGTGTATGGGGCTATTGGTTTCAAATAGAAAAATTTTTCGGAACGAGGGTAAAATATAGTCTTTTAAAACCTTTTTCAACTCAAAATTCGCTCATATAAAATCTTAGATAAACATTTTTTTTTTTGCAATTAAAATTACAAAAGTTCCACTTGAAGTTCTATTCTGTCTCAAGTCCAGAAGTTACACATGTCGAACTTTTTTGGAATAAATTTTTTCAATACGGGCGTTCCAAACAATAAATTTTATAATACGTGTCATGAATTTTTAAATTTTAAGTTACGATTTTTAAAGTTCAAATATTGAGTTTTCTTGCATGAATAATAAATTTTAATATTCATCCTATAATTATTTACGTTTTAATTATAAATTAAAGAATTACTATTTAATGACAGTATTTACTGATCACTTTATGATTATATTATTTGTCGTTTCTCAATTTATATATTTAATTTATTCCATGTAATGAAGAAAAATTTGAATTCAAATGAAAAATATTTTCGTAAATACTCGACCAAATTAAATAATACCGTTTTTCAAAGTCCATTCTCTTTTTTCTGTCGGTTTTAACAAGAAAAATCAAGGTAAGTTTCAACTCGCATCCGACATTTATCAGTACGAATATGAAATTTTTAAAAGATAACAGAATTCGCTTGAGCAATTTTTTAAAATGATATTTTTTATTTATTGAAAGTATTTAAAAGTAATTATTTTTTTAATGATCTCTTCTTGCTAAGCTTTGAAAAAATTAAAAGTTAATTAACTTTAATTATAAAATATTTAACTAACCTGAAAAGAAGATCTCGGTCTTAATTTACTTCCAACTTCCGCTTTGAATACAGATATGTACATGATCATTCCTACGAGCATCAACAAACCTGAGCAATCAGAGCTTATTGTTATTTTAAATAGAACCCAACACTAAAAAATTATTATACATCATCTAGGTAAAAAAAAAAACAAAACTTAAATTGTATTTGTTCAAATAATTGGTCTGCCTTTGAATTTTTATAAAAATTTTAAGCCGTTTTTTTTTTTATCTAAAGATGATTAAAAAACAGAATAATAAAAATAACGGGCAGTAAAAGGTTAATTTTGGTCTGGAGAAAAAGAAAAGAAGGAAAAATATTATGAGAAAAAAGTGATTTTGATCTAGAAGCGATCAAAACCAGACTAAAAATTATTGAAAACAAGTCTGAAAATAGACTATACAAAAAATAGTACAGGGAAAACTCGATTAAATTTCACATGAAAAGAAAAACTGAGTAGAAATAACTTAAAATAAGATAAAATTTTTCGACCTGGGTTAATTTCAAAGGCCGACTTATTATAAATTAATTTTTTATAGAATAAATATATGTTAGCAAAATATAAAGGAAATGAAAAATGCCTTAGGCAAGACAATTATTGGATCGGGGTTTCTGTCTAGATATATTTATTTATTCAACTGTACTATAAACATCTAGCGAATACATATGAGTACGAGTCATGTTGAAATGATAGATGCATACTCACAAGATCTATATACTTGACTTTATTCAGTATCTTTCGATATTCCTCAGGCAAAATATGTTAAACTTACCGCAAATGGTGAAGACCACACCGGCTACGAAAACACACAGCTGGTGCCTGGGACGAGATACGTGGGCAGCAAAGTAGCAAACTTCTGCAACTACTAGTAGCAATGTTGCTATGAAGAAGAACATTGCAGACTTTGTGACAGCGTCTAAAATATTGTGAAATAAGGGAAGATATTACTGTTTACAAGTTTTTCAAATAATATCTACTGTGAAAAATTTGCGGAGTAAACGCTGATTAAATCTAGACTGGATTAGGGAGAAAATATTTTTCATTTATTCAATCCCTTCCACGGAGAGAAATTTATGGTAAAAATTACAATATACTACGGGAAAAGTATCCAATGGCAATAGGTTTTTTTGAAATATCTATTATAGGAATGTCACCTATAAAAATTATGGTAAACATTCCTATCTATATGGATTTCATTTTTATATGACATTGAAATAGTTCTTATAAAATTATGGTAATAATTTCTATATCATTATCGTGCGAATCATTACCATAATAAATGGTAAAAATTACCATAAAATTTATAAATTCATCATATTATGGGAATTATTATCGTCTCATGATAGTAATGGTTACCATATTATCATAGTAATCGTTACTATATTATTATGGTAAACAAAACTATAACATCATGGTAATGATTCCCATACACTATGGCAATAATTCCCATAATGATAATTCTTATATCATTATCGTGCGAATCATTACCATAATATATGACAACGTTTATCATAATAAATACTAAAGATTACCATAAAATTTATAAATCTATCATATTGTGGCAATTATTACCGTCATATGATAGCAACGGTTACCATGCTATCATAGTAGTAATTACCATATTATCATAGTAACCGTTACCATATTATGGTAAATAAAACTATAACATCATGGTGATGATTCCCATACACTATAGTAATGATTTCCATGCACTATGGTAATGATTACCATACACTATGGTAATAATTACCATACACTATGCGAATCACTACTATAATAGATTATAACGATTACTATAATATTATGGGATTATTTCACATATATTATAAGAGCAGTTATCATGACATTCGGGGTATATTCCCGTATACGCACCTAGGAACCGTTCGAATGGAGATTTATTTATTCCTAATGTGACTATAGGAACTATTTCCATAAGTAGAGTAACCATTTCCATAATATTATGGTAATTATTCTCTTATATTATGGGGTTACCATACTAGTATAAGAACGATGACCATAATATGGGAATATTTTACATATATAATGTGAACGGTGACCATGATGTCGGACTCATTACCATACGCACCTTAGGAGCCGTTTCTATGTAGATATAGGATTTATTTCTATGTGATTATAGGAACCATTCTCATGAGTATGGTAATTATTACCATATGATACACGGAAAAAAATAATCAGTAGCCGCTACCGATTAATTTTTGGTAACAGCTACCGATAATTTCGGTAGCAGCTACCGATTATTTTTTTCCGTGTAGGAATCTTCCCATAGTTACAGTAACTTTTACCAGGAATTACAGATGTATATTCCATAATTCTAAATGACAATTAACATAACGTTATGAGTTGATATTTCATAAATATACCAGGAACGTTTACCATTATTTTCTCTCCGTGTCGCAGTGAAATTCACTCCAAAGCGGAATGTATTTTGACGTTAAAACTACGGATCAGAGTGAATGCGGATTGAAATACAATCCCCGTCACTCCGAAGTTGCTCTACTAAAAAAAAAAGGTCCCTACTTTTTCTGTATGCGGAGTGATTTTTTTTTTTTAATTCCGCAACATATAGTGACGAAGTAAATCCGAATTGAAATAAAATCCCTATTCACTACCGATTTAGTAGTGGGTAATATTAGAGGCAAAAAAAAATTTTGTTTTTAATTTTTGGAAAATGTGTTACATTAAAACTTACAAGGTATCGCCATCGTTGAATCACTGGGATCAGGGCTATACTCTTCGTTGGGAAAGTAGTCGATACTTGAACACTCGTACTGTATGTGTGAAGCTAAAAAAAAATTTAATAATCATATATGTATATATATTTGAAATTGATGTATAGGAAAAAAAAAGATTGCGAGATTGCAGATATTTAAAATTGGATAACTTTGTTTTTCCATCGACACAATGAAAAATGTCCCAATATTAAATTTATAGATTAATATTTCACTTAAACATATTTATTTAAATAAACGTTGTGTTGTGTAGACAAGTAAAAAGATTTATATCCCGCTGAGTGGATTAAAACAAAATCTGTATGTTATTATAAGAAAAATAGAGGGATAATAATAAAAATAATAATGCATAAAAAAGCTCCATTTCATTAGTCATTGATGTAATTATATTTTTTTCCTTATTGTACTTTTAATAGTTGTTTAACGCAATGGATTAATAATTTAACCTGAGGAGTTACTGTTCTACTGTACGGTTAAAAAAAATTTTTTCTTTTATTCACCAGGATATTTGACAGGTTTAAATGGGATAAAGTTGTACTCAACAAAAATAGATATTGCTGATTTTTTTTTCTTTCTCTACCATCAGCTAGTACTATTCTGTATAGATATACAGATAGATAAAAAAAAAAGTGGATAGTTTGCAACGCGAAGGAATTAAAGTTTCAGCAGATGGAGGTGCAAAGTTTACACGAACGTCATAGCAATAAAGTAGACAGACTTCATAAAATTGTAAAATTGTAAAAAAATACTCGAGTAATATTTTCCTCTTACATTCGCTTGAATATATATATATGAGAGTAAATGAAAAAATATTATTAAACCACTTGTAAACTTGCGCATATTCACGTTATTACAAATAATATTTGAATGTGGATTAAAAAATTTATATAAATATTTTTGACTTTTATATTTTTTATTTACATATGAAGCATCCCTGGTAGCCACACTGAGAGAAAAAATAACTTTTATAAATAATGGTTTTTCTTCTTACAAGAAATTATGCTATTCGAAATTTTGAATTTGGTTACATGTCTAAATATCACAGTCATAATATCGCATAAAAAATTCACATGCCAAAATACCATACAAAAAATTATCACTTGCTCAAATATCGCAATGTTTTAATATCATGTGAAAAAATATTATATTTATTATATGAAATATACTAACATCGAATATCTGTATGTACACGAATTTCATGATTTTTTTTTTACGAGTTATATTATTACGTTATGAAATTTGGGCGCATGATATTCTGATAAATTATAATTAGATGTAAGATATTTACTTATGTGATTATTATGGCATTGATATTTTTTCGGGTGATATTGTGACTGTGATTTTTAGTCGTGACACTAAATAAATTTTGATATTTTTCTGTCGACAATTTTTCTTCAACTTGAATATAGAATTAATAATACAATAACTTCAATTGATTTACTATCTAAAAAAATATTGATTTTACAAAAGTTCTTATTTTTTTTTAACTAGTAAATTTTGATTGCAAGTTGACGGAAATCTACGACCGAAATAAGATGTCAAGTTGGCTGTAACTTGTAATTAATTAGGAAATTCAATTTTGCTCATTTGAATTTTTTAGGGCAACGCTTCTTTGAAGGCAACTTTCTGACTCAACGTGTGTTCCTATTACGGTTATATATAAATTTACGTCAACTTGTAGTTTATATTATACTCATATTACATTCAAAACTTGAAACAACAGACCCAAGTTGAAAATTTTGATTTGTTTTAGATTAAATATTAAATAGAAATTTCAAGTTATTTTTATTCAATTTTACTTTTTATTTGTATTCAATTTATATCTCAAATTTAATCGAGTTTTGCCCGTACTATTCCTTATTCAGACTTGCTTTCAATAATTTTTAGTCTGGTTTTGGTCGCATCTATTTCAAAATCAGACTTTTATTGCCTATTATTTTTATTAGTCTGCTTTTGATCGCCTGTAGATCAAAAACAGCTTGAAATTTTTAGAAAAATTTAAAGACAGACTAATTAGTTCAAACACAATCAAGTTAGACTAAAATCAGATCAAATTTTTCTAACCACCCTGGTCAAAAATTGAACTTGATTTAGACTTAGTCGTCTTAAATCATGACTAAGTAAGTCTGAAACAAGGCGAATTCGCTTTAGTTTTGACTTTAACTGGCTTACGTAGCCACGATTTAAAGCGATCAACTCGAAATCAAGTTTTAATTTTGATTTGGGCGGGGAATTTGACGTTAACTTGAACGAAAACACTGAACAGCAATAAGTTCTTAAAGAGAAAGTGAGGCTATTAGGGATGCTAATCACGGAGAGAAATTGATGGTGACAATTACAATATATTATGGAAATGGTTCCCATAATGCATGGTAACCGGTTTTTTTGAAATCTTGATTATAGAACGGCACCCATATATATTATAGTTATCATTACTATAATATATGGATATCATTACCATAATATTATGGTAACGAATACTATAATATTATGGTAACGGTTACCATAATATATGGTAACGATTACCATAATATATGGTAGCGATTACTATAATATATGGTAACCATTACCATAATATTATAGTAACGTTTACCATAGTATAATGGGTACGATATGGGAACTGTTACCATAATGATGAGAATTGTTCCCATACTTATGGGAACTTTTCTTAGAAAGTATGAGCCTATATCCCATAATTCCAAGTAATCATTACCATAACGGTATGGGATAATATTTCATAAACGTACTAGGAACAGTTACCATAAATTTCTCTCCGTGTACCAGGAGTAAAGTATAAATTCAAATATCGACATATAAATATTGATATTTATAGGTAATAAAATTATAAGTACTTATATTTTGAATAGTTAATATCTAAAGTACATAGTGACGATAAGTCCACCATAAAGAAATAATAAAAAAGCTATTGATATAACGATAAGAAAAAAAAAACTTTTGTAATAGGAAAGTAAAGTATAGAAAGCAAATATAAAAGTGAAAAGAGAATTTTTTACGTTATCACTGTTGACGGGACTCGTCGCAAAACGATGAATAGGATTCTGCACATTTTTCATTGCATCCAGAAAATAATATTTCAAAGCTTCCATTTTTTTTTTCACATTCATGATATTGAAGTTTCTATAGTTTTTATATTTACAATAAAACAATGAAATTAAGCTTTTCCATATCAGTTAATTTAAACTATCAGTTAACTTTTATTTTTATTTAGTCATAAAGGAAGTAAAGATTGAGAGATTAATAATAAAAGATAAAAATGAAAATAAATAGCGTAGCTAAAAAATTTTATATAAATTATTTACGGGAATAAATATTTGCAAATTGAAAAAAAAGAAAAATGTTCATAAAATTCCTGAAATTGTATTTATTTTTTTTTTTGTTTTAATTTGCTAAGACGTAATTAGTAAAAGGAAGATATTTAAGAGCTGGATACTCATTTCCGTACCGGAAAATTGTCGCTCTGACTGTACCTCAGATTGAGAGGTAACGTATCGTAGTGAAGATAGAAAAGAAAAAAAAACCCATGTCGAACTGATGGGATTCAAAAATTTCGAGCTAAAAAATTTTTTTGGTCATTAGCAATCCAACCTTGATTGTATAACCGAAAAAACCCGAAACTATAGACGTTAAAATGCCAATATTTTGGTATGATCCCTTGGCACGGTAGAAGAGTCACTTCCGCTTCTGTGACCCGAAATAATTTACATTACGGAGTCTGTTTATCTTTCAACGTATCCGAAATTGTTTAAGTAAACGTATTACAAGGTTGTGTAAAGTACGTACTTTAGGTTTACTGATTTATATATACATGTATATTTTGTCTGGGTACATAAGAAAAACAGTTGAAAATTTTAACTATTAAAACAGACATCACAAAGCCCATATGAGAGCCGCAATACAGTGGCGACATCTACTATAGCGTAGTTTCACCATCACATATATCTATTTAGCGAGGAACTTTTAGGATTAGATTGAAACAGTTCCTTGCTTATGCCACCAATTATTGAAGAGAATGAAAACATGACTATGCTGAAAATTTCAGCCCAAAATTCAAATATTTAAACGGCGCTCAAGAATTTTGAATATTAACTGATAATATGTAATTAATAGTTTGAATTAGTTTTTGTATTTTTTTATAACTCAAGTATTGTCATTTCAGCGAAATATAACTTTTGCAGAACGAAAAATATACAGGACAGTCTTTAACAATAAAATTTGGTAAGTTTTGAATAAGCGAAAAAATCTACAAATTGAATTAAAAAATAAAAAAGTATGTAAAAAACTTATTATTTATATTTCTCGGGTTATATTTTCATTCATTGTCATGCAAATTGATAGTGAAAAAATCGAGAAGCTTTATTATTAATATTCAAGGGTCGCTCGAAAACGTCCAAAAAACAGCACTCGGAAACATTCAAAATTCTTGAGCGAGGTTTAAATATTTGAATTTTGGGTTTAAATTTTCAGCGTAGTCATGATTTCGCAAATATAAACTATTGCTGCCACGTGAAAAAAAAAAATTTTGATGCGAGATCGAAAAAAAAAAATAGTCGATTTTTTTGCGCCACCCTAATATTTATACACAGAAAAAAAAGAAATTTTGGCGAATGAAATATTTTGCATTATGAATTGGACATAAATTTCCTTAGGACTACACAAGCAAAATGGATTTCTTGACGCAAGAAATTTTTTCTTGACTCAAGAAAATTTTTTCTCGTTATAAGAAAATTTTCGTTTTCATAATGCGAAAAATTTCTCAGGGTAAGTATAAATTTTCTTGGGGCGAGTAAAAATTTTTCGCGCCAAGAAAACCTTTTTTTCTGTGTAAAAAAAATTTCTCGATGCAAGAAATTTTTTTTCGCCCCAAGAAAATTTATCTTTTCATTTTATAATGCGAAAAATTTTTTGGGGCAAGTGAAAATTTTCTTGGGACGAGTAAAAATTTTTTGAGCCAAGAGATCCTTTTTTTCTGTATATATATATATACTAACGTGATCATCAAGAAAATTTGTGATTGACGTAAATTGAAAAAAATAACAGAAAAACGAACTATTAGTTTAATGATTGATTGGAAAAATTAATGAGCAGCTAAAAGAAAATTTTTTTATCATTTATTGTTCAATTTAATAACTCACTTTGATTTATTTTCTACAGTAAAGGATAAAGAAAATATGTTTTTAAAAAACTAAATTAAAGAAATGTGAAGGGAAGAAAAATAAAGCTATTAAATGGCGAATCACTGTCCTAGTGTCACGATATCGTTCTATATGCATATAAAGGTAGCCATTTGACTTGGACAGTTTTTTTTTTACATCGATACATATATTTTATAAATATATTCTGAAAAGTTGAATATTGCCAAGAAATCCAAAGATCATATATATCTAGCGGTTGACGTCAAATAAGATTTACTATTTATAATAAAAGTGAATGAAAAATTTAAATTCAGATTTAAAATGCTTTAAATTCAGCACTGAATGAAACGTTGATACAAAATAAAGTGAAAATTAAATTGACTGCATGAGGTGGTTACGAACGAGCAAATGTACACTCGAATAAAGTGCAAATAAATATTTTTAAGTATTCATGGTATGTATGGGTGTTTTTTTCGATTAGAAACCCCAAATGGAATTATCCATGACTACGAGAATTTTTTAATTCTTGAATTCTCTCTAACTCCCTAGTGGTCTGATATATTTTTTTTATTTTTTTCTTTATCTATTATAATTTTTCCTCTCTTTTCTATCTTCACTGAGGTACGTTTCCTCTGGCAGACTAGGGTACAGTCAGAGCGGAAAGAGAAGAAGGGTGGTTTCCGGTACGGCAAGTAACGAGTCATTTCCTCATTTCTCCTGACATCCCTTTCTGTTTGACCTCCTTCTTCTCTTTCTCCCTTTTCCCTCATCTCTTTACGTTACGACAGAGGGTTGTTACAGTCTATGAACACTTTGCAAATATTACATTGACTAAATGTTCACTTAAAGATATTGATTTTATACTGATATTAAATTATCGTTATTTTCAAAAATTACTCAACATCGAAAACAAATAAATTTATATCCCCTTTTATTTCATTTCATTAAACACCTTTACCTATTTTATGCTGTAAAGTAAAAAAGTTTAAAATAAAAAAAGTCGGCTTTAATAATCCGGTTGGATAAATGCACCATAGGGACAAAGCTGGAAGATAACTCACTTGTAGCAACGCAGACTCTCCAGAGGCCACTGTAAGTAACTTTACTGTCCGGTTCGGCAGAGGCGTTCGATGCGAAAGCTTTCGGCAGCTTTTCCTCAGTGAAAAGCCACTCACCCGTACCAATAGCGACGGATACGATGATAAGAGATAGAAATGCTGAGATACCCGATGCAATTCTTAGACTGTTATCACTGTTTGAACTGTTATCAGTATTATTGTAAGTACTGCTTGCACGGCTGTAACTACTCGAAAGTCCTGACTGCTCAATTCTGTGATCGTCTTCTTCCTCGTAGCAACAACCACAGCAATTGTAGCAAGACATCACGACCAACTACTGTCTTTTCTTCGTAGCATCCCTAGATTAAATAATTGAAATTTTAAATTAGATTATTATTATTAAGGTAAAAGATCTTAAATCCAATCAGTACCATTAGTCGCTCAGTTTTACAGATTAATGGGTTTTTTTAATTTTTGTAGAACAAAATTTTAACTAAAAAACTGTTGATAAATAATTATTTGGGAATCTAAGTGGCGGTTTTCAAAATCGCGCTCAGCCTGAAATCTTTTACTTTACGCCATACTTGCGTCGAAAGTTTTAATTTCTGCCCTGTTCATTAAGAGAAATGTTGGCTCGAAACCTAACAATTTTTATTATGTTGTCGACCAAACTTAAAACAGGAAGTGAACCATTCAAAAAATTATTGTGCTCATACGAATAATTATTATGCTCTTACGAAAAATTATTATGCTCATACGAAAAATTACTATGCTGCATCAAAATTATTATAATGTATGAAAGTAATTGTTATTAAAGCTTATCGATAAGTTTCTCGCGCGTAGTAAGTATTGTGATACAGCATAATAATTTTTCGTATGAGCATACTAATTTTTTGGATGCTTCACTTCCTGTTTCAAGTTTGGTCGACAGCATAATAAAAATTAGTAGGTTTCGAGCCAACATTTTTTTCCGTGTTTAAAGGAAAGAAAGTCGTTCTTTCCTTTTATGAGAAAACAAATGATGAAAATAAGCGCATGCGCGATTTTTTTCGGAAACAGAGGGAAAAATTGAAGCTTTCAGAGGCAGATCTGGTGAAAAATCGTATACACACCACAGATGAACGCAGGCCCCCAATCCGCGTGTTTGCCTCACGCGGTTCAGAATGCCCTACTTTTCTCCCTAGGTGTGTAATATACTATTATGTAGCTCATACCGAAGAATACGCCGCTAACTGGTTGAAGTCAGACTCATAAAATTTTATATCAAAATACAATCCTTTCTGATTGATCAAAAAAGTGGTTTAATATTTATTAAAACATTTATTTTTATATCATATCACTGAATTTGAGTGAAATAGGCGGAGTATATCCCTACCCAATAATTCAAGCCAATAACTAATCTATAACCTCTCTCTTATGACGTCCCTTTGAATTTAGCTGCCTTATTAACATGACCAAAATCTCTAGACTGCACATGTACCTTTAATTATTCAGCATGCGCATGTGTAGATCAAAGAAACATCAGCTGAATGTTATAACCAGTGCTGCCAGAACGTGCGATATTTTTACCCCCTCCTGCCATTACACTCAATGCTATATCACCTCAGGAGGGGGTAAAAATATCGCACGTTCTGGCAGCACTGGTTATAACCTTACATACCGTTATTAATTGATACGACATAACACCAAAGATGGCTTTTTTTGTTGAATTAAATTTTTTTAAGTGAATCGTATTAAACAAAGTATTCAATTTTATGAAGTATAAATCTTTTTTCATAGTAATAAGGTAAATTATTTTTATAACTCTGACTGCATGACACTGACTTTAGACATTTAATGGCGTTTTTCTTCGTGCATTCATTACATAAACTATTGTATAAAGTCCTCTCGGAAAGTAAGTCGCCGTGGGGAACTGTTGGAAATTTTCCGTTTGTGATCTTAATGAGTAGTAATGGCGTGGGATTAGACTAGTTTTCTAATAGTGGGGGTAAAATCCAATGGCGACTTACTCTCTTGGAGGACTTTACATCTAGTGACATCGAGTATAATATCGATTCCACATGATGCATAAGATACTATTATAAATTATTCTACAATTCAATAGTTCAATTAATATCGTCTTTGAATGAGTTCATCCCCACTATTAGTAAGCGTTTACGGGTACACTCAACGAGCTTATTTGAGAAATTAATAATAATTAATTATCAACATTATTTTTAACCTTTCGTTACTCGCGTCCACTCGCCCGAGTTTTTACATTCTTGTTATACATAAATATACTTTTTTTATATTAAAAATGTATAGGGGAGCCTGGGGCACGAAGGCCCCCTTAAGTCGGTTTTTTCTTTTTGTGGTTTTTAACCACCAAATTCGTTTATTTTCCGTCTATTTCGGAAGAATCAGTCGAAATTTTGGAAAAAATCGAAAAAATTTTTTTTTTTTCTAGGGCACGAAGGCCCTCTCCCCAAAAAATTATAAATAAAAAATTTTTTTCTATTTCCTGTCAAGTGATGACCTTTATAATGTTTTTATCATATTTTAGGCCAGTATGTGATATTTGGGGTAAAATGGACCACTCAAAAAAAAAAATTGTAACGAAAAAATTAACTTGACGGAAAATGAAAAAAAAAAAAAAAATTTTTTCGAGTGGTCCATTTTACCCCACATATCACATATAGATCTAAAATATAATACAAACATTATAGAGATCATAACTTGACGAAAAATAAAAAAAAAAAAATTTTACCCAATTTTTGAGTGGGGCTTTTGTGCCCCAGGGGGACCTTCGTGCCCCAGGCTCCCATATTTATTAATTATACACATATTTAACAAAAATATAGATTTCAAAAAAAGAATTGGTTAAGTATAAAGTCACAAATACCCATACAGTATCTTTTATTGCAATTTTAGTCAAAAAGGCGACGTCACGCTTATAGCGCGAGTAACGAAAGGTTAAAATCAAATTTTATTCAAATAATTAAAACCACAAAAAATAACAACAAAAACCAAAAAAGATTTTTCATTTTATTTAACAGCTTTTAGTGAGTGGTTTAATCTCACCCCAATTACAAGTGAGCGGGTAATGGGTCTTTCATATTATTATTATTATTCGTTATTATGATAATGTAAGAAAGTAATAAAATATAACAATTGAATATAATGCGGTTTTACGTACTTGGATGCAAGTCACGTGCAACCGTATGGTGTTATCTCGAAATGCGAGACGTTTGCGGCAGCCTCAGTCACTTGACAGGTGATACAGGTGTAGAAAAGCTTTTATAATCCGTCCTCAGATCTCCGACTTTTCTCAACTACCTCAAGACAATTTTCAAATGTTGACTCCTTCGCTTAACTTTCGCTCCATCTTCTTTCATCTTTTATATTTTTGCAAATAAATAAGCAAATGTAGTTACATATAATCTTTATTTTATGTGCTGTACCGTCTCTCCCTCTTTCTTTTTATCTTTTCGAGTCTCCGTACTTGCGTTAGCGATAATCGTTTCGGGTTTACGATCAGACGATTGAGGCGGGAAAATGAGAATATTAGACAACACAAGAGCTTCAATCTTTTTCAATAGATTTTATGTTCTGAAAATTATTAAAAAATTTATTCATATTTTATGCGCTGTCATTTTTTATATTTTTTAATAAAATTTTAAGTACCTAATTTTTAAATTTGTTTTTTTTTTTTATGAGAAAAAATTTAATAAATTTATTTTTATATAAATCCTCTATTAATATTGTTCGGAGTATCATCGAAAGTAATGTCAAAGATCTTTTTATGTAAGAAGTATTAAAGAATATATATGTATATATATATGTATGTATAAAATCCCGTTGCGACTTTTCAAGTTAACTTTCGAGGATTCCAGGTACCGGTGCCTTTTATTTTTTATCTTTATCTCTCCCTCATTTTTTTTTACCCTTTAGAGCGACTTCTATTTCGCGGGATTATCGGGACTTGAGCTCTGACCCGAAGGTATCGATTCTTTTGATGGTGATAGTGCTTCTCGTCAGTTCGTTCAGAGTATTTACACTTTGCTCTCAATCAGTAGTAAAAACGTATCGTAAGTCTCGTAATCTCAGTGACTAATAAACTTTACTTCACATGAGATAATAAAAAAATAAAAAGTTAATCATGATAAATTTGTGTCAAGTAAATAATTATAAAGTTATACAATAAATTTTTACATTAAATTCGGTAACTAAGAAATGAAATTGATAAGATCTCGACAGGTATTTTCATACGCTAGTAAATTAGACACATTTATTATTAATCTTTGACAATTGACAAAGACTCGTGACTTTCTGACAACAATACAAAGTAAGCGAATGGTATCAACAATATAATTCTAAATAGCACCGTCGTAACAGGATAATATTCAACTCATTGGTGTCGGTTTCTGCGCTTTATTATACGCGCAGGTTCGTGCTACAGTCGATGCTGTATATATGTAAGTAGTTGTGTTTAACAGACATAGAATAGAATACCAATACCATTGAACAAATATAATAGCCCATTCTCTCAAGTGTATCATTTATTATTGTTCTGCAAACTTAATGATAATTTACACCATTATTATTCAAATTTGTCGAAATTATTTTGCATTAATTGATACATTGTAAAAAATCGGATTTTATTTCAATCTGGATTTACTCAAAGTTCTAGAGTTAAAAAAAAATCACTCATAAAGAGTAAATACACTATAAAAATATGAAATTGAAGTTAGCCGACGTCTACTAATTTTTGGATTTTTTTAAAACAATAAATTATGAAAAAAAAAATATTTGAAAAAATTGCACCTATAGTTTTTTTAATTTTCTAGATGCGCGTTTTTTTTTTTTTTTTTTTTTTTTGTATTTGATTTGTTGAAAAAAAAATCCAAAAATTTTTGATTGTCTGTCAATTTCAGGGTCATATAAAAAATTGAGAGTGAATTTGAAGTGATCACAGATTTTATTCAATTTTGAATTCACTAAGTCAGTCGGAGTTTCAAAATTTCAGAAAAAATTACTCCACATACGGAGTAAATAGGGGGATTTTTTTAGATGGGTGATTTCGGAGTGATCTGGATTTTATTTAAATCTGCATTCTCTCCGATTCGGAGTTATATTAAAACTCCGAATAATTAATATTAAAATAATCTCCCTTTAGAAGTAAATTTTACTCCGAACGGGAGTTTCAATATTAAAATAAACTCTCTTTTGGAGTGAATTTTACTACAAGAGGTTTAAATAAATACACAGTCACCTGCTCCGAATTTATTCTGGATTTAATCTGCGTTCATCCCGCAAATTTTTTAGAGGGTAGGGATTTTTTTCCAGCGGAATAATTTTGGAGAGACGCGGATTTCATTTCATTTGAGTTTTGAAAAAATCACTCCGGTATGAAGTAAATAGAGAGTTTTTTTTCCAGCGGAGTGATTTGGATTTTATTTGAATCCGCAATCATTCCGCTTCGGAGTTTCAATATAAAAATATACTCCCTTTCGGAGTGAATTTTACTCCGGGGGATTAAATAAATAAAAAATCCGACTCCGCGTTAACTCCCCAAATTTTTTACTGTTTATGCACAGAAAAAAAAATTAACCTTTGTAAAAACAATGTTTTTTAAGTAGTAAATCAATCAAAATTATTACACTATTAATCACATATTTAAATTGGAGAACAATTGTCTTGACAAAATGAAATCAAAATTAATTTACATCACTCCAAAAAAAAAACAAGGAAAATCAGCAAAGATCGAGCTAAGCTCATTTTTTCGATTAAGAAAACGATCTTGAATGAAATCTTAAAATTTTTGAACTAAAAATATGTTAGATCGAAAATTTCCAATAGCGTAATTTCTTCTAAGAAGAAAATACAATATTTTTAAATTATTTTTCCTCCCAGTCTACTTAAAATAGTATTTTTACAATCGTAAATTTTTGTAAAAAAAGCATTATTTTCGTAGTACTGAATTTTCAAATATTTTTGCAATATCAAATTCTCGAAAAATTAATTATTTTGCTTGTATTAAATTTTTTTGTAGCTTTAGAAATTCTATTTCATTTTTTTTCCAATAATCTACTTGACTCCGTGAACGGAATGATAGAATAATTTCGATAAATTTAAATTTTTTAGTTTGTTGTGAATATTAAAGCTGGAAAACATTTCAACAGGGTTTCAAATTGACACTCCAAAGAATTTTTTCATATGTTTTTAGTTTTAAAAAATTGTTTTTACGTTTTTTCATTATTTTTAATCCAATGAAAATTGAAATTTTGTTGGTACAAAAGTCCAATAAGTGGGAAAAATGCATATTTTTTTGCAAATTACTTTTGTAATAATGAAAATTTATTATTTGTTTCAATAATAATAATAAGTATAATAATAATAAATGGGTATATTAATTATTATCTTTATTTAATCATTACAAGTGGTATTACACCGCAATTAATTTTTTTTTTCAATTGTAAGAACTAATTATGATTATAAAAATGGTTACAAACGACAAAAGTAATTTATTGTGAGCGTTATATTTTTTATACTTTGCATTCAAATTCAAGTCATAGTGTGACATATATCTTGTTTACCGTAATGCGTTTTTTTTTCTTTTTTTTTTTTTTCAAAAGTTACATTCATAGACACTGTTCGAGTATAATATCAGTGTGTATAGTATGTTCGTATCTTTTGAGTAATAGAACACCATTCGTTCTTAATTGCAATCAATTTCAGGCGCTCGTTAACGCGACAACAAAATTACGGGCTCTATTAAATTAGAGAAAAGGACGGAGTCTTTGTTCAGTAGAAATGATTTTATTCTGCGTAGTGTAGAAACCGGAAATCGAAATAAATATAATAAAATATCATTTATATTGTTTTATGCTTATTACTTGAAATTAGTAACATTTTAACGTCAATATATATAGGCTGTAAAAAAATCGGTGTAAGTCTACGCTATTCCAGTGTTAAGATTTTAGCAGTGTTAAAATTTTTCCCGGTGTTAAGCGATGTTAAAAAACAGTAGTGTTATTTTTGGAGTATATGCTCTGATATCAGAAGTCAAATTCTATTTCAAATACAAAAAAATATTTTATTGTTTCAAAAATTAATGGTACGACAGATTTACCAATTTATGGATGAATCTAAAGGATATTTGTCCACAATGGCATCTTCATTGTATTATATAAAATATGGGAAAATTTTTATGATTAAAGTCTCTTTGCAAACTAAATCAGTGAAAAAAATAAAATTAAATTATCAATGATTAATTTATCATCCGAAAATCAGTTATTACCTTCTAAAAAACATCAGAGTTATATTCAAAATAATTATAGGGGAGACCGGGGTGCTAAAGCCCCCTGGGGCACGGCGGCCCCCTTCAAAAATTTGGTAAAAATTTTTTTTTTCATTTTCGGTCAAATTATGATACCTCTGATGTTTTAAAGATATTTTAGGCTGATCTGCGATATCTGAGGCATAATGGACTACCTGAAAAAAAATTGCTACAGAAATTTTTTTTTTTTTTCTAAACTAAAATGAATTTGAGAAATTTATTGATTAAAGCTCTTTTAGGTCAATAGATTATATTGTGGATAAAATAAAAAAATAAAAATTTCAATAAAACTGGTTATATCAGCTAAATAAAATTTTTTTTTCAATAAATTTGAAGTCCATGGAATTATAAAGGTACGGAAATAGTCTATTTGTGCTTAAAATTTTTTTTTTCAATAAAAAAAAAAAATTTTTTTTAAGCTTTTTTTTGGAGAGGGGCCGTCGTGCCCCAGAAATTAACGATAATTTTCTAATTATACCACAATTTTTTTTTTTTTGCAGTTTTGTAGATTTTAAAACATTTATACTCACAGCCTCATACTCCGATCGAAATTAATTTACTTCGTATGTACATCGTTTTAACACCGGTTGGATAACACCGCTACACTGGTGTAAGTTCACCTTAACACCGCTTTTTACAGTATATATTTATGTACCTGAACATAAATATAATGTGTAAATTCAATGTAAAGTACAGTAAAAAAAATAAAACAAAATAATTACCATTTCTTTTTATTTTCCCTAAATCTACGCATGAGTTATTTTTTTCCCAGTATATATAATTAAACTTTATAAAACATTTTGATGAGAAAAAGTTTATTTGTAAAACTTTATGCTCATAATAATGTAAAAAAATTATAAAAAATAAAAATTTATTTTATGTAATTTCATAAAGTAATTTAGTGAAAATTTCATGCACAAATAAATTTTATATTATCTAGGGAATATTGCTCAGTAGAACGCGCATTCAATCAAATTGTATCATCTGTCATTCTCATATTGAGTTGATTACAACATTTATGCTCTAGACGTCTATCCATTTTATTTGAAATATTACTACTTTATTGAAAAAAAAAAAAAAATTAATAAAATAGTATTAATTTCTACCGTCTAATTTTCAGATATTACTGGAATTCAATAAAGTTACAGAAAAAAAAGCTCACATTCGAAGTTACAGTTTTCAACTTTTCGAAAAACTGTAAAATGTCTTGTAATTTAATTTACTTAGCATATAAGTTAGCAGATTATATGTAACAGCATTACTGATAAATGAATAAATTAATCATGCTGATAGTATTTACATAATTCGATTGGAATATAGTTCAGAATATCAGATTCTGAATTTAAACACATGGTGAATTTAAAAATCGATTCTCAACTTTTTAATTCATTTCTCGGTGTTAAAATTTTTATAATCTTAATTTTTTTTAAAGTTTTTAAGTTCCTGCCATTAAAATCTGATAAAAAAAAAAACGAAGAGAAAATAAAAGTATCAACTTCCGTTCGTTCTTTCCGATATAAATATTTCTATATTATATATCATAGATTATATTTTCAAATAAATCGACAAAGTAGTTTTGGAGAAGTTTATAAAATTCAATGAGAAAAAAACTTTCTTTTACTTCTTTTCTTGACATTTATATAAAAAAAAAATATTTTCTGAAAAATCTTTATCAGTTTAAAAATTTAAAGTCTATCTACTTTACAAAATTTGTGGAGAAAATGCTGATGGAATCTGGAGTGGATGATTTTTATCCATTTATTCCCTTTCTCTTTATATTAAAACTCATAGTACTGAAGTTAGCCGACGTCTAATAATTTTTGAATTTTTATTTTGAAACGATAAATTTTAAAAAAAAGATATTAAAAAAATTGCACTTATAGTTTTTTGAATTTTCTATGTGTGCATATTTTTGGGTTTTTTTTTCTCCCAATACTAACTTCAAAATCATAAAAACTATGGATTGAAATGAAGTAAAATTCAAATAACTCCACTTAAAAAAAAAAAAAAAAAAATTCTCTATTCTCTCAGTATGCAGAGTAACTTTTTTTCAAACTTCGAAACTGAGCGACAGAATAAATTCGATGAAATAAAATCCTTATTAACTCCAGACTTTTTTCAAAGTGTAATTAAAAAAAAATAGTAAATTTATTTTATGAAAAAAAAATAATAAAGTGAGTGCATGCTGTAAATTTTATTGAAATAAATTGAGCTGTTTACGAACCATAAATTAGAGCATGACAACAGTAAACAAAGTTTAATTGATGTTAAATATCAAGTTACAATAATATATTAAAAGTGAAAATACCTAAACAAATATTTATCACAGAGTATAAGCCGTTTACATTGTATTCCATAGGTTTGTCTTTTAAAATTGTGTAGCATAATGGTAACAAAACATAATCCAGAATCAAGACGAACAATGTACTACTACTCCTTTGCATTGTTTAGTTTGGACTGTATAAGATCTCGAGAAATTCACGAGCGAGTTAAGTGAATTGCTGGGCTATCGTATTCTCCAAGTCACGGAGTCTCGATTTCAAGAATAAATTAACTTTAGTTGTAGTAAAGTAGAGAAGTAAAATATAATTCATCTTCAAGTACACTTAGTGTGCTTAAACTTGAAATTAATTGGCCTCTATAAATAATTTGTTTAAAAAATTAAATAATTAAACATTTTAACAGACAGAAAGAATTTTACAGTGAAGTTATCATCTAGTTGGAGTAAAATTTTTAAACTGAATTCGATTGTAGTGAATATCATTTAAGTTATTGAATAAACAATCTGAATTGTAGTATCTACCAATTATATGGGAAAATCTAAAATTATTGATGATAATCAGAAATTATAACTTTTATTATCTTAACTAATTATAACTATTATCATCATGGTAATTTTTAATAACCTGATGGTAACCATATCAATAAAATCCCCGTTGGATTGCATGGAAGTCCATAGGAATCCATATAAAAAATTATGGAGTTATGTAAAATCCATAGGAATTAATATGAAAGTGTATGGAATTATATAATAATCCATCTAGAAAACCATGGGTATCTGGATTCCCATATGGGAAAACCACACAAGAATCTATGGATACCTGGATCCCCATTTTGAGATGGTGCAGACTTTCATGGGAAATCGAGATAAAAATCCACACGGGAATCGATACTAGATTTCCATATGGATTTGGCATAGCGTGGATTCCCATGGGAACCCATAAGGGAATTCATCTGGGTCATGTGAGAACCCACATAGGAATCTAGGCTGGATTTTCATATGGATTTTTTTGGTAGGGAATAGTTATTATTAGCCCGACTAATATTACTATCTAAACTAATAAAGAATTTAAATATCGGTGTTAGTTTGAAACTACATGAAATTTTTTCTTTGTTTAACTGTGTATGTCATGATTTTTAGTCAAGATTTGGATACCCGGATCAAAAAAATAACTTGATTTTGACGTAATTTTAAAAATTGGAAATAAACCAAGTCAAGTTTAAATTCTTTCTTTTAATAAATGAAAAACATATTTTAAGATATGAAAATAGATTTGGTTTTGACTTGCTTTTGATTCAGTTGTCTTACTTAGTACCGTTTTACGCCAACCAAGTCAAATTAAAGTCACGTTGTCTTGGATTTTTCTTAATTGACTTAAATTTAAGTCATTTAAGTCAAAACCAAGTCAACGTGACTTTAACTTAATTTAAAATTAATAATAAAATAAGCCAAAGCCAAGTCAGACTTGACTCGAACTTGGCTTTAATTTTCAAATTAAAAACGTAAGTGTAGCCAAAATCAAGTTAAAAAAATTATACACGCTGAAAAAAAATGCTAACTATTACCATCTTGCAATAGGGGATGATTACCATCTGTATGTAATAATCATTATCATGCTTTTATGTTAACTATTTGTTTCTCGTATATCAATAAGTACTATTGCCGATAGTAATAGTTACCATCTAAATATTTCTTATATCTGAAAAATTATTAATTTTGCCTTCTAAGATAGTAATGAATATCATCACGGATAAGAATGGTTACTATCTACATACGAATGCTTACCATCTCCGATAGAAAAAGTTAACATAAAAGAATGAGAATCATTAAAATGTAAGGTCGGGAATAATTACTTCGTTAAGATGGCAAGTATTACCACTATTTTTTAAGCGTGTAGTAGTCAAAACCAAGTTAATTAAGTCAAAAGCAAGTCCAATAAACAAACAAAGTCAAAATCTCGTTATTTTATTGACCCGGGAAATCGATATTTTGATGATCATACACTCAGAAAATTAAGTAATTGTGTTTATTATGCTAAATTTTTAATTCCAATGATCTAGAATGATTAATAATAATTAATTCTAGTTAACATACAGGATTGTAACAATTATCATAAATATGGTGAATATTACAATCTAGATGATTTATACAATCATCTAGATAATATTTACTACTATCTGATTGATGGTAGAAATTTTTACCATAACTAGATAGTAACTCCTATTATTTAATTTTCTGAGTGTACCCAAACATTCAAAGTTATCAATAACAGCTCCAATATTTGGAAAATTTTATTATATTCGGACTTAAGCGATTGTACTGTTACTTATTTCAATTATTAATAGGACAAAATGTACATAGCTAAAATATGAATAAAGGATTCAAATTTATATAAAATCCTATTTTTTGTTTCAGAATTTTTCAACCTTGAATGGTAACAGTTATCATCTTCGATTGTAGCAATTATTGCCTTTAATAGTTACAATTAGCACCTTCAATAGTAATCGTCACCAGCATCGATTGTTACTGATATCATTTTCGATGGTAAAACTAATTACTTTACCACTGAAAAATTTAATTACCATCTTAAATATTTGAAATTAAAAATTTAGTATCGTAGATAGTGTAATTAATTTTCTCCATGTTGCAAAAAAGAAGTTATAAAAGAATAATTATCTAAAAAAAGCGTAAGTGTAAAAAAATGTTTTCTCATGCACGACGTGAGTAACAAGACAATGTTGAGGTGAGGGTTGTAAGGTCCTTAGGTCATAGTCCGAACTAACTACCTTCGTTTGACCCTTTTCTCATGAGATTTTATTTCCTCACCGTACCTACTACAGTGTCTGTCTCGAGAGTTATTTTTTTTTGCACACTATAGTTAATATGCACATACATGTATATATGTGTTTATATATAAACGGCATGTCGTTATAAAACTCGTATAACGATTTTTACTATGGTTATCATAGAGATTTTACGATACGACACGTGCTCGAGGGAAGCATGAGTCAAGTAGAGGAAAAAGAAAAAAAAATAGAGAGAGGGAAAGAAAATGGATACAGCAGAGTGTAATATAAGAAGAATATATATACTAGACATACATATATGTATCTATAGTTTCCTAGTTCAAAGTCTTTGGGGCAAGACGATGCTCTGAGGCGTATGGGATTACGACTTCCTTCCTTTCGCCCATGAATTACAAAGCGTCGTCTTCACCGCCGTTTCGTTTATATTCAAAGATTCGCGTCGTCGTCTCAAGCTTCCGTAGAAAAATAAAATGATTGCTTTTCTGTAAACTCTCTGGTGGTTGACCACGTCAAACAATCTATACTGTCTTACATTTCGTTTATCAATAAATATATATCTTTTGTATCTGTGCCCGAAAGCTTATAAAAAAAATTTTTATATCTTTGACGTCAGAAAAATTTAAATATACTTCTTTGATCTTTAATCATTTTATGGATCACGTGAATTTAAAAGATTTTCACTTAGACACTGTGAAAAATCGGGAGTGAATCCGGATTTTATTTCAATCCGAATTCACTCCGTGATTCAGAGTTTCGGTGTTTAAAAAAAAATCACTCCGTATGTGGAGTGAATAGGGATTTTTTTATGGGGAGAGTGATTTCGGGGTGACGTGGATTTTATTTCAATCCGCACTTACTTCGGTCCGGAGTTTTAATACTTAAATAAATTAATATTTAATAGAAACAGCTGTTAATGATAAGCATAATTATTTCAATAAATAATTCATTGAGATATTAATAATTAAACTTAAAATATTATGTTTTTAATGTATAAAATGTTCTAGTAACTCACTAAATTATAATTTCATATATATAGGGGAGGGGGGGGGTCAAAAGGGGGTACCTAAGGAAATACTAAGTTTTTGAGGACTAAAATACGCTAAATCTTTTTGTTTTTAATGATATTCAAGGTAAATAGACAAAATTTTTAGCTGCCGTTAAGAAATAAAATTTTTACTTTTGGCGGGCAAAATGGGGTACCCTTAAAAAAAGCTGAAAATAAAAATTTCTGAAATTTAATCAAATTTCTTTAAATTAAATTTTTTATATGTAATATACCTCAAGAAAAATTACATTTCACATCATTGGTGGATAAGAAGGCAGAAAATTTTTTTTTTGTGGGGCAGAGGCCCCCTTCCAAAAAATGATAAATTAAAAAAAAAATTTTTTTTCTTATTTCTAAACTGTTGTCATCATTAAGAATGTATTTCTTTCTCTCGACAACTATTTTTGGTTTTAAAATACTCAGAAAAAAATTTTTTAGGTGTAATAAATCGTTCCCCCTCGATTATCTTAATTACTAATTATTATTTAATAAAAAAAAACAATCCTATATTTCTTATTTGTCATTATTTTGAACCCAAAAAACGTGTTTTTTGATTTTTAGATTACAGATTATTTTGCATTATTTAAAAAATTTTATCAATTAAAAAATAAAATATTATTTTTGAACATTTTTAGTAGCCAAATTTTCCCCAGATATAGAAAATGAAATGAAAAATGGATTAATATATTGATTTTTTTTTTTTAATTTGACGATAAAAATATGAAAGAATCATTTTTTCATAATTTTCGGCTGGTCCACTTTGTCCATGGTGTCATGCGTAGAGGTAAAAATGCGCAAATATATCGGATCTATAGTAATTAGACGAAAAACAAAAATTTTTTTTTATTAAATTTTGGGGGTATCCCGTTTTGCCTGCCCTACCCCCCCCCCCCTTCCCCCCTTCCCCTAATACATAGTGAAAATATTAAATTATTGAATAGCTACAGTGACATAGTTTTTATGGGAATATTTTATATTTCGGTACAATATGAAATGTTATCTGGTGGTATGGTTGATGTAAGTCATACGACAGTTTGTGACTCAATGGAATCATATTTGTTCAAGTCTTATTAAAAACTGCTTATAATTTTTAAAAATTATTTCGCGTGAATGTATGGAAAGGCAGCTCGTAATTATTTCCATACTCAGTATAAATTTCAAAATATCAAAGACCTAAGCTCACTATGTATTAGTATTTTTTTTTATAATTATTATTTTCCGAAACTCCCCTTCAGAGTGAAATTCACTATGAGGGAATTAAATAAATAAAAAATCATCCACTTCGCGTTCACTCCACAAATTATTTATAGTATAACGTATATTTATCTCTCTTTATTATTTTAAATAAATATTTATTTTCGATATTCATTATCACGGGTAGGTATAGATACTGTTAATTATAACTTTGTTTTTAATTGCATAATGATTTTCTATAGTTATAATTAAACCTTGAATTAATTGAATGAAAATCATGTGTATTGAATATCGTGTAGTTGGCTAATTTTATCCATTTACTTGAAAAAAAATTCTTTTTTAACATGAGTTTATGGATGAATATCAATTGACGCTTGATTTCCCGTGTATTATTATCTTATAACAATATAATGATGCACATTGTACAGTACACTATAAATACATTCACTCCATCACATCACATCGCATCGCATCACAGTTAGTGGATACTGCTATTTTCATGATGAGCTGTGGCTACACATCTGCATGCTAGAAAACACATTTTACACTAGATCAAAGGCATTATATGATTATTTAACGCATAAGTGATCAAAGATATTATCGCATGTCTAATTATTTTTTCGTTTTTTTTGTTTTATACCTATTTATAAACATAACGTATTTATTAATATATGTACACTGTAGAAAAAAAAAAAAACGATGCAAGTGCATGGTATCCTGATGTTAAGGTCATCGGTGTTAAATTTAACTGAAAACGGTGTTAAAGTAACACCAGTAGCGGTGTCCAAACTCAGTTTATTTTTGGAGTCAAATTGTATTTCAAATACAAAAAATTAAAATTTGTGTTTCAAAAATTAATGATACGAGAATTTCATCAATTAGTGGAGAAATCCAAGGAAATTTTTCCATAATTACGTCTTAATGTTACTGTATAAAATAAGGGGAATTTTATGATTAAAGTCTCTCTGCAAACTAAATCAGCGATAAAAATTAAATTAAATTATCAATAATTAATTTATCATCCGAAAATCAGTTATTACCTCATGAAAATCTTCAGAGTTACAATAAAAATAATTATAATAATGTCCCTAAATAATTAATTCGATTAGTGATCAAAAATTTATGTAATTTGTTCAGTTTAATAAAAGTGACTTTTCTTATTTTATAGGCAATAAAATCGTTTTTTTTTTCTCAATTAACGACAATTTCGTGATTTTATCGAATATTACTTTCATTTTTTTTTTCTGTTTCGTAGATGTTACACTGTAAAAAATTTGCGGAGTGAACGCGTATTAAAGTCGGAGTGAATGACTGTTTATTTATTTACTCCCCTCGGAGTGAAATTTACTCCGAAGGGGAGTTTTTTTAATATTAAAATTCCGAGAGTGAATGTGGTTTGAAATAAAATCCAGATCACTCGGAAATCACTCCGCTGAAAAGACAAACTCTCAATTTACTCCGTATGCATTGTAATTTTTTTTTGGTGTCCGCTCAAAATATCACAAAAAAATTTTCCATACAAAAATAACCATGCTAAAATACCATAAAACTAAAATATCCACCGACAAAAGTTACTAAATACAAAAATAACCATAAAAATAAAAACTATATACTAAAACATCTAGTTAACAATATCTGCGTACATTAATATCCAATCGATATGATATAAATCTGATATGGATAAATGAATGAAAAAAATTGATATGAGATGATGGAAATAAGTTTTTATTACCAGGTTATTATTGTATTTAGTTATTTTTGTACTTAGATATTAATTACAAGGATATTATTATGTCTGGTTATTTTTGTATGAAGTATTTTTTGTAAATAGTCATTTTTGTATGAGGTTATTTTCGACTAGTTTTTATTGTGATGGTTATTAAAAACAGGGTATTTAGGACTGTCACCTTTTTTTTTACTCCGGAACTTCGAGTGACGGAGTGAATTTGGATTTAAATATAATACGTAATTTACACCGTCCTAACACCGGTTGGATAACACCACTACACCCGTGTAAATCCATTTTAACACCACTTTTTTATAGTGTATACAAATATATATGCATATATATATACACACATATTAATATACTGATGATTGATGTGTAGAAAAGTTTTTTATGATGTTGACATTTATAACGACACGCGACTCTTACGTTATACCACGAGGTATATGCGAATATTGTTATATGAAATATTCGAGGAAAACAAATTAATAATACGGATATAATGTAAGACGATATAAATTTATTAAATTAAAAAAAATAAATAAAATAAAAAAAATTTATAAATTCAACTAAAGTTTACCAAACTTTTTAATGAGAAAAAAAATCCTACCCTTTTTTTCTTTAAACTTGGAAGCCTGGAAAATATGCTTGAAAACATCCCTTTGAAGTTTTTCTTCATGTTAACATGACTCGAACTAGTCATCTAATTTTTATTTATTTAAAATAAAACAAATTACTTGCACTTACTGTAAAAAAAAAAATAAACTACAATAAAAATAATTTTAAAAATCCACGTGATCACTTAAAACTAAAAAAATATTTTATTTTATCATTAAAAATAAAATATTTAAAAAAGTTGTTATTTACTTTGGCAATTAGGATAATAAGGGTAAATAAAAAAATTATTTATTGAAAGTTCAATCGTGTATAAGGACGAAATAAGTCGAGCAACCGTACGTGAGTTGCTCGAGCAAGGCAGTGAATTCGACTACCGGTCGACGCCCGGTCGTCGTCGCATCGTCCGCACCAACCACCACCACCACCACTATCAGCATCACTATCACCTCCACAACCACCACCACCCACACCACTACTACTACTACTACGACTGCCACCACCACCACCACCATCAAGTAACTATTCGTTGCATCCCTCTCTGCCCTTCGACTCTACTCCTTTTTCTTCTGTTACTTGTTCTCGAGGACGACGGCGCCACCTGCATTTCCACGATGCAGGGCGCAATTGACGTTATAAAGTTACATCTGTTATTCTCCACTTTGGTCCATTTCGCTGGCATCTACGGTACAGGATACACGCGAATGTAAATACAACAAGTCATGTTGTCTCTTGCCTTGACTATTGCGATATGGCCAGTTATCTCATGAGGATAATCACTTGTATACACTGTCTATAAAAGCTCTCGAGCTATACAAATATATATGGAGGATTAATATATAGGGTGAGTGAGCCAGTGAATGAATATTTTCGTACAGAGATGCAACAAAATTCTCACTTGTAAATCAAACAGCAATTAAGTATTTTTTTTAATGTAATTGTGATTGAAATCTAATTGGTCTAGGTAATAATTATTGGACGGATTACCCTAGGCAGTGATAATATATTTTACACTGTAAAGAAACAGCGGAGTGAACCTGGATTAAATCCGGAGTGGATGACTGTCTATTTATTTGATCCCCTCGGAGTTAAATTCACTCCGAAGGGAGTTTATTTTAATATTAAAAATCTGAATCGGAGTAAATGCAGATTTGAATAAAATCTAGAACACTCCGAATTCACTCCTAATTTTTTATACATTGTAATTAAATCAAAATTTATAAATAATCATTTATTGTATTTTATTTATTAAACCGTAAAAAATTTTGGTGTAAAAATGGCTCCCGGGAACTTTACACGGTGTAATGTAAAATAACGATGTAAAATGAAGTTTTCATATGGTGTAATCTATTTTTTTTACACCACTCTGTGTTACTCATTATAACTTTAATTAAGAAGCAACAAATGATCATTGAACATTTTTAACTACTTAATCAATAACTACATTAATTTTATTTAATATTAATTAGTATTTTGAACATTTGAATATTTTTATAATTATTTTTCTTACCGCAAAATTATCATGTTACATATCGACGTTCTAATTAGCAAATTGTCTAACTTAATATTTTTAACTTCCCGGTAAGAAAATTGCAAATTTTCAAAAATTCGGGAAGTTATTGGTTTCAGTCCGATTTTCAAAAATCGAATTTCTAAGAGATATTGACGTTTTGAGGTTCTAGGAAGCTGTTCTGACTAATTTCACGATGATGTCCGAGTGTATGTATGTATGTATGTATGTATGTATGTATGGATGTATCATGTATGTATGTATGTATGTATGTATGTATGTATGTATGTATGTATGTATGTATGTATGTATGTATGTATGTATGTACGTACGTACGTATGTAAATATCTATAACTTTTGAACGGATAAACCGATTTTGATCGTCAAGGTGTCATTCGACGCGGCTTGTTATTTACTATAAGCACTGTAAATTTGAGCTTAATCGGTTCATTCGTTCAAGAGAAACTGTGAACGAAAGAATTTAAAAAAATTTTTTTTTTTAGTTTTTTTGGAAATTTCTCAAAAACGACTCAAAAAATCAATTTCAAAATCTGATCAGTTGTAGAACTCAATAAAACGCGTCGATTGCCACCTTAACCGTCTCAATCGGTTTACTCGTTCAAAGAAAACAGTTGCCGAAAGAATTTAAAAAAAAAATTTTTTTTAGTTTTTTTAAAATATCTCATAAACGACTATATAAATTTATGCCAAAATCTCATTAACTTTAGAACTAAATAAAAAGCGTCGATTGCCACCCCAAACGTTTCAATCGGTTAATTCGTTCGAAAGATACCGCTGTCAACAGAATCGCAAAAAATTTATTTTTCTAATAAAATCTAAATTTTTAGAACTAATCAATAATGGTTTTTTTTTTTTTTTTTTTTTTTTTTTTTCTTTTCGTTAATATTACTGATTAAAAAACTGCAGTAAATGATACTTTTAACGTCAAAATCGATTAAGCGTTTCGATAGATATTAGTAATTAAACATACGAAACTTTACAATTTCCATCATTTATTCTGAATAACTCATAATATTATTTATCTACTTTTTTCAAAAAGTTGTTCCTATATAAAAGTTCAGAAAACTGCGAACAATACCATTTTTTAACTTCCCGTTAAGAAAATCGAAGATTTTCAAAAATTTCGGGAAATTATTGTTTTCACCCCGATTTGCAAAAATCGAAATTCCGACAGATGTCGACGTTTTGAGGTTCTAGGAAGCTATTTTGACTAAATTCCAGATGATGTCCGAGTGTATGTATGTATGTATGTACGTACTACGTATGTAAATATTCTATAACTTTTGAACGGATGAACCGATTTCGATCGTCAAGGTGTCATTCGACGCGGCTTGTTATTTACTATAATTACTAAAAATTTGAACTCAATCGGTAGGGTACGTTCGGAGATATTCCAAAAATAAAATTTTTTCAAAAATGTTTTTTTTTGAATAACTTTTAGTTCGCTCGATGGATTGATTCCAAAATCTAATCAGCTCTAAAACTTTATAAGCCGCGTCGAATGCCACCTCAGCCATCAAAATCGGTTCATTCGTTCAAGAGAAACCGTGAACGAAAGAATTAAAAAAAAGTTTTTTTTTTAGTTTTTTTTTTTATTTCTCAAAAACGACTCTATAAATCAATTTCAAAATCTGATCAGTTGTAGAACTCAATAAAACGCGTCGATTGCCACCTTAACCGTCTCAATCGGTGAATTTGTTCGAGAGATATCGTTGGAGAAAAATTGGTAAAAAACGTTATTTTTCAAAAACAAAAGCATACAAAAGTATTTTCGAGCTCGAAATTGTATTCTCGACAATGTTTTCGAGCTCAAGGAGCTCGAAAACTGCGGAAAGTTTTGAGGCTGGCCCGCAGGGTCAACTGACAGACCGATTTTTTTCACTGTTACCAAATTAAATTTGTTTAATTTTTATCATCATAAAAGAAATGGCATGGACTAAAATTTTCTTATTCTCTCTTGATTATGTAGGGGAGGGGGGTAGGGCAGGTACAATTTAGATTTTGGGGTACCGCCAAAATTTTATAAGAAAATTGTCTTTATTTATCGTCTAATTACTATAAATCCGATACATTTGCGCACTTTTAGCCCAACCCATAACACTTATAGCAAAATGGACCAGCCAAAAATTCTGAAAAAATGATTCTTTAATATTTTTGTCGTCAAATTAAAAAAAATTCAATATATTAATCCATTTTTCGGCTGATTTTCTATAGCTGGGGCGAATTTGGCGAATCGTATTTAGTAATAGAATGATTAAAATAGTAATTTATTGAAAGAAAATAAATACAATCGTCTTTCCCGCGTAATTAAAGTGTATCCGAATGACGCAGATGAATTTATTTATCTCGATACTTGACAATAAAAAAGAGTTGAAATCGTGACAAGGCACAGGATTCGAGTCAAGACCTATTTTACAATATCAAATTTAATAACAATAACTATAACTCTATCATATAGATATGGCAGCGGAACAATATTTTCCATATTCTCTCAATATTATGGATAATAATAATTTTTCTAAGTAGATTTGATATTACAATACAAAAGGATCGAAAAAAAGACGCTCAATTTTTTTGTTTTGAATATCTATATTTATAGGGGAGGTAGAGGCAAAACGGGGTACTTAAGGAAATACCAAGTTTTCGAGGACTCAAATACACTAAATCATTTTTTTTTTTAATGATATTCAAAGTTAATAGAAAAAATTTTCAGTTACCGTTAAAAAAAAAAATTTTTATTTTTCGGTCAAAATGGAATACCACCTAAAAAAGATAAAAAAAAAATTTCTGGATTTTAAATGAATTTGAGTAAGTTAAACATTTTTGCGAATAATTTACATGAAAAAAAATTATATTTTGTATGATTATTGGATACAAAAGAAGAAAAACAAATTTTCAATAGTTTTCATCATAAAACAAAAGTCATGAATTTTTTTCAACTGACAATTGGTTTTTGAAAAAGTTTAACAAAAAAAAATTCAAAATAACGCTCAATTATATTTGCAAAAGTTATTTTGGAATGTTTAAAAACCATTTAAAATATTATATTTTTTTTGTAAAATTTTGGGGGTACCCCGTTTTGCCTACGCTACCCCCTTTCGCCCCCCCTTCCCCTACAAAAAATTAAATAAATATGAATATTGCATAATTACTTTCAATCCCAATTTTCGGCAGTATTTGATCTTAAACTTAATAAATATTTAAAACTATTTATAAATACTGACTTGAATGTAATAAATTAAAATTATTAAAAAAAAAAATTAATATTAATTAAAATTAAATAATAAAATAAACTAAAATTATCATTCTTATAAATACTAATTAATATTATTTATAAGTAATGGGATTCAGGAAATGTCGGAACTATTTTTAAATATTAAAAAAATTTTTTTGGCACAAAAAAATAGATTTTTATTAAAAAATAGAAACCATTGTCATAAAAAAATTCTATACAAAATTGAAAAAAAAAAAAAAATATATAATAAAAACAAAATTAACGTTACAATTATATGTTTATGTCTAATATACGTTTTAAAATTCTCACTATTATTAGTTATTAAGAAAAAAAAAAAATATAAAAAGATGTGTAAAACTGATACAAATATTTACAAAACATTAGCAGAAAATAAAAAGAACAATTACACATATGTGTCCTTATTTGACGTTAATTAATGAGGTTTCTTACATAAGCACATGAGTACGTTAGTGAAAAAAATATATATACAGAAAAATATTTACAAATTGGCACTATATGTGCATGTCGTGTCTTTACTGAATGGAACAAAGCCCAGACATCTCGTGGCTTTTGCAAACTGGCTGCATTACCCGCAACTGCCTCCGCTGAAGATCTGGTTTGACTTCCTTAGGAACCGTGATGAGTTCCACCTCCTTCTCGACGACGACTGGCTTAGAAACTGGAACAATCTTCCTGGGCACCATTTTCGTCTTTATATTGACGGCAATGGTCGCCCTTGCCCGTTGAATGTTCACTGGACGAAAGTTTAAATTCCCGTCCAGTTCACATGTCGGCAACAAATTCTCGGATGGAGTCACTTCGTTTCCTTCTTCAAGTTTTGGTTTTTTGTATTGAGCATCATGCTCAATATCAAAAATATCGGCGCACCGTTTGGATCCCGATCGTGGACTTGACAAAACGCACTTCACATCACCCATGATAATTTGAGAATAAAAATGAAAAGTCGTTACAATTA
Organism: Microplitis deprimator; assembly: GCA_964016945.1. Lineage (NCBI taxonomy): Eukaryota > Metazoa > Arthropoda > Insecta > Hymenoptera > Braconidae > Microplitis > Microplitis deprimator. The sequence goes on along the minus strand of OZ024709.1, from coordinate 17,819,651 downwards.
GAATGTTTGAAATTTCAGATTTCGGTTATGCTCAGAGACAACTTAGTTCGAGTTTGAAACTGAATGATGTTAAAATTTTAGGGACCGATGTTTAAATACACTGCAATACTTCAGGGAGGGGATTTTGGATCCAATGGGACATTTGCACCTAAACATCAGTAATTAGCTCTTTATGGTAAGGGTCAATGGATACTTCATCCATTACTTTCCCATTTAGACTTATTTTAATAATAATTTTAAGAATTGGTACAGATAAGGAAAGGGATTATCCGGCGACATAATTATACCTGTATGTCTGCTGCTTTCTCTAGGCAAAAGTACATTTTATTTAGGTAAGGGTATAGAAGATTTGATATAATGACATTTTGAAACCATTGAATATTGAGTACGTTGTTTATATAATATTATCTATTGACCAAAATAGGTGTATACTTATACAAAGCACGCTTATAATGACGGAAGTACTTTATCTGTCTGGCGCCTACAGTGAACAATTGGTAACTAAGTTAGGATTAAAACGTTTATGAAAATCCATTTCGTGAAAGAATAATTTTATAATATTTTGTACAACAAATGGGCTGATGATATTCCATAAGTTTTATTGAATTCTAAAAAATTTTGGTCAATAACTTTTTTTGTGTATGTTTAACAGATAGGGCATTCCACGCCAAATCGACCACTTTTGAACCCGATTCCTTTAGATTTGGCTGAAAATGTTTACTCTTTTTCTACCCCATCAAAAACATTCTCATAATATTTTAATATTTTTACACTCAACCAGAAAACAAGTTATAAATTTTTGGTAAAAATGGCTTTTTTTATTTGAAATAGCTATAACTTTTTCAAAATTTGACTGATTAGGACGTTTTTTTTTTTTCAAAATTTTTGTTTTTAGTTGTAGTTTTTGAAAAAAAATACAGAAAGATTATTGCAACCTATATTCTTTGTTTTTTTTTTAGATTTTTTGAAAAAATCAAAAATTTTTCGATGTTTACCATTTTTGATTTTCGATTTTTTTCTATTATATATAACTTTGACTTTTTCTGCAAATCCTCAAATTTTTTCAGAGTGATGTTTTTTCGATTTACATTTTTTTTCTTCCACTAAAAAAAACAAGTTTTTCTCAACTAGCCTTATTTCTAATAACACAATGCCAACAATTTTTAAAAGTGCTCAAAGAACTTATATTTAGATAAAAAAAAAAAAACTAAAAACAATAACTCTAAATAGTAATCATCGAAAAAATTTGAATTTTCTTCAAAAAATAAAAAGACGTTCTGAATAATTTTTTTTGTGTTTTTTTCTGAAAACCATTTAAAAACAAAAAAAAATTCCCGTTTGGTCCATTTTTGGACAAATTGTGGGAATTCAACAAAAAATTACTTTAACCATAAAACAAAAAGTGTAGAAGAATTTTTTTTTAATTCTCAGCATTTGTCCAAAAATGTACCAAACGGAAACTTTTTATTCTCCATTTTCTTCGTTTTTGAATGCAGTTTTCAAAAACAAAAAAAAAAAAAACAAAATTATTCAGAAAGTTTTTCTATTTTTTAACTAGATTTTTTGAAAAAAATTCAAATTTTTTCGATGATTACTATTTAGAATTATTGTTTTTATTTTTTTTTAACTTCCCGCTAAGAAAATCGAAGATTTTCAAAAATTTCGGGAAATTATTGTTTTCACCCCGATTTGCAAAAATCGAAATTCCAACAGATGTCGACGTTTTGAGGTTCTAGAAAGCTATTTTGACTAAATTCCAGATGATGTCCGAGTGTATGTATGTATGTATGCACGTACGTATGTAAATATTCTATAACTTTTGAACGGATGAACCGATTTCGATCGTCAAGGTGTCATTCGACGCGGCTTGTTATTTACTATAATTACTAAAAATTTGAACTCAATCGGTAGGGTACGTTCGGAGATATTCCAAAAATAAAATTTTTTCAAAAATGTTTTTTTTTGAATAACTTTTAGTTCGCTCGATGGATTGATTCCAAAATCTAATCAGCTCTAAAACTTTATAAGCCGCGTCGAATGCCACCTCAGCCATCAAAATCGGTTCATTCGTTCAAGAGAAACCGTGAACGAAAGAATTAAAAAAAAGTTTTTTTTTTTAGTTTTTTGTTTATTTCTCAAAAACGACTCTATAAATCAATTTCAAAATCTGATCAGTTGTAAAACTTAAAAAAACGCGTCGATTGCCACCTTAACCGTCTCAATCGGTGAATTCGTTCGAGAGATATTGTTGGAGAAAAAATGGTAAAAAACGTTATTTTTCAAAAACAAAAGCATACAAAAGTATTTTCGAGCTCAAGGAGCTCGAAAATGTATTCTCGACAATGTTTTAGAGCTCAAGGAGCTCGAAAACACCGGGAAGTTTTGAGGCTGGTCCGCAGGGTCAACTGACAGACCGATTTTTTAGTAGGTGATTATGTGCAATTTTCAGATACTAATAGTTAGAAAAAGTATAATTCGAGTAACGTAGAAAAAATATTCTACACATAGGGGAGAACGGGGCACGACGGCCCTCTTAAGCCGCTAATTATTTTTTATGGCTTTTAATCTATAGGTCGACCTAATTTGGTCCTCTCTTAAGCAAATCCATTAAGATTTTATCAAAACTCAAAAAGAAAATTTTTTTTTTCTGGGACATGTCGGTCCTCTCCGAAAAAAGCTTAAAAAAATTTTTATTTTTATTGAAAAAAAAGATTTCAAGCACAAATAGATTTTTTCCGTACCTTTATAATCCCATGGACTTCAAATTTATTTAAAAAAAAATTTATTTAGCTGATATAACCAGTTTTATTGAAATTTTTATTTTTTTATTTTATCCACAATATAATCTATTGACCTAAAAGAGCTTTAATCAATAAATTTCTCAAATTCATTTTAGTTTAGAAAAAAAAAATTTTTTTCTGTAGTAAAATTTTGTCAAGTCGTCCATTATGCCCCAGATATAGCAGATCAGCCTAAAATATCTTTAAAACATCAGAGGTATCATGATTTGACCGAAAATGAAAAAAAAAATTTTACCAATTTTTTGAGGGGGGCCTTAGCACCCTGGTCTCCCCTACTAGATTTGGAATTAATTTTTAGATGAAAAAAAAATTTTTTAATTACTTTTTTTTCGCATAAATGGAAAATTTTCTGAAATGGAGTTAGACAATTTACTAATTAGGCCGTCGATATTTACACGCTTGTCAGTGTTCAATTTTTTACATAATTCACACCACGCAAATTTTACACGATATTTGGTGTAATTTTCACACAAAAATTTTTATACCGAATCCAAAAATTTTTTACAGTGTAAACACAAGTCATGTTGTCTCTTGTCATGTCTATCGCAATATGACCAGTAATTTCATGAGGATCATGACGTATACATTTTCTATAAAAGCTCTCGAGCTATATCAATATATATATATATAAAGGATTAATATATAGGGTGAGTGAGCCAGTGAATAAACGGTCATATTATGCAATAATTTGACACAGAGATGCAACAAAATTAGAATCGAAATTCCCACTTGTAAATCAAACCGCAATTAAGTATTTTTTTAATGTAATTGTGATTAAAATCTAATTGATTAAAATCTAATTGATCTAGGTAAAAATCAAATAGTGAACATTTACTGGTCGTGGTTATTTACTGGACTGATCACCTTTGACAATCATAATATATTTTAATTAAATCAAACTTGTAAACAATTATTTACTTTATTATTGTTATAATTATAAGTAGATAAAGTGATTGGTTTATTTGTATTGTCATTTTCAATGCAAACAAATTTATTTGGTTTTAAATTTGTCTATGGGATTGATCAATTATTAATTGGTAGTATTATTCAACTCTACAGTTGAATTAATTGTAAAGCGGTTAATTATACAAATTAGATAAATTGATTATGGATTTAATTGAAAAACAAATTAAGCTGTTTGCTCGGTTTAGTCCAATAAAGTTTATTGCCTGTCTGTTTGCTTATTACTGCACGTTGAAAAAAAATCTAATAAAAGATGTGTAGAAATTGATGGTCCGTGAAATCATATAAGCCAACGCCAGAAAGACGACTAGAAAGTCTTAGAACCGTCCAACTTTTTTTTCTTCTATCTAGAATTTAAATTTTATCTCTAAATGGAAAATTTTAAATTTAGAGTATTCTACGTTTCTATAAAAATTTATAATACTTGTCTATTACACTTTAAAAAATTTTCGGAGTGAACGCGGATTAAATTCGAAGTGAATGCGGAGTAAATGACTGTTTATTTATTTAATACCTTCGGAGTGAAATTAACTTCTAAAAGGAGATAATTTTAATAATAAAAATCTGAATCGACTAAATGCGGGTTTAAATAATATACAGATCACTCCGAAATCACTCCGCTGAAAAAACCAAACTTCTTATTTACTCCGTATGCGGAGTGATTTTTTTTTAAATTCCGGAACTCCGAGTGACGGAGTAAATTTGGTGTTAATTCAAATCTGTAATCACTCCGAATTCACTCCCAATTTTTTAAAGTGATTGAGGATTTTATTTCAATCCGAATTCTCTCGGTTACTTAAAGTTTTTGAGTTTTTATAAAAACCATACGGAGTAAATACACTCAGAAAATTAATTAATAGGAGTTACTATCTAGTTATGGTAAAAATTTCTACCATCAATCAGATCGTAGTAAATATTATCTAGATGATTGTATAAATCATCTAGATTGTAATATTCACCATAGTTATGATAATTGTTACAATCCTGTATGTTAACTAGAGTTAATTATTATTATTATTCTAAATAGTTATATTTATAATCCAGATGGTAACAGTTACCATCAGAAATTATAATTGTTACCATCCTGATAGTAACTGGTTCGAAAATTATTGCAGAAGTAAATATTATCATCCTGATAGTAACTGTTACGATCCTGATAGTAACAGTTATTATCCTGATAGTAAATATTACCATCCTGATAGTAATTGTTTCGAAAATTATTGCAGAAGTAAATATTATCATCCTAATAGCAACTGTTATCATCCTGATGGTAACTGTTACGATCCTGATAGTAACTGTTATCATCCTGATAGTAAATATTACCATCCTGATAGTAATTGTTTCGAAAATTATTGCAGAAGTAAATATTATCATCCTAATAGCAACTGTTATCATCCTGATGGTAACTGTTACGATCCTGATAGTAACTGTTATCATTCTGATGGTAACTGTTACGATCCTGATAGTAACTGTTATCATCCTGATAGTAAATATTACCATCCTGATAGTAATTGTTTCGAAAATTATTGCAGAAGTAAATATTATCATCCTGATAGTAACTGGTATCATCCTGATGGTAACTGTAACGATACTGATAGTAACTGTTATCATCCTGATAGTAAATATTACCATCCTGATAATAACTGCTACGAAATTTATCGCAGAAGTTATCATCCAATAATTATTAATCCTAATAAAAAAAATTATAACATTAACTATTTTTGCATTGAAAAACGTTCTATCCATTCTAGATGATTGGAATTAAAAATTTAGCATAATAAACACAATTACTTACTTTTCTGGGTGTAGTGAGTGATTCAGAAGTGATCTGGATTTTATTTAAATCTGCGCTTATTCTGATTCGGAATTTTAATTTTCAAGTAAACTCCTTTTAGGAGTGAATTTCACTCCGAGGGGATTAAATAAATGAACAGCCGTCTTTACAATCACTCCGGATTTAATCCGCGGATACTCCGAAAATTTTTTACCGTATAGTAATTTCATGATGTTTTGTTTTTACAATATTTTTAAATTTTATTAACTTTGAAAATTATTATATTCGTTATTTAACGAGAGTTGTTGAAAACAATGAGAAACTTTTCAGCAAAACCAACAAATGTATATATATTATGTATATGTTTTAATTAACAAATGGTACTTTTGTGCCTTGTTGATTTATCGATTGCATAATTAGTGAATGTAAAATTAATAACTATACGATAATTTTATATGCTACGGGAATAAAAGCAGAGAAAAAAAAAACTATTGAAAATTGCTATTGTATTTGAATAATAACAAGGCGCCCGAAAGTCTATTTGAAAGATTGTAACGTAAATTTTAACAATTTGTTAAAGTGATTTTTATAGTCCATCGCAGTATTTTCACAACTCAAAGTAGTAGTTTTACAGTTATTCGCACAGCTATTTTTATGGTTTGAATAAAACTTTTAAACGCATTGATGGCACATTTTAGCATTTGACTATTGATATCTCTGGAACGTATGAATCGATAGAAAAAATTCATGCGGTATTCAAAAGATTTTTTTTCAAACTGAACCCTGACCAATTAGACAAATAAATTATTAACTATTTGGAAAAAAATGAAAAAATAAATTCTTTTTTTTTTTTTTTTCAAATTTGTCGCACAGAAAAAAAGTATATTTTGGCGCCAGAAATACTTTGCATTATAAATTGAAAACAAAAATTTTCTCTGGACAAAAAAATTTCTTGCGTCGAGAAAATTTTTGTTTTCAATTCATAATACAAAAAATTTATTAGGTCAAGTAAAAATTTTTGTACCGAGAGATCCTTTTTTTTGTGCGTACATAATATTTTTCCACCTTATTAACTATTTTTGATGGACTCTGCGGTAATAAAAAATTTTCATCACATTCTAGCGATGAGTGCGAATGTAGCAGACAGACAAATTTAAAATTATTAATAAATAGAGTAAATAATTTAAAAAATATTATTTATAAAAAATGCACTTATTAATTTTAAAATTTTTTAAGTGTGCATTTATTTAAAATTTTATTTTATTAATTATTTACTCTATTTATTAATAATTTTAAATTTGTCTGATGTCTGCTACATTCACACTCATGTTCTAGCGTCGATCGATTGTGTAGTTGCCAAAATATTTAAAAAGAAATTTGTTTTCCCGTAATTTTACGATGTGCGCTAATATTGAGTTTCTAAAACTTTGTTATATTTTTTATCTGCTAATTGAATATATAAATTATCAGAGGTAAAGTATAATTGAAATTGAAACCACGAAATTGGCTAATGATGATTAAGCGCAGATACGAGAAAAGTTATCTTCACTTTTGATGAGGTAAAAAGATGCGATCTCTTCCCGTCTGAACCAGTTGTTGTCTGATTTCGCTAAAGTGCAGTTTTACTTACTAACCTAAGTTTTTTATCGGTAGTTTTTTGAGCAATAAATTTTATTACGTCAAGTGCTCCAAATAGAAAATTTCTAAGTATTTTAGAGTGAGAAACTTTGGTTGGCTTTCTGGTAAAGCGAGTTTACTGAGACCATTCTAGGGATTATTAATCCAACAAATATCACGAAATATTATAGATCCATTATTACATCCAATACATTAATTTTTAAACGTAACAAAATAATAAAACACAAAATTTATTAATTTCATTATACATATTGATAACACGAGGATGTGAATACTGTAAAGCTCTGCTATTTTTTTTTTTTTTTTTTTAAATACCATTCGTAAAACCTAAATTGAATTTTGGTTGACATGGGATATTTTACAAATTTAAAAAAAATTACTCATTAGTTAGAGGAAAAACGTCGAAAATGATGTTTTACATACATGATTATTGGATATTAATATAAATACTCGTAATCTATACTTTGAAGTATGTAAAAAAAAAAAAATAATAAAATAAAAATGGATATGACGCTTTGATTGACACTAATTACGCATATAAATAAAAACGGAACATTGGATAACTTTTATTCTCGCTTTAAAATTTTGTTAACTGCTTCAATTACGCAACATTGTATCCGTCGTTTATTTTCTACATCGACATAATATCCAATTACACCAATATATAGAGATGACATTCTAACGAACTAGTCTTGATAGACAGACGAGCCGAAGTAGGGGATGACAAATATGAACATTGCAAACAATTTTTGGTGTGAAAATGGTCCCGGAGGACTTTACACGGTCTGCTCGGTGTGAATTAATGGTGTGAAATTTTCTTGGTGTGAAATAGTATCAAGCCGTGTACTTTTGATGCGGTATGAGTGTTTTCGTTCACACCCTACGGTAGTAAAAATGATCAAATAATATAAAGGTTACAACACTAGTATATCGTTGTTGTTATTGATGAAAATTATTTTAAAATAAAAATTAAGTACTTAGTACGAAGTCATCGAGAGTTTTCGGTGTTGAAAGTATTTAACTTTGTGAATATTTTTACTTATTTGATCACTACAGTCAAACAGTGGTATATTAATTAATTAAGTTGTATACTACATTATATAATACATATTTTTTTCTGACTTCGATACGTGGAATTTTTTTACACCGATTTTACACTGATTCAACACCAGCAATTATACACAGCCAAATTACACCACCTACACCAATGTTATTTCATTTAAACACCACGCGGTGTTAAATTGAGTCCATTTTTAACACCGCTCTTTTTACAGTGTACATTTGCAACAGAAAGCTCAAATTTTTGCAATTGTTGGGCTGAAAATTGACGCATGTGCATTTTCAATTTTTTTGATTTTTTACCACAGAAAAGCAATGCTTTTTCCCACTAAATATGGCGAAAATTCGAACTTTCTGTACAAGTGTGGAAAAAAAAAGAACACGATTAAAAAACGTTTATGACATGGGTAAGCAAGGTTATCTCTCAGAAAAAGTCGTCCTTCAACCAGGGACGCTAACCAAACTTTGTAACCTTTAAAATAAATTTAGTCCAATGCCGCTGCCTCACGGTTCTTATAAACAGCAGTCCGAGGTAAGACTGAAGCAATATTAAATTTTTGTTTTTTCAAAATTTTTTTTTCAAGTACTAAAAGTATCATTAAAAGGAATAAAAATACTGAACTCTTTTTTTTGACTTCACAAAAAAAAACTTGCTATTATAGCTATCTATCGTATCGCAAAACGAGTCTAGTTAAGAAAGTGATCTTGTACAGCAATAGTGGCAATCTGTATGGCTATAATAGCAACCCATTTGTCACTGCTTGCTGTAAGATCGCTGTCGTCGCCACACTACATTTCTAACCAAACTTTGACTAGAACTAACCTACAATATTTTACGTCAACGACAAAAGTTTCTCTAAAGACAAAGGCTTATGCCAGATAATATAAGTTAATCTACATATATATAGTTCGAATATGAGCCACTTCTGATATGACGGCCTGTGTATTATTCGTCACATTCGTGTCTTATACTCATTCATACTAGATTTTATATAAAATACTAGTATAATGATCAAAAACACCCTACTGTCTGAAAAATTTTTTTTCTGGTTCATTGATTTTATTTTATTTTTCATGCTCTCTGACGCAGTATAAAATTATTTATAATACATCCGAACACATAAAATACGGAAGGATTATAAGTCATAATTTATAAAGAAATAGCGATTTTCAATTTTTATCTAACAATAATCTATTTTTTTTTTTAATACTATTAAAGTTGCTTTCAAGAAAATTGCAATTTTCGTTTATGGTAAAATAAAACATAAACAACACAAAATTTATTAGATTAAACCATTACGATTTTGATGAATATCCATACCACAATAATGTGAAGAACGAGTTTCCCTTTGGAATAAAAAAATAGTATAGTACCTATCTCGCACCAAGTGTAAAAGATAAGAAACGATAGTTGAGCAGAATAGAATGGTAAAAAAGGAAATAGGAAGAATCGTAAAATCTTTTACAGCGGTTTAGTTTCTACCCTAGGAAAGGAAGCTTCGTTTTAAGTTATTCTACTCTCGGAATATTATATATTTTCGTTATGATAACGTTATTCGTTTATTAAGACATTACCGAGTCGTTCAGCTCAATGCAAATAAATGTAACGTTTTGTAAACTATTGTTGTTTGACGTAAATACTATATGAAGATTAATGGAAAAACATTAGGGATGTGCGAAACGCGTTTGAATAGAATCGGATAATTCGATAAATTCAAATTATTCGTAACTTTTCGAATTATTCGATTCGAATCCGAAAATTCTGATCAGCTTTCAAATATTTAATTTTCATATAACCCTTAGACGGTTACCCTAAAAATTTGCACGCTACGAATAATGTCGGTCTGACAGACCGCTAACAGAAGTACATTCGGTTTTTTTACTTTTAAGAAGGGCTTTATCTATTTACATGAATAAAACTATATATTCATGAAAAAGACATGATTTAATGATATTATAAACTTTATTTATTTTGAAACTTCACATTGACTACTATTTTAACATAAACATATTAAAAAAAGTTTCATTGATTTTAAATTTGATTAGCGATCTGTCAGACCGGAGTTACCGTTTAAAGGTTAATAGTGAGCTTAGTTTTTAAAAGTAACTAAAAGTAATTATTTTGTAGATTCGTGTCTGAGTTCTATTTACCTCTGGTAAAAATTTGAATTATTGGAAATATTTGAAATATCACAATTTTAAGTCGTTTAAACGAAAATCTTTGAATTATTCGTACACATTTTCGGATAATTTGAAAACTCGTAAAACACATTTATGAGTTTGTTATTATTTTCTTTTATCAAAAAGTTTGTTTTGTGATTTTTTTTTTATTTAAAAGAAAAAGAAAACAAAAAAGAGCAAAATAGAACATTTACAAGATAGTATCCAAGTGTCTGTATGTGCGCGTGAGTGAAAATTAACAATTTGTTTAGTAAGAAGTGAAAAAGATTATTTAAGTTTTTAAATATCAATATTTTCGCGCCATTTCTATATTTAGTTTACTAGAGCTAGAGCCCTTTCGAATGCACTCATATAGTTTGATATAAACCCTCGTAAGATTTGAGTTTGCGAAAAAAAAATTTGATATAACGAGATCCAATTAAATCAGTGGCTCTAATTTTATTTTAAATTCTTTTATAAGTTTCCAAAAAATTTTTCGAAATCACAGTGTGAAATTTTTTAAATTTGACAGTTTGCTATTCGTAGATCTACATGTTTCGAAACAGTAGTAAAAAAAATTAAGCCTACAAAGTTTTAAATAGAATACGGGATTTAGGTCTCCAGATTGATCTGAATTATTTTTCTCTTGTTTTTATAGTTTAGACTTTTTCTAAATTAAAAAAAAAAAAAAAAACATAATAAATAAAATCAGTTAATATAAAAAAAAGTGTGACGTATATTATTCATATATATTTTCAAAGTGAATATTATATTTTTCACAGCATTTTAAAATATATATATGTATATATATAAATGTAGTCAAATTTAAAAAATTAATAAGCCGCCTTGAAAAAAATCTCATAAACGTCTTATCAAGTTATCAGTCAGTATATTTTAAACTTAATAATGACAATAAGGTATGACTCGAATTTAATCTACTAGACGAGACTATAATAATAGTAATGTTTTCTATGCGTTGAATCCATGACTAAACTCCCTCTATTCATTTATTCATCTCTTTTTTTTCAAGCCGCCATAATCTCTCTCTTCCTCACTCTAGTAGATTATTTCTTTATCCTTCTTCGCGTCCATAATTTCTTAAATTTTCTTTCTCTTTTTAACTCATGGCCTTCAAATAATGACCTTCCCTCTCCTCTCACATGTAGTTGGCACCAGTTTACAGATACTGTAGAGTAGTATAACTTGAGTAGTCAGAAGAGAATTTCACTACTATACGCTATACGCTATACGCTACGCTTATTCATCAGTGTGATCCAGTGTCGCAGTAACTTCACAGTGACATAGATCGTTATAGGATTAACTAACGTGCACTAATACTATTTAGTAAGTATTACAATATTTTCACGACATCCAACTACACACCTTAGAAATTGTATCAGTTTTCTTATTGTTCTCTATCCTGTTACTAAAACTTAACACTAAATTAATTACTACTCAACTTACTACGATCCAAGATGTTGGTTTAAGACGAAATTTTACGCGTTGATAATCAATCGGTTAGAGATCAAAGGCGTAATATATATATACAAGAGGCATCCAGTTATATCCCACATTAAGTTACTTTAGGGCATTAATCAATCTTGCCATGTTCTAATTAGACATTCAATCGATTATACATCACGCTTCAGTGATTACTGACAACACTCCTGTCTTTGTGTCTACTGATACATATATATATGAATGTAATATTAGTCTGCGTCATTTTCATCGATCTAGAGAATAATGTGATTGATACGATTTATACGGATATATGTATTATGCATTACGTATTCGATGACGTGTCTTGGGTACAAAACCATATGAAAATCTTAAAAAAGTATATATTTATGTATGCCTGGGTAAAAAAGATTGGTTCGGAAAATGTTACACACACGTTAATAATCGTGGACTTCGAAATTTGAGACAGTTCTGAACTTTGAGTTGATCATTTTTAGAACTTTTGAAACATTCCAGAGAAAAATATGTGATTTTTAACTGAAGGCTTTTAGAAACGTTTTGCTGAATTTTTTGAAAGAAAATAATTCGATCTGAAAAATTTGCTAGTTTGGAAAACATAAAAAAACTTTAAAACAAATTATGACCGTTTTTTGATTTTTTATACACAGAAAAAAAGAGTTCTTGGCGCGAAAATTTTTTACTTGCCCTATGAAATTCTGTGCATTATGAATTGAAAACGAAAATTTTCTGGGGGTGAGAAAAAATTTCGGCGCTGAGAAATTGATTTTAGTCTTAAGAAAATTTTTGTTTTTTGTCATAAAGAGAAATTTTTTTTACGCTAAGAAATTATTTTTTTTTCTGTGTAAGAATTTTTAAAAAATGAGGTCTGGAGGTTAAGGATTTTTCTATACAGAAAAAAAGGATTTCTTGGCGCAAAATTTTTTACTTGACCCAAGAAATTTTTTGGGTTAAAAATTGAAAACAAATATTTTCTTGGGACAAGAAAAAAAAATTCTTGAGCCAAAAAATTTTTTTCTAGGACTAGAAAAATTTTTGTTTCCAATTCATAATGCAAAATATTTCTTGCGCCAAGAAATCCTTTTTTTCTGTCTACTTTTAAATTTTGTTAAACTTCCAAAAATGATCAACTCAAAGTTTAGAATTGTCTCAAATTTGGAAATTCACTATTAGTTTTTTTTTTTTATACAGATGTCATTATTATATTTATTATTCTATTAATTTAAAAATTTCTATCACAACTAAGTATTGAATATTGTTATATACAATACATATATACATAAATCTATATATATATATATATGTCCAGTCAATCATTCAATAAATTTAACGATCGTTAATATCATGCTCCAATTTTATATCTCGCAATTTAAATTTTTAATATTTGTAAATTAAAATACTTGATTCTGTGAAGGTTCATTAAAATTTAATAAATTTTAAAATAAAATCAAAAAAATATATATTAGACTTCTTGTTTTAATCTGAATTGATAAAAGATGTAAATTAGTAGAAGGTCAGTATATAAAACGTCACTTTGATATATTCATTTAATTATTACCTTCATTAAAAATTAAAACTCCATATATTAATTAAATTTTTTTAATCACTGTAAATAATTAAATTACATTTTCATTATTAAAATAATTATAAAATTAAATTTATAATTAATGATGAATTTTACTAATTATATATATTTTTTATTTTTTGTGCTGACTAATTAATTATTTTTTATAGTAATGCAACATCTAGTCATTTATAGTAATAATAACTTTTTCAAGCTATTGAGTTTCTCTATTAGTCAGAGGCTAACATTTAATTGTAAATCTGATATTGCTTTATATGCGGTTAATAAATGCGCATGAGAATAAAATATATATATGTCATAATGAATTTCATAAATATTACAACTCAATTTGTTAAATTATTACTCAACCAATTGACACATCATAATTGTGTTGTGTAGATATTTCGATACACAATATTGACAAAATTATTGCTATGGGAATAAATGTGCAAGCTGGCGCGTTATTTCTTCGGGCTACGAACCGACAGAGAGCTCAAAAATATATGTGTATATACTGACACAGTAAAAACCTCCAATATCATTCGTTGTTTTTTCTTTGGATAAAGCACAAAGTTTTATGTACATGACGCAATTGTTGGTTTTATTTAATTGCTGACCCATTTTTTTATTCTTTATTTATAAAATAACGTGTATAAAATTCAGTTTATCATTGTAGTATAATTAAACATCAATTATATTTATAATTAAATTACGCATGTATATAAATAAACAAATACCTTTTAGCCTCCGGTTAAATTCAAGGCTGACGAAAAAGTTAAAAACCTGACATTTATTTAAGATAACAAAAATATTTAAATTTCGTAAAAAGGAAATTGTGATTTTAGTTAGAAATTCACAATACAATTGTACTTCACGGAATGAAAATTATGGTGACTGTTCCATTACATGGAGAAAAATGGAGACAAAAAATTTAAGAATTTTTATTTTTTTTTATGTTTTCGATTATACTTGAAACAGGAAATTGAGTTGTCAGAAAATTATTGTGCTGCACTATGGTTATTATTGTGAGCCTTTAAAAATTTTTTATTTTCTACTACAATTACTAATTTAGACAAATGATGATGATTTTAATTTATCAATAAGTTTTAAGTGTATAACATTTTTTATAGTGTAGCATAATTAGTTTTTTGGTAACTCAACTTCCTGTTTTAAGTTTTATCGACAGCATAATAAAAATTCGTAGATTTCTTAAGCCCGTTTTTCTCCGTGGACGTTCATGAAATATCAACCCATAACGTTATGGTAATAATTACTTGGAATTATGGGAATATGGTAATAATTACTTGGAATCATGGGAATATGGTAATAATTACTTGGAATTATGTATGCTCATAATTTCTGAAAAAATTTGACGTAACTATACGAAGAAAAAAAACAGTAACCATTGGTGCGCAGAACAGTAATCCAGTCAATGAGCGTTTTCGGGCGAAAGATTAATCATAGTAAAAGCATCTTTTACTCTACTTATATTTATTCAATTGACTGGATCACTGTTCTGCGCAGTAATGGTTACTGTTTTTTTTCTCCATGTATGGAAACAAATCTTATGATTATGGTAATAGTTATTTTATTGTATGGTAATGATTACCATACTCATGGGAATATCTCTCATAGTCACATAGTAATAAATCCTATATCCATACATTGGAACGGTTTCTAGGTGCGTAACGACTATGATAGTATGATAACGATTATTGTGATAGTATGGTAACTATTACCATAATATTATGATAATAATCCTCATACATAGTAAACATTACCATAAAATATGGTTATAAATCCCATAATACGAGGAATTTCTCAATTTTATAGTAATAATTTCCATAATATGAGAAATTTTTAAATATGTTGTAGTAATCTTTACCATCTATTATAGTAACTTTTACCATAATTTATAGTAGATTTTACCATCGTTTATGGTAACTTTTACTATAAGTTATAGGAATCATTATCTTAATGTATGGTAACGGTTACCATAGCAGTATGGGAATGATTACCATAATGACATAGGATTTATTATTATAATTTTATAGGAACTATTCGGATATCGTATAGAAGTAAAACCTCTATAGATAGTAATGGTTACAATAATTTTTATGGGTACCATTCCTGTAACCGATATTTCAAAATAATCTGTTACCATACGATATGGGAATTATTTTTATAATATATCATAATTGTTACTGTAATTTTCTCTCCGCATTGTAATATTTCATTAACTTGTTACTTTAATTCAAAATTTCTCTTTTTTTTTTTTTACAGATAATGGGGAAAATTCTATGGAATAGTGTATTTGTGGGTGTACTTATTTGTATAGGTGTTACAAATACTGTCGCATATTCAAGTAAGTACTGTCTTATTTTACTCGAATAGGTTTACAAAGTAACAGTTATGTCTTTGTATAAAGAGCATCGTATACCCCTGGTCACTTCATTTCTGCCGAGTGAATGCTCTTGCTCTTGAGTTTCATTCTTCGAGTTTTATTCTACTCCCTTATACTTATGTTTTAGTACTTCTAGGGAATAAATTGCCGATTCAACGGCTCTCCTCTTTTTCTTTTCTACTTTTTTGATTAACGTATTTTTATTCTTACTATTTTTACTACTTCAACATTTTTTTCTCTTTTATTCTATTGAATTGTCCTTGTGACAGCACCATATTGCAATAAACTTTCAAAATGTGACATATAAAATCTTGAAATCGAAATTTTATGGGTTTTATTATAGACCTATAAAATATCGGATAATTTTCAACAAAATGTTTGTAGTATCATTCAAATTTATACTATTATAAAAAACAGGAAAATCATTTTAAATATATATACATTTATATAGTACGTAATCATCACCTGTTGCATAATTGTTTGCAATTATAACTTTTTTTACTCGGAAGTTGTATAATTCTCCGTGAAGATTAAATTTTTAATTGGGTAACATCAATAAATATTTTATAACTAATTACAGTATTAATTAGAAAAAAATATAGGGGATACTGGGTCACGACTCAACCCTAAAAATTACAGTGTATTGAGTTGGATTTGATTTCAAATAATTTTTAAAATACAGTAGTAATTTTTTTTTTTCAAACCTTAATTAGTTTTTGATAATTATGAGCTTATTTAAGTCTTGCTATGAAATTTCTCGTATTTAAAAATTAATTATATATAAAATTTTAGAACTTTCAATTAAAATTATGAGTTTTTAAATAACTGAACTTTAAAATTTTTATTATTTAGAAAAATTTTTTTCCGCTATAAGAAAGTTTTTGTTTTCAATTCATAATGCGAAAAAAATTTTGTAGGGCGCGTAAAATTTTTTTGCACCAAAAAATTCTTTTTTTTTTGTCAAAAAAAAAAGAATTATAAAATTTGTAAATTTTAGTTAAATCAATCAAATCTCCAATAATGTGTCAATATTTTTTATAAAAAAAAAAAAAAATCCATATTTTATAAAAATTAAATTAATTTTTTTAAATTCTCTAGGTGTCTCATTTTGCCCTAGATACTTAGTTTTAATTTCAAATCTCTAATAAACTAAATTATAATAAATTTTCAAGAATAAATATTTTTTTTTTACTAAATTTTGAGAATGGCCTATCTTGCCTCAAGTTTTTCAATATCAATTTTGCATAAAAAATTATTGTAAAAAAACTAAATTTATATTCTTAAAAGATTATGAAATAATTGTGATGAATAATATCAGAATTGTTTGTAAAATGTATTTGAACTAAAAATCGATAAAATAGAGTATAAGTGAAGTTATTGGTAAAGAGAAATGGTTGGAAGCTAGACATCGACGATAGTTGAGCTTTGCCGCAAGTATTGAAATTGAATTACCATTAGCCGACGTTGACGAGGTTACGACTTGCTTGTAGAATCATCGAAAAGTGACGATCAAGTTAACGTCAGGTTTTACACTTTAATGAACAATAAGTAATGCGATCGATAAGTGACATGCTGGCGTATATATATATATATATATATATCTGTATTTTAAAAAATATTCAAAAAGAAACATAAAATAAAAAGTATATTATGCATAAGTGATAATTTCACTGATGCGCTGTACTTTAAACAAGATGCTGTCTGAAAGTAAAGGATTTTTTTTTCTTTTGACTTGAATGTTAAAAAGAACTGAAACTGAAAAACTAAAAGCGTGAAAGCTATTAGCTTTTGGAAAGTAAAATGTGCTTATATTCTCATTGTCTTCATTTTTTAACTTAGACTACAGTTGTTTGTAATGACTTCTTTTGAAACTTTTGTTTTTTATTTTAATCATATATATATATATATATATATATATATATATATATTAAGATTTAATATCAAGATGATATTTCTATAAAAAAAAACCTGAAAAACAGTTGACCCTGTGGACTGACCCCAAAACGTTCCATTGTTGTCGAGCTCGCTAAATTCAAAAATGTCATTATTTGTAATTTTTTTGGTTTTCGAATTCAAAAACGCCTCAGCAAAAAAAAAACATATCTTTGGAACTAATCGACCGATTTCCGATTGAGCGGTTTACGAATTATGCAACAAAAAATAAAAAAAAAATTTATTCTCGATTTTTATTTTTCAAATAACTTAGAAACTTCTCAGCCGTTTAAATCGATTGGTTTGTTCCAAAGGCATCGTACAAAAAAAATTAGTTTACATACACACGCGCACGCACGTCTATCTGAAAAAAGTCAGAATAGCTGCCTAGGACCTAAAAATATCGAGATCTGATAAAAACTCGATTTTCAAATATCGGCCTGAAATCAATAACTTCCTTTTTTTAAAAATTTTCAATTTTCATAGCGAGAAGTTGAAAAAATAATCCTATTTATCATTTAAATTTTCATATTTCAAATTATTTTATTTACTTTATCTGCTATACAATCAGGCCAATTAAAACTGAATATGCTAATGATATTTTCAATTCATTATAATTATAATTAACTATTTAAATTATTTCAAAGCTCAATGAGCTAGTTTTATTAGCAATTTAATTGGACTCATTGATCTATAATTAAAAACTAATTTAAATTTAAAAAAAAAAAAAAAATTACTTTGTAAATTAAATAGAGAATTTACTTTCAACTAAATGGCAGTCAAATTAAAATTTAAAATTGTCATTTGACAGAATACGGCCGAAAATGTGCAGACATCGGCTGTCCGAGTAATCAAGTTTGTGTGATGGCCGAAGATCCTTGTAACCATGGAAGCACTTCGTGTGGACTATATCCAACATGTCAAAATAAAGCTTTAGGCAGTGGTGGTAAGTCATTTAAATAATCATTTAAAATACTAAAAATTTTGACGATTTATTTTTTTCTCCGCTCATTTAAAACCATCAGTTTATTTGAAACAGAATAAATTAAAATCTACAACCGCTTAAATTTTTTTTAATTATTGCGCTTTTTTATTTCTCATAGTATAGTCAAAAATATTCGCTAAAAAATTTACCCAACGCTACCGCCGAAATATTTTATTTTTTAATTAAATTCTTTTAGTTTTTCCAAACGTAAAAAAAAAAAAAAAAAAAAAAAAAATTAACATATACCTACATTATTGTTTCATCAACAAATCGTTTGACGTCTCTAATTTTTTTTTTTTTTAACTCCGTCAATCGTGTCCACTTATAATGTTCGTCGTTACACGGCAATTCTTATTATAGTAAAAGCTTAAACGAGCTTTCAATCTATAATATCGTTTACTTTTTTTTCTCGTTATACGAGAAATAAACGACCATTGAATTTTATATATGTGTATGCACTTTACTCATATATATACGTGTAGGCTCTTGTATCATAAAATTTTTCATATTGTACACCTTTTATCGATCATCCCTTCGACCTCGGAACTATACCGACTTTTACATGAGCACTCGGCACTTTTCACCCAACTGGGAATACATTTTTTCTGCTTCCTGAAATACGTAGATTGAAAAAAAAAACACAACAACATTTATTTTTTTTAGTAAAAAAAATATTAAACTAGAAAAAAATAAAAGTAAACTGAAAAAATGGTTTTATATGACTAGTATCAACGAACACTCAAGAGTTTTTTTTTTTCACTGTTCGCTTATATCTTTTTTTACCTATCCCTTGTGGTAGCACACCCATTAATAAAGGTAAAGCTAGTGGTTAATATTAAAAATGTGATGATGAGATCAACCACCCACGTATTTAGTTGGATTATCGTTACAGTTTAATTTTTTGCATGCTGTGTATGGTGATAAAATATATTTTCTTTGACGCATGTATGATACTCGCCTACATAATATGTCTACTGTAAAACATAATCTCTTTTCATCTTTTCTAAAAAATTATTTTAGCAGCATGAATATTACGCTCTTTTTATTCAGTTCATCTTGCGCACATATTTATATTTTTTTTTTTTAACTTTGATGTACACTAACACATAATCTACTTGTTAATTACTATTCATTTTCTCGCTCAGTTCACCCTTCAAACAAAAAAAATATTCTTTATATAATAAATTATATAAAATGAAATATAATAATAGAGAATTTTTTCTGCAGTAGTTAATGGGCAGATAGAAAGGCTTTTGTGTATTCTAAGTGTTGTACATATGAGGGTGTTTTTTTAGTTTTGTAATTTAGCACTTTGAAATTATATAATTTGCACGTATAGCAGTTAACGTTTACAACAGTACTAAAACATTTTTTTAGTGACGCACATTATTCAGATCGTATTGAATACGCACTGTAAAAAATTCAGTCTACGGTGAGGTGTGAATTATTTGGTGTGAAAATTTTTACACCATCGGTGTGAAAGTTACATGACGCAAGGTGTTAAATTTTTGGCTGTATGAATTAGAATGATGACACCACTGACGGTGTGAATGTTAATTTGATAGACACGATGAAAAATAAAATACTCTTAAATTTGAAACAGTGAAAATAGTGACTATTCATTGTTTACTAGTAAAAAGTATTCACTAATTCAAACAGTGGTAGACTTTTCACTAGCAATAAGTGACTATTCACTGCGAAATAGTGATTGTCACGTGATTTTCACTAATTCGTTTTCAGAAAGTAGTGAAAGTAATTTCTCATTTGGGCGAGATAATAATAATAATAATAATAATAATAATAATAATAATAATAATAATAATAATAATAATAATAATAATAATAATAATAATAATAATAATAATAAAAATAATAATAAAAATAATAATAATAATAATAGACTGTAAAAAGAGCGGTGTTAAAAATGGACTCATTTTAACTCCGCCCGGTGTTAAAATGAAATTACACCGGTGTAGGAAGCGTAATTCGGCGGTGTTAAAATACCGGTGTAAAATCGGAGTAATATCGGTGTAAAAGTGGAGTAATATCGGTGTAAAAGCGGGGTGACCGGTGTAAAAGCGGAGTAATATCGATGTAAAGCGAGGTAAACTGCGCCCGCTTGGAGTATTAACTTTAAAGATTATAAAACACAAAAAATGTCAGTTCTTTATGAAAATTAATAAAAAATATCATTTATTAACAAGTATAGTGATCGAGTAAGTAAAAATATTCACAAAGTAAAATATTTTAACACCGGTTTAGAATATTTACACCGGCGGCGGCGTTATTTTAACACCGGTACAGAATATTTACACCGGCGGCGGCGTTATTTTCACATCGCTTTCGGTGTTGAAATTTAACACCGCTGATTTTAACACCTACACCGCTTGGACTTACCCCGGTGATTTTTTCCAGTACAAGGTTATAAAATTCAGCTGACTTTGCTCTTTATTTAAATACGCATTTACTCCGATTCCGCGTTTTAATATTAAAATAAATTTCCCTTCGGGGTGAATTTTACTCTAAGGCGATTAAATAATTACACAGTCCGAATTTAATCCGCGTTCACTTCGAAAATATTTTACAGTTTAATGAGTAATTTTTTAAATTGACAATACTTTTCATTTTTTTTCGTTTATTGATTCAGTTATTAAATGAATTTTTTTAAAATCTTTATTCAAGAAAGTTAGTTGATAATTTTTGAAGTTAAAGATCATTTGGATTTTACCTACAAATCATATTATCAGACAATATATCAGTTTTGAATTAATAACACCAAACGGTGTGAAAGACTCATTTAGCACTCACACCGTATTAAAAGTGCACCTTTTGATGTCTTACACCGAAAAAATTTCACACCGTCAATTCACACCCAGGATACCGTAAAAAGTCCTCGGGGACCATTTTCACACCAAAAATTTTTTACAGTCCATTACGGTGACACCAAACAACTTGCAATATATAATATTTAATTTTATGTTATTTTGCGTTTTATTTTTATACTTGGCGTGGATTTTTATTTGAATATACATTAGAAAATTGTAGAAACAATGAAAGATTTTATTCTCTTGCTAATATGTGTGATAATGAATCGAAGCAGTTGATCCGATCAATTGGATATTGGCATAAATTTTTTAGGACACGAGTCTCCCGGAGGATCTCCGACACAAAACGGCCATCGTATTGACAGCAATTACAATCAGGATCTTCCTTTCAATAATGCCAATGCACCACCACCTGAACATCATGACACTGGATTCAACCAACGTCCAAGTAGCTCAGGTCTAGGATATCCATCTTATCCTGGCAATACTGGACATTATTCATCAAATTCAGGGGCTTCAGGATCTAATCTCGGTTATCCACCATACCCAACTCAAAACCGCATGCCACAAGGATCAAACCAACCTGGATATTACCCACAAAATAACAATGGCCAGCCAGGATATCCAAATTATCAACAACCGGGAGTAAACAATCAATATCCGGGTCATCAGTACAATAATCATAATTACAATGATAGAAAACATTATCGAGGATCAGCAGAATTATTTTCACCGCGTATTACAACTGTCGGATTAATTACTTTAACACTTTTCTTAATTACAAAACATCTGTCGTGATGTTCTTATCCGACAGTACAACTGCTCAGTTATTACTTTTAATTATACTTTTTTCAGTTCAAATTTTTCTTCGGGATGTAAAACTTGCAAGAACGCACTCTACTTAATTAAATTATTTAAGCCACGTGGTGTGTAACCACGCGTGTGGTTTCAAATATATGCAATGAGTACATTAAATTAAATTAAAGTCTAAAACTAACAAAAGTACTAAGGAATTAAGTTTGGATACTTAAAATTAATAATCATGAAATAGAAGTTTTCAGATTGTGGGAGACTAAAAAAAAATTACCACAGATTCTTGATAATCAGTTTCGTTTCGCATTTATTCATTCATTAGCAGTTAACGTTCGAGCTAATTGATTACACATTCACATCCATTCTAAGATACCCTAATTGTTAAATGGTGTACATAAAAAAAAAAAAAAGAAACGTGTGATTATTTTTTTAATAAAAAAAATTGAATTAAATTATTTTATAAAAAACAAATTTTTTAATTTTTATGAGTTTGTTTTTTAATTATAGGATGTTAAAATAACATTAACAATTATTAATTATGTATATTTGAATATTTGTAATTAGTAGTTGTATAATATATTTTTATGTTTATAAATAATAAATATGTCGCTTCCAATATCATTGATTTCATATAGTATTAATTCAAATGATCTATATATATATATATATATATGTATATATATATATATATATATATATATATATATATATATATACATACAAAGTTTTCGAGGAAGCAAATACGCTAAAACTTTTTTAATTTCCCGCTAAGAAAATCGATGATTTATGTACCTGAAGATCGCAACGTTTTTCGCGCAACAAAAATAAAAATTTTTTTGAAATTCTACTGCTTATGGGTGACCTAAGGGGTAATTAGGGGTGGCTGCAATTTTCGGCTAACATACTAGCTCCTATTCGAATTATTCAGAAATCTAGATCCAGTCGATATATTATTTTTCATTTTATTTTTTTATTTTAGTTCTGCAAAAAACGTTCTGATCTTCAGGTACATGATGATTTTCAAAAATTTCGGGAAGTTATTGTTTTTTTTAATGATATTCAATGTAAATAGAACAATTTTTCAGTTGCCGTTGAAAAAAAAAACTTCATTTTTTCGGGAAATGTGGGGCACTCCCTAAAAAAGGTGAAAAAGAAAAAAAATTTCTGGATATTAAATAAATTTGATTAAATTAAATTTTTTGTAAGTAATTAACATGAAGAAAGATTACATTTTACATAATTATTGGATGCAAAGGATGAAAAAATATATTACGCACCTAGGGAGGAAAGTAGGACATTCCGACCCACTCGCGCCTTTGGCTCGAGTAGGCAATTATACACGCGGGTTGGAATGTCCTACTTTCCTCTAGGTGTGTAATGTACTATTAATAGTTTTTATTATAAAACAAAAGTCATTAACGTTTTTCGACTGACACTCAATTTTTGAAAAAGTTTAACTACCAAAGTTCAAAATAATGCTCAATTATATTTACAAAAGTGATTTTGGAATGTTTGAAAAAGATTTTTAGAGAAATTTTTTTTTTTTATAAAATTTTGGGGGTGTCCCGTTTTGCCTCCTCCCCGTCCCCTATATATATCCACTGTAAAAAAAGTTGGTTAAAATGAACTTACACTGGTGTAGTGATTTCATCCAACCGGTGTTAAAACGATGTACATAAGGAGTAAAATAACTCCGATCGGAGTATGAGGGTCTGAGTATAAGTGTTTTAAGATCTACAAAACGAAAAAAAAAAAAGTAGTAACACTTCGTTAAAATCACGAAATTATCGTAAATTGAGAAAAAAACAATTTTATTACCTACAAAATAAGAAATGTCGCTTTTATTAAACTCAACAAATTCTATAAATTTCTGATCGCTTATCAAATTAAATATTTACAAACAATATGATAATTATTTTTATTACAACTCTGATGTTTTTCATGAGGTATAACTTATTTAAAGATGATAAATTAATCATTGATAATTTTATTATATTTTTTTCGCTGATTTAGTTTTCAAAGGCTTGAATCATAAAAATCTTCTCATATTTCATACAATAACATTAAGATGTCATCGAGGACAAATATCCTCTGAATTTATCTATAAAGTGGTAAATCTGTCGTATCATTAATTTTTGAAACAATAAAAAAATATTTTTTTATATTCGAAATATAATTCGACTTCTCATATTTCAAAAATAAAACTGCTTTTTTTTAACACCGCTCAATATCGGAAAAAAATTTAACACCGATAATATTAACACATGGATAGCGTGAACGCCCTTTTTTTACAGTGTACATATATATTTCCTCATACGACATCACTATTATTTTAAATTTATTCAGTCATGTAAATATATTTTATTTATCAATTTTGTGTTTACAAAATAATTTCTCAGTAAAGCTATTTATTATCGATATGAACTTTGACTTACTATAACTCTTATCCCACAGCTATCTATGGTCAAATTGATGTCACTCGAGTGTGATAAAATCTGTCATACGGAAAATAGTGTTTTGTCGGATGAATGCTTTTAACCAAATAACATAGAATTTTAAAAATGCGCTTTATTTTTTTTCATCAACATACGAATGATGCTTTGGAATTTTTTGATCCATATAAATATTAAGCTTTTGTTCAAATGAAAATTTCATTATTAACTCAAACAATGCTTTATACACCACTACAAAAAATGTTTTGTGATGAAGAAAAAAAAATACCAGAGGAATTATTAGCTTTGATTGGGAATTTAAAAAATGTTTGCTTTAGTGAATATATATATTAAGGATCATAGTATATTATAAAGTACAAATATTATAAATAAGTCGATATCAACAGCTCCTGGTTCTCTAAGACCAAGCGGAGGGCAAGGAAATGGAGATCGTCGACGTCCTAATGTCGTACCGCCTAGACAACCAACTGCACCAACTCCACCGCCAAGAATTTCTTCTATCGGTTATGGTGGTCGTTACCCATACAATATACCGAAACCGGTTGTATCGTCGCCTACACCAAGACCGTATTATGGATATGGTGGTCGCTCAAGTAACACCATAGGAAATCCTGATTCTTTATGGAACCGTGATTATGACAGCACTAATAGAGGCGGCGGATCAGGAAGTCGAGGACAAGGATCAAATTCTTACAATGGGGGTCAAAATAATCACAACACTCACGTTGCGACTGATTCTAATGGAAATCGAGTTTGGACATTTTCTCGCATTGGATAGAAAGTATATTTTCAAACGTTTAACCTTTTGTCCGTCACGCGATGAGGGAGTCCCCGTTTTTTTTTTTTAATGATAATTTTAGAAAAATTAATCATTACTTTTGTAAATTGATTCAGTAATTCGTGTATTAATGTCTTACTAATTAATATAAAAATTACTTTATGTTTTTTTTCTAAATTTATGTTAATGCGAATAAATCGTGAAACGGCGATTTCCTCACTGTGCGATTGACCTCGTAAGTAAAATTTGATGTGCAACGTTGCCATATTTATAAAAAACGTTCTCAGCTGATTCAATCAGTTGAAAAATAAAGCCTAGTCGTATAAATAATAAATAACTTTTATAGAAAATATTTAGTTTAAAAAAATGGAAATAATATCCTGAGTCAGAATCTAAGGCATACTTTGAACCGAAATGAGCATTGGAAACCTACATCAGACTTTTAGGACATAATCATTGTAAAAGCTTAAAATGAACCTACTTAGACTTTAGGAGGCATGAATTAGACCTACATAGATATAAATCATGAAACAAACGCAACTAGACTTAACAGAAGGAAGGACTTGTGAGGAATACTACAAAAAGTGATCCAGTCATTTCTCCAGTGGGCGAATGACACCCAAGGGTGGATTGGGTCCAACAGGCAGCCTAGGACTAACAGAGGATCGATTTAAAAAATTCTGAATTCGGTCGTTTCAAGATATATGTCTTTGTAGGTCTAATTTAGGCCTTTGTAAGTCTAAGTTGACTCATTTCAAGCTTTTACAATGATTTTGTTCTAAAAAGTCTAATGTAGGTTTTCAATGCTCATTTAGATTCAAAGTATGTCTTAGATTTCTACTCGGAAAAAAAATTAATGATCTTATGTAAATTAGAGAAACTTCGAAAACAACGTGGCAACATTGCACTTAAACTAACATTGTGGTGATTCCCTTATCGCGTGATTAATGATGTTCCGCAAAAAACGCGACTGACGAAAGGTTAAACCTAATTATCAATTATTACAATACTCAATATGTACTCAGTTTGTTAATTACATTTTTTTTTTCATAGATATTATTTTTAAGACGGAAAAATACTTAAAGAATGTGTGAAATACAAATTTTTTATAAGCAAATTATTAAATAATTTGTTAAAATAAATACTTAAAAATTTATGTGATTGTATGCGGAAAAGTTGTATAAATTTATTAATAATTAAAGTATGTCTCTTTGAAGTTCAATAAGGAAAAAAAAAAAAAGAAAGAAATATTAAGCTGACTAATCTGCTGGTAAAACCCGTGAGAAAATTACGAAAATAATCTACTCGACCTTTAATCTTTTTAAATTCCTGTTACAAATGTTTTTCATTCCAAGAAAGATTTCATGTCGGGAGATTATTGCATTTCTGCTTACATGTTTGTTTGTTAATCTCGACTGATAAAAGATGTTTTATGTCGTAGCATTTAACTATCAAATAGGGAAAGCTTAATCTTCTATTTTTTTTTTTTTTATTTATTTGAATATGTTTGTAAAAAAAAATTTTTATTATGCTGCGAAATTGGAAAGAAAATTTAGATTACATAAAAGCAGACTCAAGCTTTTTCATTAGAACAAAAAGCTTTATCAATCTACAAATATTTATCAGGGTTTTTAAAAAACCGAAATTTTATTCGAACAAAAAATAAAAGACGAATCAATTTTATTATTAAAAAAAAAAATCTAGCGCCATTAGATAATTGTTACTGTAAAACTTAACTCGGGTAAAAATATTTAGCCGAAAATATGCCGAAAACGCTAAATTTGGCCAAAATCACACCGAAACCATAGAATTTTAATGAAAGAGACTGAAAACATGTCGAAATTTCATTATTCTTCATAAACATGTCGAAAATTTACCGATAAATTGAGTCGGCCTATTTTCGGTTTTTTTTTTTTTCCGTATAATTATCGGCCATTTTTCGACCGACAAAAAATTTTATTATTATTTCGGCTTGAAATTTTTTTAACCTGGAAAAATCCTCAATATTCCGACAAAACATTTATCTTTATCTGTATAAAATATGTATGCATTTATATTGTAATTACTTAATACCTCTATTGTACTTTTCTACATCAAATAACCAAAATATATAAAATTTCTACTTAACATTTAAAATAACTGTATTTATAATTAATTACATACCACTTACTTTTAAAAAAATGTTTCTCAAATTAATGCTGTGAAATATTTCAAAATAAACTTGCATGTAGCTTTTTCACTAACCGAATTTTATTCAATCTTTTATTAATATTTCCTCAAAAAATATATATATATAAATATAAAACCTTGCAATATTATTATTGTACAAGTAATAGTCTACTTTAGCTAATAGATAAAAACTATTCTGTTCATGGGTCTATATGGGTCATTAGTTTTCATCGTTCACGTTGGCATGACTAAAAATGCGTGAAAATAAATCGACGTTGGACTCGGCATGATCTCTCGCATGGTAGATACAAATGGCTTTTTATTATTTTATCCAGAAACAACGTACAAGTTTATTTGAATATATTTACAGCGCACGAGGAAAGTAAAGATGTGTATCATCCTCCAAATGCTGCTGGTACACCGGAATCTGGAAGTCAAACAAACTCTGGATATCCTCCGAGTTCCAATAATCCATCAGCACCTTCTGCACCAGCATATCCTTCAAATCAACCATCAAAGAGTTCTGGTTATCCTGCTGGTTCTGGTTATCCTGCAAGTTCTGGTTATCCTGCAAGTTCTGGTTATCCTGCAAGTTCTGGTTATCCTGCAAGTTCTGGATATCCTGCAAGTTCTGGTTATCCAGCTAGTTCAGGTTACCCATCAGGAGGATCAAGATATCCAGGTTATCCATCATCAGGATCTTCAAGTTATCCAGGATATCCAGCTAGTTCTGGTTATCCAGGTGATGCAACAAGAAAACAAAATACTAATAATGTAAACGCTGGTTATCCATCTAGCGGTTATCCTTCTGGTGGATATCCTCAAACTGGAGGATATCCTCAAGCTGGTGGTTATCCTCAATCTGGTGGTTATCCTTCAGGTGGATATCCTCAAACTGGTGGATATCCTTATAATGGATATCCTCAGGGTCAATATCCTCAAGGATATCCTCAGCAACCTCAGTATCCTCAAAAGCCGAAGAAACCCAGTTTTGGTGATCAATTAACAAATTTTGCTAAAAATATTGCAACGCGTGTATTAACCCAAGCTGTTATTGATAAAGTATCAAGTAAATTTTAATTAGTTACATTTAAATAATTATTATAGACATAAATATGATATTTCTGTTTAATGTATTTATTATTGTTCGATAAATTTAATTTTTAAAAAATGATAAATAAATTAATAGTAAATTCCGATAATAATAAAGTATAAAATTAACTCAGCTGTGACAATCTAGCGATTGTCTGGGAATAAGCAAGTACCTTTTTAGCATGAATTCAAAAAATACAAAAGCTGCAAGATATATATCGGTGAATAGAGAAGAAGAGTACCGACATAATGGAAGGGCAAAGGCTCAGTAAATGTAATTCTGTTGAAGCGGCAATCCTGATTGGAAAGTCGCTTTGCTTTGTACTTTCGTGTTGCGAATTGAATTACTTCGATGGATATCGTACTCGAGAAGCTCTTTACTATCAAATATCTTATGAGTGATTCAATCCTTTGAATTTTATTGAACGAGTTTAAAGACGTTCTCAAGTACTTTATCTTCGAGTTATTATGTTATACTTTTATTTCGCTACTTTTTTTTCATTTTCTTAAAAAATTTTAAACTATTGAAATTGTGGTTGAAAGTACGTTCACAAACAGGCGTTTTTACTTTTTCCTCTCTCATACCAATACAGTAATCAGGAACTTTGGCCGAGTTTTTCTCTTAAACAAACGAATATTATCAAAAAATTAAAGCGTACTTCCCTGATCAAACAAAATGATTCACTTAATGATGAATGTACATCTATATTATATAGTAAACTTGAATCGTTTTGAATTGTTTTGAATCGTTTCTTCTAATTAGGGTTTGCTAGATTAGACAGAAGTGCATTAATCTGTAGTCTGTAGTTTGCATTTTGAGATTTTGTTTTCAAACAAAACTTAACTGAAAATATCTATCAACTTCGTTAAAAAAAATTTTAGATAAATAGATATTTTTTACAATTAAACTATTTTCAGAGAACTGAATTTTTTTTAATGTCATGAATTAGGGGAAGGGGGGGGGCAAAACTTGGTACTTGAGGAAATAATAAGTTTTTAGGGACTCAAATACGTTACATGTTTTTTTTTATATCCAAAGTGAATAGAAAAAATTTTCAGCTGCCGTTAAAAAAAAAATTTTTATTTTTTGCGGACAAAATGGGTTACTCTCTAAAAAAAGTGAAAAAAAAAATTTCTGGAAATGAAATAAATTTGATTCAAGTAAATTTTCTTATAAGTAATTTACATAAAGAAAAATTACATTTTACATAATTATTGAATGCAAAGGAAAAAAAATTTTTATTAGTTTTTATCGTAAAACAAAAGTCATCGATATTTTTTGAAACTCAATTTTTGAAGAAGTTTAGCAAAAAAAAAAATAAAATCCAAAATTATGCTCAATTATATTTACAAAAGTAATTTTAGAATTTTTAAAAAACAAACTTTTATTAGAGAATTTTGTATCCCATTTTCCCCACCCCTTATGCCCCGTTTTGCCCTTCGCTCTCTCATAATTAGAAGTTTTTTGAAAAAATGTTTTTTAGTATTCTCGTATAGCTCGAATCATATTTATTTGATTTTATTCCATTCTACTTTATATTGCACGAGAAATACTCGGGAGAAGGGATAAAGTAAGCTTATGTGTGAATATTTTATCCGGGACAGGGATTTT
Source organism: Microplitis deprimator (assembly GCA_964016945.1). Taxonomy (NCBI): domain Eukaryota; kingdom Metazoa; phylum Arthropoda; class Insecta; order Hymenoptera; family Braconidae; genus Microplitis; species Microplitis deprimator. The sequence continues at coordinate 17,789,153 of OZ024709.1, read as the reverse complement.
GGCATCGAAAAAAAAATTATTCAGGTCAGTGATATTTTAAAATATAACTACCAATAGTCTGTCTGATTTTATAAATTTAATTTATTTGACACCGTAAGATCGACTGAAGAGTACGACACCCATCTAAAGTCTACAAATCAATGACATTTTCACTCGAAGATTTTACAAGATGTCATCTGCTAGGTACTTGCACTAGGTTGTTGTGTAATTACGTTTACTTGTAATTATTGAATTCATAATTTATAAATTTTTTATCTTTTTTCATTCACTAAAAAAATGATTATTTTAGATAAACCAAATTTGTTCTGTAAAGGGATGACCGAGTAACAGCACAGCAAGATATATGAGGGAATAATAAATTTTTATGGCTTTTGAGGACCGAATACAATTTATTTTTATTTATGTCTAATAAATCTGTCATCTTTTGCTATAATTTTGATAAAAAACATTTTTTTTCGCTTATGCGATGACCCAAAAAAATGAAAAATAAATTTTTTGTTTCATAATTTTTTTTTAATTTTAATTATTGTTCATGTTTTCATTCAATTTATACTTAACAAATCTATAATAATTTATAAATATTTATATTACAAAAAAATATTTTTCTTGAGTAAGGTGCAATTTTTTTTCAATTTATTAAATTTTGAAGTGGCCTGTTTTACCCTGAGTACTTTATATCGCTTAAGTATTCATAATAATCGCAAAATAAATTAAAAATTATTTACGAAAACAAAATTTTTGAAAGTTACCATTGTGCCCCAGTTACCCCTACATTTTATGATTAATGATTTAAATTATATAATTTAATGATAGCCATATTTTCTCTTCAAAAACTTGCTGTTCAGTGTTTTTGATCAGGTTAACATCAAATCTACGTCAAATTCTGCTGTTCTAAGTTTTAATTGTAATCTAAGTACAACATGAACTACAAATTGACGTAAATTTACAGCCGTAATAGGAATGCAAGTTTACTCAAAAATTTGCCTTCGAGTTGCGAAAAAAACTGGAAGATCAAAAATTAATTTCAATCTGACAGAAAATTGCGAGACAAAATTCGAATAAGCAAAATTTTACTTCCAAATTGATTACAAGTTACTGTCAACTATTTGCAGCATCAAGTTTTTGCAGTCGACTTGACATCTTATTTCGGTTGTAGATTTCAGTGTCAACTTGCCATCTAAATGACTATCAGGGTCATTAAATAAAACATATCCCCTGACAGCAAGACTTTCTGGTCAGAAAGTTGGTGTCAATTAGTTGCGATCAAGTTGACGACAACTTTCAGCTTTTGTAACTGTTGACTACAAGTTGTTACCAACTTTTCCAGAAAGTTAGCGACAATCTACTGCTGCAAATTGTCATCAATTTTCTACGAAAATTGAAGGCAAATTTCCGTCAACTAATGGGATGCCAACTTTTGTCACCAACTTTCTCAGAAAGTTGGTGACCGGTTGCCGTTAACTTATGGAAATGACACTTTTTTCGGTCAACTTGACAACAAGTTGCTGCAGTAGGTTGTCGCTAGCTTGCTGCCAGCTCCGGTATCAGGGTCTCTAATTTACTATTCTCAGATTTTATAAAATATTATCATATTGACATCTCATATATTTACTTTACCACCAGTATACAAATAATTAGCAGTAGATACTGACTCTGTATCAGCCGGTATTATCGAAACCCCACATCTCACATCTTGTTACAGTATCACGACATGTTCTACGTACGATACTTCTGGAAGCAGGCGTTCAACATTTTTTTTTTTTACTTTAAAGTCTATATATAAAATCTCTTGTCTTATGATATTTGCAAGTAAAATATTAACAGACGTCTTGATCACAGGTGACTGCGCAAATTGATTCGCTAATCTCTACCAGTTCATGTTGATTAATGTACAAAGAAATAAACTGGACATGATTTTATTGTTATAATTTATAATATCATTCAACAGATTTAATAGCGTAATTTAATGCTTTATTCACATCTAATTTCATTAACTTTTTACGTAAATGAAATAATTTCTCGAGTGACACAAAAAAAACTTGTTGGTTATTTGTTGAATTTAAGTTAACAATTGGTGCCATTTGATATCAAATTGTTGCCTTAAATTTAACCTTTTTTTTGAGCCGCTTGTGTTCTAATTTTGATTACAAAATCATGTAATATTTACTAAATATATATTTTTCCTGTTACGCTAACCATTAATTTTTATTTATTTTTTTCTTCCCTTTCTTCCTTATGAAAGAAAGAAAAAAAAAGTTATTGGTTTCAGTCTAATTTTGGAACTTAAGTATTCACTTCAAGTCAGCGTTGCGAGACTTACGAAATAATTTACGTCTATTTTTTAGTAGATTTTTGTGGAATTTATTGTTTTTGTGTTTTGCAATGTTTAGTAAATAAAGAAATAAATTTTGAAGAGCTTCAAAGTTAAAAGGTATCATTAAATTTCAGGATTGGCCCGCATGATCATATTTTAACTTTTTTTATAATCTGTTAGTTGTTTGTATATTTTTTTCCTGTCAAAGTTCCACTTTTTTCAGCAATTTCCTCATTTATATTTACAATGTCTTTATTTAGCACTTGGAATCATACCAACAAAAGAATTTGCGCAATAGACACAACAAGTTGCTGCTGATTTCAGCCTCCCATTGCAACTAAAAAATATATGAGTGTATTTGATGTGACACTTCAAGGATCATCATCATAAACACACATAACTGCCGCATAAATAAATTCTAGCAATTTTCCTAAAATATGTACGACCAATTTCTGTTTTGAAATTATTTTTAATTAATTTAATATATGACAACATTTCTCATGAATATGTAGTAAATTAAATTATAATTTTAATCTTAAAGTGAAACTTTAATTTAATTTATATGCCTCTAGTGCCATAACAAAGTGACAGTGACAGTTTTGCCGCATTCTGACGCACACTTTTGCGTACTGTCTCAACAAATATAAAAATAATGTAGCTGTTTTACACCACCTCTGTTCTTTTTACCAGGATATCAATATATATACATATACGAAAAAATCGATGCAAGTCCACGCTATCCCGGTGTTAAATTTAACCCCGAAAACGGTGATAAAATTTTTCCCGGTGGTGAAAAAAAAGTAGTTTTTCCTGATACCAGCATCGAAACTTAGTTTCAGTGTCTCTACAGTCCGTCGAAACGAGCTAATTTCAAACCGATGCTGCAAACAACTGCTACACTGATAAAAAAGTTGACTTGATTTAAGAGCGAAAATTTTGAACCAAGAATTCCATTTTGAAGAAAATGATTTTCCTGAGTCAAGAGAAAAAATTCTTGAACCAAGAGAAATTTACTTGACCCAAGAATAATTTCTTGGCTCAAGAAGTTTTTCTCTTGACTCAAGAAAATCATTTTCTTCAAAATGGAATTCTTGGTTCAAGATTTTTTCTCTTGAATCAAGTCAACTTTTTTATCAGTGTAGCGAATTCGTAATTCACAAATACCTTCATACATGCGTGTTTCTTCCCTTGGGAAGAGACACAATTGTTCCTGCCCGGTGTTAATTATATTTAATGTTCATTTGCAGCCTTATTACTCTCATTTGTTTGTTTGTCATTTCAGTTTACTGATTTCATTTTTTAACTGACAGTTTTAATTGACCAAATAAAATTACTAAAAAATGAATGAAAATAATATTTTTTTCTTATTTACTATTTAATAAGTGACAGTAACTCACAGATTTCTCATACTCTAACAGTTCTCCGCATTAATGGCTTGAAATTAACTTTTTTCTTACTGGCTGCTGACACTGGAACGTGAAGTTCCGATGCAGGTAATCATGAAAAATATGGTTTGTGACTCCGGATAAAACACGATTTCAGACTGCGGGTGATGTCAGCCAACTTCACCCTATACTAGTCTGAAATTGTCTTGTTTCATCCCTCGTCACACAATATACTATTATTTTTGAAGTATCAGAAGTCGAATTGTATTTGAAATGCGAACAAAAAAAATTTTTACTGGATCAAAAATTAATGATACGACAAATTTGTCAATTTATGGATAAATTCAACGAATATTTGTCCAGAATAACATGTTGATGTTATTGTATAAAATATGAGAAGATTTTTATGGCTACTGTTTCTTTGCAAACTGAATCAGCGAAAAAAATAAAATTAAATAAAATTATCAACAGTTAACTTATCATCCGAAAATCAGTTATTGCTTCATGAACAACATCAGAGTTATAATACAAATTATTGTATTTTTGTTGCTATAGGTAATAAAATTGATTTTATCTCAATTAACGATAATCTCGTGATTTTAACGAAATATTATTATTATTATTTTTTTGTTTCATTGATCTCAATAAAGGGGAGGGGGAGGCAAAACGGAGTACTCAAGGAAATACTAAATTTTTTGGGACTTCAATACATTAAATTTTTTTTTATAAAATGTTGGGGGTAACCCCCCCCCCCCCCTACTTATATTCAGACCCTTAAATTCCGATAGGAGTTTATTTACTCCGCATGTACAGGGTATATATATCTATATATATTTATAATACGTGCAGTACTCATACATATATGATTTAAACAAATGGAATCTGAAAATTGCACAGTTCAAAAAAATTTTTATAGAATTTTATTTCCATTCAATAATTAATTAAATTGTTACTTATAAATTTAATCAGACCGCATACTTGTAATTCCATGATCCTCTCGCAGTATTTTTAATTAACTTTTAATAATGAATAAAATTTAATTAAAAAATTTTTATTCTTTACTTTTTCTGTTTACATATCATAATTACAATTCGTAATCATAATAGATCGCTTTAGAGACTTTTAATAAATTAGTTTGATTACTTAATCAAGAATTAATGAAAAATTTTTAATTACATTAAATAAATATTTACTTTACTGTCGACTGATTTTTTTTAAATTTCCTTATTGACTTCCGGAAAAAACTATTACTAGAACGAACATGAAATTATTTTTAAAAAATTTTCTGATTAATCAACTGATAGCAAATTCTGCTGTTAATCAGTAGGTATTGCAGTAACTCTAGTATATATATCTATATGTATATATATAAGGACATACACACGACTGTGAATGTATTTGATCTCGATGATCCACAATTGGTGTAGTATGAGAGCCATTACGACGGCGCGATCGTTGCCACTCGTTTAAAAGTCGGCGGCAGTTGTGATCCGACTACTGAATCACTTCGTCCTGACGCGTCCTACCGTCAACTTACTTCACTTAATATCTCGTATCATTATTTATTTATAGTAAAAAGCATTACAACACGTGACAATAACTGTGACTATTTATCATTTTATGTAATGTAGTGTGACATAAAAATATCAAATCGATAAATTGTTCTGTAATATAAATAAATTACATGATTATTTAGTGTTTTAATAAAACTATTTATTTTTATTACGTAACAAGAAAATATTATCGTGTTTATTTTATTATATTTTCATAATTCAATGCCATATATATATTTTAAATTCAATCATCAGTAATTTTATAAATTACTTTTTTTTTCAAGGACAGAGTTAATGAAAAAAAATATGTATTAAAAAAAAAAAAAAAAACTATAAGATATTAAAAATTTAAAGGAATTGAAATTAACTCAAGTGTGTGAATAAATAAATTAAATATAAAAACTTACGAACAGTAAATTTGAAAAAAATAATTTTGTAAATAAAAAAAAAAAAAAAATGAGAAATTATTTTTAAAAATACTTTTGTTAAAAATATACTTAGGAATCAATGGTCACTTTGTTCCTGTGCAAAAAAACTTTGACAGATATGAAACCTGATAAGATGAAAGGACATGAAACAGAGTGTTTTCTAAAGACATTTTTATAGACAATTTTTTTTTTTTTTTTTTTAATGATACTTTTATCACAAGTATTTACATTAAAATTAAAATGCAATATTGTGTAATTCTATTTAGTAAATTTAATTACTAAAATTAATGTAAATCTTAAAGCCGCAAAATTTGAGCCAAGTTTAATTTCCTGGTGAAGTGTATTACAAATATCGACACACAAAGCTTAAACAAAGTTAGTCAGAGATAGTTTACCAGATGCGGTTGTGTATTTATTACTGTTGAGAATAAACTTTGTTAAGTTTAAGATGTCCGTTTGCTGAGCGTATTAATCAAGACTTAGTTTGTTTGTTTTTCAATCAACTCTTGTTTATTAATTATTTATTTTACTTTAGCTGCTTATTAAATAAAAAAACCAATTATTTATTTTATATGATTTTATGTTTTATTTATCTTCAATTAATTTATAACTTGTAATTATTTCGTAACTGCACTGTAAAAAAACCGGTGTAAGTTCTAGTGATAAATTAACCGGTTGGTGTTAAGCGGTGTGAAAAAAAAGTATTTTTGTTTTTGAAATATCAGCCGAATTGTATTTCGTATCCAAAAAAAATTTTTTGTCGTTTCAAAAATTAATGATACGGCAAATTTACCAATTTATCGATAAATCCAAAGGATATTTGCTCACAATGACATCTTAATGTTATTGTATAAAATATGGAGAGATTTTTATCACTCAAGTTTCTTTGCAAACTAAATCAGCGAAAAAAATTTTTTAAAATTATCAATAATTAATTTATCATCCGAAAATCAGTTATTACTTTATGAAATAAATCAGAGTCAAAATAAAAATAAATATGATATAGTTCCAAAATATTTAATTTGATAAATGATCAAAAATTTCTGATACTGTATTGAACTGACGTCTAATAGTTTTTGGATTATTTTTCAAAAGGATAAATTATAAAAAAAAAGTATTTAGAAAAATTACACCTATAGATTTTTGAATTTTCTACATGTGCATATTTTTATTTTTTTTTTTTTTTCTGTAACTGAGTTGAAAAAAATATCCGAAAATTGTTATCTGTCAATGTCAGGATTATAAAAATTTATGCAATTTGTTCAGTTTAATAAGAGTGACATTTTCGTAATTTGAATGAAGTATTATTATTTTTTTTCTGTTCTGTAGATCTTAAAAAAATTACACTCACACTCTCCGATCGGATTTAATTTATTCCTTATGTACACTGCTTTAACACCGGTCGGATAACACCGCTACGGTGTGAGTTCATTTTAGCACCGCTTTTTTTACAGTGTAATTAAATTTTTTTTTAATATATATGTATATTTTTTTTCATTCATTTTATTTGATTTATGATATTCCGTGAAAGCTGCTCTACTTCTATAAGACCACTGTGTTGTTTGGCAGAGCATTGTATGCTAAATAAAGATCAAAATCAATCCTCATCATAATTTATCAATGCCACACAAATAGCTTTTTATGACGCACAGTTAAACTAACATATCGAAAAGTTATATAATAAATATTTTCAGTTCAAATCGTATTTTATTTGAATTCCAATATAATTTTATTAAAAGAAGAGATAATTAAATTTACAATAATGAATAGTGGTATAGATTTTCATATTGATAATTTACAATAGAGTATTCAATATATATATATATATTAATATTGTTGATTAAAAAAAAAGTATTTGATAATGAATTTCTTGAAGAATGACACAATACTGTACTTATTGGGATTAAATTTAATCCCGAAGCTTCAATATAACTTAATTAGCAGTTAAAGACTTAGTTGAGGTTTCATTAATAAATTTTGGATGACGTTACATTAAAGTAAAAGAGTAATGTTGGAAGAAATGGATGGATTTAAAAATAAAAATATTTCTCGTTTGTGGGAAATTAGTAACATAAATACGACAAATTGCACATCGACGATGGATCCAAATTGTGATGGATATAATTCAAGTGCAGAACTTAATGATAGTATGGTGAAAGTTGTGGTGCCTGTATTTTTTGGTCTAATTGGTTTCCTTGGACTCGTTGGTAATTCACTTGTTGTAGTTGTTGTTGCATTGAATCCTGGAATGAGATCGACTACTAATATTTTGATTATTAATTTGGCTGTTGCTGATTTACTATTTGTTATATTTTGTATACCATTTACTGCTACGGATTACGTTCTTCTATACTGGCCATTTGGTGACACTTGGTGCAAAATTGTTCAGTATCTTATTATTGTCACGGTATGTGCCAGTGTCTACACCCTGGTTTTGATGAGTCTTGACAGGTGAGTTTTATTTCTTTACCCATGTAAAAAAAGTTTGTTCCAAAAATTTTCCAAACAAGTTCATGACGGTAATCTTTGAATTTTAAAACGATTCCAAACTTTGAGTTGACCATTGGAAATTTGAAAAAATTCAAGAGTAGAAAAATTTTCAATCTCCAGATTTCTTTTTTGAAATGATACTGAAGTTAGACGACCTCTAATAATTTTTTGATTTTTTTTTAGATGATAAATTATGAAAAAAAAATATTTCAAAAAATTGCATCTATAGTTTTTTACATTTTCTACATGTGCTTATTTTTAGTTTTTGTTTTTTTGTAATTGATTTGTTGAAAAAAAAATCCAAAAACTTAATTGTTTGTTAACTTCAGGATCATTTTCCGAAAAGTTCTTAGAAAAAGTCAAAAAACATTCATAGTTGGTTTTAAGTCTTTTTTTTTTTTTTTTTAATATTTTTCAAACCAGAAAATTTTTCGTCGAATTATTTTTGCTTAAATAATTCAGAAATTTTTTTTAAACAATATTCAGTTTATTATTTTTACTTTCGAATGTTTTCAAATTTTCAAAAATGATTCACTCAAAGTTTAGAATTGTTTGAAATTTGGAAGTTCACGATTGAGAATTTTTTTATAACGAATTTTTTTTTACACGGGTATATTTCTTACTTATAATTTAAGATAAGTATCAAATTTTTATTTAAAGTAAATTATGATTTTGTGTAAAAAAAAAAAAAAAGAAATTAATCATTCATAAATTCCAATCATTTGTGGTTCTGAATGGGAATTTTCAATGCAATCGCTCTATATAACTCTGGTATTTATAACAATACTCGCCATTTATTATTTGTACGAACACCAAATAATAATTTTACTCCGATTCATTTGCTATTGATATTTTTTGTTACAATTATAAAGCCACAAGAACGTGATAGTACATGAATTTTTTATTACATTTGACGATCGAATGTATTTATGACGCTAACAATATATTGCGGATGTATATCTGTCGAAAGTGAAATTAATGACTAGTGAATTCAAACTGAAAATAAAAAAAAAAAAATACTTTTCTTCCGTATTATTTAAAAATGCGTGGCAAAGTTAGAAAAACACCAAATGATATTTTACGCAATAACAATAATGGTATTTATAATAAGTAAAAATAAAGCTTATTTTATTTGAGAAAATTTCATAGAGTTCCTGTGGAATAAAAGTTGTAGAAAAACAGTTAAAGTAAAACTATTTATAATTCTTTAAAAGATAAATAAAAAAATTGCCAACATAAATCTTTAAAAGCTTTCGAGAGAGAGAACTATTTTCTTACTGTAAATTATTGACTTCTTTGTGTATTTTTATTCTATAACTTAAAAAATAATTAATAATGGCATTGGCTCTATATAACCGAAAAAAATAAATGAGATTTACACAGATTTCTTTTTTAACTTTTTTAGATATATATAGATCTTTAAAGATCAAAATTAAATGAATAAACTGTAAGCATAAAAAATTACATTAAAAAAAAATTGATCGAATTGAAGTAGAGTAGATCTTGAAGCCCGGGTAAAAAATTTCAAGCCAAAAAAATGATAAAATTTTTTTTTAGCCAAAAAATGGCTGACAAAAGTTCCATGCCCAGGTAAACTTAATTTATCAGCAAAATTTAAGCCAATTTTCGGCCAATTTATTACACGGAAAAAATAGGCGTTGCAACAGGACAAAATTCTGTTGCAGCGACAGGATTTTTCTTGTGGAATCAAAAGAATGAGGAACAAGTTTCTTGTACCATTTTTTTTTGTCAGTATAGTAAAATTTCAAAATTTGAAAAAAATTCAAATTCTGGATGTGTCCTGTTGCTTCCACACGACTGTATCCTGTTGCAGCGGCTATTTTTTCCGTGTAGGACTAATAAAATTTCGGCGTATTTTCAACCGAATATATGCCTTTTTGAATAAAATTCTACGGTTTCGACGTGATTTTTGTCAAATTTAGCTTTTTTAGCCTATTTCAGGCCAAATATTTTTATGTACCTAAAGATCGGAACGTTTTTCGCACAACGAAAATGAAAAAATGTATGAAATTCTACTGCTGAAGGGTGACTTGAGGGGTAATTGGGGGTGGCTGCAATTTTCGGCTAACATACTAGCGCCTATTCGAAACATTGCAGAAATCTAGATCCAGTAGATTTTTTATTTTTCATTTTGTTTTTTTATTTTCGTTCCACAAAAAACGTTCCGATCTTCAGGTACATATATTTTTGCCCAAGTAGATTAAAAAAATTTAGATGTATTTTTAATTTTATCTATTTTTTCTCGAGAACTTTAAAATAAAATATTAAATGCAATTGTATAAATTTTTCGTAGTATTTATAATAATAATCGTAAAGAAAGGTTGATGTTTTATAAAAAAAAAAATTTTATTTAATACGATTTACGATAATTATAAAGCACTTTATAATTTATGCAACAAAAAGTTTCCGTAAAATACTTAACACCTCCTGAGGCATCAATTAGACTCTTGAATAAGTACCGCGAAATTACATCCATTATAATTTTTTAAACGACTCATTTAAATAAAAGTGCTTATTATTATATACTGGTCAAATAATTTTCAGAGAGCTGTAATATTACAGAATAAAATAATGATGTCAAAATTTCGAGTGGTAACAATTAAACATAATTTTAATTACATTATTGACTGTAATAATTCTGTTTCAGAGATAGAAATAATTTATTGTTAAATTCCTCAAATTTTATTCATGAAATTGATGCGATGCATAATACCTTTGTGATGCTAATTAAATTATTGAAATTAAATTATATTTCATAATCAAAACACTATAATAGCTTTCATAAAATCATAATTATTATTTTAAAAATAATTTAATAAATTAAAACATAAGAGTTCCTTTAAAATTTCGTAACACGATAACTTAAAATTAAATTGAATTTTATCGTTTTAATGAGATCTATTTACTTATACACTAAAGGATATTGGAACCCAAGTATAATATTACATACATTTATTATCTTACCCCAAATTCTCATGATTCTTTCATGGATATAAATAATCACCTTACAGCAACACCATGTTTATTTTATCTTACCATACCATCCGTTGACAGTAAATATATAAAAAATCTATAATATATAATCGTGATAAAAACAAATAGTAAATTACATTTTTTTTTTATCAACAGACCGCTTGAGAGTTCGCACGTGTAAACTATCAAACTATAACAATCGGGGAGAATAAACTTGACACCCTCGTATAAGTTGTCAGAACATACTTAAAGTAGATCATCTCGTATAATAATAAATAAACTTTTTGTTTTGCACAAGGTATCTGGCAGTTGTACATCCAATAGCTTCTATGACTGTGAGAACAGAAAACCACGCCTTCTTGGCGATTTGTCTCGCGTGGTTAATTATTCTAACTGCGTCTATTCCAGTGCTTATTATCCACGGTGAGGTGAGTAAATTTATAATATTATTTATGAAAACTTTTGGATGTATATATTCATAGAATGTGTATTAACTACACGGAGAGAAAAAAATTTTAATATTCACTATCGCAGCGTAATATCTACTATTGTGTTAATGTAATAAAATCTAATATGTGAATATGGTAGGCTCTCCTATGCTATATAATAGTTACCATCTCACATGATAGGGATCAACATACGTATTATAATTATTAATAAATTAAGATAGAGTTAAAAGTTTTGCTATTGTAATAATTACGATTCGGACATAGTAGAAGCTACGATATTTTTCTCTGCGTGTAGACTAATTATCATTTTTATTGTTACTACACTGTAAAAAGAGCGGTGTTAAAATGAACTCACACCAGTGTGGAGGTGCTACTTAGTGGTGTTATTTAGCCGGTATTAAAACGGTGTACATAAGGAGTAAAATGACTCCGATCGGGGTATGTGTCCTGGTCAAAAAAGTAACTTCAATCTGACTTTTTTGACTAAAATTTAAGTCAACTACGCCGAAACTACACGAAAAAAAGAAATAGGAATGGTTACTGTGCTACACAATAATGATCATAAAGTATGGAGAAACTGATCTTAGTATATTACAAGATCTCTTTATAATAGGGGTGAGTAGTTTTCACATACGACTGAGTACGATTCAACATAGTAACTATTACTATGTTACACATTATGTCGAAAACACGACTGGTTATCTTGTTCACATTCACCGTTCGCTTTCCAGATAATACAGGTCCCTTTCAGAAGTAGATGTATTACTATATAAAATAGGTGTACATAGAAACCATTCCTGTGATGGGCAGGAATTGTTATTTTCAGTCACATGTCTAACTACTGTTTAGCGGGAACTAATTTTGTCAACAGTAGTTAGACATGTGACTGAAAATAACAATTTCTGCCCATCACAGGAATGGTTTCTATGTTGAACAACAAAGGAACATCCGGGGAGTCTTTCGCATCCTCACCCAGTGCCTATACCTATTTTATATAGTAACATATCTACTTCTGAAAGGAACCTGTGTCATCTGGTAAGCGAACGGTGAATGTGAACAAGATAACCAGTCGTGTTTTCGACAATGTGTAACATAGTAATAGTTACTATGTTGAATCGTACTCAGTCGTATGTAAAAACTACTCACCCCTATTATAAAGAGATCTAGTAATATGCTAAGATCAGTTTCTACATACTTTATGATCATTATTGTGTAGCACAGTAACAATTCCTATCTATTTTTTCCGTGTAGGTCGAATTCGAATTTTTTGACATATAGATACTAATTAGGTCAAATGAACCAAAGGTAAGTCGAAAACGAAGAGCAAAAACATTTGATTTTGACTTGCGTTGGGTTAACGACCTACTCAGTATCCATTTAAGTCAAAAAAGTCGAATTCGGCTTAATTTTGGCTTAAATGGCTTTAATTTTAGTCAAAGAAACCAAACTTAAGTTATTTTTTAAAGTCAATGGGTATCAAAAAAAATTTTATTGCCTGAAAAATAAAAAGTGTCACTTTTATTGAATAGAACAACATGTATACATTTTTTATCACTTATTTAATTAAATATTTAGGAACAATGTTATGATTATTTTCAATATAACTGATGTTTTTCTTAAGATAATATTTAACTTATTTCATAACTGATTTAAAGATGACAAATTAATCTTTGATAATTTTATTTTTTCTGCTGATTTAGTTTGCAAAGAGACTTTAATTATGAAAATCTTCCCATATTTTATATAATAACATTAAAATGTCATTGTGGAAAAATATCCTTTGGATTCATCCATAAATTGATAAAATTCTCGTATCATTAATTTTTGAAACAATCAAAACTTTTTTTTTGTATTTGAAATACAATTCGACTTCTGAAACGTCAAAAATAAAACTACTTTTAATTTTAACACAGGAAAAAATTTTAACACCGTTTTTGGGGTTGAATTTAACACCAGAATAGTGTCATCTTACACCGATTGTTTTTTACAGTGTTATTATTATTTTTGTAATTAATCAAATATATCCAAAAGTTCTTATAATTACGTAAAAAAAGTTCACGGAACTCCGTAGCTCATGTCTGCAGATTTATCCATCATTACAGCGACCAGGTGATAAATTAAATCAAATGTTTTGTCGAATTCGCCTCGACGACTGGGTGGTTTTCCAAGTTACATTTTTTTTATTGAGCTACGTGATCCCTCTAACTCTCATATGTGGTCTCTACATATGCATGCTAGTAAGGCTGTGGCGAGGAGCACGTACGAGTGCTGAAAGTCGACGTGGTAGAAGGAGAGTTACTCGGCTTGTAATTGTTGTGGTCGGAGTTTTTGCTTTTTGTTGGTGTCCTCTTCAGGTCAGTAATTTAGTTTATTATATTTTGTTCTTTTTCATTTGCTGTTATTAGATTATTTCTTTCCCAAGTTATTGAAATATCATATTGTAAGTAATAAATAAAATTTTTATTTGTTACAGTTAATATTAGTCGCAAAATCATTAAACTTTTATCCTCTAACAACGACGTCGGTAATGATTCAAATAGCAAGTCATGTATTGGCATATATGAATAGCTGTGTAAATCCAATTTTGTATGCTTTCTTAAGTGAAAACTTTCGTAAAGCCTTTAGAAAAATAATTTACTGTAGGCCAAGATATAATCCCCAAGGTCTTGGTCCTCCTACTAAAACTACAAGGGCTGCTAGTAGTGGCGATATTCTTTAGGTAAGAAATATATATATTTTTTAACAAACTATTCTTTATATACTTTTTTATTCTCTAAAAGTGTCAACAAGTGCCGGAAGAACTTACTACTATACTAAATTTATTTCAATATATATATAGGGATGTTTAAATCATGAAAACTATCATATAACAAAATCTTGTTGAATTGTTTTGAAGAGAAAAAGTAGTTCTGTAAATAAATAAATAAAAAAAAAAAAAAAAAAAAAACAAGTCACTGTATTTCAGCAGACTTTTCCGCATCATTAAGAAACTCCCAAGCTTGTTCTATTCTGAGATAATAGTATTAAAAAACGTGTTAACTCAAGCACGTTATTTGACTTGTTTATTTTTTTTTTTTTTATTTGACGAATTTTTAATTGAATTAATATTATTATCAACTATAGTTCGCAAATGAAATATGCACTGTAAAAAATCGGGAGTGAATACGGACTTTATTTTGATCCGAATTTACTCCGTTACTTGGAGTTCCGGAGTTTTGGAATAAAATCACTTTGCATGCGGATCGAATAGGGATTTTTTCATGGGCGATTTCGGAGTGACACGGATTTTATTTCAATCCGCATTCACTCCGGTCCAGAGTTTTAATACATAAATAAATTTATATTTAATAGAAACAGCTGTTAATTAGAAGCATAATTATTTCAATAAATAATTCATTCAGATATTGATAATTGAACTTAAAATATTATGTTTTTGATTTATAAAATGTTTTAGTAACTCACTAAATTATAATTTCATATATATAATACATAGTGAAAATATTTAAGTATTTAATTGCTACAGCGACACAGTTTTTATGGGAATATTTTATATTTCGGTACAATATGAAATGTTATCTGGTGGTATGGTTGATGTAAGTCATACGACAGTTTGTGAATCAGTGGAATTATATTTGTTCAAGTTTTGTTAAAAACTGCTTATAATTTTTAAAAATTATTTCGCGTGAATGTATGGAAAGGCAGCTCGTAATTATTTCCATACTCAGTATAAATTTCAAAATATCAAAGACCTAAGCTCACTATGTATTAGTATTTTTTTTTATAATTATTATTTTCCGAAACTCCCCTTCAGAGTGAAATTCACTATGAGGGAATTAAATAAATAAAAAATCATCCACTCCGCGTTCACTCCGCAATTTTTTTACAGTGTAAATATATATACGTATTTATCTTAGTAAAACTTAAAAATATTTATCGACATCATTTAGAAAATAAATTTCCAGCCAATTAATTTGCAAAAGATTATTTTAATTGGTTTTGTTTTTATCCATGCAAATAAGAAAGTAATTTAAAATAATAATAAAATAGAACAATCCAATGAGATTTATCTATTGTATTTAAGAGTAGGGCGTAAATTACAAGTAATATAACGGGTATCCTTTTCTCTGATCACTAAAACGACAGATGATAGAAAAGATAGGAGGGTCGAAATAAGAAATGACTCGGTTCGTATATTGTAATCGTCTGATTGAAGAGTACAGTCTGAGTGGCATTGTTACGAAATTTTATGGCATATAGAGGTAGAAAAAAAGGGAAGAAATAATAGAGGAAAAACGTGTTGGTTTATAAATAGTTTCGATGTATATATATATATATATATTTTTTTTTTTTTTTCATCATCAAGGAAATGTATTACGATCAATACTTTGAAAGTAAATTAATTTTCGTAATACCTAGTGTAATAAAACAGAAAAATATCAACTGCTTTATGATGCAATCAGATTTATTTTTAGTACATCGGTCGTTATTCGATAAATTTTATTTTTCTCAATTCAACGATCATGAGTCATATAATAAATCACTTATGATAATTCTTAAACGTTTATCATTATATTTGCATTGTAAAAAATTTTTAGTGTGAAAATGGTCACTGTAAAAAGAGCGGTGATAAAAAAGGAATCAATTTAACACCGCGAGGTGTTAAAATGAAATAACACTGGTGCAAGCGGTGTAATTTGGCAGTGTTAAAATACCGGTGTTAAATTGGTGTGATGGCGGAGTAATACCGGTGTAATACCAGAGTAAACTGCGTCCGTTTAGAGTATTAATTTTCAAAAGCTTATAAAACACAAAAAATTTCAGTTTTTTTATGGAAATTAATAAAAAATACTACTTATTAACAAGTATAAAATATTAAATGAACTGAACTATTAGATACAGTATTATATATTATTCAATTATTTTTAATTACCAATTTTATATTATATTATTCTTACATTATAGTACATCGATACTGCCATTCTAATATGCCCTATCCCACAAAATTTGACATTTTCACTTTTTTTTGAAAAATGGAATCATTGTAACAATGTGCAGCTTATGTAAAAATTTTAGAGTTCAAATTGTTTATTTAGTATTTTTAAATAAATATCCTAATATGTCGTATCCCACATTCGTATAGGTTTAGTCACGCTTAACATTTTTAATTTTAAGTTAATTTTAAGGAAGCAATTAACGACATGAGTAAGAAGGTAATGATGCATAATTTTTTACTCTTCTTACAGCATATAACTCAAAATTGTTTATTCACTACGAGTGCCTGTATTTTATGAAAACATGAAAATAATTTGTAGGTTATACCAATATAAACATAATACAAATAATTTTTCTTTGCCGAGCGCGAAACGTTTTTATCGTCTCCTGAAAAATTTCCCAAATGTGGGATAGGGCATATTAGAATGGCAGTATCGACATTTCGTTATTCATAATATTAAATGTTTAGGAACGATATAATAATTATTTTCACCGTAACCCCGATGTTTTTCATAAGATAAAACATGTTTCAAAAATAATAATTTAACAATTTGATAAATAGATTCTTTACTTTTAACAATTTCGTTTGCACACAGCTTTGAATCATGCATCAAACTGTATCCGCAAACTTTAGACACTATCATTAAATTATCATCATTGATGAAAATTTTTTGGATCTCACCATAAACTGGTAAATCTGATTTATCATGAATATTCAAAAGAATAAAATGTTTTTTTGTATTTAAAGTAAAATTCAATTTCTGATATTGCATAAACCGCCTGGACTTGGCTCGGTTTTTTTTTACAATGTAGGTTACAGCACTAGTATATCATTATTATTGATGTTGATTATTTTGAAAGACGAATGAAATTCCTAGTGTTAAAATAATCGAGAGTTTCAAATAAATAACTTATACATTTACACTATTGGTGGTGTTAACGTTCTAATCTACACGGTCTAAAATTTAACACCGTGCTTCGTGTAACTTTTACACCGGCAGTGTTGAAAATTTTAACACTAAATCATTCGCACCACACTGCGGACTAAAAATTTTTTACAGTTGTCATATTATTATTATTTGATTTTATATTTTTTCAAAGATAATTAACACCATGAGTTACTAATTAGTTTTCCAGCGCTAAGTAATTTACGAGCTAAAATTTTTCTCATTACGTATTTTGTGTGTTTAATAATTTTAAAAAATATAAATGACTATGAGTATTGATTGAGAACGTGAGTAAACAGTGACTCGAAATATGCTGGTGAAATTTACTGAAAAATAATTGGTACGATTTATCAAGATTTTATGTTAGCACACAAAAATAATGAATGAACTTTCCTTTTATATTTCTGGTTATTGAAAAAGTAAATTTTTTTTTACTTAAAACAAAAGTAACAACTTTTAATTACTGTATTTTTAATAATAAATTTAAAAAACATAATAATTTATTTTTAATTTCGCTTTATTAAATTTTGTTTTTTAAATTCATTCAGTGTCGGCAGACAATATACAGAAGTAATTACATTAAGCTTTTAAACAGAAATGTCATTTTTGCAATTAAATTTGAAAGTGCACTTTGATATTAAATTGGTGAAAAAAAGTAATTAGTTTTAATAACGTAGCAATTAACAATAAAATACATCGAAAAAATCGAAAAGATTTACGGAAGAATTAAATATGATGAACGGGAGGGTCAGACGAAATTGGGTTGCTTCGAAAATATATATTCTTTTGTCTCAAAAATGGCGCTCATTTTTCTCTAGATTACCCTTATTTTTTTTTTTTCTTAAATCTTTATATGTTGAAAAAAAAATGGAGTTGTCAGTCAAATCAGTTGGTCAGTTTTAAAAGACAATTTATTTTTTCCGTAAAATTTTTTTGTTTTTTATTTTATTTCTTCACAGAGAGAAATTTATGGTAATAATTACAATATATTATGGGAATGGTTCCCGTAACGCATGGTAACCGGTTTTTTTTGAAATATCGATTATAGGAACGGTACCCATATATATTATAGTAATCATTACTATAATATTATAGTAATCGTTACCATAACATTATGTTAATGGTTACAATAATATTATGGCAAAAGTTACCATATATTATGGTAACCATTACCATAATATTATAGTAACCATTACCATAACATTATTGTAACCATTACCATATATATTGTAACCATTACCATAATCATGTGGCTACGTTTACTGTAGTATAATGGGAATGATTACCATAATATTATGGGAATAGTTACCATAATATATAGGGTTTATTCCTATATGCGCTTAGGAACCGTTACAATATGGTTATAGGATTGGTTCCTGTTTGCTTAGGGAACTATTCCTATGAGTATGGTAATCATTACCATAATTCTTTCACATGCGATATGGGAACTGTTACTGTAATGATGGGAATCGTTCCCATACTTGTGGGAACTTTTCCCAGAAAGTATGAGCCTGTATCCCATAATTTCAAGTAATCATTACCATAACGGTATGGGATGATATTTAATAAACGTACTAGGAACGGTTACCTTAAATTTCTCTCCGTGTTGGTTATCAAATAAGAGATTTTTGGAATTAAAAAAATTTTTATTATATATATACTTAAAAAAAATCGATGCAAGTCCACGCTATCCCGGTGTTAAATTTAATCTCGAAAACGGTGTTAAAATAACACTGGTAGCGATGTTAAAATTTTTCCCGGTGTTAAAAAAAAAGTAGTTTTACTTTTGAAGTATCAGAAATCGAACTGTATTTCAAATAAAAAAAAAAATGTTTATTATTTCAAAAATTGATGATACGACAAATTTACCAATTTATGGATAAATCCAACGAATATTTGTCCACAGTAACATGTTGATGTTATTGTGTGAAATATAGGAAACAGACTTTTATGATTACAGTCTGTTGGCAAACTAAATCAGCGCGAAAAAAACAAATAAAATGATCAATGTTTAATGTATTATTTCTAATCTTATGAATAACATCAGAGTTATAATAAAAATAATTATAATATTGTCCGTAAATATTTTATTTAATAAATGATAAAAAATTTACGGAATTTGGTCAGTTTAATGAAAGTGACATTTCTTATTTTATAGACAATAAAATCTTTTTTATTTCAATTAACGATATATATATATATATATATATATATATATATTAACATCAATAGAATGGATACTGTAAAAAGAGCGGTGTTGACAATGGACTCAATTTAACACCGCGCGGTGTTAAAATGAAATAAAACCGCGTTTAATCGGTGTAAAAAAAAATTCCAGGTATAAAAACTAAAAAAAAAAAAAATGTATTACATATAAAGAGGTAAAAAAATTTAATAAATATTATCTGGAGAAAATGTCAAATTTGCAATGAACTTATTTAAATAATAATTTATGCTACACGTAATTTAATCAAAATTACACATTTTTACGCCCACCATATTTCAATCACCAATAATTTAATTAAATAATCAAAACACTTAAGTAAAAATATTTTATCACCGGGAAATTTTTTTAACTCCAGTGAAGAATATTTACACCAGCAGCGGTAAAATTTGAACACTTACACTGTCTTGACTTAGCTCGGTTTTTTTTTTACAGTGTAGTATTATGATCAAATAATAAATATTTTTTCAAAATTCGATTTATAAAAATAAATACCACATCAAACAGTTAGGAAATAAAGATAAGAAGATATAAAAGCCAAGGATTGGCCTACAAGACTTTGTCAAATAAATTGAGATATAAATCGTAATTCCTTGAAGATGATGTTAAGAAAAAAAAAAAATATATATATATATATATATATATATATATATATATATATATATATATATTGGCTTAAGGTAAACCATATCCTCTTTCTTTTTGATCAAATTCTATTTG
The DNA here is from genome assembly GCA_964016945.1 of Microplitis deprimator. Taxonomy (NCBI): domain Eukaryota; kingdom Metazoa; phylum Arthropoda; class Insecta; order Hymenoptera; family Braconidae; genus Microplitis; species Microplitis deprimator. Next base: position 17,768,657 of record OZ024709.1, on the reverse strand, counting down.
TTTTTTTATTTACTTTGAGCTATCACTTTTTATTTTGTTTGAGACCTTAACGAATATGCGAGTGTAAAATTTTAGATTGGTTTTCACATTTGCTGAAGACAAAGCAAACAAACATAATAAAGCGAAACTAGAGGCGAAAAGTTAAGCCAGAAACCAACATCACTAAAATTAAATTTACTATGGATAGATACGCAGGACCACAATTCGTCATATCTTGTTTATGTCGTCTCTTGTCTCTGTTATTTACTTTTATTATTTGATTCTCTCGTGAGTTAAAGTAACAATTCAAATATTTATTTAATTTAGATACTTTAAAGTTTATTAATTGAGTAACTTTCAAATTTTATTACTTTTAAATTCAATAACATACATTTCAAATGGTAATAAAAAAGTTTACTTTTAAAATAAAAAAGTAATTTAATATAAAAACTTGTCAGAATTCTTGATAAAGTGAAATCATTTACATTTAATTTGTTGAATTTTGGCTCCAAAAATATCTTTAATGTTTTTTTTATTGAAATATCGTTTTTTACTTATCGCATAATTTTAACCATTTGAGGGGAGAGGGGGCAATACGACTCTATTCCATAATGGCTCCCTTCCAAAATTTTTTTTATATCATTTTCATGTTTATAAGAGACTTAATAACCTACCAGTGCTTGGCCGGGGAAAGATGGACCCATGACAAAAAATTTTTTAATTTCACTTCTACGGATTTTTCTGTTTATCAAAAGTGAAATGTAAAAAAATATGAAAAGAAAATTACATGAGAAAAAAAGAAAAATGAAATAACGATTAGTTCTGATTATTTTTGTCACCAACCAAATGCTATCGTAAAGTGCAAATATCACGCAGAGTTGAAAGAAACAGAAAAAAAAAAGGAATAAAATGATAACAGATCTTCATGATAAGCTTAAAATTATCAGCACTTCAACTTTCATCCTTTGGCTTACGATATCCCACTTCGTAAAGCTCGTGATTCTACACGAACATTTAAACGAGAAGCGACAGACGTAATCTTGTAGGATTGGCTTTTTAGTTCTGCTCGTTTAACGCAGATTTTATTTTAACCTGTTAGTTGCATCAGAGTCATAAATTGTAAAAGTATATGTAAGTACCCATGTAAAAAAAGTTAGTTTAAGAAAAGTTTATGATAGTGAACTTTCAAATTTGAGATAATTTTGAACTTTGAGTTGAGTATTTTTGGAAGTTTAAAAAGATTCAAAAGTAGAAAAATTTGTAATCTCAAGATTTCGGTTTTGAAAAGTTCTTTCAGTAAATTTTTTAAGTCAAAATATGTTTGCTTAAATAATGCAAAAAAATGTTCCTAAAAAGTACACAGTTGAAAATTGTTTTTACTTTTGAATGTTTTCAGTTCCAAAAATGATCGAATCAAAATTCGGAATTGTCTCAAATTTGGAAGTTCACGATTATGACTTTTTTTGGAACATTTTTAAAACAAAAATTTTTTACACGAGTATATGTATATACGTAATATATATAATATAAGAAAAAATAGTGTTCCGATCGATTTGATGAGCTTGACATTTAAGTGGAAATAACTAGAAAGTTATGCAGAATTTGAAAAATCTTTATTCAGAATAATTTGTAGAGAATAAAATTGTCTACAAAAAAGATTCTATGACATTTTGTAATGAGTCCGATACTTTCGTTGGAAAAATAAAAAGATCTCGAAATTTAGTATAAACTTGATTTCAAGCTCAAATAACTTTTGAACAGATGGATTTATCAAAAAATGAGAAGATACCTTTTTTGTAGAGCGTTAAATTCCCAACAAAAATACATCCTGGGCTTATTTGTACAATACGTTATTACCGAGGTATAAAATTCCAAAGTACTTAATATTAATATTAAGGGCTCAAATTTAAATAGGCGTCTTGTTTTATCCTACTGAAACTTTTCAGTGTGTGTCCCTGGAAAATAGTCGATATTTTTGAATCGGTCTAATATAATGTGTGATGATTGGAAATAAAGCTAACGCTATGAACAATAAATCGATTGTCCACATAAGAAATAAAATTTGATTCTATAAGAAATGTGACGGAATTTACAATTTTATTTAATTTAGTTCTTTCTGTTATCTTTCGTGAATTCGATGTTCAAAGAAACTTGTTTAAAATACATATATATAGAGCGATAGGTACGTACGTGACTACAAAGTCAAATCGAAGCAAACTTTAAAAATAAATAAAGAATATTGAAAAATAAAATATTTGTTAAGCAAAAAAAACTGTTTGTTATCAGTTAAAGGTAATGTACTTAAATGTTAAAATTTTCTCATTTCAGGTGAATGGAATTCTCTTCACGGAATATTTTATTTTAAATTTAATTTTAAATATTTGTTGACTATAATAAACTTAAATTTTAGAGTTTATGTTATATATACATAGTTAATGTATAAGAGAATATGTATAGAATAATTTATTAAATCTACTTCATCTAACTTGCCTCATGGGAAATTCGTTTTTATAAATTGTTGACAAAAAAAAAAAAAAAAAGAAAAAAAAAAGAAACTAGATCCTGAGCTTTTTGTTGATAAATTTATGAAATTTTATTTATTCAATATTAAGTGATAATTTAGTATATATAAAATTTTGTACACTTTTTTATTACACTTACTCATTAATTTAATTAGTTAATTAATCACCTCATATATATCCTAGTTATTAAAAATTATCAAATCTTTAAAATAAATAATTTTATCCGTCCGACCAAAAATTTATTTGCTTAATATATTTTGTGTGATGCAGATGAAAAGAAAAAAAAATAATTTCAATTAATAATTATGACGGAAATAAATATTAATTATTTAATGTCAATACGAACTATATTAATACTATTGGATTTCCTCAGTTTAAACGGAATATAGGGATAGATGAAGAAATTCCAATAACACGTACATCATACATGAGCATGAGAATATAATTCCAAAGTCCTTTCTCTCATACAATAGATATATAGATAAACAACTGTAGTATCGAAAGGACATATTCCTCTATAGTAGACATGATAACGTGATAGCACGTTCTCCAATCGTGTTAAACCATCTCGAGCAATTTGTCCATTTGACGTGATTTAATCATACTCAACGATTCTCATTTATGATACTTGAATTATTGCAATCTTGTGTATCGAAATATTTTCATTTTATAATAAAGTACTCGGAAAGAAAAACAAAAACAGAACATTAATGTGGCAAAAAATCGGAAATTATTTCCAATTATTAATAAACAAAATATTAAAAATTAGTGCAAAATTAGTATTGTTATATGAATTCAATATAAAGTCGTTTATTAATTCTTATAGATTCACTGGCTTGTAAAAAAAATTCCTCCGGAAAATGATCGAAAAAAGTGAACTTCGAAATTTGAGACGATTCTGAACTTTGAGTTGATCATTTTTGGATTTTCAAAAAAATTCAAGAGTCAAAGGAATTTTTGATCTCGACCTCGTTCTTGAGCAGTTCTGATAAGTAAAAAATCATCTGTAATTCGTTTTTAAGCATTTTTTTAAATGTTTTGAAACCAGAATAATTCTCGAAATGGAATTTTTCAGCTCAAAAGTTCCGAAAACTCTGTCTAGAAAGTATTAAGAAGAAAATTTGTTTGTACTAATGCATTCAAAGTTTAGAATTGTCTCAAATTTGAAAATTTACTATTATGAACCTTTTTGGAACATATTTGGAACAGCTTCTTTTTTTCTACGAACAATTACTAGTATAAGTAGTACTACGAAAAGTACTACTATAAAGCATTTTTTCAATGTTTTCGAACAGCAAAGTTCTGACATTGAATTTTTTCGCTTATGAAGTTTCGAAAACTCTGCCGGGGAAATATTCAGTTGCAAATTGTTTTATAATCATGAATTTTTTTAAAAGTTCTAAAAATGATCAACTCAAAATTCAGAAATATTTCAAATTTGGAAATTCACTCTTTTAAACCTTTGTGTAACATTTTTGGAAGGAATTTTTTTTGGCACGGGAATTTCCTGTAGTATACTATACATTATTTTAAAAAATAAATGAATATCATTGCATTAGATATAAATTTATGATATGTTATAAATTTTGGTTTCTCATATATTTTAAATTTTGATATAAATGATTACCGTTTTTCGATAAATTATGGTCCCAGTTTAAAATTTTTATGTAGGTATTAATTTTAAGTCAGAAATATACTTCGAACTAATAAATTTCCGAGCCCCATTTTTTCCGTGTTGACATATGTGTTTATTTTTTTTAATTTTACTGTACTAGTATTACTTTTTAAGAAATTACTAAATAACTAAGTCTGACTAAATAACGTATCAATTTTTTTTTTTTATTTTATTATTTATTTATTTTTTTTTTCTTTAGTTACTTTCTTTCCTCTTTTTTTTGCCGCAATAAATCGGCGCAATCAGATAGGTAGAGAACGGCGTTGCCGTTGCGAGAGTTACCAAGGGATTTATTTTCCTAGGATATCAGTGGATGTAGAGAGTAAAGTTAAGCAGAGTAAAACGTAAAAAAAAAAAAAAAAAAAAAGTTAAATAAAATAAAACAGAAAGTGATGAAGTAATCCACATTTTTTTCTCTTTTATAAGAAGGATTATTTTCCTATATATATTTTCCGAAGGGTATTTAAATTTTCACATACTTGTTGATAGAGATAAAGGTAAACATTATACTTCATCATCCAGAAATATATTACTTTTATTTTATTTTTAGTAGTAAATATGATTATTTTTTTTTTTTTTAATACTGTAACTCATTGGCTTATAGCCTAGACAGCAAAAGAGGAATTTGAATTTGTTTTTAATCTCTTGTGAATCAAATGATCCCCGTAAATGGCGAATCTATAAAAATACTATACTTTTTTTTAAATTTAATTATCTTAAGTAATCACTGAACTAATTGATTTTTATTCAATTTATTTTAATAGAGTATTTCATAACAAATAAAAGTTCCCGAATTGAAATTTAAATCGTAGATTGAACGTACTAGACGTTAAAAACGTAAATTCAACTTTTTAAGACGTAAATAGCCGTAAAAACGTTTTTTATACGTAGCTGACGTACGAAAACGTAAATAAGACTCTCGTAATCGTATATACAATTTTTCAAAACTTGCAATACAAAAATTAAACTTTATCGGAAACATTTCGATGCCAAAAAAAAAAGCATATCTAGCAGCTAGAAGATGAGAAATATAAATTTTCAGCAGCTATTGGAAAATATTTTGGGCCTTACAAGAGATCACTCTTTGAGACTCTATACTATTTTAATTAGCTTACGAGCCATTAGTAGAGTTATCTCCTACAAGGCTCAAAATATTTTTCAAAAGTTGCTGAAAATTTTTATTTCTCGTCTTCTGGCTGCTAGATAGGTTTTTCTGGCAATGAAATGTTTCTGATATAGTTTAATTTTTTTATTACAAGTTTTGAAAGGTGTGTCTACGATTACGCAAGTTTTATTTACGTTTTCGTAGGTAAACTACGTCTAAAATACGTTTTTACGGCTATTTACGCCTTGAAAGGTTGAATTTACGTTTTCAATGTCTAGTACGGTCAATCTACGATTTAAATTTCGATTCCGGTTATCCCAAGAAAACATAGTTCAGATCTACGGTGATCTTAATTTTGCATACAGTTAAGACTTATGGAGATCTGGTTTTCATTTTTTGATCTACGACCAAGACAAAAGTGGAAATCTCTAAACAAAAAGAAATTTTTTAATTCTGATTCATATGGAGATTTCAAAGCTACAAAAAAAAATTTTTCTGAAAATTGTAGATCTGAAAAGATCATCAAAAATCTATGGTAATCATCAAAAATCTACGGAAAAATTTACGGTAATAATTATAATATATTATAGTAATGGTTACCACATCGTATCGTAACAAGTTTTTTTTTAAATATTGATTATAAGAATCGCACTCATAAAATTATGGTAACCATTCTTATCTCTATGGGTTTCATTCCTGTACAGTACCGGAATAGTTACTATAAAGTTATGGTGATATTTTCTGTGTCATTATGGTAATCGTTCCTATACTACTATGGTAATTGTTATCATTTACTATGGTAAGCATTACCATCTATTACGGGAACGATTCCTATAATTCATGGTAAAAGTTACCACAATATTTTAGTAATCATTCCCATACTCCTATAGTAATCGTTACCATATACTATAATAAGCGTTGCCATATACTATATGTATGATTTCCATAATTCATGGTAAAATTTACCATATTATTATGGTAAAAGTTACCATAGTATTATGGTAATAGTTACCATAATATTGTGGTAATAGTTACCATAATATTATTTATGGTAACAGCTACATAACATTTAGAAATTCTTCGTATTATAGGAATCATTACCATAATTTTATGATAATAATTTACATATTGTCATAGTAATCATTACCATACATCATGGGAATCATTACTAGAATATATGGTAATGCTCACCCTCATATGATGGTAATATTTCACACATATCATCGACGCAGTTATCATAATGTACAGGGTTTATTCCTATACGCACCTTGGAACTGTTCCAAAGTGGATATAGGATTTATTACTACGTGACTATTGGAATTATTCCAATAAGCATGGTAATTATTACCATAACTCTATTACCATACGATATAGAAACTTTTATCATAATTATAAGAATTGTTCCCACAGTTACAAAAACTTTTCTCGAAAATAGACGTATATCCCATAATTCCTAGTAATTATTACCATAACATTACTGGCTTGTATTTTATCACCGTACTAGGAACAGTTACCATAATTTTCTCTCCGAGTAGAACTAAAGTACAGAAAAATCCGATTTTCTAAGATCTGATTAGATTTAAATTATTTTTCTCAAGTAGTATTCGCTTACTCGACATTGCGAGTTAGTAAATGTGAAAATAAATGAATGAAATTTTTTTTGTGTAACACAAAATCGTTACAGATTTTACCGCAGTAAAATGTAGATATTTTTCAGCAGCTTTAGTTTAAGAGTTTTTTTCACAGAAAAAGTCCTCTTGAGTCGATGGCTTCTTTGAGACTTACGTAGGCTATAAGTCATATATGTATAAAGTTTAGTGGGAGTGTCATACATAGGAAGTGCAAGTCAGAGAATCGCGGCAATATAATAGATCTTCCATTTTTTTTTCTTTTTTTTTCAGATTATTTTCATCCTACACCTATAGAAAAGTACTTCACTATACATGTACTCTCTAGAGCATCCGTACTAGTTTAAAAAGTTGACTGGCAAAGTTTCACATCAACAATTGATGATAAATACTGTGATTTAGTAGAAATCGATGAACTCAAAAAATATAATAAATAATAGTTATTTATACTTTTCTATAATTTTATTTTAGAATCAAATGACGTCATAATCAATCGTTACTATAAATAGTCGACGAATGTAATTAAACTCTGGAGCTAAGGCTTACGCAGGTCATTATCAGGCGTTAATTCAGGTTTACGGTCTCCTTGATATTGACATGAAACCTTCCGTATTGCGATCGTATCAAACATCCTCAGGCTATTATCATCTTCCACATTCAAGAATTAAATTGCCTTCCCATCTGTTCGTAGTTATGTACTATCTTAATCTATCCCTTTAATTTTTACATTATCTGTGAAAAATTACTATTGTTATTGTAACAATTGTCGTGAAAATCAATAGATATTTTATTCTGTCTTTAATTATTTTTTATGGAATCATTTTTTTTTTAATTATTCAAATTAATTTTAATACAGTATAAATAAAAAATATTTGTATTTGTTAGTTTTATTATCAAACAATGCTCGCATAACTGTATTGATAAAAATGTCAAAAATTTTTTATAGTAAATTTTTTTTCCGTTGAAATATTAAAATGTCAGAATTTTTTTTTTTTTCATTAAATTCTATGTTTGGTAGATTAAATGTAGTGTATATATAGATATATATCGCATATCTGTACACATATAAAAAAATTCTTTTAAATAATATTAAATAAAAATAGTATTTGAAACAATTTACTAATTTCGCGTTACTAATTTTGAAAGGACATATTTTTATACGCGCGTTTTGCTTGAAAGGCAGCTTTCTAAAGCCGGCAGGGCTTATAATTTTTTTTTCTTACCAATCGTTTTGTAGACTTATTTTAAAGCTAAAAATTGAGAATAAAAAAAATTGCGAGCCAAAAGGGCGTATAAATTTATAAGTCTTTTTGGAATTAGTGCACTGTAAAAAATTTTCGGAGTGAATGTGGATTGAAATAAAATCCAGATCCCTCTGAAATTACTCCGCTGAAAAGACAAACTCCCTATTTACGCCTTATGTGGAGTAATTTTTTTAAAAACTGGAACTCTGAGTGACGGAGTGAATTCAAATTGAAATAAAATTTGTAATCACTCTAGATTCACTCCCGGTTTTGTACAGTGTAACACGATGTTTTTATTATTGTGTGTTTTCGAAAAAATTTATGTTATGAATATAATTAATAATAAATAAGTAATTATTTAAAATTGCAGTGGAGAAAAGCTTTAACAATTTTTTTACATATTTAAGAATAAATTAGTCGATTAAAATGATTTGTAAATTTTTTAGCTTGTACGAAAAAATGTATAGCGTTCATCAGTATAAATTTTCTCGTTTATTCTGACAGTTTATGTTGGAAAAATAAATATCAAAAGAATTATTTTAGTTGAAATATATTTTACATGCATATGATGGTCGCTATTTTTTCCATATTAAAACTTAATTATGCAATGTGAGATAAAAGTGCGAATGTCAATTAATGTATAATCTAGAGTAATTTAAATGTAAATAAAAAAAAAGTTATGCCCGTAAATTTATAAAACAAAAATTAACGAATTTAAAATTGTAACATTATAATGAACTAAAAATTATCAGTTGCGTAATTACATGTAAATTGTATTAGAGTAAATTGTTAATTTAATATATAAATAAATATAAATTATAAAACCCATATTAATAAGTAAAAAAAAACTAAATAAAAAAAATTATATTAAAATAAGAAAATATAAATATTATAAAAATAAGTATTTTAAAATTTATCAAATGACAGAATGATTTCATGAGAAAAAAATAGGAAGATAAATTGAATCGAATATCGAATCGGCGGATGACGGCCCACGAGCCCCAGCCTCTTCCGCTTGACTGTCGATGGTAAATTCAATGTCAGTTATAAAACGCTAATCTTTTCGACATGTAGATTTTTTTTTTGTTTTTTTTTCTTTTCTTTTAAATTTATACTTAAATTATATAAATATCTTGTAGTCATGTGGAAATTTTAGGGGAGATTTAAATAAGATAAACCTGTTCAAGTAAGATGAACAATGTACGAATTATAAATACGCTCTAAATTCCATCAATATTATATAAAAAAATTTAAGATATAAATTAAAATAATTTAATATTAAATAAATATCATTTTTTTGTTATGGCAAAGAAACAAAAATTTCTATCTGTGAAACTGAATTTTTCAATCTGTATATATTCCAGTAATTTCATTCAAAACAAGTAAAAATTCCATATTTAATAAAAATCTATCAATGCCGTTTCATCATAAAAAAGTTGCATTGAATAAAAAATATCCATTAGTAGAAAATTTTTTATTATCACGATATGCCAATCAAAAAAAAAAAAAAAAAAAACAATACTCTAGTGCATTAAATGTATCCATCGATAAACAATAAAAAGTTACGCATGTTATTCGAGATTGTATATTGTATATTTTAATGCATTTTTTTTTGTATCCTTTGTGTAAATATACATTTTTTTTTAAATTCTTTTATTCGTATTTCCTATTTTATTCAACAATTGAATTCTTCGGGTAATTAAATTTATTGTTAGAAATAAATTGGAATTTATATGAAAAAAATTAATTGTAAAATAATTGAAAAAAAGATAGAAATGAACAAAAAAAAACACAATAGATGTACACATATCCACATGTCTAATTAAAATGTCATTTTTAGTGTAAATATAAATCGTAACGGTTTATCATAGTAAAATTGAAATACTGACACTTAATAGTATATTATGTGACAAGGGATAAAATAAGACGATTTCGGACTAAGGTGAAGTTGGCTGCCCCATTTCATGATTACTTGGGTATTGGAACTTTCAGTGTCAGCAGCCAGTCCGAAACAAATTAATTGAAGACAAATGGTGTGATTAACTAATAGCGTAAACGTAAAATGTCATTTACAATTTATAATTAAGCAGAAACTCTAAATACTATTTATTATTCGCACTAAGTTTTATAAAAATAAATAATAGTATATTACACATCAGAGGACAATCGCCTATCCGAACTGAAGGCGAAGGCGGAAAATACTTGGATTGGGACGTCTTACCTTCCTTCGTGGTGTATATACTATTTTTTTTCAAATCTGCACCTGAAAGCTTAAATTTTTGCCTCTGCGGGAAGAAAAGCGCATGCGCTAATTTTTATAATTTGTTTTCTTATGAACAAAAGAACGACTTTCTTCCCTTTAAATAGAGCAGGAATTTAAACTTTCGGTGTAGGTATGGTGAAAAAAAATTTTTATACTATGATAAAAAATTTACTGTATTTAAAAAAATTTTTTTTTATTTGGAAAAGTCGTTCATCTTACTTGAAGTAATGACGTTTTAAAGATTCATCTTATTTTAATATATTACGAATAAATTAGTCGAAAAATAGTGTTTGACGTGAAAATATATTATAAAAATTTAATGATATATATTATGTGATTGTAATTGAAAAAAAAAAAAAAAAAAAAAAAAAAATTAATTTAAATTTATTGATTATTGTTGATATAAGACTTTTATGTATACTTGTTAGAAAAAAAATTTTTTATTAATTAATTATGCAAAAAATAATTTAAATGTATATAAGTAATGAAATAATAAAAATATTACTGAATAATAATGTTTACATATTATTTAATTGTTAATGTTTTATTTATTAAATGTTCCTCTAATTGAATTTTCTTAACTCAGTACCATTATAAAAAAGTATAATCGTGTAATATCGTTTCATAAATATTAAAATTATGCCTTTTAATCAATAAAACTGCAGTTGACTTTTACAATACATTTGCTTGCTCTGGACATTTTCCACCGATTGAAGAAAAGAACTAGGGAAAAGCTTTATGGCCAGCATAAAATTAAATGGAGCTGACATTCATGCTATATCGTAAATATTGATGTCTCCATATTGTCATATTTCTCTAGTATTTTTTATTTAAAGCACAGTGCCAAATGCATTTTATTGCGCGAAAAATTAGCATGAGGAAATTGAAAGTAAGCTTTTATTTAAAATTTTTCTTTTAATTCAAAGATCATCATTTGAAGTCATTAAAAAGTTCAAATCGGTAAAAAATATAATATATATATAATTATAAGTTAACTTATTTATATCGAAGACGGAAAAACGAGACTCCGTGGGCAAAACGGACCATCTCAAAAATTTGGTAAGAAATATTTTTTCAAAAATTGTTTTTAGCTGTCAGTTAAGACTTGTCATCGTTTTCCTACTGTTCCGAGTGTCCCAAAATTTTAATACTAAATTTTTTCTTAGTTTTTTTTTTTTTTAAATTTTTTTTCAGAAATTTTTCAGTGGATGTATTGTCGGCTAGAAAAATACATGCGGTATCTTCTTCTCTATATTTAATTTTTATATAAGTAATTTACCTTTACTAATGTTTTTTTTTATTTTGGGCATCTTTATTTACTTAAATTATTAAAAATTTTTTTTTTCACTTAGATTAGATATAAACAATTTTAATATAGTCATTTTTCTTTAACAAAAGAAAGAAAAATTTTTTAAGGTGACACGGCCGATGATCAAAGAAAAATTGATCATAATTTACCATAATTTTACAGGAACTATTCGGATATCGTATAGGAGTAAAACCCATACAGATCGGAATTGATACCATTCCTATAATCAATATTTCAGAAAAGCCACCCAGGTCAAACATAAAACTTGATTTAGACTTGGTCGTCTTAAATCGTGACTAAGTAAGCCAGTTAAGTCGAAATCAAGGCGAATAGGCGAATTTTACTTTGACCATAGTAATTTTTGCATGTGTTTACATCAATTTTCGACAAGTGGCCAACATGGTCCGGCACTATGACACCATAGCATTCCAAACAATAATAATTTCTCCGTGTAACTATTACTTAATCACTACTTACGACGACCAAGTCTGAATAAAGTTATATTTTTGACCAGGACTGTTACCATATTACGATATAGGAACCATTCCCATAACATATTGTAATTGTTACCATAAATTTCTCTCCGTGTATAAATATCAATTATTAATATATCATAATACTGGTATATTTATTTATCATATTAAATTTTAATTTTATTTAGTTTGCGTCAATGTTTACAAACATGTTTATACATGAAATAGTTGGACCAATATTCACTGAGTTTGTAAATAGATTTAGTATATAATTTCTGAATCAAGTGAATGCGGTTTAAATAATTCATAATCGCATTAAAGTTATGAAGTTACTATATTATGTCTTTATATATGAACATGTTTGCATACATGATTTTAAAATCAACACAACCTTTTCAATAAAGTATATTGAACTTTATCAATCATTAAGTTTATTAAATCTCACAAAGTTAAAACTTAAAAATCGTCCTCTTTCAACGTTACGTTGAATTTAATTTACTTACAATTCCAATCTGGAATTTTATTGACGAATAACTCTCAGTTATTCGATTCAGCAGAAAAATCAGGGGAATTTACTTTTATACTTTGATCCACTGTACATTTCTACAAAGTATCAGTATAGTTCACAGATAATATGCGCCCGTAGTAAATTTTTCACCGTGTAAGAATTATGGACATTTTCAACTCTTACCAGAATTATTCAGGTATAAGGCAAAAAAAAAAAAATGATTTGCAAATATTTATGAACATTTTTTTATTTGATTTTTGTTTGACTTGTTCGAAAATAGTCCAATAAAAGAATGATTGGAACGAATTATAAACTTAATATGAACTCACAAAATCCTCAATTCAAATCATTTTTGCTTAAAAAATTGAAGAAAAAAACCACACGAAAAGTCCACACGCTCTAAAAAGAGCAGTGTTAAAAAAGAACTCAATTTAACACTGCGCGGTGTTAAAATTAAATAACACCAGTGTACGCGGTGTAATTTGGCGGTGTAAAAAAAAATACTGCCAACACCAAAAAATATTTTAACACCGAAAATTTTAACACCTTCACCGCCTGGATTTACCCCAGTTTTTTTACAGTGCAGTAGAAAATTTTTCACACTTCTAATTATTTTTAAAGAAATATTCAAGGAAAAGTTCAGAATTGTCTCAATTTTGGAAGTTCAGTCAGAAAAGTTTTCGAAACAAATTTTTTTTACACGGGATTTATTTTTTTTTTTTTTGTAACGAAAAAAAAAGCAATTAATTGTTAATTATATAAACATCAAATAAAAATAACGAATCTTGATTTTATTATGCAAACGTAAGTCAATAACAGTCAATATAATATCTTACTCCAAACAATTGAAATTGATGGTAATTTATGCACGTCATGGAGGTAGCATGTATATCGTCCGTTGTGATATAATACGACAATATGAAACAGGGCTTAGCATAAATTACCACCTAAATTATTGGACTGACAAGTTGTAAACCTACTGAGAGTATACTCGTCAACTTTCTCTGCATTAATGTGAAGTTGCACAGAAACTTTGTCAAGAAACTCTTTTTCTGATCTCTATGGAAGGCGAAATTGAGTTGACGTATCAGCTCAATGTGGTAGATTTTGATATAATAGGTCAACTACGATCAATAATACTTTAATCGTATGGGACTTTAACAAGTTCTGTAACTATTTTGGTTAATATCTGCCCGTGTAGAAACTAATCATTAGATGTGGTTTGTGGGACTTCTATTGTTAGAGCTTCATTCCATTATTCTGACCTTATTGTATTTAGAGTCATTACAGAAATTGCAGTTGTACTATATCATAAGTGCAAACGTCAAATTTACTCCCTAATCACATATTTAGTCACCTGAATAATTGTATATAGGGAAGACTAGGACAGGACTGTCCATCTAAGCGAATATAATTATTTATTGTGGCTTTTGAGTAACGGATATAAATTATTCTGATTTGTTACGAAAAAAATTTAATATTATTAAATTATCATACTATAAAAAAATTTATTTTTCTCCCGGGCTCAACGATCTTTCAGATAAAAAAATTATAAAATAAAAATTTGTGTCATAAAAAATAATTTTATTTGTTTAGTTTTTCGAGGTGTCTCATTTTACTCCGAATACTTTGTTTAGCTTCTTAACTTCTAATGGACTCTAAATTTTATTTTATTTTCATTTAATATAAGTAGTGAACCCAACAGCAGAACCATTTATAGGGTTCCATATACATAGTATACAAAAATAGAAAAACAAGCGATAGTATAATCGAAATTCTTCACGGAAAAAAATGAACTATAAAAATTGAGAATGACAAGTAATATAATGATATATAATTATATATATAATGAATAAATATAATGATGATGTGATCAGTAAATACTATCATTCTACATAGTAATTTTTTCATTTATGATTAAAACGTAAATAATTACAGGATAAGTAAGAAAATTTATTGTCTATGCAAGAAAAATTACTATTTGAATTTTAAAAATTGTAACTGATCCTTAGAAAATAGACGACACGTATTATAAAATTTACTATTTGAATGTTAAAATTTCCCATATTGACAAAGTAATTCTAAGTCGTTCAAAAGAAAATTTTGAAATTATTTAAAGCTTTATTTACGAATTAATCGTAAAGTTTCGAATGATTCAAAAACTTACGATTAATTCAAAAATACGAATAATTCAATGTTTCAATTTTACAATAATTCAATTTACGAAAAATTCGAATAATTCGATTTGACTCAACCCAAATAATTTGCAAGCTCAAAATATTCGCACATTCCTAATATTCATATTGAAAATCAACGTTATAGTATATATCGAGAGGGGGGGGGGGAAAAGCCGGTTGTATATTTAGTAAGTAATTTTACTGTGAGAGGATTCATGAATTTGAATTATATACTAATTTAAATGTGTAATTTGCATAATTTGAATAATTAATATTTATAAGTACACATAAATATTTAGTTAATTAATAAAATAAAATTATATTTTTTGTTTCGAAATTTTTTTTCTTAAAAAAAAGAAGCTAGCAATATTGTAAGCCAATATTAAAACTTTTCAAGCTTGTCGATATTTCAACAAATAAGTTTTTAATTCCTTTTATGCTTTTGTTGAAATTTTGTTCCAACATCCATTAAAAAATAAAAAACATGAATTTTGAGCTTATTATTATATTCACAAAAAAACCAATCAACCGATTTGAAAGGATTTTATAGAAATAAAAAATAATAATAAATGCTAGCATCCAATGAAAAGTACAAACTCAAAGTCCGCGATTGTAACTTGGTTTTAAAACAATGCCATCAAAAAATTCATTTTTTTTTTTTTTTGAGTAGCTAACGACCAACCAATTAAATTTGATTTAAAAGTTAGTGAGTTATAAGCCTTGATAATCTTTTTTTATTTGAAAGCTGAATTCCATGTTTTTTGTGACAACCATGATTTGGAAGAATCAATTTGTCACGTTTGGGATCGGTACACATGGACCGAGCCAAAAAGGGTTGTGTGTCTACAAATTTATGTGTTAAGCCAAATATGAAGGATGGTATCGTCAACAAAGATCCTTTACAAATTATATTTTTTGAATATTTCCAAAACTTCAAAACTGATCGATCTCAACATCAAGTCATATCTATATAAGTCTCGATAAACTTTCGATAGCCACAAAAACCATCCGAGCCCTTTTTCACTTGGGAGCTATCGTAAATCATATTTTTTTGCACACATGTGCACATACACAAACTGACATCCGTTCGACACAGCCATCGATTCTTCACTATGAAAAACATGAACATCTGTTAGAAGAATATTTTTCGAACGCCGCATTAAACTCGATAATTTTAGTATTTTTTTTCACATTTGGTTTTAAAAAATCTTTTCGCGCTTAAAAAATGCAGGAGTGGAATAAATTTGTTCATAATTATCGACGAAAATATAATTACGGTAAGTAGAAAATTTAATTTTTTCTCGTGGATGAAATGCTTTTCTGGGACATTACGTGACTTGACATTGCATTTTTTTCACATTTTTTACTTTCTGGAAAGTAAATGACGTGAAATATAAATGAATTATAAATGTCATTTTATTTTATGAATTGTATACAAAAGATTTCACATTTTAAATAAGTAAAAGATTTCACTTATACTTTCTTTTTGCATCTCAAGGTAAAATGACAGTTTGATTAAAACTTGAAAAAAGTCGTGAGAAAATAATTTTTCTTTTAAATCAATATTTCTATTTATTGTTCGATAACTTAAATAATGTTTAAAACAAAAAAAAATAAATTGTAAGTTAGAAATATAGAAAAAAAGTGTAATATTACAATAAAATTTTGTTTTTCAAAGGCATTTAAATAAATTGTTTAGGCAAAATCAATATTAGTAGAGTTTACAACTGTTTACCTTAGTCAATTAAATTATGTTTGTTGTAAACAAATCCCGTATTTTTGCTTTCTCGCTATACTACCTTCGACGTGGAAGGATTTTTTTATATCCAAGCTATCGAACGCATTTTTTTTTTTCATGATATCAAAGACTCAAATTTCCGCACTGACAAAATATTATGATTTATTTTATAAACCTTTTAAAAGAGTTCTGAGCAAAAAAATTTTAATTAACTATTGTAATGCAAAAAAAGAATATATGATAGTGTAACCAAAATGAATATTCGGTTTAAATATTATCATGCACTGTAAAAAATCGGGAATGGATTCGGAGTAATTACAGATTGTATTTAAATTTGACACCATCAATTCCGTGTGAATTGATAAACGGAAATTTTTCCGGTGCGAATCATCAAGAGGTGTACTTTTAACACGGTATGAGTGTTATCTTTCTCACCGCCGTTCGGTGTTTTTAACTCAAAACTCATACATTATCCGATCATAAGATCTGTAGTTAAAAATTACCCAAATACTGTTTTCATTATTAAAATAAATATAAATTGTATAAAATTGATATTAATACGACCATCATAAGGTATTTTATGGTTTGAAGTTGATAAATTTACACCGTTGGTGGCGTGATCGTTCGAATTCACACGGCCAAAAATTTAACACTGTGCGTCGTGTAACTTTCACACCGGCGGTGGTGAAAATTTTCAACCAAAACTTTTTACAGTGTATACTGATATTACAGAAAAGAAGTGTTTTTTGGGCAGGAAAAAATTTTTTGTACCAAGAAATTTGTATTTCCTGTGTAATTATTCTTACAAGTTCACTGGTAGTTTAAAAAAATTAATGTACTGGTAAAATAAATAAAAGATAATTTTTTATAAAATTGCAGTATTTTTTGAGAAGAAATAAAAGTTGTGTTACCAAACAATGTTTTTTTTTTATAAAAAAACGATTTATTTGAATGTACGTCTATCTATGCAAAGTAATATCCGTACAGTGTAGGGGGTAAATTATTCATGTAAGCTGTTTAAACAAACCATTATTTTTGTTTCATAATTATTTACGCTCTGTCTACTTATATACGTTAGATAATATTTATTATTACAAATAAAAGCAGATAAAATTTTAGAAACGGATGTTAAATATATTTTACATTTCAAAATATTTATAAGCAAAACGGCTTGTTTTTTTTTTGC
Organism: Microplitis deprimator; assembly: GCA_964016945.1. Classification (NCBI taxonomy): domain Eukaryota; kingdom Metazoa; phylum Arthropoda; class Insecta; order Hymenoptera; family Braconidae; genus Microplitis; species Microplitis deprimator. The sequence goes on along the minus strand of OZ024709.1, from coordinate 17,750,850 downwards.
AGTTGTGGCCAAGACAAGTTTTGATCAGTATCATTTGAACATAAAAAAATATATATAAATAAACTCTGGCGATGCAACGAGAAGCCAGTAACCGTAAAGTGTGTGCAAAATCCTTTTAAAATTTATTTCTTTTCCACTGTTATAATTATTAAACAACAAACACTCTCAATATTTTACAGTACAATGCAGCTTATCACCAATTTAGCAAATAAAAAATGAGCGGGATTTGTTGTTTCCATAAATTTTATTAAATTTTTTAATTACATAACTTTTGTATTTTTCTGACATTATGTATACACAGAAAAAAATATTTCTTGGCGCGAGAAAAATTTCGCATTATTAAATGAAAACAAAAAATTTCTTAGGACTAGAAAAAGTATACTTAAGGGTGGGCAGGAAGCTATAAAAATTGTTGTAATAACAATTGATTATTAAATTAAAAGAAAAGTAAAATTCAATAATTTCCCAAGCGGCACAAAAAGAAATTATTGAATTTCTGTTGAATTTAATTTAACAATTGGTTACATGATTACAAATTGTCGCCTTAAATTTACCATAACAATTTTTTTTTGTACCACTTGGGTCAGTTCGTACGGCCCAGCTTTGATATTACTCGTTCTCCATTTATCGACCAAAAAATTAAAAGCCGTCACTTAAAAAATACTACTTGTCAATAAAAAATATCCGAGTTGGAAGAGCTTCCGACGAGTTTCCCCAATACACGAGTGTCGAAAGCTTTTCCTCACTCAGTTAGACACAATAGTTTTTGCATCGAATGGTAAAAAAATATGGTGTTTTTTTTGGGGGGGGGGGGGGGGGGGTAAAAAGACACTACTTCGCATGCGCTGAGATTATTTGTAACATATAAGTATACTCAGCAAACACAACTAGAGTTTTTAATCATGTTCATATAGTGAATTATATATTATAATTAAATACAGTTCAATCAGTAACTTCAGTTTTATAATATATGAGTTTCCGCTGCCCTTAATTGAGATAAATATTCCTTGGGTCTTTTTACTGGACCGTTGAGTAATTATGACATCAGTATATCTATGTTGTAATATTCACTAACTTATTACTAAATCAATTAGATTAAAATAACAACACACTTAAGGGTCGGTAGTACTAACCGAATTTCCAGATTTTAGATTTCTAATTATGTTTTAAATATTTGTGGAACTCGAATGATGAAAATCTTCCGAAAGAAGATTTTGTCTTATGCATTTAGCTGGAAGCTGAAAAAATCTTTAGGATAATAAACAATTAAAAAATTATTAGAAGCCTAAAATTCGAGAATTAGTTGAGTATAACCGAGCCATAAACTAGAAATAACAGCAACCCAATTTACTGCGGAAAAAGAAAAAGCAAGGAAAGGAATGTTTATTAAGATACAAGATGATTGCCATATTGATATCAATATATAACTGACTGACTCTAGTCGCGTTTCTTTTCAAAAAGAAGAGGGAATTTGTTTTCTAGATATGCAAATATTTAAAATAAGTTTCACTTTCGTTACAATATAAGGTCGTAATTTTCAATATATTAATATATAAGGATGCGACGAAATTGGACTTGAGAAGTTCTAAAAATTATCAACTAAATGGCAATGAAGTTTTTCTTTATATAGTTATAACCAAAATCTAAATGGTGTAGGTAAAAATTAGATAATGTTAATTTACTGGTCGCGTTCATTCATTGGATTGATCACCTTGTATATGAAAAATTCAGATATCTAAAAATATCGCAAAGAATATGGGCATTGTGAGAGATATTTATTCTTTAATAGTGACCTTTATAACCAATCAAAGACGTGCTTTCTGACATGAGTTGCAAAAAAATATTCTACAAATCTTGAACGTATGCAATATGTCTATTCAAGTTAATGGAGCATAAAAAATTGATAATACGAACATTTGAACTCGAAAAGAACAACAATTGAAATAGCATTTTACAAAGAAGGGAATTCTGGGAGCAGCTTTAAAAGAAATTCATAGAAATAGAAATGTTCAATAAAATCACCATTCTTATTTACAGAATGTTTTTTATTGAATACGAAAATGTAACAAAAATCGATTCGCATATCTACCATTTTATTTTTTTTTTATTTTTACTTTTTAATAATTTTGAATTTAAATAAAATGAAATCGAATGAGATAGGAATCAAAAACGATTATGTTTAAGAACTTGATATGTTAAAAAGAGCTTTCGAGAGAGTGTGAACTAACACGTAATGAAATCAATCAAAGATTTTAGCAAAAAGTAAACTTTAAGGTTGAATTTTCTGCGTGACTGAAGCTTAATATTATTCGTCTGACTTCTCATCGACGGTGAAAGATCCTGACACGATAGTAATTACGATAGCGACAGAGAAGAACATGCAAACATGACGAGAGACAAAAAATTTAATAAACGCTTAAAAAAAAGTTAAGCGAGTTAGTATTTTAATAAATAACTTTTTCTTATAATTTTAGAGACAATAAATATTGTTTTCATCCCCTTCCATTTTCATGAATTTTTTATTTTCTGAAAGTGTCTTTTTCACGTTAAATGATACATGAATTAAATATATAAACTTAAGTGAATAAAAATTACTTATCAACCGACAAAAAATTTTCATTCAGTGCGTTAATTAGTCCAAGTTTTTATGATCCATTTTACCCTTTTTGCTAAAATAAAATAATTAAAATTTTTAATTATTTTATTTTATTTAAAAATTGAAATATGAAAGAAATGATGGAGGTAAAGAAACGTCAATGAGCTTTAAATTTCGCTTGAATTTTTTATAGTTTTGAAAAGCTTTTGTGTATTTTAGACGAGTCATGATATGACGATGAAAACTCAACCACATGGAAAACATATTTATCCGACAAAAAATAGATACAAGGGTAAGTACGAAAAATCCGATGTTCTTTAGTTCTACATATGAGAAAGAAAAACTTGTATAAAATGTTAATAATGTAGTAAAAATAACTAAGTTTATGGTCATGTTATTATGGAGATACAACAAAAGTGTAAACATGAAAATGAAAATAGGGGGGGGGGGTAAGGAAATACTAAATTTTCGAGGACTCAAATACGCAAAATTGTTTTTTTAAATGATATTCGAAGTAAATAGAAAAAATTTTCAGTTGCCATTAAAAAAAAAAATTCATTTTTGGGGGTAAAATGGGGTACCCCTAGAAAAGGTGAAAAAAAAAGTTTTGGGATATTAAATAAATTGAATTAAAGTAAATTTTTTTCTAAGTAATTTACATAAATGAAAATGACATTTTACATAATTACTAGGTACGAAGGAAGAAAAAATTTTTTAGTAGTTTTTATAATAAAACAAAAGTCATCAACATTTTTCCACTGACACTAGATTTTTTAAGATTTTTAACAAAAAAAAATTCAAAACAATGCTCAATTATATTTACAAAAGTGATTTTGGATTGTTTGAAAAACATTTTTAAAAAAAATTTATTTTTTATAAAATTTGAAGGGTACTCCGGTTTGCCCCCCACCCCTATATTTTTTTTTAAACAGCTGTTAACATTCGTTGGAAATTCCAATTAATAGTTAAGTAATTATTGAAGTATGATTACTTTTCCCATTTATTAGAGCAGAATTTAAATTTAATTAAAATATTTAACATTCTTCAAATCTACTTTCTATTAAAATTAGTTTCAAAACTTTTAATTCATTTTTTGTACACACCGTAAACCAGAACAATGGTAATCCTACGTACAATATATACATGATCCTTTTATTTAATTTGTGAATGCTGATATTGGAAAGACTTTCATAATGTAATTTTTTTTCGTCAGATCAACAATGAAGTTAAGGTTGAGTGCTCACAGTACATGGGAACCTGTGATAAGTAGGAATAGAATATACATATATATAGAAGCAAGTAGAGTTTTTTAAAATTCTTTAGTGATACAGGATAACAAGCTGAAAAAGTCGAGTTACAAAAGTAAATAAAAACCTTTTTGCATGTCGAAGAGTTAACCTTTTTTCCATCGGAAAACTTCATATCGATTGCGAAGAGTTACAAAAAAAAAAAATCGTAGCCTGTGAAAATTAATGCACTGTAAAAAATCAGGGAACGGCGATCGCTTCTTGATTTGTATACAATTCCTATAGTAAATTACTTTTTAGCACAGTAAAATCATGCTGAAAAGTGAAAGAACTGATTTTTCGTTATCGTTCTATAGCTTCGTTGAGTTATCAAGAGAAAGATCTATTTTACTCGCGCCACACGACCCTTCCCATACGAAAAAATACGAACGGGAATATATACCGGCAAAATAGCATATATGCGACGATACTAAAGATATAAGCCGGATATATACTATTTTGCCGGGATGTACATTTTTTCACGCTGGTCGAGTATTGAACTTTAAACGCAGGAGTTATAAAGAGTATTTTTCTTTAACTTCATAAGCGTGAAAGTTTTGAAGGCAGCTCGTAATTATTTCCGTGCTCAATATAAATGTCAAAATCTAAAAGACCTAACCTCACTATTTATTAGTAATTTTTTTTATATAATTAATATTTCCAAAACCCCTACAAAGTGAAATTCACCCCGAGAAGATTGAATAAATAAAAAATCATCCACTCTGGAATCACTCCGCGTTCACTTCAAATTATCCACGTTCACTCCTTAAATTTTTCGCAGCATACGAAAAATCGGCAGTTAGAATTTTTCAATTTAACAAAACATGTTACATTCTTTCAGAAACACTTGATGTGTTTATCAATATAGTGAAGGGGATTCGATTCTTTAATATTACTGGTGTTCATTTGCTACGACATATTGGTCGAGATACAGAATTTAGAGAAAATTCATAAAGTCAATACGACCATGCGCACCTGTTGTTCTATAATAAATTCCCAGATTTTCAATGAAAAATATTTCGTGACTATACTACTGAATGAAAACTTTTTTCTCTTCCAAAACACGCACTTATCATCACTAGAATTGTGAAAAAAAGATCAAAACTAAAACAAGCTAAATTTTTATTATACTCGTATATTTTATTAATTTTTTTTTTTTTGCGTGATATTTTATTAAGTCACTTAAATGACGGAAATTATTTTGACTGCACCCTGAAAAAATTATTTTACAAACTACGAACGTAATTTTTCGACCGATCGGATTCCTAAGTAATGTATTATTCAAAGAAAATGAGAAAATCTGTTATTTTTCGTCTTTCATTCGCGTTATCTCTCAAACAAATTACCCGATTTAGATAATTTTTACGGGAATCGAACGAATTTATCAAGACTGGAACTGATAAGGTTTGAAAATCCATCAGATCAGTAAGTTTTAAATTATTCTTTAAAAAAATATTGTTTTGAAAATTTTACTTTTTGAATAACTTGAAATCTACTTGATATTAATCTCAAATCTTTTATTAGATGTAAATTTCGAATTCATTGGATTACCGCAAAAGCTGACTAAAATCGATTATTCCATACGAGTGATATAGAATATTTATACTCCCCTCCCCCTTCTGCATACAGGCGAACGGATGGACGAATAAACGGATATTGGACGCAGATATCATCCTAAAAATAGCAAGAATAGCTGCCAGAGATCTTAAAACATCGGCATCAATTGAAAACTCGATTTTCAAAAAATCTCATTGACATTAATCACGTTCTTTTAGTTGCTAAGTTTACATTTGAAATACCAGAATGTTAACAAACTTTTTTATTTTTCAAATAACTTAAAATATACCGGACAATAAATTTTTTCCATTGTCACAAAAACCATTAAAATCGGTTGATTCGTTCGAGAGATATGGAATTCTAACATATAATACACATACTCGCTTTAGAACATCACCCTAAAAAAGCTCAGAAATGCTTACTAAGACCTTCGAAAAAATTTGAGCGGAATCCATAAATTATTTTTTTTTTGCTTTATCAATTTTCATAGCAGAAAGTTAAAAAAAAAAACAATCTATAGAAAAATTTAATAGACTACATAAAAATGAAGATATTATGATTTGAAAGTTAATAAAAATTATGTGAAAAGAATTTATATGGGCCTTCATAATAGATATAGATCTTAGTGCAGAAGCTTAAATTTGAATGACATATTAATTAATGACTTAAAGCCATTTGAAGGTATTAAATTAAACCATAAACCATACTATAACCCCATATAATAGAACAGATGCTAATGAAATGTGAAATTCCACTAAAATAAAATAAACATGTCTTGAATATTATTTATTGAAGACTAACTATATTTTATTATTATTGTCGTAATATTTTTTTTTTTTATATTATACGCATAAAGCTCATAATATTATGACGGAATAAACTTTAATATATTCGTCTTTTATATTGCTATTTTTATCTGGCTTTAAGTTGATGTCGCCTCAACTCTCTCAAGTGAAATTAGTTTTTCTCGTGTTGTAATAAATGTCATAGACATAAATAATATGAAATATAGAGCTTTTTATTTTATTTTAGTTCACACCTATTATTCATATTGTATCTATTGAAATTGTAAATGTTCAATATTTTTTATAGGATGAAAAAAAAATGTCCGAGGCGTTTCGTTATTACATAAAATGATTTTCCGAGATATATAAAATAAATAACATTCTTGTTAATAAGCAAATAAATTATTTTTTATGTTTTATTTAATCAATAGGAAGAGACGTGTATAGAAATATATAAATAATAAAATTGTTGGAATTTTATCATAAAAATTTTTATTTAACTGCAAAACTCGATTGCGAAACAATAGAATGCGTTCTACTAACGCTGACTCGTTTACAACTGATTCACGTGTTAAAAATATACTTGCACTTGTTTAAATATCATCAATTAAAACAAAATTCGTATCGAAGAGTATTTATTTTGAATAAAACGAACACAATTTAAAGTCAATTTTTTGTAATGGTTGTTGCCTACATTTTTGGCGAGAAAATAAAATAGTTGAAATACATACTACGTTTTGATCTCACATTTTTACATTTTCGGTGGATTTATTAATCTTTATTGATATTTATCCGAAAAATTAAGTTACCTGTTACTTTAATTTAACTTTTTCATTCAATAATTAATAGTTTTTTCCATTTTTCAAATATTTCTAAAAATGTAGGCAGCCACACTTCTATATAATTATTGTGATGTCTGTCACTTTGTACGGATATTGGTACACGCAGAGAATTTTACGGTATTTTTTACCATCAAAAATTTATAGAAAAATTACTATGTTATAGTAACAAGAGGACCGTATGGAATTTATTGAACAAATTACTAAAAATATATAAATTTTTAAAATACATCGAGCAGAATTTACAGGGTGCATTGTAATTTTGACAAAGTAACAGATTAAGAAATTCAAATTTACTTGGATAAAATTTACTCTGTGGCTTTGTCAAAATTACAATGCACCTTGTAAATTCTGCTCGATGTATTTTAAAAATTCCTACATTATTAGTAATTTGTTCAATAAATTCCATACTGTCCTCATGTTACTATAATATAGTAATTTCTACATCAATTTTTGATGTAAAAAATACTATAAAATTCTCTGAGTGTAAACATAATAACTTCGAAAATTTACAACCAATTGTTTTATTTTTACACCTAAATACTTGAATAGAAGAAATCTTTTGAAAATCACTATTCAAATCTTTTTCGTTTGATTGTAATTCAAAACTTACAACTTGGAATTCATGAAAAATATTTAGCTGCTCTAACGGATCCAAAGGACAGTAAATTAAAGTATTTTACTGCAAATTTGCCGCATGTTACGATAAAAATGTGCTAATTTACGATTAAGTGCCGTAATTTTGCAGTAAATCTGCATGTTTACGATGAAACACCGCAATATGAGTGCAAATTTGAGGTAAAATACCGCACTTTTACCACAAAATATCGCGGAATTGCCACAAATTTACGGTTAATAACCGTATGTTTTACCATAAGATAATGTAATTTCCATGAAACGCCGTAACTTACTGCAGTATACGTGAACCGTAAAATATCGTAATTTACCATGAAATACCGTATTTAACCTCAATTGTTCCGAATACCGTAAATTACGGTAATTCTGATCCGCCAGGGTGCCATTTTATTGATATTATTTCTTGCATATACGAGTGCCATCTATTGATTACTTTGTTACACTCCAATTATTTTTTTTTTTATTATTATTGTTATTATTTTCGTTTTATATTTTGGATGAGCAAGTGAAATGCACATGGTTTGGGTTTCCGGCTTTTTTAATCATGTCCAATCGCAAAATAAGTGAGAGAAAGAAATAGTAAATAGCAAAATTATTTCCTCCAGCAATTGAACTGTAGATAACTACTCAATTAATATAGGCAATTGAACTAGAGCATTTAATTGCGGTAGATCAATAAACAGTATTTATGTTGGGTGAAAATTATACTGTCAAAATAGTATAAATTTCAGCCTTATTTAAACAGTATACCTATTAAAATGTCTATAATAAAAATTTATTAACTAGTAAAACTTTTTTATTATAGTACACAAGCATCGAAAAGTATAAAAATAAACATAAGAAAGAAGTATATAATAAAATTGTAACAAAGGAACTTCCTTTGCTAATGTAAAAGGCAAGTGTGACATGAATTTCATTGTAAGACTGCTGAATAGGACTTAGATTAGCATCAAATGCATATTTTTTTCACTTTGTAAGAACTTCGTGATAAAAATTATAATCTTAAATTTTTAATACAAAATTATAAAAAAATCGAGAATGTATAAATTTTTGCACGTAAATAGTTTTTCGAAATTACACCAATAAAAATTGAGATAACATCCTGATTAAGATATTGATAAGAAATCTAGAATTGCTAAGACAAGGAAATGTATCGTTATACTAAATAATGCCCGGGATTTGACCTGACTTCAATTAAAAGAGATCTAGATTTTGCCAAAATGTTCTTAATTTGGCCTTCTATGGCATTTATTTCTCATTGTTTATTATAAGCTTTTTATATCAAATATTTTCTATTAAATTTTTTTTTTTTTTTTAAGAAGTTATTTCCACCCGCGATGAGTGGATCTAACCATCAAAACCAGTGAAAACTATGGAAGTTACTGTGGATACTGAAATTATATATCCACTTAATGTGAGTGCGAATAGGTTTGTCCTTTTTATTACGATAGAAAGGCTACAGCCAACTGCTTGTGACAGGGGATATACCCAGGCATCTCCTGGTTATAAAACGCGTTCATAACTATTAGGTTTTTTTTTTCCTTTTATATAAAAAATTTTTTTTCAATCTAGACGCAGTTATATTATTATTATACATAAAATGAATATCAAAAATTTTTGTAATTCTGCAAATTTACTAATTGAATACTGAGGAAAAAAATGTGTACGAGCTATCGTCAATGCGCTCAAACAAGAGTCAACGACGACTATGATGAGGACTGAATCTAGCTCGCAGCATCTTTTTTTATCATAGTACAATTACCTTCAACATAATAATCTCGAGCAATAAAAAAAATTATTGCAGTCACATACAAAAAACATAATATACCGAGTTCGAAATTGATATTAATACTACATAAGTATATACCCGGGAAAAAATTTTTTCATGAAGTTTTATAAAATTTCACATAATTTTGTGAAATTATACTAATGAAATTTTGTAAAATTTTGTGAAACTTCATAAAATTTTATCAAAACATTTTTTCCCGCATTTTTTTGTGTATATAAAAATGCTTAGTTAATTTTTGTAAAAAAAAAGACGGGGCAAATCGGTCAGCCCGGATGGTGTCCACACCAGGCAATTTAAAATTATCAGTAAAATAAATTTTTCTTCTTCGTTATCTGAATTATTTTATCGACTACTAAAATAAGCTGACTGAGATAAAATAAGCTACGATTGTAAAAAAAAAAAAGTAATTTTTTGTACTAAAAATTTTACATTGACTCACTATCCGGGCTTGTCAACTTACCCCATCTTTTTCTACAAGCTATAACTATTTCTGAACAAAAACTTTTTATTGTCTTCAAAATGCTGTTTCATTGTGCCCTGATCCTTTGTACAGGAAATTTAAAACTTTATAAAATATTAAATCTATTTTATTAACGCGAATTTGATTAACAATCAGGATTTTTTATATTTGTTATTAGAGGAATCACTGCTTTTCTGATCTGCTTAATTGACAAAGAATTTTCTAGAATCCATTCTTTCGCATGAGTAACTACATGAAGATTAATAATGCTAATATTGCATTATTTCATATGCGCACTGCAATACCATCCATTTATTGAATAGAATCTCATTAACAAAGATGTTATTATTATTATAAAAACGGTTTTACCCCGGATATACTGGCCAGACTCATCAGTAAAGTCGATGCAAGCATACTATACTTTAGACTGTTTAGACAATGATCAAGAGAGTGACGGCGAATTCTTCATATGAATGATATTAGAACAAATATTCCAAGCTTGCTGTCATATTTTAAAAGGATTCTATTTAATTTATATAGCCTTGTACTATTTTATTAAGGTGAATATAATTAACGATCAGGATTCCTTATATTTGTTATTGAGATTCTATTCTATTAATGTATGGTATTACAGTGCATATATAAAATATTGCAATATTAGCATTATTAATTCTCATGTAATTAATTATTCATGCAAACTAATGGAATCTAGAAAATTCTTTGTCAATTATAAGCAGATCAGAAAAGCAGTGATCCCTCTAATAACAAAATATTATTATTATTATTATTATTAATAATATTTTATGTTTTCAGTTGATATTCGCGTTTGTAATCAGTTCTAGGCTGACATTTCACTGACATCGCAATCCCTACATCCAGGGCAGTAGCTTAGATATGAAACTAGTTTGGAAGTAGCTTTTATAGACTAGAAAACTAGAGTAGTATAGTAGGTATAAAGCTATCATAAATCACATTCATTGTGATAAAGTGACAAGTATAAAGGCATAAAGCATCATACTGACGAATTAGACAGGTATATAAAATAGGGTTATTATGATGAGCTGACAAACTAAACAGGTATAGTAAGTGTATACACGCTGAAAACAAAGTGTTAATATATCCTATCTTAACGAAGTAATTATTTCCATCTTTGCATTTTAAAGATTCTCATTCTTTTATGTTATCATTCTCTATCCGATATGGTAACCATTTTTATCCGGGATAATCATCACTATCTCAGATGGTAAAATTTACAAATTTTTCAGGTGTAAGAAATATTTCCAACCAGGTGGTAACTATATTATTATCGGCAATAATAAATAGTACTGTACGAGAAATGAATGGTTAACATATCAGCATAACAATGATTATCAGATATGGTATGATAATCATTTCTTATTGCAAGATGGTAATAGTCATCATTTTTTTTTCTGCGTATATGATAACATAAATTATAAAATGCTCATTATATTGTAGCCAAATACTTTGATGTAAAAATGGCCCCCGAGAACTTTATACGGCCGTAGTGTTCGAGAATGGTGTGAACAATCCTCGGTGTAACTAATAATCCATCCGCTTAATTTTCACAGGGTGTAATTTATTTCCTTTACACAATTCCGCGTTACTCGTTATAATCCTAATTAATGAGCAACAATTGATATTGAACATTTTTAACTACTTAATCAATAACGATATTAATTTTATTTAAATATTAAATAGTATTTTGAACATTTCAATATTTTTATCAAATTATCATAAATTACACATTTACACGCTTGACGGTGTAAAAATTTTTAATCCACTCCGCCTAAATTTAACACGATATTTGGTGTAATTTTCACACTAAAATTTGTACACCGAGTCATTTACAGTACACCGAGTCCAAAAATTTTGTATAGTGTGTAACTAAAATTACGAAACTTTAATTAATAAGAGTTCTATTTACTAGCACGTTGATTGCAATATTTCATTGGGTAAGGAAATCAATAAAATAAACTAGGTAGGACAGGATGACAAGTTGAGTTGATTCTAAATCGTTGATCTTTGTTAGTGTTAATAAAATCGTTTATTTCAATACCTTGCCTGTATTTTCTTAGTTATTTGTTACGTGACGTTGTTAAGATTTATGCTTTGGTCAAGTCAGCAAAATTTATAGTGTCCTCATGTCATTCGGCCATCGCTAATAGCGAATCTTAACCGTATTTGACGTACTGTCGGTCTTTCTTAATGCACAAACTGGCCTTCCTTCCGGTTTTTTAAATGAATACTTTCCCACAAAAAAAGGGATTTTGTAAACTCCTAAGTTATCCGGAACGGATTTTTTTGTCTTTAGGATTTGGAATAAATTGGCCCATTATCTTAAGTGGTTTAAAAATCACTCTAATGCTAATGTGTTTTTTTTTTGTTTTTCACTGCTTTACTAATACGATTAGCAGTACCTTGAAAATACTAGAAAAAAACCGTGGCTATTTTTTTTCTTTTTTTCAGAGAAAGAGGGTTTGGTATTGTCAGCATTAAGTTACTTTTTTAGGCATAGAAAGGGCTGGTCAATCTTTTTTGTTTGTAGAGCCATTTTGGGTGAGTGCTTGTCTGAGGTGTTAGATCTCTGAATCCAAAGATTTCAGTTGAAAGATAGTAAGAACTTTGTACTCTTGAAAACTAATGACCGAGTCCTTTTGTGATAGATGATGATGTGAAGATTGATGGAGGTATCCATCAGTGTATGGGTTTCCGGTATACATGATGAGATGATGACCAAATGTTCTGCCTTCGCTTCAGTTTTCTAATGCATGCAAAAAAGTTACTTGGCGATTTTATTTCATTTTCATGATAAATTTACTGTGGGTCTTTGAAAGTTAAAAAAATCTTTAAATCGACAGGGTAATTTTCCACTATGGCTTTAGGTTATAATGGAAGCTTCATCTGCTTATTATCTGAACTGAGCCGTAGATATGAAGGGATGTTTCACTACTTTGTTTTAAAAATACTCCACGATAATATTGGCGATGATCGATGATAGGTGAGCGCACAGCTGAAATTTTTTTTGAATTAAAAGCAAGTGAAGGTTAAACATTGTTCAATGACCGGGATCAAATGATGTGCTACAGAATTAAAACCATATAAAAACGGAAGTGATATCGAAGCTGAAGAACACGTCATTAGAAAATACACTAATTTTTGAAATTTTTTTAGTGAAATCAAAAGAGGTCTGATATAAAAAGATTATTCACCGGTCAGTTTTTAGAAAAGTTCAGCCAGGCATTTAACTATTCATATAAATGATAAGAAAATGAATTTTTATATCAAACGCAGTAACTTAGTATAGATATCATGAGATTAATCATTCCATGGTTCTGAATTCGACACCTGTCATCTTGAATTATTTGAAAATTTTAAAAATAATTGAAGATAAAATTATTGCAAATCTCAACTCGCTCAAATTTTTTTAACTAACTGTCATATACTGATAATTTGATGAAATTAATTTAATTATTCATTAATGTCCAGTTCGGGCCTCAATGGGGTGTCAATAGCGACGGACGCTGGCCGTAGATTACTTTGTAAATTTATTCATTTTTTAATTTTCGCGATTTAATTTATTAAAACGAATTAGTATCACCTGTCATTTTTATATTAATAAGGATGAGAGGTTCGAAGGATAGCTGAGTAGCCAATGAATATGCCCAGATCAGGATAAATTGGGCAGCTGAGTGAGGTGCCCAATAGTTGTTGGTTATTTTGAGCAGCCGACATCAGCGCCCAAAATACTGATTGTTGTGTAAGTGAACTATTGACGTGCCCAGTTGCGCCAAAAATAAAGGGTTCATTAATTTAAAATTAATTTTAAGTTTTTTAAAGAAAAAATCTAAAAAAACAGACCAATAAATCGAATTCTACAGAGTACCAGTCACCGTGAATCCTAAAACTAACTGACTAACTTTTCACACTGTATTAGTTAAATATCGAAAATTAACAACACAGTGTTACATCTCAGCTTTATTATGAACATGTTGAGGCAGTCCAATTCTCTTCTACGTCGACAATTTTTTATGTCTACCAATGGACTGGGACGACTGGGTTGACGTTCGTACAACGTTTATCCAAGAGATTTCCGTTACAAAAGGGTTTAAAATTTATGAATTAAAATTAATAGATCGCGCTATTTTATTTCTAAAGAGCGTATGTTTTTTTTTTTTTTTCATTGCCAATTGTTTGATAGACTTATTTTAGAGCTGAAAATAAAAAAATAATTTGAAAGTCTATAGAACACATGACTTAAATTATATGCCCGTTTGATTTTCAAAAAATTTTTTCATTTTTGAGCCTCAAAATCAGTCTCCAAAACGATTTGTAATAAAAAAAAATTATACGCTTTTTTGGCTTTAGGAAGTTCCCTAAAGCCAAAAAGGCAAATGAAAGTACGTCCTTTTGGAATTAGTAACGCGATATATTGTTAATTCAATAATAAAAAGTTACGGGAGCGTAACGCGACCATCGATTATTTATCATGACTCACTAATATATATTTTTTCAATCCAACTACTGGCTAATTTTATTTTCCAATAATTGGCCTAGATAGCGTTACATAGTTAACTCATGCCTGTCTAATCCCACTGGGCATTGATGAGGTATAACTCAGATTGGTTACCGAGTTGATTATTAATGAGCTTCAATTCTACTCGGGTTGCATGAATATCAAAAATCAATAGTTAAAATATTTTAAAAAAATTTAGTACTCTTAATTGACTATTAATTTTGATTGTTTTCACATATAATATATACTATAGTATGAAAGAATCATGAATTAAAAATTAAGTTAATAAAATTTGTTTCACGCATTATTTTTGCATCACTTAGCAAGCTGGTATATATATAAATATATAAGTAAAACACTTCAGAAAAGTTAACAAAGCAAATAAAAAATTTATTTATGGTTGAGTAACTATAGTTAATTAAAAATAAAACAAACTTCCCTCGGTAGCTTCCCATTAATATTAAAAGGTAATTTTTTAGTTGAACCTTTTTTTTTATTATATAAGCAATTGGGTTACTTGGGGAGTATATAAAAACAACCGTACAAAAAACCACTCTAATATCAATAGACCGCTATTTAAATATTGTTGTAAATAAAAAAATTACATTTGTCTTGAGATAACAATTCTAATAAAAAAGTAATATTAGATGTGATTCCTGAGCGCAACTGGTTGTCAAATCCATTTGAGATTCTACCAGCATACCTATATATGGTCCACAAAAAGACATATGTGACGTGAGTTGTTCAGTGAAACTGAGATCAGATGTAGAAGTTTCGTGAGAACGGTCTCTTTGGTTCACTAACTCAACATCCACCGATAGATTCTAGAGCACGACAAACTTTGATGTTCTGAATTAAATATCAAATTATACCAATAAAGTAAAAAATATAATGATGTAAATAATTTTTTAAGAGTAAATAAGTCTACCTACAAAAAAAAAAAAAATTTATTAAAAGCTTTTAAAACTTTCAACCATAAATCTTTCACCGGATAAAATAATGTATCACTACACTTTAACCTATATAACATCGAGGGTTGTGTAAAACCGAGGTAAAACTACTAAGACAAATGAAAAGCATATACAAATATTATCTGTACAGGTATGTTATCGTTATGAGCAATAAAAATGTTTGATATTTAAATTTATGGCTTTTTAGAATATTCAAAAAAATTTTTTTTATGCCATTTGTGTAATTACGTTTTTTCAAATTTAATTACTGAATAAAATAATTTGCAAAATTAGAAACCTTTCTAAAAAAAGGATTTAGATCTTACGAAAATTAATTAGATTACCGTAAGATCATAATTTTTTTAATTTTTTAGTTTTAAAGGAATTTTTACTTAGAGGATTTTTTTCTTACAGGGATTTTTTCCGAGTAATTAAAAATTTTTTTGAAATTTTTTCTGTGAGACCCCGAAATTTTCATTTCTTACAAATTAAAAATTTCTCTTTGATTTATGACCTACATAAATCTGCATGAAAAAATAAGATCCAGGTATGATCAAGTAGAATAATAAAATTTTTTGTAGCATGAAATAATAATTTATAAAAAGTCAAGTGACAATTATTACATAAATTTAGTCTTATTAAAATTCTACTTATGAATATTTTTCAGTTAGTGACTTCTTTTACATGTCGCGATATTATGTTTCTAGTTAATGAGTCCTCGCTATTGTGTAATAAAACTTAAATTTCAATGTGACTAACCTACGGACTTAATTAATGAGAAAATTATTTTAATTACTTTACACTCATTAAAATATAATATTTAAGAATAAAAGTGTTCATTACCTATTAAATTAACTTTGAACGTCCCATGCAATGAGATTTTGAATATTTTCAATTAAATATAATTATGTATTATTTTAAACTGGCTTTCAATATCCATCTGGATCGAGAAACTGAACCCCAATTTCAACCGTAAATTTAAACTGCTCAAGTAGGACAGAGACAACTTCAAGATGTCTTAAAAACCCGAGCTGCTTTAAACTTTGATTTGGCTTGAATAATCAGAGCGCCTAAAGGCTCGGAAAGTAGAAAATCATCAGGGATTGAACAAGTGGATGATAGCTTGTTCGCAACTTGAATGATTACAAATGAAGGAAACCTTTTTTAGGGTATTGAGGAGAAGTTGCGTCTCACCATTCATCTCGAAGCAACCTGACCACCAGTACAGGGAACTAGTACCACGAGGGGCCTTTCCAAGCCCTCTTCGACCCGAGTCTCTTTATTTCCTGAGATGGTAGTAGTGCTTGGCCCAAGAGAGGTATGGACTCGTAGTGGCTGTAGTGATACTATACGCAATAAGGATTTTTTTATTATATCTCCGCTTAATGTCCACCCTTAATCGTCATTCGATTATATTTTTTGATTAGGAGTGTCGTCTGGAGCGGAGGTATGAAGATGCCCCGCAACGTGTGTCTGTCCAAAAGGCTGCGGAAACGGCCTCCCATAAAACGGAGGTGGACTTAGGTCCCGTTACATTAATTAATGTCTTAAAAAAGACAAGACAATTTTTATTTTTTCTCGAAGCCAAATTTTTTAATATGAATAAGACGTACAGAAATCAGTCCTAGGATTCATATAAAATTTGTGTTCTTGTTCCCGTCTTATAAAAGTCATCGAAATTGACAAGTCGTTCAGATGACTTGTAATTAACTTTTTCCCGCCATTTGTGTCGAATCTTTTAATTAGATATTTTTTTTGATGACATTAATTTCTAATTTTGTCAACATTTTGATGCTATATCGATAAGCTTAAAAACAGTCTCAAAACTGGTATTTTATTAATTCCACAAAACCAAATGTGCTGCTTGGGTGCAAACAAACGTATTCTAAAACCTCATTTGAATCTCTATACTGCGTTTATTTCCATTTCTGCACTATAGGGTTCAAATGAGGTTCTAGTTTTCGACTGGGGTGTGGATAAAAAAAATAATTTGTATTTTTAGTACGCAGTCCTCAAAAAAAACAAATCATGGTAAAATTTTTTATGTAAAGAAATTTATTTACCAAATAAATTATTCATTCATGAATTTTTCTTTATTTGAAAGTATAAGGACAAAATATTCGGCTTCAATAAATTTAAATATATAATTTTACAAACAAAGACGTAAGTAAAATTATAATAAAAAAGATTTGAACATTTGAATGTATAATATTGCTGAAAAAGCGTTAATTTAAGAAAGTAAATTATAAAATATTATGAAACTTTTAGCGTAATTTCAAGGTCCTACAATAGTATGCGAAGGCACGTTTCCTAATCCGTAAATTGAGCATAAATACACGATGTGAATAAATCGATTGATGTTGAAGCGCACGCGTTATACTATAATTACATCTAATGTCCACTAATGTACGACAGTCATGTATTTTAAATTAAATATAATATTTTTGAACAAATTTTCCTCCTCGTCGAATGAATTATTATAATTCGTGCTATAACACTTTTAAAATCTATTAGAAATTAATTAATCTAAAAGCAAAATCAACGCACACAAAGCAAACTACCGCCTATGTTTAGTAATTGAGTTTCTCCCTTGATATGACTAATATAATCATTAATCTCATTTGGCCTGTTCAATATTGAAGCAAAAAAAAATTAATTATCTATAATGCAATAGATTAAATAATTTAAAATTTAGTTGTGGGTAAAAATTTTCCAAGCTGCTCTTTGAAAATATTTTTTATAATCTACCAGAAATAACAAATAAATCGCCGAAATAAACTACTTGCTATTAGATTTCTTATGGAATAATTTTTCACTTATTATGCCAAAAGTAAAAGCTATCGGATCCGTTCATAGTTTCAGGTTACTTTCCGCATAGAAATTATACCTAAATTTTGACTTTTTTTTTAATTTTCCGCTAAGAAAATTTAAAATTAAAAAAAAAAAAGGGGAGTTATTAATTTTGGCCCGGTTTTTGAAAACCGAGTTTTGATCAAATCTCGACGTTTTAAGATCCTAGGAAGCTATTCTGACTAATTTCGAGATGATGTCCGCGTTAAATACATAAAATATAATGATAAATGTCAGTGTTAAATAAATAAAAAATCATCCGCTCCGCATTCACTCCAGATTTAATCCACGTTAATTCCGAAAATTTTTTATAGCGCGGTTTTAACCCTTGGGTTGAATGATAAAGTCGAATCGAGATATAACTGAGTAGATATATATAATTACTCGTATGTTGTAGAGCTGTGACACTGCCTTATCGAATGTAATAATAATTGATGGAAATTATAATATAAGGACATTTAATGAACTTTTTCATTAATTACCTTCTGATTTTCCTGAGGAAAACTTCTAATTTACAGATAATTTGTTTTTTTTTTCTTTTTTGCCAACTAATTAACGGTGACAAAGTCATCATAAATTGTATGACGTCAAAAGAGAACGTAGAGTAGACAAGTAATTGCTTACACACAATTAATAAATTTGTAATTAAAGAACATTCAATGTAACCTCATAGAATATTTAAATTATCCTTTGAGAACTCCTACAGTTCGTCAAAAGTTATTTTCGCAATAAATGTAATTGATAATATTCATTGTATAAAATGAAACGTTGACTCTTTTATTAGCTGGCATTTTTTATAATAAACTTTTGCAAGTTTCAGAACTACGGGGTTGGAAAACAAAATAATCTCAAATATTTCCAGATAATTAAAAATTATTATAGAAACCATTTAAAATAATTGAATAAGAAGCCACCGAAAAACAAATTAATCATAGAATTTTTTAAAGTAGGGAAGTGGGGCAGAGTGGGCCCCTTAACAGGGGTTCGCACTTTTCTCTCTATTACACTCAAGTCCACGAACGGTACTATCTTTGTTACACTTTTACAGTAAATGGAAACTTTTGTCGAGTTTTTCTCTTAAACAAACGAATGTTATGAAACAATTAATGCACACTTCGCTAAATTAGACAGTAATGCATCAAAATGTGGTCTGTGTTTTGTATTGAGAGATTTTGTTTCCGAAAAAAACTCAGCCTAAAATATCTGATGACCTATGTTAATGTGGTCAATGTAAAAATTGGGCCCATGATTCATGTGCCGGTGTTCACAACAAAGTTGTGGGAAGCTACACGTGTAATATTTGCACAAAACTATAAAACAATTGTATTTTAATAATATAAAAAATAATTTTAATAGCCTACTGCGATATAACTAAAACGTAATTTTATTATCTTTCACTTTCTTAATAAGTTATATTTAATGAACAGTTTTGGTGTTCTATTTAGCCCACATTATATAAGAAATTTCGATAAGCTTATTATCCGTCCGAATTTACTGACGTATAGAAAATATGCTCCCCCCCCTCTCCTAATTAACGTTTCTACGATATTCTAAATAATTATTACAATTACTAGAAAAAACTAATTTTTTTGTTGACAAAATAAAAAATTATAAATCAACTATTATTATAACATGTTTCTTTTCTGCTTGATGATCCCTGAAAAATAAAGAAAAAAAATAATAAGACAAACCGGGGCACAATGGCTGACTCCCTAAATTCGGTAAAAAAAAAAAAAAAATTATTTTTTGAAAATTGTTTTATTATTCGAACTTTATTTAGGATCCGAAAACAAAACAGAGTATAAGAGATATAAGTGAGACAGCTAAGAAAATCTGAAAGAATAAAATTATTTTATGTGAAACAAAAGTTTTTATTTCATAATTTTTTAGGAAGAGACGCCGATCTCAGAAGGAAAAAAAATTTTTTTTTTTTTTTTAAATATTGTCTTTCATAAAAACAAATAATGGTACAAAATACACTGTAAAAAATTGGGGGCGGAATTTGGAGTGATTCCGGATTTCGATTCAATCCGAATCCACTTCGCCACTCAGAATTTCGGAGTAAAAAAAAAATTCAATCTGCATCCTGAGTAACTAGGGAGTATGTTTTTTGAGCTGAGTGATTTTGGAGTGATCTGGATTTCATTTAAAAATCCGCATTCACTCCGATTCGGAATTTTAATATTAAAATGAACTCTTTTTAGGAGTGAATTTTAATTTTAATCCAACCCAAAGTTTCAATATTAAATTAAACTCCCCTTCGGCGTGAATTTCACTCCGAGGGTAATCAATAAATAAACAGTCATCCGCTCCGCATTCACGGATTTTTTACAGTGTAGAAAATTAGTTTAATGTAATCAAAGTTCAAGTATTTAACGTAATTAAAACCAATAAAAATAAATTTTCAGAGATAGTCCATCGTATTCCGAAATGAAAAATTTTTGTTTTCTGAAAATTATTATAAAATAATTTTAAATTAAGACGCAATAGATCAAAACAATTTGTACCTGGTACTTAAAAACACAAGAAATAATTATTCACTCAGGTGGTCCGTCATGCCCCTCTTTGTATCTAACTGAACGCCGGTAAATGAAGAAGAGTCTTCTAGAGTTTCAGTAGATATCCGGCACTTACATTTACGTAAAACTAAATTAATATTAATTTCCCTAGTTTTAAAAATTCATGATGTTTTATTATCAGAATTTTTAGTCGCGTTTTATCTTTCAGTATTTAAATAATCACGATAAAAAATGTAAAAAATCATTAACAAGTTTTAAGTGAAAAAAGAATTATTATCCAACTTGTTAAGTTTTTGAATAAATAATTACTTTTCATATAGAAATTCTTGTCACGCTTGAACATAAATCATGAATGTGGTGAAAAATAAAAAAAAAAATTTCTAAAAAATCTGCAAGTCTGCATTATCGTACACGGAAATATTCTATAGCTTGCAATAATATATATGCTAATGTCATAAGTTTTGCATAAATTAAAAAAAAATATTACGTGTTTAATGAGTTCGTACGAGAAGGTCGTCTTTTTTTTTCTTTTTCAAGTGTATAAAATTTTTTTAATGAAAAGTAAAAAAAATTACTTGGATTTATAATTTATTAAATTTATAGTGACATTTTAAGTCGTGATGAAGTACCATTATTTGCATTTGAGTTTACTTATTTATGTCATTACATTTCTAATTCCGTTTGCATCACAGCGACGATGTAGAGTTAAAATAAAAATAACTCGACAAAACATGTGAGTTTTATTTATTTAAATTCAGTTAAATAGAGTATAATTATTATAATTATTGCTTGTGTGCAAATGTGCTTGTGAATTTACGCATAGACATTTTTTACATCAAGTCGTAATTTTTGAAATTTTTTTGTTAAATGAAAACAGAGCAATTTCGGGCTGAAAGAGTCCACTTTTTTAAATTTAAAATTAATATTGAGATATAAAAAGTCCCTTTAGTTCCAGTGCCAAACTGTAACCAGACTATCCGCTTTAATAAAATAATTTAATCGCGTAATTATAATAGAATGTGAAGAAACTTTTTTTGCGTGTACTATATATTTATATTTATTTAAGGATTCGAATAAAATATTCATTTCCGCTTTAATCTATTAATTGTTGAATGACTCGAAGAATAATAAATATTAATTGTTGGAGGCTTACTCCAAATAGAACTTTAACATTTCATTGAAAATTACTCGGCACTTTTCATGCTCTATTAATTATTGAATAGTAGCAGAAAACCTTTATAGCTATATGTAGAAAAATCTTATAGGAGCTTTAGTAGATACTTCTGAAGCGAGAAAAGCTTTTCGAGACACTTGATATCTCAAGAATCTTTCTGTAAGATCACTTTTTATCAGAAAGCTGTGAAGCATTATCATCGATTTTTAGAACAGTCCGTTAAAATATTCATTACAAAGATTAAAGTTATTAAGTTTAAATTAAAAAATAATAATAATAATAATAATAATAATAATAATACAGAAGTTATTGTACTAATTATGTTTTACCGATTCCTGAAATAGTATTATAATTTTTAAGATTTCATAAATATATATATATATATATATATATATAATTTTTCGACGTTCTAATTAGTAAATCGTCTACTAACTTAATATTTCTCAGTAGGTAATTCTGTGCAATTTTCAGATAGTAATAGACAGAAAAAATATTATTTGAGTAACCTAGACAAAAATATTATACGTACACTAAATATGAAATTAATTTTTAGATAAAAAAAAAATTTTTTAATTACTTTTTGTTCGCATTACTGGAGGATTTTCTGAAATGAAGTTAGACAATTTGCTAATTAGATCGTCGATTTGTCTTCATGATGGATTTTTCAAAGAATTTTGTAATAATCTAGGGTAGAAGTACCGTTTTTGGCCACTTTAGGGCCAGTTTTGGCCACTTAGAAATTTTAAATAAAATAATTAGTAAAATACACAATGGCATAATTAATTTTTTAAATGTGTTCACATATACTTTTCTCCCACTATTGAAGTGAAAATTTTATTCAGTACTTTTTCATTAATTAAAATGAAGTATTAAATGTCCAAAAATGGAACAATGGCTACAAATGGTACTTATACCCTATTATAATTAGTCAAGCTCCAAAAACACCATTGGTTCTAAAATTTTCCGAAGCTTATCAAATTTCATTCCTCTTATTGTCATAAATGTGCCGAATTAATAAAAAGAAAATTATTTACTGATTTAAAATTAAAATTAAAAGGCATTAGGTCGAATTTTGAACAAATGTTTAATTTCTGAAAGTGATAAAATCGTTCTATCACGTAAGCTAAGAACTTGAGCAACTTAACTAAAAGGTCCTTTTTTATAGAGAATTAAATTTCTTACGAAATTGTTATTCGTTTTTTTACTGTAAATTTCGTTGTTTAGTCAATATTAACTAAAAACCTAAATTATTATTTAAAAAATGAGTGTCAGAATTAATACAGAAAAGACAATTGAACTCATTGTAAAATTAATACCGAAACTTTTGAAGATCATCAAATTGCCTACAAAATGCCGCAAACGGTGAACCAATAACTTGAAATGCGGCTGAGCATTAGAGAATTGATAAAAAAAAGTTCTATTCCCTGTGCGTTTCAAATGGGAAAACTTCAAAATCGAAATAAAAGTACTTAGAGTTAGTACACTTTAAAAAATTGCGAAGTCGACGTGGATTACATCCGGAGTGGATGATTTTTTATTTATTTAATCCCCTCGGATAGAAATTTACTCCAAAGAGGAGTTTATTTTAACATAAAAAAATTCCGGATCGGAGTGTATGCGGATTGAAATAAAACTTATATCACTCCAAAATTACTTATTTAAAAAAAAAACTCCCTATTTATTCCGGATGCAAAGGGATTTTATTTTAAACTCCGGGTGACGAAGAGAATTCGGATTAAAATAAAATCCATATTCACTACGAATTCACTCCCGATTTTTTACGATGTAAGATGGGCTGAATCGATCAATTACTTTAGAAGTTGTAGCTGTTTAATATTTTAAGGATTTCTCGGAAAATTCATCTTTTTTACTATTAAAGGTCATATAAAGGCTTTAAAATTTTTTTTTGAAAAATCAACCTGTTTTGAGCTGCTGAATTGTCTTTTTTTTCAAATTATAAAAGAAAAAAAAATTTGAATAATTAACTATAAAAGTATACCTAACTAAGTTTTCAATTTAAACAGTTCAAACTTTAAAGATTAAATACATCAATAGTTAAAATTATGTAAGTTTAATTTTCAAAACTTTGAATTTCTAAAGTTAACATTTATCGAAGTTAAAAGTTTCAAAGTTGAATTTTTCAGGATCACTTTAGCAAGTTAAATTTTTTTTAGGTCGGTCACCGTAGCTTATACTGTAAATATCCCACTGATATTTAAAACTTGAATTTATATACATAAATCAATATATTACTATGAATATAAGAGGATTGATACATTTATTTAAAAATTAATACTTTACGTCAAGATTTATTTTGTAATTTTTTTTTTCTTAACTTTTAAATTTAAACTATTGACTTTCCGACAAGAAATAGTTTACTGGAAAGAAATTAAATTTACGCGCATAAAAGCGCGCAAAAATGTTGCTAGCAAATAAAAAGTTATCTAAGATTTGTTTGATAGCTCATTATTAACGTAAAATGAAGTGCTTTGGAATTTCAATCAATACTGTGTTCTATGCGATTAATTCAAGAATAACTTATTTATTCACGGTGAACATGATATGAAAGTAAAAGTATTCAATTTTATCAATAGTCTGAAAATTATTTTCTTTACCTTTAAAAAGACTTAGAATTTTAATTTATTCATTTATTTATTCATTAACCTCTGAAAAAATAACTTTTATAGTTCCTTTTCGTTCAACCTTTGAGTATATGTTGGAGTAAAATGCCTTTCATAAAATAAGTTACTTTTATTTATCCATTCATTTTATTATTCATATATTCATATGAAAAAACGAGCGTGGGTTTTCCTATGTCCAATACATAAACACGTGGAAAAAAATTATAGTTCTATATCTTTCTTATATCTTCGGGTTTTTTCGAATAAGAATTGTTTTCAAACACTTTCAGTATTTTTAACTTCCCGCCATGAAGATTGAAAATTTTCGAAAAAAGAGAAGTTCTTGGTTTCAGTCCGATTTTCGAGAATCGAGTTTTCATCAGATCTTAACGTTTTGAAATCCTAGGAAGCTATTCCAACTATTTGCAGATGGATGTCCGCGCGCGCATCCATGTGTGCGGGTGTGCGCGTGTGTGTGTGTCGTATGTGGGTATGGATGTGTGTAAATTAATTTTTGTCGTACGATATCTTTGGAACGAATCAACCGATTTGGCCGTACTTGATGGCAATTCAAAATTTCACACTTGTGGCCCCCTTAAGCTTGTCAATATATCTTATCCGAATTAACTAAAAAATAGGTATTTCATAATTTATTTAATAGTTTTTGAAACTAAAAAAGGGAAATATGATAGTCCGACTCTTGAATAAAAACAGAAATTAATTTTCTGTGATTTTTGTATAATTTCGGAGTGAAATATTTCATAAAAAAAATATAGCCTATGGAGGTGAATTGGACTTAATAAGGCCCAAAATAATTATTTGCTTTTAATAAAGAGAAAACTACGAAAAAATTAAATTTTATTAATTTTTCTTATGAATCAATTTCAATTACTATACAAGAAAAGTAGTCAGTAAAATGACTTCCGCGAATATTATCCGAATTTAATATCCCGAGAAGCCATTTTTAAGCTATTTTATAGTTCTACTACAATGCAAAAACAATAAATAGTCAACGATAAACGTGAGCTCACTCTTTTGACTCGAGTCTAAAGGCAAAATCAATAACAACAATAATATTTTATTTACAAAAAAAAATATCCATGCAAAAAACCACTCACCACACCAAGAAATGTCCAGAGCAGCAGGCAATTCTTTCAATTCCTGTAAAAATAAAATATTAACATTAACTACATTAATAGATATGTTGAATTATTTCAAAATTTTCTCATAGGAGCTATTAGTTTTTTTTTTTTTTTTTTTTTGTAAAAACAAATAACTCACCTTGGTGCACGTTTTTCTCTGCTTTCAGCAGCAGAAACCAGCGGTCCAAGAAGCATAATAATCATATGAAATAAAATCAGTGCTTTTGTTTACTTCACATCCCATTATATTATTTTCCAGTCAACTGATTGATATTTCGCTCCAGCTAATAAATATTCAGAAAAAATTTAAATAAAAAGTTATCTTAAGATACTTGAAAACCGAAAATAATTTTTGTTACATTTTAGCTTCCGCTCATAAAGAACGGCATGATTGGGAGCTATGAAGCTAATTCTGGACTTAAAAAATTTTAAATGTCTTACCAAGAGCACGATCTGTTCCTCTAACAATTGACACTAAATAAAACCAATTTATTTTCATTTCCGACAGTTGATTTTAAATAATTCCATCGGTCGAAACCTGCAGTATGATAATTAGTTTATTTAAATTTATATTTTTAAAAATGCGTCTTTATTTTTTTGCGGCAACATTAAATTAATTTAAAAAGAAAAAAAAAATTAATTTTAAGTATTCAAATATTTCCTCTAATAATAAATGAAAACCAAAATTGTAATTATTCAAATTTATACAATAAGTTTTACGCCAAAGTAGACAATAATATTTATCAAGTTCAATAATATGAATAGAGAAACTTAAGTAATTTATTCAGACTGTTCCTTTTAAAAATTCAATCGAATATTTTTATTAAAGAACTTGCTCATAAGAGGGTAGAAGTACCGTTTTCGACGCTTTAATGCTAATTTTAGACACTTGAAAAATTAAAATTGAATAATTTGAAAACAACGCAATGACATAGATAATTGTTAAAACATATAAAAAGACACTTTTATCATACTACTAAAATGGATATTTTGTTTTATATTTTTTCATTATTTAAAATAAAGTATTAAATGTCCAAAAATGGAGCAGTGGCTACAAATTGTACTTCTACCCTATTAGTGACATTTAGTATTTTATTATGAAACGTACTGTCATAGATCGAATGACCACGTACTGTTCAGTTGTGCCCCGCACTAGTAATGCGGCTTTTTCTAGCGAGTGTCGGTTTCATGTCAACTGATTCCGGACAACTGATCCCACCACTCAGGATGTCATTATTTGCACCTATTATTTTATTAATGTATATCAATATATTATATATATAGTAAGGGATCAGTTGTCCTGAAATCAGTTATCTGAAGTAATTAAATAATGCTGTTAAGCAGGAAATTGTGTTCATGCACACACACGTGAAGCGTTACAGACTTTCGTATTATGAGGAAAGAGAATTAGGATAGGAGGGGATTGGGTAGGATAAGGAAGAAACCTTCTCAATGAAAAATCTACAAACAAATTTGAAAAGACATAGAGAGTTCGAACTGGGAGACGAACCCAGCATGTCAGTTACGCGCCGAGTGCTCTCCCAGTTGAGCTATCCGAGCCTATGCCATATTCTGTTCAATTTATCTACATATCCCTTACGATGAAATTGATATATATCGCGAAATAAGATTGCTGGGATCAGGTAACAGCCCTGATTAAGAAAAATTATTCGAAATGATTCAAAACAATTTAAAATGATTAAAAATAATTTGAACCAGCTAATATATAGATGTACACTTAGCATGGATTAAATCATTTTTCTTAATAAGGAAGCACACTAAGTGTTCATCAAGCTAAACTATAATTATAATAAAACACTAGAATAGTTACTAACATCTTGCGCAAGTTATTTAGCAAAAATAGATGGTCTAGACTATTTTAAAAGGAATCGTCTATTTTATAAAATTAAATAAATTTAATTTCTTATATATATTCAAAATTACGGTGGTTAAAAATTATAAAACTAATTTTTTACCTCATTTTAATTAAAAGGATAAAGACCTCAATGACATTGTAATTTTCCGATACACAGAACTGGTCAGCAAGATCGTTGGTGCTGACAAAATCGATATTTTTTATTAAAAAAATGATTATTGCATAGAACAATAGAACTACTTAATCAGCTCCTTTCAATTACAACAAATAATAGACTGAAAAATAGAAATAAAACAAAATAATTACTGGTTTTAATTAAGCGATTGGATTTATAAGCAAGAAGATACATACCGAAAATTTCCTCCATGACTTTTCTTGTAGAATTCTTAGATAATTGTAGCAAAAAAAAAAGCTAGACCAAAATAGATTTATGGTGTAAGCGCGAAAAGCTTGAAAATATTTTTTTAAGAGAAGTATGGGGTGGAAGTCGCGAAATTTATGAAACTATAAACCGAATCATGTCTGCTTATAAATTCTTTGTTGTGTTCTTTGAGTATTTAAAACACGAATAATTGCGAATGATTGAACTGAAACCTTAGCTCAGATGGAAATAATTAACACCAGAATTATTTTTTGATAAAGACAGACGGTTTCAGTTTAATTGCAAAAAACAAAATTATGAAATTATATGAGCCCACAACTCGAGTCAAAAATAAATAAAGAAAACTTATGATTTAGTAAAAAAATATATCATGCAGAAAGTCACTCACCACACCGAGAAATATCCAGAGCAGCAGACAATTCTTTCAATTTCTATAACAACACAAAACAAAATTAATTAAAATTAATAATTTTTTTAAATAAAATAAGAATTTCAAATTATTTTTTTCATTGAATTAAAAAAAAAATTTACCTCGGCGGACGTATTTCTGCGCTTCCAATATCCGAAACCAGCACAAGAAATTCATGATGATCGGAATCGATAAATTAATTTTACTCCAATTAACCTCTCACTAATGACTATTCTTCTCAAAGCATTTTTGCATCAACTGAAAATTTCATAAAAAATAATTAATAACAGACAAATGATTAATTTTTAGTCCTGCGTAAAATATTATGATCCTAAAGTTAGGAGATAATTAACAATTTTCAGATTTTCTTTCCAATAAATCAATTCTAAAAACATAAAAATATGCATACGTAGAAAACTCAAAAAGCTATAGGTGCAATTTTTTTAAAAATTATTTTCTTTATAATTTATCGTGTTTCAAAAAAATCAAAAAATTATTAGTCGTCGGCTACTTTGAGTATCATAAAATATCTCGAACAATTGATAATATTTTATTTTTCGATTTGTTAGAATGTGATAATAAACATAAAATTTGAATGAATTACCCACCCTATCCAAAAATTCCTATAGAATCCACTCAACTGCGACAAAAACCGCATAGAAACCAATACAGTCTACAGGATTCTATGCGGTTTTTGTTGCAGTTGAGTAGATTCTATGGGAATTTTTGGATAGGGCAAACATCAGTGAAGAAAGTGATGATAAACAATCATTCAGGCTAATAAATACTCAAGTTATCCAAAATATATAAAAATACATTATCGATATTAAAAATTCAGTCATTTGTATCAATTAATAGCAACAAACAGACTTGATTACTTATGAAGCTGTCAGGACATAAATTATTTACTATATTTTTAAGTGAATGAGGAAAAATAATTAAATTATCAACTTTCACTAAGGCAAAGGGGTTAGACAATTTCCGTCAACTTCTCGACCGCCTTCTCTTTGCGGTCGTTCCTTTAAACGGCGACTTTCATAAGCTATGGCGCTGACGTCTAGTTACAGAATTTGAATTATTTTCTCAGCGGCCATTTGCATTTTCTAACAAGTGAAGCTCAGTTACAAAAAATCTTTGTTTAGATTTTTTTTTAAATATTTTGTAGCTGTTTTATTTTAATATATTAGGCTTAACAAAATTTTTATAAATGTATAAAGCTCGAAATTGCCCAGAATAACTCATAACTTTCCTATTTTCTTGGGTTCAAAAATTGAAAATGGCAAATCATATAATAAAATGCATGAATTAAAATTTCTTTCTGTTTTTAGCTAATTGGCTCTAAGAAAATTCTGCTGACTTTATTTGTCTGAAAACTTGAAAACTGACAGCAAATATTTTTGATAATATGTTCTTTTTTTTTTTTTAGTTATCAGAATTTACATGAATTTCATTTTTAATTAGAGTTTTCAATAAATAATCTGGTTTGTCATATCAACTTGTCTCATATTTGATAATAAGAGAAAGTTTTAACTCAATTGATTTTGAACAAAAATTATAAAACATATGAAAAATTTCAAAAACTACTTACTTTGCTGCCATTTTACTGCTTTCTTGTCAGCGACGAGCACTTTCACAATTTGATAAAATTTAACAATAAAATTCACTGAATATATAAAATTGATGCAACTGATTAATCACAAAACTCAAACTTTTATTTAAAACTAATAATTTTAATTATTCTTAGACATTAAATTACTATTGTTCTTGCATTTAAATTTCAACAACGAACCCGGCGTATACTGATACGAAAAAATACCAACACTGAATTTAATTAATTTAAAAATTCACATTTACTGATACGCTTCATTTAATGTCTCAGAATAAGTTTTGGTCACTAAATAAGTTATATGGACTAATTAGAGATATAAGAATCAAATATTATAATAAATAAACTAAATATTTCACTGAGATTCAGTCGCGAACGACAACGACAGCGATCAGCTCATTTACCGAGCTTAGGGCTTCTGCGCATGTCCGTTCCAACCGACGACACCGCAGCGCCTTAAAATTTAACGACGCTGACATTAAAAATTTTAAAGTTTAAAATTATTCGCGCGTTGCCAAGCTTAAGGCGCTGCGGTGGCGCCAGTTGGAACGGACATGCGCAGAAGCCCTAAACTTAGTAAATGTCGGGCCGATCGCTGTCGTTGTCCTTCGCGACTGAATCTCAGTGAAATATTTAGTTTATTTATTATAATATTTGATTCTTATATCTCTAATTAGTCCATATAAATTATTTAGTGACCAAAACTTATTCTGAGACATTAAATGAAGTGTGTCAGTGAATGTGAATTTTTATATTAATTAAATTCAGTGCTGGCTTTTTTTCGTATTAGTGTGCGCCGGGTTCGTTGTTAAAACTTAAATGCAAGAATAATAGTAATTAAATGTCTAAGAATAATTAACATTATTATTTTTAAATAAAAGTTTGAGTTTTGTGATTAATCAGTTGTACCAATTTTATATATTCAGTGAATTTTATTGTTAAATTTTATCAAATTGTGAAAGTGCTCGTCGCTGACAAGAAAGCAGTAAAATGGCGGCAAAGTGAGTAGTTTCTGAAATTTATTATGTTCTATAAGTTTTGTTCAAAATAAATTGAGTTAAAACTTTCTCTCATTATCAAATATGAGACAAGTTTATATGACAAACCAGATTATTAATTGAAAACTCTAATTAAAAATGAAATACATGTAAATTCTGATAACTAAAAAAAAAAAAAAGAACATATTATCAAAAATATTTGCTGTCAGTTTTCAAGTTTTCAGACAAATAAAGTCAGCAGAATTTTCTTAGAGCCAATTAGCTAAAAATAGAAAGAAATTTTAATTCATGCATTTTATTATATGATTTGCCATTTTCAATTTTTGAACCCAAGAAAATAGGAAAGTTATGAGTTATTCTGGGCAATTTCGAGATTTATACATTCATAAAAATTTTGTTAAGCCTAATATATTAAAATA
The DNA here is from genome assembly GCA_964016945.1 of Microplitis deprimator. Lineage (NCBI taxonomy): Eukaryota > Metazoa > Arthropoda > Insecta > Hymenoptera > Braconidae > Microplitis > Microplitis deprimator. Next base: position 17,719,422 of record OZ024709.1, on the reverse strand, counting down.
AAACAGCTACAAAATATTTAAAAAAAAATCTAAACAAAGATTTTTTGTAACTGAGCTTTACTTGTTAGATATAAAAATGGCCGCTGAGAAAATAATTCAAATTCTGAAACTACACGTCAGCGCCATAGCTTATGAAAGTCGCCGTTTAACGGAACGACCGCATACAAAGAGAAGGCGGTCGAGAAGTTGACGGAAATTGTCTAACCCCTTTTTGTCATAGTAAAAGTTAATCATTTAATTATTTTTCCTTATTCACTTAAAAATATAGTAAATAATTCTGAGTGTGAATGTAGCAGACATCAGACAAATTTATAATTATAAATAAATCGAGTAAATAATTTAAAAACTCAAATTTATAAAAAATGCACTTATTAATTTTTTAATTTTTTAAATGCGCATTTTTAAAAAATTTTATTTTATTAATTATTTACTCGATTTATTAATAATTTTAAATTTGTCTGATGTCTGCTACATTCACACTCATAAATAAATTATGTCTTGACAGCTTCATAAGTAATCAAGTCTGTTTGTTGCTATTAATTGATACAAATGACTGAATTTTTAATATCGATAATGTATTTTTATATATTTTGGATAACTTGAGTATTTATTAGCCTGATTGATTGTTTATCATCACTTTCTTTACTGATGTTTGGGTAATTAATTTAAATTTTATGTTTATTATCATATTCCAGCAATTTGAAAAATAAAATATTATCAATTGTTCGAGATATTTTATGATACTCAAGGTAGCCGACGTCTAATAATTTTTTGATTTTTTTGAAACACGATAAACTATAAAGAAAAAAATTTTTCAAAAAATTGCACCTATAGCTTTTTGAGTCTTCTACGTATGCATGTTTTTATGTTTTTGGAATTGATTTATTGGAAAGAAAATCTGAAAATTTTTTATTGTCTTCTAATCTTAGGATCATAATATTTTACGCAGGACTAAAAATTAATCATTTGTCCGTTATTAATTATATTTTATGAAATTTTCAGTTGATGCAAAAATGCTTTAAGAAGAATAGTCATTAGTGAGAGGTTAATTGGAGTAAAATTAATTTATCGATTCCGATCATCATGAATCTCTTGTGCTGGTTCCGGATATTGGAAGCGCAGAAATACGTCCGCCGAGGTAAATTTTTTTTTAATTCAATGAAAAAAATCATTTGAAATTCTTATTTTATTTAAAAAAAATTATTAATTTTAATTAATTTTGTTTTGTGTTGTTATAGAAATTGAAAGAATTGTCTGCTGCTCTGGATATTTCTCGGTGTGGTGAGTGACTCTGCATGATATCTTTTTTTACTAACTCATAAATTTTTTTTATATATTTTTTGACTCGAGTCGTGAGCTTATACAATTCCATAAAATAATAAAAATAACGATTTACTTTATTATTTCCTTTTATTATTTAAATTTTTCCAATTGAAGTTGCGAAATTACTATTTTCGAGCTCAAGAGCTTAAAAATATCGAGAAGTTATAGGGCTGGTCTGCAGAGTCAAGCGATTTTCAGATATTTTTACATTACAAGATTCAAAAAATCAGAAATGATTGATCAAAGTGGAATATTTAAAATAAATACAGTTGAAAATAATTCAGTAATTACCATATAAAAAATATTGAATTCTCATAACTTTCTATCTTAATTTGATTTTAAATAAGACTAAATTTGAAAAATACAACTATGAATTTTTGAGTAATGTACAGTCCAACTTCGTTATAAGACTGTCGGGACAGTACACTGTAAAAAATTAGCGATGAACGCCGAGAAAATTCGGAGTAAATTTGGAGCGGATAACTTATTACTTATTTAATCCTCTCGGAGTGATATTCACTCCGAAAAGGCATTGAACAAAAAGTATTTTTTTCAATGAGGGTTGAATTTAATATTGAAAATCCGGTTCGAAGTGAAATTTACTCCTAAAAGTTTATTTAATACTAAAACTCCGAATCGGAGCGAATGCAGATTGAAATAAAATCTAGATCACTCTGAAATCATTCAGCTGAAGAAAAACTCCCTATTTACTCCGAATGCATATTGATTTTTTTTTAAACTTCGGACCTCTGAGTCCGTAGTCACTCTAAATTTACTTCCAATTTTTTACAGTGCAAGGGTAAAAACTCTTAGAATCCGGACCTCTTACTATATCCTGCTAAACAGCGTTTTGCTTCCGAATTTTGCTATGAGATAATCGATGTTTTGTTTTGTGAATAAGCGATTTGTAGTACTTTGTGTCACTTTGTTAGGCTTTTCTTTCCTTTCTGACTCTTGTTCCTATTATGCCACGGGTCAGATTTTGTTAGTCTTCTAACGAGAACTAGACGGAAAATGTAAATAAAACGATTGGAGGGGGAATCGTTCCGGGAAATTTTTAACGAATTGAGGGAAAAAAAATCTTATAACAAGATTGGACTGTAATATATCTTCGTTGTTTATACAATTCATTTATCATTATTCGTAGCGTATTATAAAAATTTCTGCTTTATACAATTTTGCTTGTTTCCGAAATATATTTGCATTACAAAATATATTTTATATTATATTATATTACATTATATGTTTACACATTTATATTTTAGCTGTTACAGATATAATATAACACAATTGAGCTTTTCATTTAATAATTTAATATCATTACATAAATAAACTCAGTTTATTTATTTATTTATTATTTTAAAAAATAACACAGGCAAATATATTCTATGACGTATTTAATGCTACATCGATCCTTATAGTTATTCATACCTATAAATTAAACATTTCGCACATTTTTATAATTTTTACAAGGCGTACAGATGCTTTTTAGTGTACCCGTAAAGGAAGTTGTAATATCTCTCAGATGTCCGTCGCCCTTTTTCAATAAAAGTTTGATATCTTGGGAAATATGTATAACCGATTATTATAAAGTAAGTTTTTCCGAACCCAGCGAGAACCTTTATTTTCATAAAAAAAAAAAAAAAATTATACATTATTTATCGCACACCTAAAAGACGAAGCGTTGTGTGCTCCACTCCAACTTTTAAAGATTTTTTAATGATTCACTTACGTTAAATTGTATATAAAGTTTTTAGTTTACACTAGATTAATACAATATACATATTTTTATAAAAATGTTTGATTTCAATGCATTATTTTTCAAAATTGAATTGATATTTTCGTTACAAAACATGAGTAAATACTTGCGTGTGCGCTTTAGGACTTCGTAAACTTTTTGTAATTTAATAAAAAAAATAAAAATTTCTCCTGCACAGAAAAAATCGGTCTGTCAGTTGACCCTGCGGGCCAGCCTCAAAACTTCCCGCAGTTTTCGAGCTCCTCGAAAATACTTTTAAGTGCCTTTGTTTTTGAAAAATAACGTTTTTTACCATTTTTTCTCCAACAATATCTCTCGAACGAATTCACCGATTGCAACGGTTGAGGTGGCGATCGACGCGTTTTATTGAGTTCTAGAGCTGATCAAATTTTAAAATTGATTTATCGAGTCGTTTTTGAGAAATTTCAAAAAAACTAAAAAAAAAATTTTTTTTTAATTCTTTCGTTCACGGTTTCTCTTGAACGAATGAACCGATTTTGATGGCTGAGGTGGCATTCGACGCGGCTTATAAAATTTTAGAGCTGATTAGATTTTGGAATCAATCCATCGAGCGAATTAAAAGTTATTCAAAAAAAACATTTTTGAAAAAATTTTATTTTTGGAATATCTCCGAACGTACCCTACCGATTAAGCTCAAATTTTCAGTGTTTACATACATACACTCGGACATCATCTGGAATTTAGTCAAAATAGCTTCCTAGAACCTCAAAACGTCGACATCTGTTAGAATTTCGATTTTTGCAAATCGGGGTGAAAACAATAACTTCCCGAAATTTTTGAAAATCTTCGATTTTCTTAGCGGGAAGTTAAAAAAGGATTTGTTGACGTAAGAAAATTTTTGTTTATAATTTATAATTCAGAAAATTTCTTGGGGCGAGTAAAAATATTTTGCGTCAAAAAACTAAGTGAAAACAAATAATCAATAGACTTCTGAATTTTTTTTTAATGTATTTTTATTTATTTCACTACCAAAAATACTTGACATTAATTTTCTATTTTGCTGAGAAAAATTGATTTGTTGATGTACCTGAAAATCGGAACGTTTTTTCCGGAACGGAAATTAAAAAACGAAATGAAAAGTAAAAAATCTACTGGATGTTGATTTCTGAAAAGTTTCGCACGTCAGCCGAAAATTGCAGGCCTCCAACTACCCCTTAGCTCACCTTTAAATTCAGATTACATAAATTTTCTTCATTTTCGTTGCGCGAAAAACGTTTCGATTTTCAGGTACATATTTGTTGAAAGAAAGCCTTTTGGTTTCTACTGAAAAATTAAATTAAATAGTATACTGTATACGATACCAAGGAATGGGAGAAAAAATGATTTCATAAACTTTGTTTACAAGCTAATTTGATGTTGACTGACATAATCTAAAATTTTGAATTCGTATTTCATACAGTGACACAAAAAAAAAATTTAATTATTTAGACACAGTCAAAATAAGACAATTTAAAACCAATTACACATTTTCAAATTTAACTGTCAATTTGGTTAGTCAGAATGGCATATTTGGTTACTCTGGAGTTTACAATAAACAAATGCAATTTTAAAAGGGTTGGACTGAAGCCAGAAACTAATTGAGTGGGTAGAAACTAGATGTTTTTCCGCACCAGAAAAGTAACCGATGATTTTAAATCCGTTAAATCACATTGCTCTTAAATTGGGTGGTTTCGATTGGCTAAACAGGCATTGAAACTAGTATTTTCAATGCAGACAATATGCAAAGCCATCGTAAAATTATCGCTGAACAGACACTAACCAAAGAAAAAACAGTCAATAAAAAAATTAAATCCCCAACAAAATAAAATTAGTTATTTTATAATAAACATTGATCGCATTTCTACAATAAGTCACAAAACGGTAAAAGAAGTTACTTCAAAATTAATTTGAGAAAAAATTAGATCGTTATTTAAAATAGAAATAAATTTTTTTTTCAATTAAATATAATTTTAATGAAATGCAATATTATGATTAAGAGACTCTAGCAATATATTTAAATGCATCTCGTGCATTTATGAAACCAAAAATGAATTGTTATTTAATAAATATACTGGATTTTAATGACAGCAATATATTTTCCGAGTTGGTATGTTGGAATTCAGTTAAGGATTTATTAGATTAACCTGCGGAAACACTTGGATTATTAGTATCAGCTCACATTTATCAGTTTTTTTTAATACACCATCGCATTCATTTAAATGTGGAGCTAATTATCTTATAAACAGTTCATTTTTTATCATTACATTATTATTTCTTCAAATTACATAATGACGTTTATTTAACTGTCATTTTCTCAGTGTGAAAATCACTATATTTTAAATGATAACACCGTAAATTGAAGTGTTTTATTACCATTTAAATACATTGTAGTTACTTTTCAAACACTTGCAAACGTTTAGAAAGTGACTACCATGTATTTAAATGGCTATAAAACATTTGGGCTAAACGCAATTTTGTACTGAAATTATCAACGGTAATTTAATAAAAATATTCAGTGTTTGTTAACTTTTATTTTATTCTTTTCTGAATAATTTCTATTCAGTGAAGTATATTATTTCATAAAATACTAATATTAATTTATTTCATGCTGTGAGATGGACAGCGGAGTTGCTTTATGTCCACCAAGGTATTAGCATCCTATACCGTAAACGTGCACCTTCGTCGACTCGAAGTACGTAAGTTCGAGTCCAGGAGACGAAAGAATATTCTTTTCTGAATAATTTCTATTCACTGAAAATAAATTCCTTCATTACATACAAATATTATAATTAATTTTGTTGCCGTCAATTGGTTTTTCAACACGAATCGTTATTTAAATGTTAAAAAGTAGATACTTGATGATCAAATGATTTGTGAAAAATATCATCTCTTTATTTAAATTTTCACACTAAAAAATATTGAAAAATTTAGAGATACATGAAAATGGAACAAAATTAGCTTGAAATTCGCGCAAAAATTATCATAATGGAAACTAAATAAACAGCCGACTAGAACAATGTTTTTTCAATAGAACTGCAAATAAGAATTAAATGACGTCAAGTTATTTTTGAATTGATCTTATATTAGCAATCCAAATATTGCCGGTGCATACTTGAAAACTATTATTTTCTCTAATAGTTCTGCGAGATTTAGATTGTTGAGATATTACCGCAAAGGTTACGGTATTTTTTTGACGAAAAATTATTTACTTCTCTTTTTTTTGAGTCATAAGAGAATAAGGGAAAATGCTGAGTTATCAAATCGATCATTGTCGCGAGCAACAGCTAGCCAACTCTAATTTATAACTTTTCGTTGCCTTAAAAGTACAAATAATATTTTTGCGAATGATGGATGAAAGTAAGTGTGAACTTTTAATATAGTAGTTGTGTCAATGAAAATATGTTCTGCATAAAATTATTTTAATAAATAATAATTTTATTTACTTTAGACACACTGCAAAAAATTTTTGGATTCGGTGTAGTGTAAATGACTCGATGTAAAAATGTTTGTGTGCAAATTACACCAAATATCGTATTAAATTTTTACACCGTCAAGTGTGTAAATGTGATATTTTATGATGATTTTGAGTTAAGAAAAATAATCATAAAAATATTTAAATGTTCAAAATACTGTTTAATTTCTAAATAAAATTAATAGTTATTGATTAAGTAGATAAAAATGTCCAATAATCATTTGTTGCTCATTAATCAAAATTATGACGAGTAACTACACCTGTAAAATTCACGGGGATCATTTTTACACCAAAATATTTTACAGTGCAGTAATAGTATATCTAATGGAGTTGAAAGGGCTTCGAAAATGAATGTGAATTGTCACGAGCCGTTAGACAAGTGTTGCCAACACACGAGTATCGAAAGCACTCTTTTATTCAGTTAGATACAATAGTTTTTGCATTGAATGGTAAGAACGTGTGTCTTTCTATGGTAAAAGAGGGCACCACCCTGCATGCGCCGGGATTATTACACATAAGCGTACTCAGCAATCACGACTAGGATTTTTAGTCAGGTTCATATAAAGAATTATTATATATTATAATTGAATACAATGGAATCAGTAAGTTCAGTCTCATAGTCTGCGAGCTTCCGTTGTCATGAGTTGAGACATATATTCATTGAGTCTTTCTGTTGGGACGTTGAGTGACTAATAAACAGTATATAGATGTAAAAAGTGTTCTTTTCTTTCATTTTTAATGTGTAAAAAGTAATATTATTAAATTTATATTTAAATTTTAAATTTATATTTAAATATTAAAAATTAATTTTGATGATTTCGCCAAAGTCAAATTGATTTGCACAACATTTTATGCTTGTATCTCTGGAAATAATAAAAATAATACCATTCTGGTTTGAGATTCATTTTTCTGAAGATGAATTACATTAAAATGCATAGCAAAAAAAAAAAAAAATTTTTTTTTAATTTTTTAAATTTAAAAATTCGACATCTCGAAAATTAAGCGAGATATCGAAAAATTTTATTCTTAAAAAAGTCTTATTTCGTCGAGTTCTACAAAAATCCGTAGTCATTTGGCGGCGCCACGGAAACCGTAGACTTGCCGTAAAATAGCATACATACGACATTACTAGACATTAACCGGATAGATACTATTTTTTTTTTTTTGCGGGTAAATCATTTCAATAAATATGAACATTGAAAATGTTAATCTAAGAGTCAGAGTAAATAAAATTAAATATTAACATAAAAGTTTTACTTAGGGTTGTAGATAACTTTTAAGTTGAGACTTTTGATATTTATTGGTGTTTATTTAGCGGCCAACGTATTTTTGAAATTTTCAAAAAGTTGATTTATTTTTTATCGTTTTTTATTCTCTATACTTTCATAAATTATTTTTCACCATACCTGCACCTAAAGTTTAAATTCATGCCCTGTTAAGAGAGAAGAAAGTCGTTCTTTTCTTTAATAAGTAAACAAATGATAAAAATTAGCGCATGCACCATTCTTCTCACAGAGGCAAAAATTTAAACTTTCAGGTGCAACGCTGGTGAAAAGTAATGCTAAAAATGTCTGACGCAATAAGAAGTAATATTGAATAGAAATAACTTAAAATTTTTATTTAATTTAAAACAAATCATATTTTTCGACCCAGTTATAAAATCTGTTTTTAAACGCCTTTTCGTAATTAAAGATTATTGTTTTCTCTATCTTATAACGAAAGGTTTTTTATTTTTTTTGTTTAGACAACTCTTCATAATTAATTACATAATTTTTTTGTTAAAAAATTTCACACTTAAGTTTAAAACACCATAAATTGTGTATACTAAAAAAAACCGTCCGTCGCACGATAGCTTCTACATTATTTCACAATAATACTTTTCATTTTTGCAAATTGGATCATTTTTTGCAGTTTCTTCATACCCGGAAAGCGTCATCGTATTTATCAGTGGCCCATTTGACCCCATAGAAGATAATCTTAATTAGGAAAAATAATTTTTTATATTTCTTTAATTATGATGTAGACCTTGATAAGGTTAATATTTGAGCTAAAAGTTATCTTGTATCTAGAAATAACCTGGCGTCAATCTCATGATCCGAGAGTTTTAATCGTCAATCTAATATCGAAATCGATAACGCTATTAAGTATTATCAATAATTAAATATAAAAATCTCATTACGATGATAAAATAATATATTTAAAAATGATTATACAATTTTTATCATTATCTTGTCTACAACATATATCTTACAAATATACATATATATCTAAATGAAATTTTCCTAATTTTCGTATCTGATTAAACTTTTCTTCATAAATTATTCCATTATTTTTTTTAAATAACTAAATATAGTAGATTATTAAAAAAAAATTTATTGCAATTTTCAATTACTTTCACATGAAAAAATTGCACTCGAGGGCGATGTCATGTTAAATATTCTTCACAACACTTGAAAATTTATGTAATCTCCGGAGGCACTTATTTTATGCATAAGAGAGTAGAAATTCTGGGGTGTCATATCATTTTATGGTAGTTAACAATTTACAACTCAATTAGGTCATAAAATATATATTAAAAAAAAATTAAATCTATATTTAGAACACATCCCTTTGGATGCTTAGGTTACAATAATTTTAATAACAAGAAACAATAATTCGTATTAAACCGGATTCGGAAATTTTGAACTGCATATTTTTTCAAAAGTTTTAAAAATAAAAAAAACTTATTTACGTATGCAGAAATCTAATCTTTAGTAACGAACATGTTTGTAATGTTAAATAAATTTTAAATTTACATATGCAATGAATAATCGCGGGAAATAATTTAGTTTTAAACAAACCAGTTGACTTTGGATTAAAACTTTTTTTTTTTATCTAAATCGCTGTATATAAATTACATATTAATAAAAATAAAAACGATTATCACTTAGTATGAGAAGTAAAAAGTGATTTGATGATTAGATTTATCTGATTTCTTCCCACTGTGATAATTAAAAAATCTTTATCATCGAACGATATTCGTTCCCGCTATTATTAGATTTTTAAATTATGAAAAAAAAAGCTTTATTATTCTTCAGGATGCAAGTTAATGATAATATTATCTTTAACGTTTGTCAGTAGTATATCAAGTCACTTTTCCATGGAAATTTTTCTATCTAATCCAATTAAAAAAAAGATTAAAAAAAAAATTTATTACATATATATATAGAGAAGTGATAAAATTTGCATGAGCCCGCCAATGACGGCTCATAATCGGCAACCAATGAGAGACGTTGAATCCTCAAGTATTCTATCAATGGTCACTGGAACGTTATCAATTCCTACTGCATAAAACTACGACAAGTTTAACGTTTTCGGGTCATTCGGTTGAGTGGTAGGCTCTCAGCTGCCACTCTTAAATTCCATCGAAAAAAAATATTTTTATCGTGTGTTACTGACAATATATATATATTTTTTTTTTTTAAAAAAAGGACAAGAGCCTTGTAAAAAGTGTCAACGCAATCGTTTAACCAGTTAATTTAAAAATAAAAAAAATAGTGGTGACAAGATATACAGTTTTAAATAGAATTCAAATTTAAAAGTAAATTTTTTTTTTTTTGTAACTTCAAAATGTACACGTTTATTTACTTGCTGACCGTTGCATTTAGCTGTCATGTTCATGCTCTTAGTATCGTATCAACCCCGGAAAAATCAGATATTTGTGACAGGTAAATTTAATTATTTTTTAATTTTATTACTTAAATACTATCAAATTTTTTTTTCATTATTTATACATAATATATCAGTGTCATATAAAGAAAAGTTATTGTTAAAATTTCTGAAAGGTTTTAAGATCCATTAGCTATAAATATACTTTAAGATAAATTACGAAAAGTTTTTGCATTAATAATATCTACATAAATGTATACACGTGTTCAAGACAATAGAGTAAAGTTATAAACAACAATTCGTCTTATTAAAATAATATTTATCTACTTTACTGGCGTAAGCCAAAATAGAGTAAAATAGTAATATAACCGGTATTAAATGTAAACATTTAAATAAATATATATGATTAATTTTTTCAACACATGTATAACTATTGCTGATATGAGCATTATAAATTATAAGCTTCTTACTAGAGTTGGTTGTGTGAGTCACGAGGCTATTATATTTTATTCCGATAAAGTGTCAAGTTCACATCATTTCTGATGTCCTTTCTTAATAAGATCATGAAATTGCGTCGATTTGTATATTAAACTCTTGAATAGGAAAAATGAAATGAAATATAAATAGATTAATAATTTTTAAAACACATCTATTATATAATGCTAGTATAAATATTATAAATTATAAGCTTCTTTTTAGAATTGACTGTGAACTACGAGGTTATTATATTTCATTCTGATAAAGTGTCAAGTTCACGTAATTTTTATTGTTTTTTCTCAATAAGCCGACATGTAAAAAAATCGTGTTCCGTCTTAGATTTAAAAAAATTTTTTTTTTTACTAGTTTAAATTAGCTTAGTTTATTGTATTTTACACAGAAAAAAAGGATTTCTTAGCGTAAGAAATATTTTGTATTATGAATTGGAGACAAAAATTTGCTTAGGACTAGAAAAAATTTCTCGACGCTAGAAATTTTTTTTTCAATTTATAATGCAAAACATTTCTTGGTGCAACTTAAAATTTTCTTGGGACGAGTAAAAATTTTTTGCGCCAAGAAATCCTTTTTTTCTGTATACTTTATTTTGTCTTGTAAAACGTAGCATAAATTTTTTTTCAAGTGTTGGATTTTTAACCATTAAAAATAATATTCAAATGTGTCTGGCCGGTGCTACCCACTTATATAAATTATGTTTACATTAAAATTCTTAAGTAGCCAACATATTTCCGATATCTGTAAAAATTTTTAAGTATTTGACTAGATATTGCCTAATGTAATTGTAATGTAATTGCTATTTAAGTACATTTCTACCTTAGAAACTACTGGCTAAGAGTCGCGTTGCATCTGGGCTATCTCGCCCCCGGGTTCTGCCGTGCGTCATACCCTTAATTTGGGCCCACGTATCCTTTGCCGAACATCGTCAGTCGCACGGTGAGAGAATCGCTGCAATGTTAATTTCAGTGCTATGTTGCCATGTAAATTTCGAAGCTTCACTAATTTATATCAGATTATGGATTTTTTATTTACATTTTTCGCAAATGAATATTTTCTATAAAATTTATGTATCATTTATTCGATTAGGCTCCATATTTTTTTTCTGATTGAATCAGCTGAGAAAGTTTTTTATAAATATGGCAACGTTGAACATCAAATGTTACTTTATAGTATACTTTTATTTTTATTTTTCTCAATTAAAAATAAGAGGATTTAAATATGGTTTAATTACAATAATAACACTGGCAAGTTTCACTTGATGTTATCAAACTATAATATTACTTGAAGAAAACCTCATAATTGTACAAACTTGGCTATTGTCCGTGTAAAAGCAATTAGAAGACCGCTTACTCAAACAAAACTTAACTATAACGAGAGAAAACCACATGATGATAGATATATCAAGAACGCAGCTATTAATTAATTTATCATTCAAAATTTATTTTTTCACTTTTATTTTGATTTCATCTTTATTATATAGTAAAGAATGACAAATTATAAATTGTATTAATATAAAATATATTTTAGGGATATTTCTGAAATAAGATTTATAATTCTGGAAAAAAAAGTTCTGATTTATGTAGACCTAATAAGTATGTTTTCGTAGATCGTGGAGGTTTGATAATAAACGAAATGTCATGCGTAAATCTACAAAAATTTCATTAGGTCTCCAAATAAATATAACTTTTTTTGATTTATGTTTATCTAAAGTATTGTTTTTTGGATAATTATTTAATTAAATTTTCAACAAAAAAAAAAAAAAACGAATATTAATGATATGAATTTTTTATTAATTCATTAATAAGATGAGAAATTTTAATTTTTGAAAAATTGAAAAAAAAAAATTGGCTTGGTGATTTGTGAATTTAAAAATTTTGTGGTAAAATAATTTTTTTTTTTTAAATTAAAATTTTAATAGATTGGCTAATATTTTACCCTTCGTGAATTAATAGTTTTCATTGATGAAAATTCACAAATCGGAGCTCATCTTAACTGATTAATTGTATCCTGTTGAGCTAATCACCTTAATTAAAATTTGATTATGCGGATAATTATATAAAAAATCATTTTTTTTTTAAATTTCACATGTATTTCGACTCAATCACATACTGAGTATTACTTATATCCTTTGAATAATTTTATTTAAAATTCTCACAACTTTACAATCTTGTGCAAGCATTTTATTTTGCCTCAATATTTCATTTTATTCCGTTTCCTTTTCCAATAGAAAAAAGATTGAACTATAAAAAAAAAATAGTAAATGGTTGACTCTATCATCCAGCGCATAATCATTAACTTTTTTTATCTTCAATTCTCGCACGAAAAAAAAAATATATTATATCTCATCGTCATATTTTTTTATTTTCCTTCGTCGTTGAAATTCAGCTTTTCTCGTTTTTCACCGTCTCCTTACCGACTCGCTCATTTTTTTCAAATTATTTTTCTCGTGTCTAAAATAAAAAATTACTAGATTATGTTAATGATAATAATAATTTTTTCTCAATTATTTTTTTATTGTTATATAAAATTACCTAAAGTACATGATTAAAAATATTAGAAAAAAAAACCAGCCTTTAACATTTGCATCTACTTGTGAATGCTTCTGGTTTATTCTCTCCTATAGAGTAAAAAGTGATGTGAGTAGGTTTTTTGTTAAAAATTAAAGAGACAGTTTTGGGTAATGGGTGGAAGAGTCAGACACGAACATCTATTCATTTTGTGGGTTCTACCAAATACGTGGTTAGAATTAGCGTGATAGTTGCTACGTATATTCCTATGCAATAATAACTTCTCTCTCTATTTGTCTTTCTCTCTTTCTGTAAATGAGAGTTATCCCCGTCACAGAAAATTCAACGATGCATAGTCACATTGATAGGATGAGCTATTCTTGCGGTGACGAGTTCACGGTTCTGCAATTGCCGTTTTCATTGGAATTTGATTTGTGTATTGATGCGATGCATCAGTCAGAGATACCCTAACTAAATTGTCAATGAATTCAATGAAAAAAAATTTAATTTGCATGAAAAAAATTAAGTAAATCTGTCAAATGCTGTACTAAATAAACATTTAATTACAGTAAACTATCTCTATTACAATCGACTACCCGTCATAAGCCTGGTCTAGAGACGTCGGGTAAATTTTTCTAGTAAGATATAATTTTAAATGTCATATTTACGTTAAGAAAATGAAATAAAGATCAAATATGTGGGTTGAAAATTATTAATTAAGCAAATAAATGTTAATATTTATTTTTCATTGAAAGTAAATACCAATTTATCAATGAGAGAATTGCTCTAGTTTACAATTTCACCAATGCTTATATTTATATAAGTAATAAAAGTAAATAATGACTTTATCAAATATTATATTTACTAATTGTCAATAAATCAATATGTTTTTAATGGTAATAAGTAATGACCGACATTTTTTGCATGGATATCTAATCGACGACAATTAGTTCAATGTCAGACGATTAAATACGAATAAAGCTTTGAATCAATGAATTATTAATATAAAAATTCAGTGTTTAATGACTAACATTTTTTTTTTTTTTACCATTCTGAGAAACCTCAACTGTAAATTAAATTCTTCATTATTATTGGAAATTGTTTACTTTCACGATCTCATAATTATTTAGCGGTGCGATTCGAATTAATATTTGAAAGAAAAATTGTTATTAACGCGGAATTTATCGATAATTATATTATAATTCAAATAAAAAAATTATAGTGAAATAGTTATGCACAGAAAAAAAAAGAATTTCTTTCTATACACAAGAAATATTTTGCAGTATGAATTAAAATAAAAAATTTTCGTAAAATTAGAAAAAAATTTATTGGCACGCGAAATTTTTTTTTTTGCTTCAAAAAATTTTTCTTTGCCCGGAGAAAATTTTTGTTTCTAATTTATAACGCAAAAACTTCTTTCGGGAAAGTAAAAATTTTTTGAGAGCGAGTGAAAATTTTTGCGCCAAGAAATCTTTTTTTTTCTGTGTAGATCATCGATTTATTACATATATGCTGTAAATTAAATATGTCGCACGCATCGCGATCTTGCCGCATAAATTAAAAATTCAAATTTAAATGATTTAGTATAAATATTTAATTTCACATTCCATATCATAATAAATTTTTGTAACTTTTTATATCTTTAGCGCTTCTAATATTTCTATTTTATTTATATATTTCAAAAACATATTTTTGCTATAGAAAATTGAATACTTAAATATTGACCTTGAAACTAGATACTTGAGCAAAATATATATTAGGTATCCGTATTAGTAAAATAAGTTGACAGTACAAATCTTAATAAATCTTCAATTCTGCGTTGTTATTATATTTTTAAATGAGTTAATATAATTAAATAATAGATATAATACTCATACTAATGTATAAGAGTAAAAAATTGCATTTTTAAGTGACGCTAACATTAATAACTTTAAAATTACCGCGTAAAATTATTCATAAAAAATAAAATAAGAACGAAATAAAAAGATTAGACTGCAGCGCTGAAATTCAAAGTCCGAAGCGACATGAGGGCAAAGGGAGGGGGAGGGAATCTGATTCGCCTCTGATGGTAATTATTGTCATCTTATATTGTAAAGTTTACTATACGATTCTTTAAAAGTTTATTATTCCAATAACAAGTGTAACACTAGTGGTAATAAATATAATTTGCACCAATAAAAGTTACTAACTCTGGATAACATACAGGATTACAAATTTCATTATACAGTTAGTATATATTCTCTTATTGAAAATACAATAATATGAATAATACACGCTTTCATCGGTACCGGTCAGTACGTTTTTGCAATAACTTGATTATAACATTTACGATTTAATTTTTTCGTACAAATGTAAATAAATAAATAATAAGCAAGTAAATTTAAAAATTTTTTTTCTAAGCCGCTTATTTTACTCGTCTGAATAGAGAATAAACAAAAACAGCAGTATTTAAATTTTTGAGTCGTTGGTTTTATTTTTTAAATTGGAAAAACGCTTATTTGCCGCCAAGCTGCGTAGGTATTTGTACAAAGCTGAAGTGACATCCAGCAGAGAAGAGTAAAAAAAAAGTTTAAGCAAACATCATTAAATTTTTTTTTTTATACTTTTTATCACTTGGATAAAAAAATTATTATAATAGTCATAACAATCGTTATCAGTCGACCGTGGAAGAAAACCATTATATCTTATAATTTGAATTAGAGTCCAAATAATTGTACTTGAAAAAAAAAAAGTAATAATAATAATAATAAATCACATATAGCAGGAATGTGGACACACTAATTATTTATTTATTTATTAAACTTCAATACCAAGGCTTAAGCTGAATGGCAAATATACATAAACAATATTAACAGCATCCATATTAACATTACATATTATGTAATAATATCAATAATTTATATTTAATTTATTATATGTTTATATTAAATCACGTATAAGTCTATGGCAACAAATTTATATAGAATTCTACAAGAAAATTTACGAAACTCCAACAATATAACCGATTAACAATAATCAGACGTTTAGTAGCTCATTTTTGAACATATTCAAAACAAATATTTTCAAGATTGACTATTACAATATTTTATGATGCTAAAAGAGAGCCGGTACCAGTAGTTTTTCCATTAATTTTAAGATTAAGAAAGAACTCAAATGCTTTATTTTTAAAAGCTTCATTATTGATTTAGCGACGTTTCGATTCTTTTATTGAATCTTTATCAGTCATCTATAGACATACATATATAGTAAAATACAATAAAGAAAATAAGTACAACTGGTAAATCAAAAAAATTAATAAATCTTATTAATTAATAAATTAAAATGACAAAATGGTATTGATATTGTTATTGTATGACACCAGTACTCGTTTAACATTAACTAACCTTATAAACTAACCTAATTTTATCAAATAATCTTGAGCGCTACTAGTTCACATGTAAAACACCACGGTAAAAATCATTTAAATTTAAAAGACAAGTATGTTCCCGAGTAGCACAGAGACAACTTCAAGATGTCATGAAAATGTCTTTTAAGAAGACAGACTAACTTTTTTTTTGTCTCAAAGCCAAGTTTTCTTATATAAATAAGACATACAATTGTTGGTCTTAGGAGTCATAAAAATTTTTGTTCTTTTTTCCATTTTAAAAACAGTCATCTAAATTAAAAAATCATTTAGATGACTTACTAGTAATTTACCTTTCATCTCTTTTAATTAAATTTCAAAATTTCAAAAATTGTAAATATTTTCTAGCTGATTATTAAAATACATCTGAAGTTACTTGACACTGAGAGTTCATTTGTTGTAAGTTGATAAGAAAAAAAAATCAAATTGATTTCATACTATTTTTTTACAAAACCAAAATTTTTCGAAAACGGTTAAAAAAATTCAAAATAATGCTCAATTATACACTGAATTTTATAAATTTTTGAATAACAAAAAAAAATTAAAAACTTGTTTTTTAATAAAAAATAAAATAACACGTTGGTGAAAAATTCTTTTGCGTATTTGCCGTCACCTTAGAGCTGTATTTAATAAAAGATTCAGAATGTACGATATATTCTTAGCTGAATAAAATTTAAGAAAAATTTCGTATTACATTTAATATGAATTTCAGGTGGTCAGTCTTGGAATAAAATGTAATATAAGCTGTATGTTCCATCATGTAACATTACAATGTCAAATCACATATATATCGTAATCTAAATTTTAATAGTATACAGAATATTGGGATAAAATAATATATAGTAGCAAAATGTAAAGATTCTCAAGCCACATTGACGTATAAAAATATACTGCCACATTCGAGAATCGATTTTTTTAAAAATTACAATATTGATATATGAAACTTTTTTTTTTCAAATCTTATTGGCAATCGTCTCAAGCAGGCTGCGTGCCAGATTTTAAAAAACTTTAGTATTTTTATTTATTACTGATAATAATTCAATATACAATATTATTTTATTCCACAATTTAATTAATTATTTAAAATTAAAGTGAATAGTAAATCAAAATTTTAAATAATAGACAATATATTTATTGAAATATTTTATTTTTGACAATCTATCAATTTTTTTTTTCAGCCCAATTTATTGTCATGGAGAACTATTGAAAATTGTACAATTGGCAGAAGTATTTCCTGATAGTAAAACCTTCGTTGATCTTTATCAGTTAAATGATCCGTCAGTAACTTTGGCCAAGTAAGTACTATAAGTATACGATAAATATCTGATTTTCAATTAATAAATTGAGGTCTAGATAAAAGTACTTAATTTCAAACATTTAACTTGGTATTTATCCAAATCATAATATTAATAAATCAGATTACTTTCTTATCATAAAAAAAAAAAAATATTTGTTAGCATTTAATTTCAATAATAAATTAGGTCGGTCAATAATAAAACAAAGTAATCAAAGCTTACCCATAAGATAAAAAAAAATGTTTGAAAATCCAAAATCGTAAAACTTAATCGCTCATATAATAATAAAAAATAAAAATGAAAGTTGGAAAATCCAAACGTGCACAACTCACTTGCTCATTTAAAAAGTAATCAATAATTCCCGCTCTTATATGCAAGAAAGTATTAAAAAAATATAAATAGTAATAAAAAAACAAAAACAAAAAATGACAGCTAAATTTTGTCATGAATTGCCAGTTTTGAATTTTTATTAATTATAATTAAACCAAAAAGATTTGGATGGTAATTATCAAAAGGGTTCTTCTCTTTAGAAGTCCAAATGTAATAAAAATAAAATAGATCAATCGGTTGTGTATTTTTCAAATTATTGTATTTACCAACATCCGTACATTCTGACGGACATCACAGGATGTTTTCACATTTTTTTTATTTTCAATCACTATTCAAAAAAAAAAAAAAGCGACTTGAATTTATCTTCTTCATTCGTTAATAAATTATCTTTCAAATGGTACGAATTTTGTTCTAATTAAGAATATTTAAACAAGTGTAAATATGATTTCTACGTGAGTGAATCAGCAGGGACCGAGTAAGCGGAGCACAACACATCTTATTGCTTTGCAATTGAGTTGTGCAATAAACAAATAACAATTAAAATGTAAAACAACAACTGTTTCAAACAACTCCAGAAAATTTCAAAACGTTTCAAATTTTTCGACCTCGCCGTTCCTCTAAGACCCCAGTACTAATCATGAGTCTGAAATAATAAAAAATTTTTATTTGCATTTGAAATAGAATTTAACTTCCGATAGTTCAAAAATAAAACCACTTTTTTTACACCGCTTAAGAAAAGTCTGAACTTTTCTTCTCTATCACACTCAAGTCGTCGAACGGTAGTATTCTTGTTACACTAGCGCAGTAAATGGAAACTTTGTCTACGTTTTGCTCTTAAACAAATGAATATTTTTTAAACACGAAAACGTGGATTGCTAGATTATAGAGTAGTGTGTCGTCTTATCGAACTTCGTTCTTAGTTTTGCGCTTAGAGGTTTTGTTTGAGAGAAAAACTTTGACAAAAATTACTATAGACCCTCTTTAACACCAACAAAAATTTAAGCACCGCCACCGGTGTTATTTTAACCCCGTTTCCGGGGTTTAATTCAATACCGGGATAGCGTGAACTTACACCTATTTTGTTTTACTGTGTACTATCTGAATAAATATTACGTTTAAAATATTTTTCGCTGGTAAATATAAATCACTCAATCGATTTCAGTTTTCTAGTATTCGTTAGTTTACTTCATTTTCAAGTGGGCGAATTCATATGAAAAAAAAAAAAATAAATACTGAATGAATAAAAACATTTTTTTACCATGTGAGAAAATTTACAGAAATGAAACCATCGAAAAATATATTTCTATTTGTATATATTTTTTTAATTGAAGCATTCCAATATAAATGTCAATTTTTAGTTACGTTATTAAAAAATAATTTCTGTAAATATTTGCCGCGAAAAATAAAAAATAAAAAAAATATATTCTGTAAAATAAAAAATAAAATGTTTTAGCTTTGAAAAGTTCATGACGGCAACAGGAGGTAACCCAAATAAAACCCAGGTATCCAGATTCGTAGCAGCTAATTTTCACAGTAGTATTGACGTACTACCTTGGACACCTTCTGACTGGCAATCAAACCCCACAATACTTGAACGTATCCAGGATCAAAAATATCGTCAATGGGCATATCAATTAAACTTTGTATGGTTGAATTTATCACGACAAATGTCACCAGAAATAATAGCACGTCCTGAGAGATATAGTGCGATTCCTCTTGAGAATGGATTTATTGTCCCCGGTGGTAGATTTCAAGGTACATATTGATTAAGAATAAATTTCTATGTTTATCGAGGTATATTTCATAAAATAGCGGGGCCGCTCCTTCGCACAATAATTGAAAGAAAGAAAGAAAAAAAACAGCTCATTTTTTATTATATTTTTTTCTATAGAAACTTACTACTGGGACAGTTATTGGGTTATTGAAGGACTTCTAATTTCCGGAATGAAAGAAACAGCGAAAGGTATTATTTTAAATTTTATATCAATGGTAAATAGATTTGGCTTTATTCCAAACGGTGGAAGGGTGTACTACTTGATGAGAAGTCAACCTCCCCTACTTATTCCTATGGTAAGTACATTTTAAATATGCAAATTGTTATTATCCAAAGCATGTAAACTAAAAATTTAATCCAAGCAAAGCGAAATTCACTAATTAATAAATATACGTTTAATAAAAAAAATCTAAAGTGAAGCATTTATAAACTAGTAGCCACAACTACCAATAAAAGTGACCCCTTACATTAAATTTATGTATGAGTCTCTTGGTGGAAATGGGATAGTCTCTAGAGTGTGAAACAAGAGGCCGTTGTCCTAGAATCTAATATCTCCCAGGCTTCCAGAATTCACATTAATTCTTTTCTACTCTTTACTTCTTTGCTTCTTCTTTGATATTTTTTTTATCCTGGGGTTTTATAGTTTATTCGACTTTTAAAAATAAAAATAAAATAAAAAGTAGAAGTTACTTATAGAAAAGTTTATGGAATTAATTTGTTATATTACTGATCGAACATAATAAATTTTTCTAATTAGATACGTAGTAACTCATAGTAATGGATTTTAAATTCGTAATGAGTTATAACTTTAAACATTTATTTTAAATTTATGCTGATTAATAATAAAGTTTCCCAGTAATATTAAATTTTTTATTAATTATTCTTAATAATATTTTTGAGATATAAAAAATCGAGTTAAAGTAGGTGTTGAATGCCAGATTACATGCCAAGAAGTTATATAGTAACGGAAGTTGTAATATTAGCTGATAAATGGCACGTATAGTGTTGATATCAAAAGCTATACTTGTCAAATGTTTGCTTGCTTACTTACCAGTTACATTCATGAATGTCAAACTTATTGGATTTTAGTTTATAGAATATAGCTTTTCTCAACAAACTTTCGTTTCACGTAATATATGTTGACAGTAACAGCCAAACAACATTTCAATGCTGTTATCTATACATTTGTCGCCACAATCAATAGAACATTTTGTATAGACGATAAAAATAATTACTTGATAATGAATTTCTCTATAAAGTCTATAATTAAATGTATTATTATTATTATTATTATTATTATTATTATTATTATTATTATTATTATTATTATTATTGTTTTTGTTATTATTACACTGTAAAAATCGGGAGTGAATACGGATTTTATACACTGAAAAAAAAAACTGTTTTCAAGTATCTGCGTGTTTGTATCCCCCCGAGTAAATATTTGTTTAATCATAGTAAAAATATACTCCAACCAAGTAATATTTTCTTGATTTAAGAATTTGTATACTTATTTCAAGAAAATATTCTTGGTCGGAGTACATTTTTACTAAGATTAAACATATAATTTTCTCGAGGGGACACAACACGCAGATACTTGAAAACAGTTTTTTTTTTTTTCTTTTCAGTGTATCAATCCAAATTCACTCCATCAGTCGGAGTTCTGGAGTTTTAATACTTAAATAAATTTATATTTAATAGAAACAGCTGTTAATTATAAGCATAATTATTTCAATAAATAATTCATTCAGATATTAATAATTAAACTTAAAATATTATGTTTTTAATTTATAAAATGTTTTAGTAATTCACTAAATTATAATTTCATATATATAATACATAGTGAAAATATTTAAGTATTTAATAGCTACAGTGACATAGTGTTTATGGGAATATTTTATATTTCGGTACAATATGAAATGTTATCTCGTGGTATGGTTGATGTAAGTCATACGACAGTTTGTGACTCAATGGAATTATAATTGTTCAAGTTTTATTAAAAGCTGCTTATAATTTTTTTAAATTCTTTTGCGTGAATATATGAAAAGGGAGCTTGTAATTATTTCCGTACTCAGTATAAATTTCAAAATATCAAAGACCTAAGCTCACTATGTATTAGTAATTTTTTTTTATAATTAATATTATTCGAAACTCCCCTTCGGAGTAAAATTCACTCTGAAGGAATTAAATAAATAAAAAATCATCCACTCCGTGTTCACTCCGCAAATTTTTTACAGTGCATTATTATAATTATTATTATTATTATTATTATTATTATTATTATTATTATTATTATTATTATTATTATTATTATTATTATGACGCTATTAAAAATTTGTGAAGTAAACACGGATTAAATCTAGGATAAAATTCACTCCGAAAGAGAGTTTATTTGATATAATTTCGAAGCTCTGGTTCGGAGTGAAATCCACTCCAAAAGGGAGTTAATTATAATATTGAAAGTCCGAATCGGAGTGAAAGCGAAGTATGCGAAGTAATTTCTTTTAAAGCTCCGAAACTACGAGTGATGGAGTGAATTCGAGTTGAAATAAAGTCCGTAATTACTTTGAATTCACTCCTGATTTTCCACAGTATATTATTATTATTTTTTTATTTTTACTAAAAAATATAAATTGAAGATAAACTCACAATATAGTAAAAAACTCTTAATTAAAACGTGAATAACTTTAAAACAATTAGTATTGACAATACTATTCATCACATCGAAGTTATTATTAAATCAAAAGTTCAATTGAATTTATTCAATTTTGATATGGAATGTATTTCTATTGGGTAAAATATTAATAACGTTTACGCTCGTCAAATAACATAATTAATGTTTAAACAAAGAAAATTTAATTGAATTTATTGCACGAAATTGATTTTACTCAACAAAGAACCTAAAGCACTTTAATGAAAAAATAAATTTACATTTATTTATAAAGTACATGAATGAGCTTTTTTTTTTTTTTGTATTATATATAAACTAGGGAAACTCGTTTTGATAAAACAATTTTAAAATCCAGCTGATTCTTTGTTGAAACGAAACGAATCGATAAAATAATAAAAAAAAAAAAAACTGAAAATACTAAATTCTATTCGAAAGCTTTCTGACAAGCACATATATATCCAGTATCATATGTATTTTATACAGTATATATCAGCGATTCTGTCAGAAATCCTTGATCTAACCGCCCACGAGATATTATTCCCAGGCAAAACTTTCGATCAGATAAATTCAAATATTTATTTAAGGTTTTTTATCAATGATTTCGTTAATATTAAAATATTATAATTTTTGAATTTTATAAAAATAAAATAAATCATTGAAATATTTTATTATTAAATAACTTTATACGAAAGTGAATTAAAATTTAATATAATAAATTCTTAAGTTGAGAAATAGTTTACTTTGAATTTATAAAATGTAACAATGTATCATCAGTTTAACAGTTGTTAAATTGTATGAAAGCAAATCACTGTACAGTATTTTCAGTTTTAATTAAAATCTAAATGTAATAAGAAAAGTTTTAAGCCGATATAAAATAAAAATATGTAAGCTTTTATTCTATTTTATTTTCAAACGACTTTTCATAAGTCAGCCAAATTACTGATGACCACTTTTTTATTATAATTATTTATTACTATTATTATTATTATTATTATTATTATTATTATTATTATTATTATTATTATTATTATTATTATTATTATTATTATTATTATTTAGTTAAGTATACACTGTAAAAAATCGAGAGTGAATTCAAAGTGATTACGGATTTTATTTAAATTCAAATTTACTCCGTCGCTCGGAGTTCCAGAGTAAAAAAAATCAATCTGTATACGGAGTAAATAGGAAGTTTTTTTTTCCAGCAGAGTGATTTCGAAATGATCTGAATTTAATTTAATTCCACATTCGATGCGATTCAGAGTTTTAATATTTAAATAAACTTCCTTTAGGGGTGAATTTTACTCCGAAGGGATTAAATACACTGTAAAAAAAACCGGGGTGTCCAGCGGTGTAAGTGTTAAAATTTTTAGTGTTAAATTTCAACACCGAAAGTGGTGTTAAATTTCAACACCGAAAGTGGTGTTAAAATAACACCGCCCCCGATGTAAATATTTTTTACCCTGTGTTAAAATATTTTACTTTGTGAATATTTTTACTTTTTTAAAAAAAAGTGTTTTCATTAATTAATTAAATTATTGATGAATTAAATGGTGGGAATAAAATTTTGTAATTTTTAAATAAATTACGAATAACATAAATAATTATACAAAAAAGTACATAGCAAGATTGAAACTTTCTCCCGATAATATTCATTCAATTTTTATATTTTTTTAAAGCAATACATTTTTTTTTTCTAATTTCTATACATGGAGTTTTTTTTACACCGATTAAATACCAGTATTTTAACATCGCTAAATTACACCGCCTACACCGGTGTTATTACATTTGAACACCGCTCTTTTTACAGTGTAAATAAACTAAAAAAAAAAACTTTTTTTTCTCAGTGTACACAGTCATCCATTCCGCATTTACTCCGAATTCACTCCGGATTTAATCCGCATTCACTTCGGAAATTTTTTACATTGCATTTGAATATAAATAAATAAATATAAAATTTTATATTTTTCAGGTTGAAAAGTATATAGAAGCTACTGGTGATATAAAATTCCTATCAGATAATCTACTAACACTTGAAAAAGAATTCGCTTTCTTTATACGAGAAAAAACGATTGAAGTCACGAAGAATAACAAAACTCATAAAATGGCACGCTATGTAGTAAACAGTGACGGCCCACGTCCGGAAAGTTATCGGTAACTTTTGTTAAATATATATTACGTCATTCCAACAATTTTATCAGCACTCACTAATTATATATCATGTTCTCAAACACGATAATAACTTTTTGTACATAATAGATTTATGTTAGTATCGAACTGCTGGCCTTTTAATTTAAATCACTATTAATTTAACCATTTTAAATCCAGGTCAATGACCATTAATTATGTGTCAACTATCAACTAATCGTTGCAGCGTAACGTAATTTTGTGGTGAACCAACAGATAAATGAATTTAAACTCAAATTTATTCACATACTCGCAACCTTACTAATCAATTCAAATAAATAACATTTTTATCTCTTTCGATAGAAACAGAGTATTTAAAAAATAAATAAATGCCCGTATTTATTTTCTAACTTGAGAATTATTTTTAAATTTATTTCTTAGATAACACGCGTAAGAACCAATTGCGAATCATTTTTTCATGACGTAAAATTAAATAATCGATCGTTTATTTTCTTATTTTCATTCAATGATTTATTGAAATATTGAACATTTTACATAAAATTATTTTTAGCTTTTATTGCTCTGAAACTTTGTTACAAATATAAAAAAAGTCGTTCAATATAAATTGATATTCACAATACAAACGAGCCCATCTCATAATAATTTTTATATTTATTCCTTTTTAAACTTCTTATGAATAAGTTATACTTAACATTTTGTTACTTTATATAATTTTTACCGCGTGGTAAGCACTATGCCGCGGGCTAAGAGAGATGTAACATTGCTATTTATCACAATACCGTATATCCATTTTTCGCTATCAAATAAATAAGAATTCAACATCCAAATTAAATTTTTTAATTTTTTTGTCTCTAAAGCGACGTCGCGCTCATAGCGCGAGTAATTAAAAGCTGTGCGTATTTCCTTGCATTTTTAAATTCGTTTGATCAACGAAAATAACTTTAAAAAAATTATGATCTATTAATGAAAAGCATTCATTTAATACCCAGCATGTAATTTTAGTAAAAGAAAATATATTAAATTCCATTATACAAAACAAGTGATTTTTTTCGTAAAAAAAATTGAAGTTCTTTGAATCTGAGAAAATTTCATTTTATTACTATACCATGTTTTTAAATAATCAGACGAATATATCAAAATTCTTTAAATATTTATTTGAAAAATATACTATCATACATCCGAGCAATCTTATAATTTAGTTCATAAAATTTTAAATAAAAAAAAAAAATATATATATATCATTAATTAAATTAAAAGAAAAGACTTTGAATTACTTCGCTTGTAAATTCACATAAACAGAGGAGATCCTTTAATAATGTCTTCATCATCCGGGTTTTACAGTTGTTTTACTACCCTCCGGCATTCTCTATTTACTGACATCAAAAGCCATGAATTTATACATTTATCATTAAATATAATCCTAGAATGCATTCAATTACTAAAACTATTACGAAAAATAATGATAAAATATAAGAAGTTTTCATTTTCATTTTATAAAAAAAACTATTATTGAATTTAAACTTTTTTTTTTTGTTATAAATTTAAAATGTATATATTTCAGTGAGGACTTCAAGGAAGCTCTAAATTTTGACAGTATCGAACGTCGTAAAATTTTTTATGAAGACATAAAAGCTGGTGCTGAAAGTGGTTGGGACTTTTCGTCACGTTGGTTTATCCCCAGTGGACCAGGACTAGGAAATCTTTCAGATATTTCAACGAGAAATATTATTCCAGTCGATCTTAATGCATTTCTCCAACGTAATGCACGTCTCTTGAGTCAGTTTAACCAGCTTTTAGGAAATGAAGTGGTAAGTATTGTGCTTGTGATTTATAATACAGGTATTTTTTTTACAAAGTTCAATTTAACAATCATCGACTCGATCCAATAGATCTTCTGAATACATAATGGAATTTCAAAAGCAATAATTATAAACAGTTATTTATTTTTATAACTGAGAGAAAAAATAACCTTTAGAAACATTGGAATTTTTCCCTACAATAAATTATGCTATTGGAAATTTTAAATTTAATATATTTTTGGTGAAAAAATTTAAACAATTCATTCAAAGTAATTTTCTCTATCGAATAAATCTGAGTTTTGTTAAATATATGCTGATTTTATTTTTGAAAATTGTGTAAATAAATTTTGATTTTTTTCTGTTAAGAAAATTATTCTTCATGTTAGGCTTAAAATTATTGTAGTCATGTGGGGCAAGTGGGCGCAAGCCCATTCATTTCGGACTAAAATGCATGGGTTTGCGCATACTTACCCACAGCGCACACTTGCCCCACATGACTCTACAATAATTTTTGTTGAGTTACTACACTGAGAAAAGTTTTTTTACCCACAACGCCATTTGGTTGTTGAAAATGAAGTCTAGTAATTCTATTTCAAACAATTCCTGTTCCTTAAATTCAAAAAATTTTAAATTTGCCGCTCAAAAGTCAAATTCTTAAAGCGGAAGTTCAGGCGTTATTCAAGTGAAGAATAATTTTTACACTAAATAATTATTTAACTCAGTTCGAAATATTTTGAGTTGAATAATAAATTCTATTGAAATAAAAACGCAATTATTGAAATAATCATAACATCATCAGCTCAAACAAATTTCAAGTGACTCGGTTTGCGTTTGTAATTTTCTCAAATAATTTTATTATTTGACTCGATAATTTTTTCTTTTCCATTGAAATTCATATAACATTAAAATAATTAGATTACTCCGTTAATTCAAATATTTGCGAGTTGATTCGAATTTCAATAATTTAAAATCAACCGCTGAAAATTTAGTGAATAAATATCGAAGTAGCTTAGAATCGAAGACACCTTAGTTTTCGCAAGGAACGTCGCCCAGCCAATGACAGCATCGCTAACTTTTTTTCCGTGTATTTATGAAAATTTTGTTTTTACAAAAATTATTTGTTTTTTCTGTTTCGATTGCTCGTCATAAGAATACGAATTAGTTTTCTCAGATAACTTTTGCTTGCCTAAATGAATTATTCAAGTATTTTACCGCAGAAATAAAATGATTTTAAAACCTTTGTTTACATTTCACTATACATATATAAATCACTATGACTCTACTGTCCCTCGGCTTTTTTTAACTTCCGTTCTTTAGTATACCTCATTCCATTAAATTTTTTATTCCCTTTTATTCTTGAAAAAAAAGAAAAACAAAAAAAAAACAATAATAATATGTAAACCAACATGTTTATTCACCAGAAAAAAGCTCATATGATATATCATATTTATGAGCAACACAGAAATTTAAATTGTAATCCCATTAAAATACATATAATAAATTATTTAAAATAGCTTTCAATTAACACTTTAAAATATAAATAATTATATCAGTACTTTATTTTTATAAAATTATTACCATAATTTATTATAGTAAAAAAATTTTTTTTTTGTCACAGAAAGCGAGAAAATACAGGAATATTGCGATTGATTACCAGAACGCGATTGATGATATTTTGTGGAACGAAGAGCTGGGTATTTGGTTAGATTATGACATGAAAAATGGTCGTCCAAGAAAATTCTTTTATCCTTCTAATCTTACCCCTCTATATACTCGTAGTTTCGATCATAAAAATGCATCAACTTATGCACAAAAAGTTGTCGATTACTTAAAAGCTGAAGGAATCGATAGTTTTATGGGTAAATTCATTACTTACATCTATAGTTTTAATATAAATTTTTTTTTTTTTTTTATTATAAACTATATTATAAGAAAATAAGAAAAATTATTTCCAAGCCATGTCTTTACAAGGGAAAACATTTTTATGTTAAGATAAAACGGTACCGGACCTCTCTCACACTCAGAAATAAACAGAATTATTTTTGTTGCACTCGTAAAGTCCATAAGAGTTTTAATAGTATATTACACACCTAGGGAAGTAAAGTAAGAAATGTCTCAGATCACATGTAATTGTTGGCCGAGGCGAAGCCGAGGTCAACAAACATGTGGTCTGAGGCTTTCTTATTTACTTCCCGAGGAGTGTATACTATTTTTCTCGTCGACGGAGGCGGAAAGCGGCAACTTCGTTTTGCACAGCGGGACGAAAGTTGACGCTTTCCGCCCCGAGGCGAGAAAAACGATTTTTCTTGAAGATGCGCCTCGATGGCCTGGGTAATTTTGACTTTTGAGGACATCGGAAATGAAAAATTTTTGATGATTCTTAATCTATAGACATTTCATTCTGGTCGGAACTAAAATTATGAAATTTTATCGAAAAATAACAAAATGGCGGACTTTGAAAAAAAAGTTATCTAATTTCTTAAAATAAATTATATTTCTCAAAAACTAACCATTTACTTCAAGAAATAGTATGAAATAATCGAAACGGCCGATGAAAAAATATTTAGAGAAACAATTTAATTTAAAACGTATATTAACTCCGGTCGAAAAATTAAACCCATTTTAGATCAAATAAAAATTTTAAGGTATTTCTATTCAATTTCACTTTTTTTTGTATTTAATAAACATGCGAAATTTATTCGAATTTCACCCGTCCTATTCCTTATTTAGACTATTTTCAGACTTATGTTCAATCATTTTTGATCTGTTTTTGGTCGCTTCTAGATCAAAATCAGACTTTTTCTCACAATATATTGCCTTTTTTTTCCCTTCAGACCAAAATCATACTTTCACCGCCTATTATTTTTATTAGTCTATTTTTGCATGTCTTCAGATCAAAAACAGCTCAAAATTTATATAAAAATTTAAAGACAGACCAATTAGTCCAAATGCAATCTAGTTAGACTAAAATCAGATGAAATTTTTCGCCCCGAGAAATAAATTTAGCCGTAATACCCGGGCAGTCACGCGTAGGGATGGCAGGCTGCTAATTTATTTAAAAAATAATTTATTTAATGTCTTTATTAATTCTTTGTTTTTATTGGTAAAATAGGTGGTACACCAACATCATTAACTCATACTGGTGAACAATGGGATTGGCCTAACGCATGGCCACCACTTCAATCAATTATGGTTCAAGGACTCCGAAACCTTGGTATTGAACCAGCACTCAGTATGGCTAAAGAGCTTGCAATGAGATGGCTTAAGGCCAATTATCTTGGTTTTCAAGAGGGTGGAGTGATGTATGAAAAGGTAAGAAAATTTTGTCATTTATATTGGATTTTTTTTTCTATTTAAATTTAAAGTATATAAAATTAGTATGTCTCATATTCATTGCAAATAATTATAGTAAATAATTTACAATTTTTTTGGATAAATTGATTGCTATTTTTAATGTTTATTTAAAATTTTTGTACAACGTTTCGCCGGTTTCCGAATTTATCAAGTACTGGAAGGACCATAAATAAAATTAATATACATGTTCAATGAATGGAATCGAATTAGGTCGAATTTATTCTAATCCAAAACACATAAACTAATTAGAAATCATAAACCAATTACCTTAATTATTAAACATTAAATGTCAATGATCATAAATAAATGATTGGCAATTAAATAAATTAGGTCTTTCCTTAAATGCAACTGAAAACTTTTATCCAAAAAAGTTGTGAATAATTTATTTTAATAAAGTATCTCGTTATTGCAGACCGAAATTGTTGAAATATTGCACACCTCGAACGCAAAGCGGAGAGGTAGTGCTCTACTGTCATCTTTTTTTTCACTCATATTTTACATCGTTATCATAATTCATTATAATAAAATTAGATAAAAATGAGATAATTAAAATTATTATTATTATTATTGCAAGTAATAATAATAAATGAATACAATTATGAGAAAATTATTCAAGAAAAATAAATTCCCAGGATTCCTCATATTTATAGAGTCATAAACTGAGAAATAATTGTAATTACTCAAGCGCTTATTCACTGGAAATTCATAAGAAATTATTAAGCTACTTAGAGTAAATAATTTCATTAAATATAATGTCAGTACCATATATACTGAAAAAAAAATTTTTTAATAATTTTAGATCTACATGAGTCTAAGTAGATCAGAAAAAATCAATGTAGATCTAGACCGCCCAGCGGGTCAGCCCAAAACTTCTCGCTATGAGTTTTGCAACATATGGGAAATTACAATATGCGTTATCCGAAAAAAATTCCGTCTACATTTACTAAATTTTACTAAATATAGATATACAAATACATAGAGTGATCGGGTACTAGTTCTATGATCGGGTACTATGTATTTTACTTTACTAAAAGTTATTCAAAAAAAAAAAGCATTTTTCAAAAAAATTTATTTTTGGAATAACTCGGAATGTACTGTACCGATAAAGCTCAATAACAGCACCTAGAAATTAATAAGCCGCTTCGAATGCCACCTTAAAGGTTTAAATCGGTTCATCCATGCAAAAGTTATTAAATACTTACATACGTACATAAATGCATACATACACTGGGACATCCTCTTGAAAACAGTCAGGATAGCTTCCTAGGACCTTAAAACGTCGAGATCTGATCAAAACTTGGTTTCCGAAAGTCGGACCGAAACCAATAACTTCTTTTTTTTTAATAGTATATTACATACCTAGGCCAGTAAAATACGAAAAGTCTCAGAGCACATGTAATTGTTGGTCGAGGCGAAGCCGAGGCTGACAAACATGTGGTCTGAGGCTTTCTTTTATACTGGCCGAGGTGCGTATACTATTTTTCTGCTCAACGGAGCCGGAAAGTTGCAACTTCGTTCAGGGCAGCGGCCCAAAAGTTGCCACTTTCCGGCCGGAGGGCAGAAAAATTTTTTATTTTCCTGGAAAGAAGCTGAAAGTTATACCTCCGGTGATCAAACCAGATCTTTTTGGATCTAAATTTTTAAAAATATTTCGTATAAAAATACTTGTATTTTTTGGAATAACTTGTAAATTATTGTTTGGCAGAAATACTTAATCTTTTTGTTGTGGCAATTTAAAAAAAAAAATTTATATCCATTTTGATAAGAAAAATAAATTACTTTGCTGCAAATAAATCTAGACAGTTAAACATGTTAAAAATAAACTTAACTTTTTTGCTCTTAATTTTAAACTTCCGCAATGAAAATTATAAATCTTAAAGAAAAAGGAAGTTAGTGGTTTCAGTCAGATTTTCAGAGCTCTTTTTTTTTAACAAATGTGAGTGTGTTTTACAGTCTGAAGAATCATTTCTGGCTCTTTTTGAAAGGAAGTTCGTCGGTGTGATCGTGTGTAAACTAAGTTTTGTCCTAGGATATATCGCAAATAAATCAAGCGATTAAAACGTCCCTTACGGCAATTAAAAGGGTTTATCAGAACCAAAATCTGATTTGTTTCTTAGGTAGATTAGCTAAGTAGTTTCCAAGTTATCTAAAAAATATAATTTTTTGAAAATTTTCTTTACGTTTATTTTTTGAGATAACTTGAACTATACTCAGCTGATCGATCTCGAAAGATAATATATCAAACTTATGCTCGAATGAAACTTTCGATTTCCCTAACATGCGATCAAATTGTCAAGATTATAATTCAAAATTTTGAATTTCGTTGGTTAGAATTTATTCAAAAAATTACTATCTGAGATTCCTCTTAACATTTGATCATTAAAATTTCTAAATAACTTTAAAGATATATATTTTTATTGACTGAGTATTGATATTTTGATATGATGATATTTTGATTGAATGAGTAGTGAGATAATAAACTTTTAAACCATATGTATTTCCTAACTCAGCTCGTCGAGATAAGTTCGGAGGTGGCAAAATTGGTTGAAAATTCCGTCATGAAGATGATTGCAGTAGTTAGATTTCTATGAAATCTCCTAATAACACAATTTCTAGTGGTAAGAAAATACAATGATTCTGAAAAATTTTTTTCTCTCAGTGCACATCTGTCAATTGTTTTAAATTAAGATATCAAAAAAAAACTAAAACAAAACTTTACGTTTTTTTTTTTTTAATATGTTTCACAATATGTTCGGTACATGAGTATATGTTATTATGTGTGCAGAAAAAGTTCGACCACGGAGTCTCTTTAACTCGTTTCACTACTCGCTCGGGACAATAAAACATTCCTAAAACGTTCACGCGCTAAATTCTTGTGCAATGAAACTTTTATAAAATAAAAAAACTTCAAAGTACTAAAAATTATAAAAGTTTATTTTTTTATTTTTTAGACAAATAGTATAACGTAAACTTTTTATGGAATATTTTCTTTTCATAATTTCTACATGAATAAACGTAATTAACTTTATATGAATACCTCAGTATATATAGTTAAATAATAAATCCTTTGTTTTGTACAAAACAATGAACGAGAGAATGTCTCTATAAATTTTTTTTTGCTATCGTATAGATACAGTGATTTATAAAAAAAATATATATTCAAGTGTATCATTTATCGTTCGATCTAAATTTAAACAAGTTTGCGCTTTAATACAAATCGATAATCTCTTGTATTCATTTTTTTTTATTTCTTTCTTCTAGTAGATACTTATAAAAATTGTTCAAACAATATCTATAAACTAATTTGCTGAATAAGGTATTCTGTACACTGAAAGGTTTAAATTTTCAATCTCGCCATTCAGCTTTTAATTAAAATTGGAAAAATTATCGTGAAACAAAAAGTAAAAAAAAGAAACATAGCTTGCTCTATCGCTTAGATGTTACTTTTACACAATAGAAATAGACATTTCCGTTAAAAACTTTTTGAAAAAAAAAACAGAAGCAGAATTTTCCATTTATTTGAAAATTTCAAATTACCGCCATTTCTTTTCACACACTATGGCTTGATGTTTCCGTTAAAAAGTTATTCACGAAAAATGACACAGAAGTAGCGTTCTTCATTATTTTTGAAATTTTAAATCTACACCGTTTCTAAACTACTCAACCGATTTTGCTCATTTTCAAACTTAACCTAACCGAGATAATCGTTCATAGAATAAGTTTGTTGTTTCATTAACTCGTCAGCACTCCCGTTATGAGCATTTTGCTCACAGGACACTATTCAAATTATAGGACGTCGCTGTACTGCAAGCGAGACACTAAAAAACACGGGAGTTCTGAAGGGTTAAGATCCGTGTAGAATTGTGGATGCTATCGTCGCTACAAGGCGTGTTATATATATATATATATATATATATATATATATATATATATATATATATATATATATATATATATAACTTTTGATTCCACGATATTTTTGGAATCTACTCGACGAATTATGATAGACTATTGCGAAATTCTATGAAAATTTCACCATTAGGTCAAATGCGATAGATAAATCTCTAAGAAATCTACTGAAAAAATACAGCGATATTAAAAAAATTAAATAAAAAAAAAACTTATTTATCCCTTCTTTATTTTCGTTAAAAATATATATGAATTAAATTTAAGTATACACGACAAATGCTCATTTTTCACTGGATTTAAGAGCTTGACAATTGCTGGCCAGTCATTCCTTCAATTTATGTTTTTATTTTTCTCAAAATAATAAAATTTTCATTTACAAGAGGAAAACTTTATATATCATGAAGACAATTAACAAATTGAATTAAATGTGAAAAAAAAAATTTTTAATTAAATAAAAAATAAATTGACAATTTTTTTTTTCTATTATATGGATTACTCTAATTAAACAAGCCGTATTCATTAAATTGAACAATGTTTCTTTATTTCGCTTGGGATCATTCTCTAATTTCAGATAAAAAAATTATTTTTTTTTCCATCAACGAACAGTAAATCAGTTAATTAGTTCGTCCATATCTCGAAACAATATATGATCTTCATCATTATACTTTTGTTAATTCGAAAATATCTTACATTGATAATAATTATTAAAAAAAAAAAACTTATTCCAACAAATCAACTCCTGTTGTAACGTTATTATTTATGACAACGCAATTAGTAACTTTTTTCATAAGAGACAAACATACAAGGGTAATTAAAAAGCAAGTACAAGATGAGTTCTATTCATTAAAGTAGAGTATATATAAGACTCTACAATTCATGTATGCAAATATACGTCTGAATAATATACAACTGACTGATTGAAACATCAGCAGTCAAGTGTATAATATTCCAGCTCATTTTCTATAGATATAATATTTCAACTATTATTCATGATCTAAATTCTAAAGTTAACATTCACAATGAACTCTGCAGGATTTATTTTCAATTGATAATCCAAATTATGTTTTTATTAAAAAAAAAAAAAAATCTGATACCTGTTGACCCTACGGACCAGCCCCAAAACTTCCCGCTAATAATTTTGAGTATATTTGTTTTTTTTGGCTCCTCGAACTCAAAAAAATCTGTAGTGATCGAAAGACTATAAAACGGTTAACTCGGTTCAATTTAAGGAACATTTGATAAATTATATAGTGAGTTATCCAGTAAAAATGAGGACAATTGTTTTTTTTTTTTTAATATTTCATCGCCGATAGCTTTTGAACTAATCAACCGATTTTGACGTTTGAGGTATCATTCGACGCAGTTTTTAAATCTCTATCGCAGATTTTTTTGGAAATAATCAATTATACGTTTTCAATTCATTTGACAAAAATCACTTCTTTGAAATTTTTTCGTTAACGATATCTCTTGAACAAATGATTCAATTTTGATGGTTGAGGTGGCATTCGACGCGGTTTATAGAGTTTTAGAGCTTAATAGATTTTGGAATCATTCCACGGAGTAAGTTAGAAGTTATTTGAAAAAAACATTTTTTCAAAAATTTTGTTTTTTAAATAACTCCGAAAATACTCTACTGATTAAACAATTCTTCATAGATTGTTGAAATTAATAAGCCGCTTTGAATGCCACCTCAATGATCTAAATCGGTTAAGCTGTTCA
This sequence comes from Microplitis deprimator, assembly GCA_964016945.1. Classification (NCBI taxonomy): domain Eukaryota; kingdom Metazoa; phylum Arthropoda; class Insecta; order Hymenoptera; family Braconidae; genus Microplitis; species Microplitis deprimator. Next base: position 17,683,822 of record OZ024709.1, on the reverse strand, counting down.
AATCATAGAATAGTTACATACATACATACGTACACACATACATACACGCGGACATAATCTCGAAATTAGTCAGAATAGCTTCCTAGGATCTCAAAACGTCATCTGTTGAAAACTCGGTTTTCGAAAATCGGACCGAAATCAATAACTTCCCCTTTTTTTAAAATTTTCAATTTTCTTAGCGGGAAATTTAAAAAAATGCATTACATAATATTTTATTAATGATAGAAATGATCCCTTTTTAATGTTAAACTTATTATTATTTTTCACACCTTCATCATTCTCGAAAATGGAGTAGTGAAAGCTGACAGATGTTTTTATACTCCCGAACCATCTCGGCAAAGATCGATACTCTTACAACCCTCGTTTAGTAAACAAAAAAAAAAAAAAAACTTTTAATCATTATCACATTTTAAATTCAAAAACTCATTTATTTACAGGTATATATATTTCTTTAACTAAAAATATATTATATTAAAAAGTTTTATAATAATTGCGAAATTAAAATCCAGAAAATTTTAGGAAATTTGATTAAGAATTGAATAATTAATTTCAATCACATTCTACAATGTACTTAAGGTTTAATAATTTACATATACATTATAATAGGTATAATAACCCAGTAAACTTTTGAGGTTGCTAAAGTAACCTTATACTTCCGAGCTTTATAAAAGCTTTCATGGTGGTATTACGTTAGATCATTAAAGCAAATCCTTCAGATGTTGAACATTACGTAAAGTTTACAAAGGACTACAAAAATATGTGCATACATGAGTTTAAATCGAAGAAAAACTTTACGGAACTTCCAAATCGCATTGAATTTTACTATATACTTTTTCTTTTATTTATTCTATTATTTTTATTGAAACTACTTTGTTAGTACAATGAAGATATCTAAGAAATTACATTTCTCAAAATATTAAAGTATCATTATTTATTTGAATTGAAATCTCAATTATCATATTATTAAGAGAGTAAAAAAAATTTTGTCAAAGCTCTACATTTCTAGGATAAAACAAAGTGCATTGGGTAAATTTAGTACATGAAAAAGGTCTTGACTTGAAGTTGTGACTTATTTCATGGTTTCGGATGTTTCTATGCGGTAATTAGTTCAATATATTAAGCGCCAACTTTTCAATCTGAGATTTAGGTAAAACCAAGATTAATTTATCGTTGTTAGTATATATACATACACGGAAAAAAAAGGAAGCAAAAATTACTATGTGGAAAGTAGCCCGAAACCACTAATGGGATCCGATAGCTTTTACTTTTGACAAAAGTAAAAAATTACTAATCCACAAGTAACATATGCTATGGTAAATTTAAAATTACTAAGCGCGCGAGTCGAAATTTAAATCGTAGATCCAACGTAATAGACGTAAATAGCTTGTGTAATCGTAGACACAACCTTTCAAAACTTGCAATAAAAAAATTAAACTTTATCGGAAACATTTCGATGCCAAAAATTTGAGACATGAAAGAATTTCTTGCACTAAGAAATCCTTTTTTTCTATATATATTAGGGTGCGTCATTTCGGAGCAATATTTTTTTTTTAAGTGCATGTGGAAAATTCTATAGAAAACAATGCGGAATTTGAAAAAACTTTACTGAAAAAAATTTATAGAGAATAAATTGTCAACCAAAAAGACCTTACAACATTTTATGATAAGTCTGATAGTTTCGCCGGAAAATCAAAAAGATCTCCAACTTTACTTCGAGCTCTAATAACTTTTGAACAGATGGATTTATCAAAAAATAATAAGAGACCTTTTTTCTAGAGCGTTCAATTTCCTACAAAAATATATATTAGTCTATTTGCTTAATTGATTTGTAGAAGAGTTAAAAATACTTAAAGCTAAAAAAAAAATTTTTCCCGTGTTATTTAAATGGGAAAATCGAATTTTTCAATGAGCTAGGTCTGTAATCGACATGAATTTTTTTTTCTTGCGCGAAAATTTTTTTTTTTGAGTTGAACTATGATTTTTTCCACATGCACTTGAAAAAAAAAATGTTGCTCCGAAATGACGCACCCTAATATATATATTTGAATTTCAGGTTAAAAGTTTTACATTTTTGTTTGTAATTTTACAAAATGTTTTTTAGCAATCTTCTAAAATTATGAATATCAAAATTTTTGAAAGTTTTGAGATGAAAATACTTAATTTTTTTTATCAATTACAGATAATTCCCCTTTAATAAAATCTAAAAATTTAGCGTTTTTTAATTTTTTAAATATTCCACGATTACAATTATAAAAATCAATAATATCTAGGAAAATTAAGAACGTTTATCAGAAAAACTTGAATAATAAAATAAATAATATATAAAACTACGTAAAAAAAAAAAAAATTTGAATACGTTTATGATTAGATCAAGAATATTTTTTTAAATTTCATCAAAAACATATCAAATATTTTTATTAGTGACCCTCAGGCAGTTATGTAGGGACTTCGGGTTCTCAGAATGATAAAAGAGTGAAAATATTTGAATTTCAAAAATTTATTTAAACATTTTTATTGTTATTCATGATTTCTTTTTACAGTATAGTGCCATCGATCCTGGAAAATATGGCGGAGGTGGTGAATACGACGTACAAGCTGGTTTTGGATGGACGAATGGTATTGTATTTGAATTCCTTGATACATATCCAGATGCTAAGTCATAACTTATCGTTATCCAGATCCTACGTTTCTACCGATAAATAACTTTAATTGTAAGTTGAAATTTTTTTTCAAATTTACTATAAATCAAATTGAAAAAATATATATATTTACTACGATACCGAAAAATAGCTTCGATTTTTTTGTTTTTCAAACGATATTTATATTTAATAACTTATTTACTCACTCAATCAGAAGAAAATCAATAAATGCAAATATTTTTATTAATACCATAATCGCTTATTCATAAAAAAAAAACTTTGCAAATAAAAGCGTGCGGTGAACTGATTGAAGTTACATAACAACGTTTTTTCCTCTCGTTAAGAATTATAACTATTTATAAATCCAATAATCTTTGTATTGCTTTCATAACGTTTCTTTGAAAGATGCTAGAGAGAAATTTATTACTAAATTAAATTCTGAAATACAAATAAAAAAATAATAATTTTTCATTTCAAATCAAAATTTTCTGCGGTTTTCAAGCTCAGAAAACTCAAAAAATTGTTTGTACATTTTTTCAAAAAACTCTTGGACCGGAAAGAAAATACATTTCGCTGGAAAAAAGTAATTGTTATCTAATTGTTTGTAACTAATCGACCTAATTGCTTACATGTTGAGGCAAATTGGTCGAGCGGTTTAGGAGATGCAAAAACAAAAAAATAGTTGTTTTGATTTTGATTTTTCAAATAACTTGGAAACTATTCGGCCGATCGAGTTCAAACTCTAATCAACTTTGTCTATGATCTTTTTCAATTGTCGCAAAAAAAAAAAACGACCAAATCGGTTAATTTGTTTCAAAAAATATCGTCGGACAAAAAAAGCTTACACCCATACACACACACACGGGTGGACGTCTATCCGGAAATAGTCTGGGTAGTTTCCTAGGCCTTCGAAACTTCGACATCTGATAAAAACTCGATTTTCGAAAATCGAATCGAAATTAATAATTTCCTTTTTTTTTTAATTTCAAATTTTCCTAGCGGGAAGTTCAAAAAATTGAATTTATCTCTTTATTAACTAATATTTTCTTTTATATTCAATAAATATAATTTAAAAAATTTATTTAACGATTCTTTATTACAATTATTGAATTGTTAAAGCTTCAAAAAAATTGCAACTTTTATTTTTAAAAAAGTTGATACTTTATTGAAACAAACCACAATAGAATAATTAAATCAAAATATCATTGAATTTTTAAATAAATTGTTCTCAAGAGATATGAAAGTTATATATTTATATACAATCGACTTCATCGAGAATTGTCATATATATACATATAAACATTTATTCTCATTATTGTACTCTACTTCTATATTCCTCCATTTAATATATAAGCTATTTAAAATTATGCAATAAATCATACAATTGTTTTATTTTTTTTTTTTAGGTACAAGATTTATTTTCATATTTCACTGGTGTTACGTCTTTATACAAATTGGATGGTTAGAAAGATCGATAAACTTTTTAGCAAAATGAAAACAATAAATTTTTATAAAAAACCTAAGTATTATATAAATTTATATTATTAATGTCAACATAATAATTTAATAAATAGTTGAAATCTAAACTGATTAATTAATTAAAATTTATGAAAACTTAATCAGTATTTCAATTAATTCTACAATTAGCTAATTAGTTTATGGCTGTGTTTGGTAGCGAAATTCCAAGAAAGAAAAAAAAGTTAATTTATATTTAATTAGTATTTGTAACAATTAACAAAAGTTTAATTTTCTTTTATCAATAAAATGAAATTTAATTAACGTTCCGATAATGCTTTTTACACTTTGCATGATTCGCAATCTTACAAACTTTGAAAAATAAAGTTATAATAATAATGTTAATTACTTGTACTTAATACTTGTGTTATATAATATTTATTATTGCATTTCATCAATTTATTGATTGCACTTCTCAGTTGCTCTGGCGGATTTTTTTAACCGTATAAAAAAAATTTGATTTATATTTTAAATAAAACAAAATTAAAAATTGTTTTTATTTTAAGTTTTTAAAAATATTTTTAATACGTCAGAGATTTTTAATGCGGGAAAATAAATTTTAAATTAAATCATTATCGAACTTGAATCGATTGATTTTAGTTTTAAAAATAAAAATAAAAAAATTATGATTTTAAAAAAAATTTATACCATGATTATTTTTAATTAAAAAAATTTAATTAACCTTTTTTACGTGAATGAAAATTTATGTAGTTGAAAGTTTAATTTGTACTTGTATCAAGTTTATTATAAAAATTTATACTTTCGTTTTAACGTTAGTTTTTTAAATGTTAAGTTTAAAAAAAAGAAGTACTTAAGATAGTGGTTTATTTTTAATTTATTGCTGATTTATGAGGAGTTATACAGAAAAAAAAAATTTGTTGGCGCAATAAATATTTTACATTATGAATTGAAGACAAAATTTTCTGTGAACTAGGAAAAATTTATCGACGCAAGGATTTTTTTTCGCCCCAAAAAAACTTTTTGTCGCCTTAAGAAAAAAAAATTTTTCTAAATTTATAATGCGAAAAATTTCTCGGTGCAAAAAAAAATTTTCTTGGGACCAGTTAAATATTTTTACACCAAGAAATCCTTTTTTTCTGTGTACATTTAATTTGAATTTGATACAGGCTTATTTTCAAAAACATATTTTGGATAATGATTTATTCTTTATGTAAATAACAGAAAAAAAAGTTCTAGGCCCATGAAATTTTTCATATTATGAATTGAAAACCAAAATTTTCTTTGCTCAAATTTTTCTTGCCCCAAAAACTTTTTCTTGCCTTAAGAAAATTTTTGTTTTCAACTGATAATACAAAAAATTTCCTTAGGTCAAGTAAAAATTTTTTACGCCAAGAAGTAATTTTTTTCTGTGTAAATTTAAGATCAAATAACTTTTTTTTTGTAAATTAAAATTATTTATTGTGAATTTATTCAAAAATTCTTCGAATAATTTATGGTAAAATGTAATTTAGTTTAGTAAAAATTCAATTGTTAATTATATATTCTAATCAATTTTTTTCGTTTCTGTTTATAAATTAATTAATATACTTATTTTAATTCTACACTTCAATGCTTTTCTCAACGAAAATTTTATTCCATTAGATTATATACGAATGTAACGAACCTAAAGTCCATTCAGTCACTCATTTACATTTTAACTCACGAGAAAATGTTATAAAGTTTTCCACTACTCTTAATTTATTTTATGTTTAAATCATCAAAGTGAATCGAAATAATATAATTGTTAATTTATGTAATTTTTTTTTTTTTTATTGTTAACAGTATATTCAAAAAATAGAACAAAATAAAATTTTAAGGAAAAGTTATTGTGTAAAAAAATAAATAAACTGAGCATAGAGTTAAAATATATTTTTTTTTTATTATTTACAAATTTTTTTTTTACCCTTATCATTATTGTCGTATCCTAATTTATGAAAATCTTTTAAGACAACATTAAAGGATGCAGTTATCGCCCCCTGAACTTTCATCCGAGTTACTAAAAAAAAAAAATTATCAATTTTATTATAATTTTGTATAGAAATTATAAAAAGAATTTAATTAGAACTGTAATTTAAATTATATTTAAGATAATCATTAATATTATTATTAACATTTTTTTTTTTAGAAATTAAATTTAAATTGTAGAAGGAAAAGTTATTGATTCAATAATTTTTCACTCCAATTGTCAATCCCAAGAAAAATGAAATAACTGAGATAAAGAAATAGAACATATCCGTCTGTTTGAAAATAATATCCGGTTTTTTACAGTTCTAATCTCCGATATTCAATAATTAATAATTCAATATTACATTCTCGACCAGAACCTGATGCTAGAATAGACGGCTCAATTAATTCGGGACGTTTTCCAGTAATCCATGCAGCAAAATGATGTAGCATCGATGAGGATTCCGGTACGTATATTGGAATTCTAAATAATTTTAAACAATAATTAATTAATATAGACTTATTCCAAGAAAAATTTATTTAAATCTACTTGGAGAAAAATTTTTTCTTTAATTTTACCCCACCCTGTGAAAAAAAAATTTTTTTAAAAAGCGTTTACTATTCTAAACTTGGAAACTTGACACAACGATTAACTTTATTTTTTAATTTTTTAAACTTTTGAAAATTAAAAGGATAAATCAATGATCGACTTAATATGGTCAAAGAAAAAAGTTCAGAAATAGTTCAAAATTATCTTTTTCTGGCCATATTTTGCACTGAAAAAAAATGGTAAAATTTATCATCTTTAATAGTCAAAAAAAGTTTACAAAAGGATCTAAATAAATCAATGCTTTAAAAATAATTTTTACTTAAAAATTTTTGAGTTCTAATTTGAGGAAAATGGAAAAAAAAAATTTGGTGTCAACAGCACGTGGTCAAGCGGGCACCCATTCAAGTACTAACCACGCTCAATGATTTAACCCATAAAAATTATTACAAAAGTTTTTGTTACATGAATAAACGAAATGTATGTTTTTTTTTAGTTTTAAAAGCGTAAGAAATTACAAATTACAAAAAGGCCTATCGGCACGCATTGTGAAGTTCTCAAATTCTAGCATGAATATGTTAATATAAAAATATATTGTTATTAATTTATAGAATTTTTTCTATTTATTTGTAGTTATTGACATCGGAGAAAAAGGGGGTAAAAACTCCGATAACGAGAACGGGTTTTTTCATCATGATCTGGCCGTAGACAAATACATCGAATAATCTTGTACTATATGTGCACTTGACATCAAATCATAAAACTTAGGGTAGAAATAGCATTTGTGGTCATTTTTGGACATTTAATACTTTATTTCATTAAGGAAAAAGTAAAAAACCGTTCATTGATACCAAAAAAAAAAAACTGGGGTAAGTCCAAGAGGTGCAGGTGTTAGATCTAAATTATCAATTCCCGGGATTATTTAAAAAATTAAAAAAATTTTGAAATAACTCTACCTAGATTCGTGACGTCCTGATGTAAAAGGTATATGACAAACTCCATATCCTCTTATTACGTCATGCCCAAAAAAATCGAAACCATAAACTGATATTACCAATTGTGGCCCTAAAATTTATTAAAATTAAAAAATTTAATTTTTTGGTTTTTCTAGTGTTTTTATTTTGCTATTGAATATTTTATTATTTAAGCAAAAATATATATGTTGTAATACTAAATAAGAATACAATATATTTAATTTAAAGACAGATTAATTCATCAATTTGAAAACTAACTTTCTGAAATATTTATCGTTTAAACGTAGTTTAATTACTCTTTTAATACTATTAAAACTATTAAAGTAAAGTTTCATGAAAAAAAAATAAAGGGAATTAACGTAACGCTTCAGAAATTGTTAAATAATATATATATATAAGACTTTCTGACTCTAACTAAAGCACTACTATCCTCGTAACAACAAAATTAAGTAATTAAATTAAATTAAAGTAAAAAAAAATAAAATAAAAAATATAAAGTATATTTAAAAATTTAAAAAAAAAAATACGAGACATGCAATTTTTTACGTTAGTAAAAATAAAAAATACTAAGTTAGTAAAAATAAAAAATACTAAGTTAGTAAAAATAAAAAATACTAAGTTAGTAAAAATAAAAAGATTTGGGTTTAATAAAACTGTAAGAAGAATTTAATATTATTAAAATAATAATGTAATTCCAAGTAACACACTTGGTTTTTTGACATCTATAAGAAAGCAGTTTTGAGGCTGTTTTTTGCTATTGATTTGGCACCAAAATGTTGACAAAATCAGAAATTAATGTCATGAAAAAAAATATCTTATTAAAAGACGACACAAACGGCGGCGAACAATTAATTTTAAATAAGTGTATGTCAATTGAGATGACTTTTTTAAAACTTGTACTTTTGAAAAAAATTTTCAATTTGTCTCTGTGCTACTTGGGAAATCACGAGTAGAAACCCAAGTAGCATACTTGGCTTTGTGACGTTCATAAGATTGCAATTTTTTGACCTATCAATGTCACCAAAATGTTGTTAAATTATAAATTAGTGTCATCAAAAAAAAATCTGACTTAAAGACTTGACATCAATGATAGCAAACAGTTCTTTACAGATAAGACATCTGAATGACGTCAATTGAGATGAATTTTTTAAGACGGGAAAAAGAACAAATTTTCTGACTCGTAGGACCAACATCGGTACGTCTTATTTATCTAAAACAATTTGGCTTTGAAAAATAATAAAATTTGTCTTGTCCTTTTATGACATCTCAAAGTTGTCTCTGTGCTACTTGGCTTTGTTACATCTATAAGCTAGCAGTTTTGAGGCTGTTTTTTGACCTATTGACAAGGCACCAAAATGTTGACAAAATCAGGAATTAATGTCATCAAAAATATCTGCTTAAAAGACTTGACACAAATGGCGGCAAAAAGTTAATTACAGATAATTATCAATTAAGTCATCTAAACAATTTTTTAATTGAAATGACTTTTTTAAAACAGGAAAAAGAAGATAATTTCCTATGATTCCTAGGACCAACATCTGCACGTCTTATTTACCTAAAAAAATTTTGCTTTGAGACAAAAATTTATCGTCCGTTTCAAGGCATCTTAAAGGCGTCTCAGTGCTAGGTGGAAAATCACGAGCAGAAAATCAATTTTTTTTTTAAATTACAAATTACTCTACAATATTTTTAGCGATTTAAACTTTACATTAAAATTGAACTTACAACCATAGGGTGTTGTAGATTTAAAAGTAACATCCAAAGGAAAATTCCATGAAGTTAAACGTCTTGCATCATTACTACACTTACTCATTTGCGTTAATCCTTCTTCAATACCCTGTTACAATTTACACAAAATTACAAATACACTTTAGTAATAAACAAAAAAAAAACAAATAGTATTTTTCTTACTCCAACAATATTCCATTCTGATCCATAGTGATAACCGTACTTACAATACGCGTTATCAATTTCATAAAATTCTCCATACTCAATAGATCCAGTAGCACATACGTAAAACTCACCATCAACCATTTCTAGTTTTTTTTTTTAAATAAACAATTCAATTAATTAATTAATTATTTTTTTATTTTTTAAAGTTAATAAAGTAATTCAAATAAATAAGACCATAAGCTTGTTTGTAAAATGGGAAGATTTGTTTGGAAATATCAGTACCATAGCAACGAATTGTGTAAACACATGGACGGAAGCAGCAGGTGTGTAAAAAAAACAACCGTTTTTTTAAATGTATTTCCAAACAATTTTATTTAAAATTAGGAGTCGTACAAGAGCTCTTATAAATATTTGAGCCGTTAAATTTATCCTTGTAGTGAGATGATAAATAATGTACAAGTTGATTTATTTTTTTTAATTCTATAATTATAACAATGACTTTTTTTTTTAAATTTAAAAACATGAGTTGGTATATTTCTTATATATACATAATTATACTGTCGACGTACGATTTTAATGATTAATAATTTAAAAAAAAAAAAAACAATTAATTATTTACTTAATTTGTAAATATCGGTAACGGGGCTGATGTTAAAGTACCGGCATTTAAAAATTACGTAAATATTAAATTGTTATTTTTTTAAATAAATACCAAAGGAGAAAAAAAAATATTTGTCGTTAATTAAATATAAATAAAAATGGTAATTATTTGAGGTAAATATTGTCAGCTCAGAAAGATAAAAATTTTTTTTTGTAAAACGATTCATCATTGATTACCTCAAATATTTAAGTATCACATCCATCGTTATTCAAATTTTTTTTTTTTTTTTTTTTTTTTTTTTTTAATATTAATCTATCGTATAATCACGCATAATTATAATGCGATTTACAATACAATGGCATAATTTCATTCATAATTATTGACTACGTTGTGTCCTATCGTAGCGTATAAATCAATCACATATATATATTTATCTATATAAATATATATATCATCGACTATTGTAAATGAACTGTATTCTTAACAGTATAGTATTATTATTATAAATTTTTACAGCTAAACCAGCCTACGCACAATTGACTGCGTTAATATTTTCCAACAAAGATGTCAGCATTTACTTCTGCGTACATTATAAATAATTATCGCATGCGTGTTTATTTATTAACGTCCAGATGCAATTTCTTTCATACGATTTAATGCTGAGCCAGCTTTGAACCAACCGATTTGGAGCTCATTCAGAGTGTGGTTGAGCGTAATTGTCTCAACTTTACCATCCTTGTGTTTGATTTCAGCTTTTAGTGGCTGTAATAATAAATAATAATAATTATAAGTATGTTATAATAATAAAATATTTAATAATAGAAATAAGTTGACAGTTTCTTGAACGGTAGGTGTTGTAATTAATGTTTATTTACACACGCAGAGAAATTTTTAGTAAAAATTACCCAAAAAGTTTGATACTGTGAGGACATTTGATAAATATCTGAATTTCTCCCATGCACATTGTAAAATATACTAATCGATAGCATGTAAATGAAGTCTAATTTCTACTAATAATATAGTAAAAATTTACCTACTGGCTAGATGTCCTTACAGTACCAAACTTTATGGGTAATTTTAATTCAAAAATTATCTGCGTGTAATTTTTGTACGTTTCGTCGGTTTCCCAACTTTTTCAAGCACTCAATTATTAAACTTTAATTGTCAAGAAAATGAAAAATAATTAAGACAATGTGGTATAGTAGTCTTATCTTCAACACACTATTTCTTAAGGGCCATTCATAAAATACTTCACGCAAAATTTTACCTTTGTAGACCCCCTCCCCCTCTTCGTAACACTATGTCACATTTTCTGCGATCTCTCTGTTAATATTATCTCACAAATGATAGACCCCCCCCCCCCGTTATTACGGAAATATATGCATAGAAATTAAACAATGATACATAGATATATTTATATATTTACAAATATGAAACGAATGACTTTCTATAGTAACAAAAAAATAAAATTTTTTAAAATCGAGAGAAAAACTTGCAAAATTGTTGATGAGCTGCGAACTTCACGTTTCCTTAGACCCCCCCCCTCGACCCCCCTTATCGCAGTAAGCGACACCCCATCCTCCCCCATAAATGCGAACGTATTTTATGAACGGCCCCTTATATTACTAATAATTATTTTTAAAAAACTTGAAAATCAAGAAAAAAATTTTTACAAAGTTAACAATAAATATGACATAAATATCAAGACAAAAAATTTTTTTTTTGTTGTCTTGATATTTATGTCATATTTATTATTAACTTTGTAAAAATTTTTTTCTTGATTTTCAAGTTTGTTAAAAATAATTATTAGTAATATGAGTAATAGTGTAGTCCGCTCATTATGAGTCCGTCGACTTATATTTTTATTAAACTATTCCCCCTCCATGACTATAAAAATAATCATGTACACACTCACACGCTTGTAAAGTAAGGAAAGTGTGAGCACGGGGTTCGACTGCTGAGCAAAAGTGGGAGTACAGGAATTCTTAGAATTATATTCCCCTACACCCCCGTAAGCGGGTTCGTAACGCGACTATACTGTATACCAGACTGTAATTAATGTTAAATAGTTGAGTACTATCCAAGAAACTTAAGTTATTTCTATTATATATAAAAAAATGGATATGAATCGTAATAATTTAAACTATTTAATTTTAATTATATACTCACTTTTCCTGGTGCGAGATCTTTTAGACCGAGTAAACTAATTTTATCAGTTGGTTGGATTTTATCGTAATCACTGGAGTTGGCGAAAGTTAATGGCAGAACACCTTGTTTTTTGAGATTTGTTTCGTGAATACGAGCAAAACTTTTGACAATTATTGCGCGACCACCAAGATGACGAGGTTCAAGTGCTGCGTGCTCCCGAGATGATCCTTCTCCGTAGTTTTCGTCACCAACTGCTACCCATCTAATGCCATTTTTCTTGTAGTGTCGTGCTACGTCAGGAACGGCACCCCATTCTCCATTCAATTGATTTTTAATTTTATTTACCTCGTTATTTTCAGAGTTGACTGCACTATAAAAATATCAAAAAATTATTGTTTTATTACACTCATTAATAAATGCATTGAAATATAAAAAGTAAAAACTAAAATAAGCTTTAAAATATTTTGGTAAATAATAGAGGAAATTGATAGATAAATGTTTAGTAATACCGATTTACGTTCCCGTAAAATTTATAAAATAAATAAATATGATTTATTTAATTATTATTTTTAATTTATAGTTTATAATCCTTCTGAACGGAAATTGCTGATGAGTATTTTTGGAACATCGACGCAGTCCATCCGTAGGCAAAACAAAGTCTACGTAGATGAGAATTTGACTGCCTCGATGTTCCCATAAGAAACCTGAGGTGCAACACTAGTAATTTTTTTTATATTTAATTTATGTAGTGTGAAAAAGAAAGTTGGTTAGTCGGAGGACTCAGCAGAGACGAGTACTCTGCTAAATTTGAATCTATCAGCCTGCTTATTACCCTCCATTAAGGGCATTCTCAGACAATGCCCCACTTTTTAAAAATATGCAATGACTTTCGATTGTAATGACAGTGTTCAACTTTTGGTAATTAAGGTAAAAGACCTAGTACTCAAGCAGGGAACTAGTACTCGATCACTCCATGTATTTGTATATCTATATTCAGTAAATTTTAGTAAATATAGATATACAAATACATGAGTAATCGGGTAGTAATTCCCTGATCGGGTACTGGGTCTATTACCTCAATTTAAAAAAAGTTAAAGCATTAATTGAAAAAAGGGCAACGTTGCAATTTCGCCGATATAGAATTTTAAAAAAATTACTTACAGTTGTTATCAATTGATAACAACTTTTAATTTGACTCCTAATTAGGAGTTAAACAAAATTTGTTGAATAAATTTTAGTCTACAAACTTTAAAAATTCTAATTATAAAATTGACATGAAGTTTTACTGAACTTCATTTAAAAAATTTCGTTTAACTCCTAATTGATGACAACTGTAAGTAATTTTTATTTCTGATCCCATAAATAATGATCATATGAGGTTGGAATCGGGAACGGAAATAATTAAATCGCAAAAAATAATAAAATCAAATAATCGACGACCAGGACCCTCCGAGTCTATTGACACCTCAATGAGGTCCAACCTGGTCTTTATAAACAATAAAAATATTTAAATGAAAGCTGAGAAATTTTCAGTTTGTAACAACCGCATGACTATTATTAATTAAAATAATTAAATTACCCGATGAACATGTTGTTTGAGATGTTGTCAAGATGACCACGATATTTTAGCCAAGGTCCAGCAGCAGAGATGTGATCAGTTGTACATTTTCCTTTTACTTTAATAAGAATCGACAGGTCAGTAAGATCTTTGCCATCCCATTTATCAAATGGTTCCAATAATTGTAATCGCTGTGACTTGGGATCAACATCAACTTTAACTTTGCTACCATCAGCTGGCGGCGCATTGTAAGTTTCCATACCAGGGTCGAATCCACGAGCCGGAAGTTCGTCACCTAAAAAAAAAATTATTTATATTTTTTGTTCGAAAAAATTTATTATTGCAATTAATTTTTATTTAAATACCGAATGGATTATCTAAGAGGAATTCTTTTCCGTCAGCGCCCTTGAGTTTATCAGTAAGAGGATTGAAATCGAGACGTCCGGCGATAGAAAGAGCCGTGACGAGTTCAGGACTTGTTACAAACGCATGAGTTGCTGGATTGGCATCATTACGACCAGTGAAATTACGATTGTAAGAGGTAACAATAGTGTTCTTATCGCCTTTCTTGATATCTTGACGATCCCACTGACCGATGCAAGGCCCGCATGCGTTAGCCAACACAATACCACCAAATTCCCGAAGTGTTTGAGCCTTGAATAAATAAATAATTAATTTTTAATCTAAATTGAGTATGAAATGAATTTTAAAATAATTAACTTACAATACCGTCGCGCTCAATAGTGGCTCGAATTTGTTCAGATCCTGGTGTGACATTGAATGTTGACTTTGATTTAATACCGTGTTTTAGCGCTTGTTTAGCAATATTAGCACATCGTCCCATATCTTCGTAAGAGCTGTTTGTGCATGATCCAATTAGACCAACTTTTACTTCATTTGGCCATCCATTTTTCTTAGCGGCTTCACCTAATAATAAAATAATTTAATTATTAAACTAAAATTATCATTTTTATGTAAATAATACGAGTGCGAATAGTTCGAGCTTACGAATTATTCGTACAAAGAAAAAAAAATTTTCGACTGAAGGTAAATATTCTTGACTCAAGATAACTTTTTTTTTCTGTGTATCGAATCGAATTGAAGTATTCGATTCAAACTTCGAATCGAATAATTCAAATTTTTTTAATTATTCGTAAATTTTCGGATAATTTAAAAATTTTTTTTGTACAACTTAAAATTGTAATATTTTTTTCTAATTCAAATTTTTGTCAGAGGTAAATAAAGCTTAGACACGAATATGAAAAAGTTTTGGTTACTTTAAAAACTAAGCTCTCCATTAAATAAAAAACGATCCTGAAGTTAAAAGACAATTAACAACTTTCGGATGTTTTTTTTTAGCAAATAAATTACAAAAAAAATATGCATATGTAGAAAATTAAAAAAGCTACAGGTGCAATTTTCTGAAAAAAATTTTTTTTTTAATTTATCATTTCTAAAAAAAATTCAAAAATTATCAGACGGCTAACTTAAGTATCATAATAAAAATTGAATATTCAAAGCTGATCAGAGTTTTCTCGATTCGAATCGAGTAATTTAAAGTTACAAATAATTTGAAAACTCAGATAATTCTACACCCCTAATAAATAAATAAATTTACCTAGTTTAGAAATAGGATGTGCGAGATCAGGAGTGAATGGTCCATTGACATGTGGCTCAAGTGTAGATAGATCTAGCTCAATAACTTGATCATATTTAGCATTTGCATCAGCAGTCAACAAACTAGTTCTAAACATATCAGCAGAGGCGGCAATATCAGCGCGATCTGTTGCTTTCAAATAATCTTGCATACGATAATTGTATGGGAAAACAGATGTAGTAGCACCAATTTCAGCGCCCATGTTACAAATTGTTGCCATTCCCGTACAACTTATACTGTCTACACCTGGACCAAAGTATTCAACAATAGCACCAGTACCTCCCTTTACCGTAAGTATACCCGCGACTTTTAAAATAACGTCTTTAGGACTTGTCCAGCCTTTCAACTCTCCAGTCAATTTAACTCCAATCACCTTGGGACACTTTAATTCCCATGGGATATTTGCCATTACATCTACAGCATCAGCACCACCAACTCCAATACAAAGACCACCAAGACCGCCACCATTTGGCGTGTGTGAATCAGTACCAATCATCAACAAACCAGGGAAAGCATAATTCTCCAAGATAATTTGATGAATAATTCCTGATCCAGGATTCCAAAAACCTACTCCGTATTTAGCGCCAGCGGTTTGCAAGAAATTGTACACTTCTTTGTTCATATCTTTAGCACGACTCAAATCTTTTGTTCCTCCTATTTGAGCTTCAATCAAGTGATCACAGTGAATTGTTGATGGTACAGCTACTCTAGGTAAACCTGTAACAAAAAATAATTTATTTATTTTTAATTATCAGATATTTTAATTAAAACTACAAGATATTTTTCTATTCTTAAAATTATTTAAGCGTTTTAAATAATAATTGGAGAGATATATCTCAGTAATATGGGGCCGTTCGTAAAATACGTTCACACTTATGGAGAAAAGGGGTCGCTTAGTAAGACAAAATGTGACAAAGGGGGTCGGGGGTTTAAGGAAACGCGACGTCGCAGCTCACCAAACAATTTTGTAAATTTTTGTCCCAGTTTTTTAAAATTGAAGTTGTTTATTTAAGTTTAATTATTGCAAATAATAAATATTTTAAACTATATAAATTTGTGTACTACTAATAGCCAGATATCATGTATGGGGAGGGGGGTCTGTCATTTGTGACGCAATATTGATAGGGGAGGTCAAAAAAGGTAAAGTTGTGCGCGACGTATTTTATGAACAGCTTCTATGTAGTTAAGTGTCTTAGCACCCACACTAGTCGCACTCCAAAATAATAATCTTTATTATTAAGGGCGACCATATCTCTATGATAATACAAATTAAACTAATAAATTTTGTATGAAAATCCTAGGCCACCTTCAACCTCTGAAACTGGCCCTTAAGCAGTGAAATTACATAAATATTTTTCATTTTCGTTGTGCGAAAAACGTTCTGATCTTCAAGTACATTCAAAATCAATATATTTGTGAACGAATAAGAAAATTTGTCGCACTAAATTTTAATGATAATAAAAATAAAAAAATTTCTGAGATTAAATTATCAAGGTTTTAATAAACAATTAAATTTAAATCATATTTAATAAATTTAGTAATGACAGTCGAGCAGTCACGTTGGAACTGCAGGTTGCTCGTTATGTGTAATTTCCAATATCGGTTAACTTATCTATCTTTTTTGTTATCTCATATCAATTAGGTAAATTAAATATAATTAATATCTTCCGTTTCTACTAATAATAAATAAATAAATAAAATTACCAGAGCTTATGAATTGTAACATGGCCATTTGGGCTGTAGCATCTTGCATGGCAACACGATCTGGTCGGAGTCTAAGATAACTGTTTCCTCGAACGATCTCTTGCTTCTCGGGCTCATCCAAGTGGGAATATAATACTTTTTCTGAGAGAGTTAATGGGCGACCAAGCCTGTAAATAAAAATTAGAATAATAATCAATATTATTAATAAATTATATTTTTTTGATAATCAATCAGTCATTTTTTTTTTATTTTAACTTCCCGCTATGAAAATTAAAAATTAAAAAAAAAAAAGACGTTTTGAGATCCTAGGAAGCTATTCTGATTATTTCTGTATGGATTTCCGTCCATGTGTATAAACTTTTTTGTCCGACGATATCTTTGGAACGAATCAACCGATTTGAACGTTTTTTGCGGCAATCGAAAGACCTCACCAAGACTTAGAACTGATTATATTTTGGAGTCGATCGGTCAAATAGTTTACAAGTAATGCGAAAAATAAAAATTAAAAAAATATTTTTTGCAGATCACGTGCAAATCAGCTCTGAGCTCAAAAACAGCGGGAAATTTTGGGGTTGGATCACAGGGTTAACCGTTTTTTATATTTTTAAATTTACGATGGAAAGTTTTTCATTTTATTCACTAAATTAAATATTTTTTTAAAAATTCGAAATTAAAATTTATGGTAGAAATCGATTTTAACTGTTGGAAAAATATTTCGATACAATTTCTTTTTTTTTTTTTTTTTATAAATGAATAAAACTTTACCGTTTCTTGACAACTTTTAAATTTTCGCTCAATTTGTCGTATGGAAGATAAGTTGTTTGATCGAATTTTGACATTGCTACCTTTGCGGCAGCAAAACTCAATGGACTCATGCTGAAACATCTTTGCTGGATATCTGGTGTTAATCCACAAATTTTCTGTAAAATAATACTACATATTTATAAAATAATTCACCTGTTTTATATTTTTATTATAAAATATAAATATTAAAAATTAAAAACTGTAATTTTTAACTAAACGTCAAAAAACTGACCGTAAAATTTATTACCTACAACAATAATGTTTGTAATAAAAAATAAATATATATATAATACAAATAATCTATAATTGATTAATAACTGCGACATAAATTTATTTACAAAAATAAATTTAACTGCGTATGTAAAAAAAATATTTATCATAATAAACATTCGCTCTTATTTTTATATCATCTTTTTAATTCTTGGCAAAGTGACATAAATGTTTACTACATTTATTCATATATAGATAATATAAAGTATGTTATCTTTATAATCACATATTATCTTACTGTCAATATTATTAAGCGTTTAAAAAATAATACCCAATCCACTGGGTTGTTTACATTTAAATGGAGCGATAAATTAAATTTTTGCTTATTATCTAATAATTTGCGAATTTTTTATTTTTAATATTTAATTATAAATCATAATTAATTCTTAAATATTTTGATTTAATAATTTTATCGGCCTTGAGACATGTCCCCTAAGGGCCGCAGATAAAAAAGTATAAAAATAGTGTAAATATAATATATAATTATATATATATATTTACTCTTTAAAAATTAAAATATAAAAGATATTTGTTAATAATAATTTTAAAAAATGATACATTATAAAAAAAAAAATATTTAAAAAAATTGCACCTGTAGTTTTTTTAATTTTCTACATATGCATATTTTTAGTTTTTTTTTTTTTTTTTTTTGGAAATTGATTTGTTTGAAAAAAAAATCCGAAAATTCTTAAATGTCTGCCAACTATGATAGTAAAGTTCACGGACATCTGACAATTTTTAAAACTTTTGAAATAATAAATTAAAATGTTTATAAAATAAAAATAAAAAAAAGGATGTTTAGATAATTCAAAATTCTGTAAATCCATTTTTTTTAAATTTTATTATTTTAATCATCTAATTTTTTTATATGTGATTCAAAAATTGTCGTGTGCCTGCTACATTTAAACTCGTCTGCCAACTACAGGATCATATAAATTTTATTATAATTATCAAAAAATTAAATAAAAAAATAAAATGAAAAGAAAAAAATATAGATTGACAGTAATGGAGTACAAAATACAAAAGAAATACATGCGCACTTAACAATGTCAGCATAACCTCATAATCTAAAGATTAGTGCAATATATATACAGGATAAAGTTATGTAAGCTTTTAAAAATATTTTTCTATTACGAGACACAAATTTTTCATTACAACAATATCAGATAATATATATTATTTAATATATATGCATACATTTACTATTTAAATAAAATTAAATCCAAATAATTAAATGACATATTTCAAACATTCAAATGACATTTGAACGTTTGAATTTTTTAATTAGACGTAAAATATAAAATTTCAAAATTAATAAATTTAAAAAATATATTTGACTACAAAATAATTAATATGTAAAAAAAAAAATTTGTTGACCTAAATTTACATATTAAATAATTTATTTTTGACACATATTGAGGTCAGGGAATATATTCATTGAGTTTAGTTGGGTGTGAGATAATACGGATCATTTAAGTAATTAAGGAAAATTATTACCAGAGATGTGAATTGATATTGATATTAAAGAGAGGATATAATATAACATGTGATGAATAAATAAATAAATTAATTTAAATAATCGCCTACCTGTGCCCGAAAAATTCTGGCGCAGTAAGACATTGTTGCAGAATTTGGTCTTGAACGACTGCACTTTTTAGTAAAAATTAAAAGTTTGAGCGCACGCGCTTATATATATTTTTTTTAAAAATAAATATAATATTTTATTATCTCAGTATGGCAGTCCTTCTCAAACTGGCCACCAGAGAACTGAAGTAAACTGAAGATCTAAATTCAAGTTGACCTATCATTCAGTATATTCAGAATCTTAATATTTAACACGCATGCGCTCTTATGTAATATTATTTTTTTTTATTCTGCGCATATACCATACAAATTTAACAAATAAATAAATCATTGGAAATGTGTGCTCGCGCCAAACAATTTTGTAATTTTTAATTATTTATTTTAAAAATTACACATTTTACAATAATAATAAATAATTTATTTAATGATACTGCAGTTAGCCGACATTTAATAATTTTTTGATTTTTTTAATTAAAATTATAAAAATTAATTATAAAAAAAAAAAAATATTTTAAAAAATTGCACCTGTAGTTTTTTTAATTTTCTACATGTGCATATTTTTATTTTTTATTTTTTGTAATTTACTTAATGAAAAAAAAAAAATCCGAAAATTTTTAATTGTCTGTTAACTTCAGGATCATATTTATTTACCAGAAATTATATACACAATTCAGTACATAAATTTGGTCATGATAAATTTTCTAAAACAATTATAAAATTTTATTTTATCCGAATTTCAATAAATCCTTAGATAAAAAAATTAAATTTCATGTACAAATTTCAATTATTTGTTAAATTGAAAAAAAATTAACAATAAAATATAAACTGAAATACTCCGCAAAAAATCACGAGTGTGAATGTAGCAGATGTCAGACAAATAATAAAAAAAAATAACATTTATAAAAAATGCATTTATTAATTTCAAAATTTTTTAAATGCGCATTTTTCTTAGTTTTATTTTATTAATTATTTACTCTATTTATTAACAATTTTAAATTTGTCTTATGGCTTCTACATTCACACTCATAAAAAATGATGAATCTTATGGTATTCCTTTAATTTTTATGGATCCAGTAGCTTTTGCGGCTGGTGCTGAGAAAAAAAGTTGTCTCCTAATTTATTGATATAGACGAGTGACCTACAGCCACTACATGACTGCCTAAGTATTGCTACCAAACTTATTGAATATAATTTAAATTTAATTATTTATTCAAATCTTACTTACTAATTTAATCTCAAATATTTTTTTTGTTTTTATTATCATTGGAGTTTTTTTGTAATAAGACAAATCTTGTCATTAACTCGCAAATTTATTGATTTACATAATTGTATAATTATGGGATTATAAAAAAAATCTACATGGTCAAATTTTTTTTATTAATCTAATATATTTTTATTCATTGATACCAAATTAAATTTGTTTAATTTTTATTATCAAAGGAGACATGACATGGAGTAAATTTTTCTTACTCTCTTAATTATATATATGATAGTTATATATATTCAGTCATATTGAGTGACAGAATAATTAAAATATTAATTTATTTAAAGAAAATAAATACGATCGTGTTGTTTCCCGCGTAATTTAAATGTAATTCAAATGATATAGATAAATTGATTTATCTCGATACTTGGCAATAAAAAAAAGTTTAAGCCATGAAAAGGCACAAATTCTAGTCAAGACTATTTTAACGATACCATATTTAAGAACATTAACTAATTCTATCATATAGATATGGCTGGAAAAAAATTTTCCATATTTTCTAAATAATATAGATTATTATTTTGTTTTTATAGATAATTACACATAACATATTATACAATATAGGATTTTATATAATACGTATTTATTTAATAATTTAAAAAAAAATTATTTACATCAATTTATTTAAAAATATTTCAGTCAATGAAACCGAAAATAAAAAAAAATCTTTTACATATCAGACGTACTCCATTTGTAGGCTTCTTCTTGGACAGCAACACGAGCATTCTTAGCCTCGAACCATTTCTTTTCATATCCATTACTTCGATCAACTCCATCCCAACGATAGCCTGGCTTTATACCAAACCGATTGGGCATATAAGAGCCTTGATAACTTGGTTTGTCTGGTTGTCTTTTGCCTTCTTTTATTTGTTTTTCTTTTATGAAATTCAGCATGGGATCTCCTTCTCGTTCCTCTGCTCTTTGGAGAGCATCAAGATCAGCATCATCAGCATACCTGGCCAATGGTTTAGTCATCTCATATGAATCCTGTTTCAATTTTTCAGTCCGGTCATCAACTTGCTTAAGTCCTCGTCCCCATTTAGAATATTTATCATTTATTTCTTGCTGACGTTTTTCTTTTTCTAGACGTTCCAATTCTTCAGCTTTTAAATCACGTCGTTTACCAGTTTTTCGGTCTCTCATTACTGGAGCTTGACCATATCCACTTACTTCAGCACTCATATTATTGAACATTTCTTTTTCTTTCTGTTTATGAGCGACAGTTTCTTCTCTTAATCCTGCAGCATCTTGTAAACCAGCAGTTTTACCATCCAAAGTCTTTTTTAATCGACCATCAGCATCTGAAGTTGAAGGTGGTGGTGTATTTTGACTCCGTCTTGATTCATGACGTCGAGATGAATGTTTCTGATCATGTCTATAATTTCTTGATTCATGTGAATGATGCTTTGATTTTCTATGACTCAAATTTAATTCTGATCCATGATTTGTCTGTTTTGACTCACGTGAGTGATGCTTTGATTTTCTAGGAGGACTTAAATCTAAATCTGAATCATGTCTCGCCTGATTTGACTCACGTGAATTATTACTGGACTTTCTGGGAAGATTTAAATCCGAATCGGAATCATCTCTCGTTTGTTTTGTTTCACGTGAATTATTTTTCGATTTTCTGGAAGGACTCAAATTGAAATCAGAATATCTTGCGTGTCTTGAATCAGATTCTGAATTAAATCTTGAATGTCGATCATGTTTACTCTTTCTTTCACGTGAAGATTTATGAGACACTCTTGGTACGTCTAAATCAGAGTCATATTCAGTTTGTTGGGAAGATTTTACTGAATTCTTACGGTCATGCGACGATCTGGGTGGACTTAGATCAGAATCTCTTTTAGATTTATTTGATCGTTTGTCATTTTTTGAATCTGATTGTGAAGATGAGTCAGAGTCCGACCGACTTCTATGTCGCTTACGAGATTTATTATGCTTTGATGTTGATTGTTTAGTAGAAAGCAGTTTCTCATTCTCTGTTGAATCATTTCTATCATGATTTGTTAATTTATTACTCAATTTTTCTTGAGTAGTATTTCTTGATACTTTTCCATAACTATCATTGCTATCACAATTATTTCTATTTGAACTAACAGCAACATTTCCATCACCATCATCAGCTATTATTTTCCACTTTTTTTTATCACCAAAGTCAACTGGTCCACGTTCATCAATAACACCAACTATCATTGGTGCATCTTCTGTTGCATTGATAATGTCATATTCTGCATCGTCCATAGGACGTATGTTTTCCAAGTTGATGTCGTCATCAATGACTGTTACTCTAAAAAAAAATATTTAATCTCATTAAAATTATATAAAAAAAAAAAAAAAATAAATAAATTGAAACTTTATAATAAATTTTGATAGAAAAATTAATAAACAATTTTATGAAATTAAAAAATTTAAACATTTACGTTTTATTTACGTTGATAAAATAAAAGTAAACATAACCTAATACACGAGAGTAAAATTTATTAGTGTAAAATGTAAATAAAATTCTTACCTTGGATTTTTAATTTTCAACTTTTTTTTAGTTTTATTTTTTTTATCACTACCACTTTTGAGATATTTTTTTAAATACTCTTTTTGACTTATTTTTTTAGTTTCCATAATTTTGTAATTTGTAATATACCTATACTATGTATTGATATGGTATATATTTTACCTCATGTGTATTCAGTTCGAAGGTTGGACGATTGGAGCGTTCGTTCGTGGCAACTAAAGTATCGACTTGAAAGATTCGACTTCGGGTGTACGTTCAAATTCTGTAGAATGAGACAGAGGACCGAAGAAACCCGAAGTCAATTTTTTTATCAGTACATAGAGTTTCTTTTCTTATCAAAACGGATCTACGATTGTTAAAAAAGAAATTCAAAATAAATTTAAAACGGTAACTGTATACAAATTTACACCCGCGAAAATTCGTTCTTTCAAATATTTAACTTTTCTATGAAATTTGATTAATTTTATAATTATTTAAATATCATTGTAACGAAATACGTTAATTATATATTTAATTTTTATTATTTATTACAGTAATTATATTTATTTTTTACGTAATAATAAGTATCGTAGTACTTTAGATGGCACCCTTTCCGGTGAACTTTATCGTCTTTTTAAGTAATGGCTATGCTGGGTGCTTGTAAAAATACACTTATATTTACTTTTTAAACCTACTTAATTATTAATTGATTGTAACTATTAAATTATAATTAAAAAAAACTTAAAACGCACACCTGTAGTTTTCTTTAATTTTCTACATGTGCATTTCTTCATTTGTTTTTCTTTTGTAATTGATCTGTTAAAAAAAATCCGAAAATTTTCAATGTCTTCGAATTTTAAGATCATATTCCATTGAATTTGAAATTGTAGCTTCTTTACTACCTTAATCATTTTTTTAAACCTCAGGTAAATCACAAATTAAATAAAATATGTACTTGCTCTCCTCTCTCTCTCTCTCTCTCTCTCTCTCTATATATATATATATATATATATATATATATATATATATATATATATATATATGTATATATATTATCTGGTATTTGCTACGCTCTGGTATCCTTATAAGATGAATTTAATGATTATTAATTAATGAGTTAATCTCTTTGAATTAAATTTTTGCATTTTAATGCTGCCAGATAATTTTTTGAATTAATAATTTTAAATTACTGACTTTCAAAACGCTGAATAAAAATTTTAATTAATTAAACCAAATTATAACCTGTTAATTAGTGATGAAATGTTTGTAAAAAAAGGAGAGGTAATTTATGTTTAATTTACGTACATTAGAAATTAATTGAATTAGTATTTATCTGAGACGAAAAAAAGTACAAATACATAATTGTATTTTCTATTTAATAATAAAAGATAAATGGAAATGTTTATGAAAAGTTCTATGAATGAAAAAATGTTTTAAAAATTGAATACAATTTTTTGTAAATCCTGGTTAAAAATACTGATTGAAAAGAATTGAAAAGCGATCACTCCATCCAAGCTGTATATCTATATATAGTACATGCTTCGATCGCCCTATAGCCACTTTAGCTTGAAATTGACAGCAATTTGACGTTGACATTGCCTGAAATTTGCTGACAATTGGTTGGTGCCGCAACTGGGATGCAGGTTTCTGAGAACTTTCTCAGAAAGTGACCGTCAGCTTTGGAAGTATCAACTTTTGCGGCCAACTTGGTGTCCAGTTGCGGCTGTAGTTTCACGCCAGTTTCTCGCCAACTTGCGCGGTTATCAGGGTATAAGTACTTAACAAGATTTACTTTACCAACCGTTGAATTTCTGTTCACGTCTGACGTGATGTCAATTGTATCTTTATTACAAAATGAAACTTAGATACCTTTAAAGGGTTTGTCATGCATACTATTTGTTTTTTTCATGTTTTTATCTAGATTTTTGTTCAAATATAATATTTTACTTTTGAAGTGTAAGTGTTATATCAATTTAAAGTTTTTATTTCGATTTGTACTTCGTTTAGTGTAATGTATAAGCTATTGAATGTATATATTTTGTTATACTACCAGGTATATTTAAATCGATATTTATTGATCTTTACTGACGTCAATGCGCAATCGCGAGATCCTCTTCATCTCTTTCAAATTGAGCCGGACCATTGAGTGTTCATCTCTCGCTGAATTCGAATTTATATATAAGTAAATAGTTTTAACGGTGAATGTCCTTTATGTTGGACACTGACTCATTTTAAATAAATATTTTAGTTCTTATAATTATTATTATGATTATTATTATTATCAATGCTATTATGATCAATATTATTATTAATATTATTTTATTAAAGGAATCACGGCTTTACTGATCTGGTTTATTGATTTGTTAGATTATATTCATCGTATTAATAATCACATGTGGACTAAAGATATTAGTACGCACTGTTATACAATACATTTATCGAATAAAATCAAAGTCCTGAATTTACTATGGAATGAGTTTACTATTGAATGAACGGTTTCGCCCCAAATATACTTGCTGGGCTCATCAGTAAAGTTGATGCAAGTATATTCTACTTTAGACCGTACATATGATGTTAGAAGTTAAAAATTTGGAAAAAATGGAATGAAAAAATTGGAAAAGATAAAAAAAAAAAAATAATATAAAGATATAATTTGATATTATTTTCTTGACTAAACCCACCTCTTTCGCCATATGCAATGCTGGACCATTGCCATGTGGGGAAAGGGGTGGTGTAAATATTATATTTCTGACTGTACCATATGTAAACGTATTATTTTTTGTACTATATACACCAAAGGATTAATTCACTGCGGGTATTATTTATTTGACTATGTAATTTATTTATTGACTGCAAAATGCTATATATATTGTGAGGACTCCCGCCACACGAACGTATTTTTATTTATTTACTGTTTTTTTAAGTGTTTTTGTAAAAATAATTAATTTAAAAATAAGAAACACTTGCTGTACCCAGTGGGGGTTCGCCTCCACTGGGAAATTAAGATGGCTTTTAATAAAATTGAATGAACGGTTTCGCCCCGAATATACTTGCTGGGCTCATCAGTAAATTCATTCCATAGTAAATTCAGGACTTTGATTTTATTCGATAAATGTATTGTATTACAGTGCGTACTAATAACTTTAGTTCACATGTGATTATTAATACGATGAATATAATCTAACAAGTCAATAAACCAGATCAGTAAAGCCGTGATTCCTTTAATAAAATAAAATAAACTCTGATCGTTTCATTAAACTCAACAAAAAATTAAATGTGATTGGCTATATAAAGCTTTTAGAATTTTTCTTAAGTATGACAGCAAATTTGGAATGCTTGCTCGAACATCATCATATGAAAGATTCATTGGTAACTAAAGTATAATTTTTTTTTTTTTTATCTTTTCCAATTTTTTCATTCCATTTTTTCCAAATTTTTAACTTCTAACATCATATGTACGGTCTAAAGTAGAATATACTTGCATCAACTTTACTGATGAGCCCAGCAAGTATATTTGGGGCGAAACCGTTCATTCAATAGTAAATTCATTCCATAGTAAATTCAGGACTTTGATTTTATTCGATAAATGTATTGTATAACAGTGCGTACTAATATCTTTAGTCCACATGTGATTATTAATACGATGAATATAATCTAACAAGTCAATAAACCAGATCAGTAAAGCCGTGATTCCTTTAATAAAATAAAATAAACTCTGATCGTTTCATTAAACTCAACAAAAAATTAAATGTGATTGGCTATATAAAGCTTTTAGAATTTTTCTTAAGTATGACAGCAAATTTGGAATGCTTGCTCGAACATCATCATATGAAAGATTCATTGGTAACTAAAGTATAATTTTTTTTTTTTTTATCTTTTCCAATTTTTTCATTCCATTTTTTCCAAATTTTTAACTTCTAACATCATATGTACGGTCTAAAGTAGAATATACTTGCATCAACTTTACTGATGAGCCCAGCAAGTATATTTGGGGCGAAACCGTTCATTCAATAGTAAATTCATTCCATAGTAAATTCAGGACTTTGATTTTATTCGATAAATGTATTGTATAACAGTGCGTACTAATATCTTTAGTCCACATGTGATTATTAATACGATGAATATAATCTAACAAGTCAATAAACCAGATCAGTAAAGCCGTGATTCCTTTAATAAAATAAAATAAACTCTGATCGTTTCATTAAACTCAACAAAAAATTAATATTATTGTAGTAAATTCTAAATGGTTGATTGGTTAATAATACACTGGTCAAAAAAATTAAAGGATATTTAAAAAATGGAAATTGAACGAAGTTTTTAGTTCTAAAAAGAAATTTTCCTATTTTTCGGAAGACGAATGACCTTCAATAAATTTTTTTTTAGTAATTTTATATAGAAACCCTTTTGGTTTTATTCCTATTCTTTAATTTGAGAGGTCCAAGAGCTTTGAAAGATAATTTTTTGCAGTTATTGATTTTTCGGTGACAGGATACTCTGCTATAAAACAACTTTTATTTAACATTCAAATAAGCAGAGTACTGACAATTTTTGAATCTATAAATGATCAAATTCGATATTAATAGAAAATTCGGAGTATTTAATTTATTAATTTAAAATAAAGAAGATGTCTGCTGATTACACATTTTTTTTTCTTTTATTTAGAATCAGAAATTTTTATCAATTTAAAAACCCTTCAATTAATCAAAACAGATGAATGAATTTTATATTCTGTAAAATTTGTTATCAAAAATAAAAACACATCAGAAGATATGACAAATATTTTTTTTTTTTACACTAATAGCTAAAGATTAATTTTTTATAGTTGTCAAATAATTTTGATAAATATTATTTATTTTATCATCATAACTTCAACGAATTTATAATTTTTAAATATTTTTTATAATTCTTAATAATTTTTCAGGTCAGCGACAATCTCATCGCTAGACTTTGGTTACATTATTAAATTATATTACAATTGGTAAGAAAATATAGTTTACGAAATTCACTAAAAAAAGAAAATTATTGATAATTTTTTTTTTTACACTAGAAATGACAACCAGAAAAACCAATAAAAAGTTGCCGTCTCAAATGGCAGCAACGGAAGAACCGCCAAGTAAAAAAAACTAAATATTCCAAAGCTCGTAATAAAATACCAGATGAAGAAATGGATATTGATATTGAACCCGAATTAACTCTTTCCGTTGCAATTAAAAACGAAGACATCAAAGCAATTGACGATTTATTAAATAAAAAAATTGTCGTTAACATTACTCAAGAATTTTCTCCACCAGCTCTCCATTTAGCCGTCAAAACAAAAAACTTGGAGTTAATGAATAAGTTAGTTGACCATAAAGCCGACATTGGCATTATTTATGAAAATAAAACAGCTTTGCAACTTGCTGTTGAACAAGGTAACAAAGCAATAGTCGAAGTACTACTAAAAACCAAAAAAAAATAAAAGTAAAGTAAACGTAAGAGCTCCAGGTCATCCGACACCTCTTACTGTAGCTATCAAGTCCGGTAACTTTGAGATATTTCAACTATTATTAACCTCTGGAGCGTACATTAAAAAAATGATTCGTGAAGATAATCCACTGTACTATACAGCCCAAAATAATGTTGACGAAATAGCTGAGTATTTAATTGCCCAAGGAGCTAAAGTTGATACTGACATAAAAAATAAATCGTTGCCATTTTATCGATGCGCACCATTACACGTCGCTATTAATCATGGAAGTTTTGAAGTGGCTCAATTACTAATAAATAAACAAGCCAGCGTCCACACTACGACAACATCGGGGAGAAAACCATTAGACTTAGCTATCGAAAAAGGCAATTATCGGATGTTCAAATTATTAGTTGACTCCGGAGCAACTGTAGATTTGTCTTACCAAAATATGAATCGATTACATTGGGCAGCTTATCATAATTCATTGGAAATCGCTCAGTATTTATTTTCCATACGAGATGATATTCATTTTAATTGTTTCTACAGATGGTCGGACTTTTATCAGTATACTCCATTACATATTGCTATTCAGCAAGGAAGCGTTAAAGTTGCTCAATTCCTATAATTAGCAAAGGTGCTGATATTAACATTTGTGGGAAAAACGGCGAATCACCGCTTACAATTGTCATTGAAAAGAAGAATTCTGAACTATTTCAGTTACTCTTAGATGCTCGAGCTGAAATAAATGATTGTCCAAAAAAAGTTTTACCTTTACATCAAGCTATTGCTGTAAGTAATGACGACGTTATGAAATTTTTTCTCGAACGTGGAGTTGATGTTAATGTAATATGTAAATGTCCAGTGTCTAAATATTCAGATTGCGCGCCGCTGCAACTTGCAGTAAGCACAGAAAATTTGGAAATCATAAATTTATTACTGAAATATAAAGCAGATGTTAATATTAGCACTAAAAAATTAGGATCAGCCATCGGAATAGCTGTGGATCGGAATAATTTTGAATTGTACGAGTTGTTATTAAAGTCTGGTGCAAATATTAATAAACCTTCGAATATGACACTGTTACATAGAGCTATTGGTGCAAACAATTATCTTATAGCTAATGATTTAATTCAACACGGTGCAGATGTTAACGCAATTAATGCATCTGGAACTTTAAAGTACTGCGGATTCTACCCGTTACAAATTTCAATTATGAATGAGAATGAACAAATCGCAACATTACTTGTTCAAAAACAGGCAAAAATTGATGATAAAGAATTTATCAATACTCCTCTTGGTATCGCTTGCGAGTGCGGTAATTTTGAGTTAGTCAAGATACTTGTCAACGCAGGCGCTGACATCAATAAAATTTTTAACAAAGCGATGCCATTGTATTGGGCTGTTAATAAACAAAACTATAAAATTGTTAAATATTTAATTGATCGTAATGCTAATGTTAATATTACTTATCAAGGCACTACTTTACTCTATCGTGCTGTAGAAAGTGAAACTATAAAAATAGTTAAGCTTTTGCTTGAAAATGGTGCCGAAGTAAATGCAATTAATAAGAAGGGTGACACAGCTCTTATCGTAGCTGTTAAATTAGATAATTTAGAGCTGATGAAAATTCTAATCAATGCCGGAGCTCAGGTAAATTTGAGTAGTGACCCAATTTATTCACCATTACATTGGGCCGTTGAACATAGCAACTACAGTACTACTCAATATTTAATCGAACAAGGAGCTGAAATTAATAGTATTCGCCTGGATAAAACGCCACTGACTATTGCTTGTTACAATGGAAGAAAAGATATCGTTGAGCTTTTGATTAAAAGTGGAGCTTTCATTGATGATAAAAGATTAATTATGACAGCTATCGGCATAGCTTGTAAGCAGGCTGATTACGATTTAGTTGCGTTACTAGTAAACTTTGGAGCGAGTGTTAATCTTTGTTCCGGTGGTACGACTCCGTTGTGTTGGGCGGTCAGGACGAAAAATTTTAAAATCGCTAAGTATTTAATTGATCACGGAGTTGAAGATATTGATGCTGTTTCGTGGAGTACTACTCCGTTGTACGTAGCAATTGAAAATCAAGACCTAAAAATAGTTGAACTCTTACTTGAACACCGAGCTAAAGTTAATAAAGTGAATAGAAATGGTACAAAAGCTCTTGAATTGGCTGTTAAGACTCGTAATTTGGAATTAGTTGAATTAATATTACATGCTGAGGGTACAGATATAAATGCTCCGTGTTTCGGTACTCGAACGCCATTGGAAATAGTAGCGCAAGACCAAAATGTAGATTTGATGAAGCTTTTACTTAATCATCGAGCTAATATTGATTTTATAACTCGAGAAAGGTCGAAATTTATTTTTCATGTTTTACACAGAGGAAATATCAAAATGCTGAAGCTAATATTATCTGAAAATGTTGACATTAATTGCAGAGATCTTAATAATGAAACACTCTTATCTGCTGCTATTAAACAGAGATCATTTGAAAAAACTGAACTTATACTTCTGAGGGAAGATTTTGTCAATATGAATGATGTTACCCAGGGCGAGTCTGCGCTTCATAAGGCTAGTAAATTTGAACAGAAGAATCCGTTATTATTAAATCTTTTATTAAATGCTGGAGTTGACGTTAATCTTGTAAATAGAGCCAATCAAACGGCTATAAATACAAGTTCTGAGAGAGTTAAATATATCATTAGAGAACACATCGTAAAATTGAAAGCCGCTGGTTGGATTTGAATAATCAAAATTTAAAGGCTGACAACAATGAAAAAGGACTGGATGATTTTTATGTTAAATGTTTACAAGAAATTAAAGTAATGAAAAGTTTGAAAATTGATAAAACTATCATGAGTTACTATGATGTTATGCGCATTAATCAACATGAAATCGCGGTTAAATTAAATAATTTTAACCATGAAACTTTAAATGAACGAAAGTTGCAGTTACAATTCCTTTTGTATGGTCGGATAATTTACTATCGTTTAGTTAAAAGCTCACAAAGAAATAAATTGTTAAGCACAAGCACTAATGTATTTGGTAAATTACTTTCTGGTCAACTGCCGTTCGATATTATAAGAACAATTAATCCTTATTTGAATAATAGAGATCTCAAAATGTTATGTCAGTGCTAAAAAGTAATTTTTTTTTTTTTTGTCACTAATTTATAATTCTCCAATAAACAATTCTTCAAAAAGTAATAAAACTTAAATTTCTAATAATTAAATTTATAAAATTACATTTATTCAAATAATCAATTGACGTAATATTTCTTTGCATTAAACAATCTGTGTTTTTTCTAAAATATTCAATGAATAAATCAATTTAAATCCGAGTTGGTATTTATGAATTACATTATTTTATTGATGTATAAAAAAAAGTATAAGTCAATGATTACAGTGAAATGTGCTGCTGGAACAAGTTTCCGTTGAAACTTTTAGTATTTTTAACAATCACATTAATTATAAACATATTTTATGGATAGTTTATACTACTACATGTGGGCGCGATCTAACGAGCACCTAAGAGAAAAATTTTTTGGGAGAAAAGATAAATATGGTGGCGTGGAAGTTATGGTGCTAACTGCTAGGCAGCAGCAGCGGGAGTAGTTCGGTAATCAGAACTTGATTCATTGTTGAATTTTCGCTTTTAATTAAATATAATTTTAATCATATGTTTAATGACAACAATTACTGGAAAAAAATACTAAAAAATGTGAACTATTATTTGCTGTTTATTTATCTTTACTGAATATTGGAAATCGGCGATATTGAAAAAAAACATCGATAGTTTTAGTTTTTTATTATCGAGTATCGATAATATATCTTGTCCAAAAAATATACATAGAAAACATCGATACTTTAGAAAAAAAACATCGATAGTTGAAATATCGATAGATATCGCCCATCAGTGCTGGCTGCCAATACGTGCGATATTTTTACCCCCTCCTGACGTGAAATAGCATTGAGTGTAAAGGCAGGAAGGGGTAAAAATATCGCACGTTCTGGCAGCATTGTCGCCCATCCTTAGTATTTGCAATTTGCTTCGCTCTAATCGCTCTGGTATCCTTATAAAATAAATTTAATTATTTTAAATTAATGAGTTAATAATCTCTTTCGGTGGAATTTTTGAATTTTATTACTGCCGGATAATTTTTTGAATTAGTGACTTTTAAAACGCTGACTGAAAATTTTAATCGATTAAACGAAATTATAACCTATAAATAATTTATGGAACGTCGATAGAAAGAGGAGAGGTAATATTTGTTTAATTTACGTACATTAAAAACTAATTAAATTGGTATTTATCTGAGATAAAAAAAAAAAACGTAATACATAATTGCATTTTCTATTTAATACTACAAAATTAAATGGAAATATTTATAAAAATTGCTATGAGTGAAAAAATAATTGAAAAAATTAATACATATTTTTTACAAATTTACAATTTCCAATATGGATTCTTAGGTTGATTTTTGGTTAATGGAGTTCTCTGAACAACACAACTTTATTTTATGATAATGGAATTAGCAGACAGCTAACAATTTTAAAATGTTTATAAAATAAAAATAAAAAAATGCATGGTTAAAAAATTCAAAATTCAGTAAATGCATTTTCTTAAATTTTATTGTTTTCATTATTTAAGGCCATTCTCCAAGGGTGCCCCCCACTTTATGTAAAAAAAAGTGGCGCCGCTTGGCGGCGAGCAGCCGAACTAAAAAATTCCTAGTGCAAAAAAAATTTCAAAATTAAATTAAAATTATCTAAAAAAATCTATCAAAAAAACGGCAACGTACTCGTAATTTTAAACATATGTAGAATATTTAAAAAATAACTCACAGTAATTAAAAATTGTCTGCTAAGCGTAATATCTTGAATAAATTTCAGCATGAAATTCATCATCTAGTAATATTTTATTTTGACAGATGTAAACAACAGGTCTGTACTCTATTTGGGGCGCATGAAAGGCGCTTGAATATAGTCGCGGGAAAAATTAAATTTGAAGCAATATTTATTTTTTTCAGAAATAATATATAGAATAATGTATGCCTGCTTATGAAATATATATATATATATATATATATATATATATGGATTTATAAATGGTTATATATACTCATAAAAATCTTCGTATATATATATATATATATATATATATATATATATATATATATATATATATATATATATATATTAGGGTGTGTCATTTCGGAGCAGCATTTTTTTTTAAGTGCATGTAGAAAAAATCAGTTCAATACAAAAAAAAAATTTTTGCGCAAGAAAAAAAATTTTATGTCGATTACAGACCTAGCTCATTGAAAATTTCGATTTTCCCATCTAAATAACACGGGAAAAAAATTTTTTTTAACAGTATTTTTAACTCTTTAAAAAATCAAAAGATCAAATAGACTAATACATATTTTTATAGGAAATTGAACGTTCTACAAAAAAGGTCTCATATCATTTTTTGATAAATCCACCTGTTAAAAAGTTATTAGAGCTCTAAGTAAAGTTGGAGATTTTTTTACTCTTCCGACGAAACTATCAGACTTATCACAAAATGTTGTGAGGTATTTTTTGTTGACAATTTTATTCTCTACAAATTATTATTTGTACAGTTTTTTCAAATTCCGCATTGTTTTCTAGTTATTTTCATTTTAATTTCAAACTCTTAAAAAAGCGGTTCCGATTGATTTCAAGAGCTTGACATTGAAATGTAAATATCTAGAAAAAAATGCGGAATTTGAAAAAACTTTACTGGAAATAATTTGTAGAGAGTAAAATTCTTAACAAAAAAGATTCCACAACATTTTGTGATAAGTCTGATAGTTTCGCTGTAAAAGCGAAAAGATCTCTAACGTTACTTCGAGCTCTAATAACTTGTGAGCAGGTAGATTTATCAAAAAACGATAAAAGACCTTTTTTGTAGAGCGTTCAATTTCCTACAAAAATATTATTAGTCTATTCAATCTATTTATTAGTTAATGAGTTAAAATTACTTGAAGCTAAAAAAAAAAATTTTCCCGTGTTATTTAAATGGGAGAATCGAATTTTTCAATGAGCTATGTCTGTAATCGACATAGAATTTTTTTTTCTTGCGCAAAAACTTTTTTTTTGTGTTGAACTATGATTTTTTCCACATGCACTTAAAAAAAAAAAATGTTGCTCCGAAATGAAGCACCCTAATATATATATAATTATGCATATAAGTCTTCGTGTATATATATATATATATATATAATTATGCATGATATTATTCATCATGTAAATATTAATTTGTATCATTTAATCATGTCTGGCTAGTACATTATATCTGAAGCTATACACATGAAGCTACGCATAGGTTTATACATGATTACATGTAATCAGATCTGATTATGAATCCATGTACAATTAGATACAGGTATGTATACATATAATTAGGTTCGATCAGGCTTGACCAACATAAACTCGGATATACGTATGTATAAGTCTATATATTACGACTGCCCAATTTCAAAACACAGTAACTGACAAAAATAAATTTTTTGGTAATTGTTTGGAAGTGGGGTCAACAGGTATTTCGATAAGCAAAAATCCAAAACCTGGCAAATGGCTTAGGGACCACGTTTAATCCCAAGCATTTGTCGGCAGATTGAAGTTGTTTCAGCTTAAATCGATGTTATATAAGCTTTGATAACCACTTGGTATATAATTAAGGTATAAATTATGCTTAATTTCGAATTTATCTTTGAGATTTTTCAGTTCCGTGCTACACTGCACTATTTGACATATTTTTCTTTTCATTCTATGTATTGACTCTTAAGTCAACCACCAAAACTTAAGGTATATGCCTATTTGCCATAATGTTTGTAGTTTCGTCCTAAGTACGTTAACGGACTCGTCAGTAAGGCTATGTTAACGCACTCTTGCCTTAGACTACATCTCTTACTAGTACGGGCCGGCGTAAAACAGTGTTGTGGGTTTCTACCAGACACTATACTAGCAGGGGAAGGCAGATACCATCCAAACTACTTGCAACAAAATGTTATGTGAGCTGTTGTACACATTGAAATACTGAAATAACAAAAATATGCTGATTTTCACTATTACAAGAGTTCAAAAATTATTTGTAACTCTTAGATCGACCTTTCTATCACCACCGTCCATCTTACGGTATTATATAAAATTACTTATATTTATTAGAAAAATTTATTTTTGAAAATTCACATGATTTTGTGTTATTTTTGACATTTTTTTACACTTCAATTGCAAGGTTCAGATAGATATCTGGTGTTAGAGACATAAACTCATACAGAAAATTTAATCCGCCGTGTAGCTGAACACGTGGAAAAAGTTTAATTATGGATCTTTAAGGTGTAAGCACTTGGAATTCTGAAAAATGTGGTTGACCCTGATTCCAAACAATTACCAATTTTTTTTAATATGTGTTGAATCATGTCCAGAAGACTCTACTGGAACTAAAAATACTGAAAAATCGATTTTGAAAAATTTGTCCCTTACTGTGTTTTGAAATTGGACAGCCGATTATTCGTTCTGATTCAGCTTGTTTTATATAAAACCTGAATAAATCAAAAACTTATTTTTTTTTTGTTTGGCTCAAATTTTTTTTAACTTCCCGCTAAGAAAATCGAAGATTTTCGAAAAATACGGGAAGTTATTGTTTTCACTCCGATTTTCGAAAATCGAGTTTTCATCAGATGTCGACGTTTTGAGGTCCTAGGAAGCTGTTCTGACTATTTTCAGATTGATATTTTCAGTTTTCGGGCACGACCACAAATCGATAGTACATGACAAAATAAAAATTCTGTCAGAAGATTAGCTCAAATTCAATTTTTAGACGAATCTCATTGCGATTTTTGATTTCCCATTTAAATAAAATGGGAAAAAAAAAGTTTTAGTTAGTTTAGTAAATTTTTTAACTCGGCAATGGCTCATTATACAGATAAGCCCAGTATACATTTTTGTAGGTAATTTAACGCTCTACAAAAAACGTTTCTTATCATTTTTTGATAAATCCATCTGTTCAAAAGTTATTGGAGCTGGAAGTCAAATCGATAATAAATTTCCAGATCTTTTTACGTTTCCAGCAAAACTATCAGACTTATCAAAAAGGGCATAGGATCTTTTTTATAGACAATTTTATTTCCTACAAATTATTTGTAACAAAGTTAATTCAAATTCCGCATTGTTTTCTAGTTATTTTCATTTTAATGTTAAGTTCTCAGAATAGATTAGAAGACTATTATTTTTACGAGCTTGGCATTAAAATGAAAATAACTAAAAAATAATGCGGGATTTCAAAAAACTTCATTGAAAATAATTTGTAGGGAATAAAATTGTCTATAAAAAAGATTGAATGACATTTTTTGATAAGTCTTAGTTTTGCTGGAAAAGTAAAAAGATCTGGAAATTTATTATAGATTTGACTTCCAGCTCCAATAACTTTCGAATGGATGGATTTATCAAAAAATGATTAGTAACCTTTTTTGCAGAGCGTTAAATTCTCTACAAGATTATGCTATAGACTTATTTATATGAGGTGCTAATGCCGAGCTAGAAAAATAAAAAAATAAAAAAATTTTTTTCCCATGTTATTTAAATGGGAAATGGAAAATTAGATATAGGCACTTCTAAATATTAATATTAAGAGCTCCGCTTTTAACAGGCTTCTTTTCTCACCTTCTTGCGAGTTTTCAGCCTGTTTTTTTGTTGAAAAAAAAAGTCGCCTCAAATTGGCACATCCTAGTATATATACTAGGGTGCTCCAAAAAAAATCGATATTGTTTTTTTCTTTTAGCTGTTGTAAAAAAAATTTCTATACATCGAAAAAAAATTCTGTCAAAAAGGACGATTTTTTATTTCAATTTTAAAAGGTGGCGCTGGCTCTTCGAATTTTCCCATGCTAATAGCAAGGGAATTTTACCTTTTTTATAAAAAATCTCATAACTTCATTTGACGTTGAGGAAAAAATTTGAGTCATGGATATTTTCGTAGGAAATTTTATGCTCTACAAAATTGTTCATTAGTTTATAAGCTCTAAAACGTACAATTCAAAAGTTACAGGTATTTGAAGTTGATTATTTTTTAAAAATCAATTGAATGGTTGTGATCATGTTTTTAACACAATCTTTACATAAATTGATTCTAGAATAAGTGAAAAATATGATAATCGTATAATAAATATGATAAAATAATAATTTTGATCGTAGCTGAGTTTTATTTAAAGTGAATTTAGTAAAAACTTTTATTACCTTTGTGTCACATAAGCAGAAAATTATAATTTCCATGAAAAAGTATTTATTATACATATTAATTAATCATTAAGTACAAAATTTATATTGATGTTTTTGAAACCATTCTGTAATAAATAAAATTCGTTACAAAGCCTTTGTTTGATACTTTTCATGAGAGTAGCAGTTTTGGTGTAAATACCGTTTGAACGGGGATTTTCAAAAACTCATCAACTTTAAAAATCTGTAACTTTTGAACCGTACGTTTTAGAGCTTATGAGCTTATGAACAATTTTGTAGAGCATAAAATTTCCTATAAAAATGTTCATGACGCAAATTTTTTCCTCAACGTAAAATAAATTTATAGGATTTTTTATTAAAAAAGTAAAATTCCCATGCTATTAGCATGGGAAAATTCGAAGAGCCAGCGCCACCTTTTAAAATTGAAATAAAAAATCGTTCTTTTGACAGAATTTTTTTTTCGATGTATAGAAACTTTTTTTACAACAGCCGAAAAAAAAAAAATATCGATTTTTTTTGGAGCACCCTAATATATACCTATATCTAATTACACATGGGTTCATAGTCAGATCTGATCACATGTACTCATGTATAGACCTATGCGTAGCTTCATGTATAGCTCCAGATCTAATGTACTAGCCAGACATGATTAAATGATACAAATTAATATTTACATGATGAATAATATCATGCATAATTATATATATATATATATATTAGACTGTTTCAAATTAGGGGACTATTTTTTTTTTTTTTGATGAACATTAGTAACATGGTAAAAAATACATAACTTCTGAAAAAATCAAGATACAAAAAATCTCTATGCAAACATTTTGTAGCAAATTTACTGATCTACAAAAAAAGTTTTTTATGAATTTTGCATAAATTCAACCATTCACAAGATATCCGACGTCAAAGTTTGATAAGATTCAAAGAACTTGTTTTTGCTCGTTCTGAATTTTATACCATGTCAACTAATGAGACTTTCTCAATATAGTTTTTTGTAGGAAATTAAATGCTCTACAAGAAAAGTCTCTTAAAATTTTTTGATAAAACGATCTGTTCAAAAGATATTGGAGCTTGAAGTCAAGTTAGAGTAAATTTCGAGATCTTTTTACTTTTCCGGCGAAACTATCGGACTAATCATAAAATGTCATGGAATTTTTCATGTAGACAATTTTATTTTCTACAAATTATCTTGGATAAATTTTTTTTAAATTCTGCATTCTATTATAGTTATTTCCATTTTAATGCCAAGTTCTTAAAATCGATCAGAACACTATTTTTTTAGGAGCTTAGCATTAAAATGGAAATAACTAGAATAGAATGCAGAATTTAAAAAAAATTTATCAGAGATAATTTGTAGAAAATCAAATTGTCTACAAAAAAATTCCATGACATTTTATGATTAGTCCGATAGTTTCGCCGGAAAAGTAAAAAGATCTCGAAATTTACTATAACTTCTTTATATATATTTTTATATATATATTTTATATAACACCAATTTAATAAGTGGAAACCTAAACATGCAAACCTTCTCAATAAGACAATTTATAGATAAATTGAGAAAAATATAGATAGCCCGAACTATCTATATAACTATAACCCTCAGCGCACTCGCGCTAGAGGTGTGCAAAATTGTCATACTACAGTATGTCTGCTACATTTACACTCATTTTTTTTTTTCTATTTCGAATTTGAAATTTTAATAAATTTGAAAGCCATTTAATTATTTAGAACAGATGAATGAACCATTCAAATACTTTTTTTTATATCCAGTAAAATTTGTTTAAAAAAAAAAAAAAAAAAAAAAAAGAAAATATGACAAGTGTTTTTTTTTTACATTAATAGCTAAAGCTTTATTTTTTATAATTGTCACGAAATTTTGATAAATATAATTTATTTTATGAACAACTTCAGCGAATTTATACTTTTAAAATATTTTTTATAATTCTTATAAATTTTTCAGATCAACGACAATCTCATCGCCAGATTTTGGTTACATCATTAAATTATAGTACAGTTGGTAAGAAAATATATTTTACTAAACTCATATAAAAAAGAAAATTATTGATAATTTTTATTTTTACACTAGAAATGACAACCAGAAAGACCAATAAAAACTTGCCGTCTCAAATGGCAGCAACGGAAGAACCGCTAGGTAAAACAACTGAATATTCCAAACTCCGTAATAAAATACCAGAAGAAGAAACGGATATTGATATTGAACCAGAATTCACGCTTCCCATAGCGATTAAAAACGAAGACATCAGAGCTACTGACTATTTATTGAATAAAAATATTGACGTTAACATTAATCGAGAATCGTCTCCACCAGCTGTCCATTTAGCCGTCGAAACACAAAACTCAGTAGTAATTAATAAGTTAGTTGACCATAAAGACGATATTGACATTATTTATGAAAATAAAACAGTTTTGCATTTTGCTGTCGAACAAAGTAACGATGCAATGGTCGAAATACGTCAAAAACCTATAGTAAATGAAAAAAAAGTAAACTTGAGATATCAAGGTCATCCGACACCTCTTAATGTGGCCATCAGGTCTGGTAACTTTGAGAGACTTCGACTATTACTAAAGTCTGGACAAGATATCGAAGAAATCGTTAGTACATTTAATCCACTACATTATGCAGCCCAAGATAATGCTGTAGAAGAAGCTGAGTATTTAATTGCCCAAGGAGCTAAAGTTGATACTGACATAGAAAATAAATTGTTGCCATTTTATCGATGCGCGCCATTACACGTCGCTATTAATCATGGAAGTTTTGAAGTCGCTCAATTACTAATAAATAAACAAGCCAGCGTCCACACTACGACAACATCGGGTAAAAAACCGCTAGACTTAGCTATCGAAAAAGGCAATTATCGGATGTTCAAATTATTAGTTGACTCCGGAGCAACTGTAGATTTGTCTTACCAAAATATGAATCGATTACATTGGGCAGCTTATCATAACTCACTGGAAATCGCTCAGTATTTATTTTCCATACGAGATGATATTCATTTTAATTGTTCCTACAGATTGTCGGACTTTTATCAGTATACTCCATTACATATTGCTATTCAGCAAGGAAGCGTTAAAGTTGCTCAATTCCTAATTAGCAAAGGTGCTGATGTTAACATTTGTGGAAAAAATGGCGAAACACCGCTTACAATTGCCATTGAAAAAAAGAATTCTGAACTATTTCAGTTACTCTTAGAAGCTGGAGCTAAAATACATAATTGCCCGAATAAAGATTTACCTTTACATCAAGCTGTTGATGTAAGTAATGACGACGTTACGAAAGTTTTGCTCGAACGTGGAGTTGATGTTAATGTAATATGTAAATGTCCAGTGTCTAAATATTCAGATTGCACGCTGCTGCATCTTGCAGTAAGCACAGAAAATTTGGAAATCATAAATTTATTACTGAAATATAAAGCAGATGTTAATATTAGCACTAAAAAGTTAGGATCAGCCATCGGAATAGCTGTGGATCGGAATAATTTTGAATTGTACGAGTTGTTATTAAACTTTGGTGCAGATATTAATGAGCCTTCGAATGTGACACTGTTACATAGAGCTGTCGGTGCAAATAATTATCGTATAGCTAATGATCTAATTGAACGCGGTGCAGATGTTGACGTAATCAATGGATTTGGAACTTCAAAGTACTGCGGTTGCTCACCGTTACAAATTTCAATTATGAATGAGAATAAAGAAATCGCAACATTACTTATTCAAAAACAGGCAAAAGTTGATGATGAACAATTTATCAATAGTCCTCTTGGTATCGCTTGCAAGTGCGGTAATTTTGAGTTAGTCAAGATACTTGTCAACGCAGGCGCTAACATCAATCAAATTTTTAACAAAGCGATGCCATTGTATTGGGCTGTTAATAAACAAAACTATAAAATTGTTAAATATTTAATTGATCGTAATGCTGATGTTAATATTACTTATCAAGGCACTACTTTACTCTATCGTGCTGTAGAAAGTGAAACTATAAAAATAGTTGAGCTTTTGCTTGAAAATGGTGCCGAAGTAAATGCAATTAATAAGAAGGGTGACACAGCTCTTACCGCAGCTGTTATAAACGATAATTTGGGACTCGTTAAAATTCTAATCAATGCCGGAGCGGAAGTGAATTTAAGTAATAACATATATTATTTACCATTACACTGGGCCGTTCGGCGTAGCAACTATGATATTACTCAATATTTAATCGAACAAGGAGCTGATATTTATAGTCTTTGCTTTAATAGAACGCCACTAATTATGGCTTGTTACAATGGACGAAAAGATATAGCTGAACTTTTGCTTAAAAATGGTGCTAAAGTAAATGCAATTAATGATTCGGGTGACACAGCTCTTATCGTAGCTGTTAAATTAGATAATTTAGAGCTGATGAAAATTCTAATCAATGCCGGAGCTCAGGTAAATTTTAGTAGTGACCCAATTCATTCACCATTACATTGGGCCGTTGAACATAGCAACTACAGTACTACTCAATATTTAATCGAACAAGGAGCTGAAATTAATAGTATTCGCCTGGATAAAACGCCACTGACTATTGCTTGTTACAATGGAAGAAAAGATATCGTTGAGCTTTTGATTAAAAGTGGAGCTTTCATTGATGATAAAAGATTAATTATGACAGCTATCGGCATAGCTTGTAAGCAGGCTGATTACGATTTAGTTGCGTTACTAGTAAACTTTGGAGCGAGTGTTAATCTTTGTTCCGGTGGTACGACTCCGTTGTGTTGGGCGGTCAGGACGAAAAATTTTAAAATCGCTAATTATTTAATTGATCATGGAGTTAAAGATATTGATGCCGGTTCGCGGGGTACTACTCCATTGTCATTAGCAATTGAATTTTGTGACATAAAAATAGTTGAACTATTACTTAAACATGGAGCTAAAGTTAATAAAGTGAATGAATATGGTATAACAGCTCTTGGATTGGCTATCAACAGGACTTGTAATTTGATATTAGTTGAATTAATATTACGTGCTGAGGGTACAGATATAAATGCTCCATGTATCGGTACTCGAACGCCATTGGAAATTGCAGCGGAAGATCACAATGTAGATTTGATGATGCTTTTAATTAATTATCGAGTTAATATTGATTTTATAATTCGAGAAAGATCGAAATTTATTTTTCATGTTTTACACAGAGGAAATATCAAAATGGTGAAGCTAATATTATCTGAAAATGTTGACATTAATTGCAGAGATCTTAATAATGAAACACTCTTATCTGCTGCTATTAAACAGAGATCATTTGAAAAAACTGAACTTATACTTCTGAGGGAAGATTTTGTCAATATGAATGATGTTACCCAGGGCGAGTCTGCGCTTCATAAGGCTAGTAAATTTGAACAGAAGAATCCGTTATTATTGAATCTTTTATTAAATGCTGGAGCTGATGTTAATCTTGTTGATAGAGCCAATCAAACGGCTATAAATACAAGTTCTGAGAGAGTTAAATATATCATTAGAGAACACATCGTAAAATTGAAAGCCGCTGGTTGGTATTTGAATAATCAAAATTTAAAG
Source organism: Microplitis deprimator (assembly GCA_964016945.1). NCBI lineage: Eukaryota > Metazoa > Arthropoda > Insecta > Hymenoptera > Braconidae > Microplitis > Microplitis deprimator. The sequence continues at coordinate 17,639,950 of OZ024709.1, read as the reverse complement.
GCTATCAACAATGAAAAAGGACTGGATGATTTTTATGTTAAATGTTTACAAGAAATCGAAGTAATGAAAAGTTTGAAAATTGATAAAACTATCATGAGTTACTACGATGTTATGCGCATTAATCAACATGAAATCGCGGTTAAATTAAATAATTTTAACGATGAAACTTTAAATGAACAAAAGTTACAGTTACAATTCCCTTTGTATGGTCGGATAATTTACTATCGTTTAGTTAAAAGCTCACAAAGAAATAAATTGTTAAGCACAAGCACTAATGTATTTGGTAAATTACTTTCTGGTCAACTGCCGTTCGATATTATAAGAGCCATTAATCCTTATTTGAATAATAGAGATCTCAAAGTTTTATCTCTGTGCTGAAAAGCAAACTTTTTTTTCGGTTTTGTCCGTAATTTATAATTTTCAAATGAAGGACTTTTCAAAAAGTAATAAAACTTTAATTTAGGCAGCAGAGACAGCCGATCGGTTCTCTTGTGGCTCGGGCGATCATCCAAATTAAGCACCATCGAGCATGATCGCTACTTAGCCGGGTGACCGCTTAGCCACGCGTTGAGCTCGATCGGAAGTATCTGACCGTTAGGCGCGGGATGAGGATCTAGTGATCGGTAAAATGGGAGTTTTATCGATCACTGGAGCTTCACCCAAACCGAATTGTACTGGCGATGGTTTTCTCTGTGGTTTCCCTTGCCACTATACTCCCCACAGCCAAGCTGGGGTAACGTATCACCGTAATGGTACAGTACAATATAAGGACAAGTCGGGTCAGAGCCGCACAATGAAAAGCAGGAAAAAGTAAAGCAGTTGCGATATAAAGGCAAAAAGTGTAAAAGGCTGTAAATGTGGCTATAAACTGGAACAATTAAAAAAAATCTGAAAACCGCCTGCCCCTGCGGGCCAGCCCCAAAACTTCCCGCTGTTTTCGAGCTGAAGGAGCTCAGAAACATTATTACTTGTAAATTTTTTAGCTTAAAAATTTTTTAGGCCGGTAAAACATAGCTTCACTAAAAAATTATAATTTTTGTCCGGCGATATCTTTGGATGGAATGAACAGATTTGAACGTTCTTGGTGGCAATCGAAAGGGCTCAACAAGACTTAAAACTGATCACATTTTGAGGCAAATCGGACAAGTGGTTTATAAGTTATACGCAAAAAACTAAAAACAAAAAACATTTATAATTTTTATTCTTCGTATAACTCGTAAACTACATAAGTGATCTACCTCAAAATTTAATCAATTCTAAGTTTTGGTGAGCCCTTTCGATTGCCATCAAGTACGGTCTCATCGGTTGATTCGTTCCAAAGATATTGTCGGACAAAAAAATGTTCACACACACACACACACACACACACACACACGCGTGCGCGAACGTCCATCCGGGAATAGTCAGAATAGTTTCCTAGGAACTCAAAACGTTAAGATCTGATGAAAACTCGATTTTTGAAAATTGGGGTGAAACCAATTACTTCCTGAAGTTTTGAAAATTTGCAATTTTCTTAGCGGGAAGTTATAAAAAATAAAATAAAATAAAACTTAAATTTGTAATAATAAAATTTATAAAATTACATTAATTCAAATAATCAATTAACAAAATATTTTTGTATGTATAACTATGTGTTTTTCTCTACAATGTCAAATGAATAAATCAATTTCAATCCGAGTATGTATTTATTGTATTAATTATAATATTTTATTGATGTATAAAAACAAGTATAAGACAATGATTACAGTAAAATGAGTTACTGGAGAAAGTTTATGTTGAAACTTTCAGTATTTTCAAATATTACATTAATAATAAAAATAGTTTATAGATAAATTACATTTATAGCTATACCTGATTTAATCGTTGATCACAGATGGCCATTTTTCTTAAATATGAAGAGTAATTTTTCTATCGTTTACTCTAATTGTTATTATATCTTTAAGGACCTCAGACAGACCCCGTACTTTTTAAAAATACCCGTCACTTTTCAAAAATATTCAATGACTTTTAATTGTCATGAAAATTTTGATGATTGATTAATAAAAAATTAAAGCAGTTTTTGACAAAAGGACAAATTTGCCGCGATATAAATTTAAAAAAGAAATTATTTACAACTGCTATCAATTAGAAGAAATTATGAAATTTTTTAAATAAATTTCAGTAAAATCTTTATGTCAATATTATAAATTCGAAATGTCAAATTTTGTGGTCTAAAATATACTTGACGAATTTCATTTAACTCCTAATTGATACCCAAGTCAAGTAATTTTTATTTCAAATTCATATCTTGGAAAAATTGACGTTTTTTCAATCAATGCTTCATTTTTACTTTTTTTTTTCTTCAATTAATTAATAATTATTTATTATTTTTGTGACAGTTCGTCATTGAATATTTTTTAAAAGTGACGAGTATTGTCAGAATTATTTCAAAATTTTATTTCATTGCATAATAAAGTATAAGACAAATATATTCTTTAAGATACATCCATCCTACATTAGTTAGAAAAAAAAAAAGTTCAATTTAACCTTCGATCCTATTGACTTGAGTACGGTTAAGCTTTAAAACATCAGCTAAAAAAATATAAACAAAAATAAATACAAGACGGAAAAAATAATAATAACTACCTTCTATTTTTAATTAAATCAGAAAACTTTTTAAGTAAAATCGATAATAAGATCGGTTTAGATTTTTCTAATGTTTTGTAATCTCCAGTTTCCATTACACTATCGATAGTTATTACAATGTAATTGACGACATACTCCATCAGTATATTTGCATGACATTGATCTGCTAGCATTAATAATTTAATTGCATTTTGATTAGTTAATGATTCGCGAAGTGATTCCTGACATGACATCTTCAGTGTTTGTAATTATTAAATCTATCAGCAACTTGTAGTAGAGATACAGCTTTTCTGTCCAAATCATCAACTTTATCAGTATAAATAAATCTCAACATTTCTCGGAATATTTCAGGAGCTACATCACTTATCATCAATACATTTTTATTGTTAGTTTCTTGCATTCTGTGGAGAACTGAAGCAAGTACTGGACTTCGTGCTGATAAAATTGCCTTATGCGCATGAAACTTTTCGGTGCCAACGATTAAAATCACATCGACATTTATTTTTTTATCAAAGAGTTTCTCAAAATCATCAACTATTTTAGGCTTCCAAATTTTTAATGGGACTTCCATTGTAGTTGATGTATAATCTTCAAGTACAACAAGTTCCACACATAATGTCATAATATCATTTGGTAGTAAATTGTCTTTATTTTCCACCAGCTTTTTTATTTCCAGAAATTTATTAGAACCCCAACTTTCATGAAGTTTGAATATTCGAGTTGATTTTTTAATACTGACTTTTTTTTCGTTATTATTATCCAAAATACATAAAGAATATGTTGCTCTTACTGATTCTGTATCGCTGTGTTTTAAATACAAAAATACTGACAGCCATTCTTTGACTTGTGTTACTTCGTTATTTTTGAATTTTACTCTCAAGTATCAGGAATCATTTATTTTAGCACCTGTTGAAAATTCAACAGATTCAACTTTAACGTCATCTGTACACGTGAGTGATGAATCGATGAATGAATTAAATTGATCTATTTTCCATTAAAAAATAACCTTATGTTCTTTCATTGACGAATAAGATCTCTTCATTTTTTTTTAAATTTTCAGTCAACAATCTGTAATTTAAAAATATTGTTTATAGTTAAGTCTGCAAAAGAATGGGCTTTTCTCCCACCATTTATCTACAATCAAGTCATTACTGCGCATGCGCATTAATGCAAAGTCATGGACTTCATCATAGCCAAGTAGTGGGAGAAAAGCCCATTCTTTTGCAGACTTAACTATAAACATTTCAAAGTACATCACTTTTTATACATTTTATATTAGTCCTTCGGCTGAAGAGGAGAGCCCGTATACATTTTGTTGGCACCGAGTACAGTCAACGGTTTCTTACATATTTTGAGCCGAGGATCACGAAAATCGGGTCCGTTTTGTTCAAAAGTGGTGCAAACAATTGTTAATAACAATTTAATTGTTTAAATCGAAATAACTCCCGAACGGCTGGTTTGTTGGGGCAGTGTAGAGGAAACAAAATGTTCAAAATGAAAAAATACACAAAAAAGGTATTATAGTGGTTTTTCGTATCTCAGATATTTTGCGAGATATGACCAAAAAACGAGCGACGCGCTCGGACCTCTCACTCTCGCACAAACGGCTGCCTATGCGCGAGCTCTCTCTCACGCCAAATCGCGTCAGATGCTTGATAGGCCGAAATTTTTCTAAGTTTTTTACACTAAAAATGAGAGAAAAAACAAAAAAAATCGATAAAATGTCGATACCACCAATCGACTGCATTTTTCCTGAAACGAATTTCTGTTGTATCGTCCGGAGACGTTTTTTTTTTTTTGTTAACAAATGTTATAACGAAATGGATTTTTCCAAAATCCAGATTGGATTCAGAAAATCGATAAACTGTCGATACCACCAATCGACTGCATTTTTCCTGAAACGAATTTCTGTTGTATCGTCTGGAAACGTTTTTTTTTTTTTGTTAACAAATGTTATAAAGAAATGGATTTTTCCAAAATCCAGATTGGATTCAAAAAATCGATACAAAGAAATTCGTTTCAGGAAAAATGCAGTCGATTGGTGGTATCGACATTTTATCCATTTCTTGAATCCAATCTGGACTATTGAAAAATCCATTTCTTTATAACATTTGTTAACAAAAAAAAAAAAACGTCTCCGGACGATACAACAGAAATTCGTTTCAGGAAAAATGCAGTCGATTGGTGGTATCGACAGTTTATCGATTTTCTGAATCCAATCTGGATTTTGGAAAAATCCATTTCTTTATAACATTTGTTAACAAAAAAAAAAAAACGTCTCCGGACGATACAACAGAAATTCGTTTCGGGAAAAATGCAGTCGATTGGTGGTATCGACATTTTATCGATTTTTTTTGTTTTTCTCTCATTTTTAGTGTAAAAAACTTAGAAAAATTTCGGCCTATCAAGCATCTGACGCGATTTGGCGCGAGAGAGAGCTCGCGCATAGGCAGTCGCTTGTGCGAGAGTGAGAGGTCCGAGCGCGTCGCTCGTTTTTTGGTCATATCTCGCAAAATATCTGAGATACGAAAAACCACTATAATACCTTTTTTGTGTATTTTTTTATTCTGAACATTTTGTTTCCTCTACACTGCCCCAACAAACCAGCCGTTCGGGAGTTATTTCGATTTAAACAATTAAATTGTTATTAACAATTGTTTGCACCACTTTTGAACAAAACGGACCCGATTTTCGTGATCCCTGGCTCAAAATACGTAAGAAACCGTTGACTGTACTCGGTGCCAACAAAATGTATACGGGCTCTCCTCTTCAGCCGAAGGACTATCTCTGGTCATAAAGTATTGACCCTAAATTTAAAACATGAATAACTTGTGTTTAAAAAAATCGCATTAAAACGAGAAATATATAGATCGATAGATTGAAGTCTCTTTTGCTCCTATCCGAAATGTCCCAAACCTAAAGAATTTTTCCCGAGATATAAACAATTGAAGGCTAAAAAACGCGGTTTTTTGGGGGGTATAAATTCAAGCACCAACTTTGATTGCTTACAACTTTGTAAATAATTGTTCTGTTGCTACGCTGATTTTTTTGGTGTATAGAAGATCCTTTCGGAATAGAATTCACGGAAAAAAATAATTTCTTGGCGCAAGAAAAGTTTTGTATTATGAATTGAAGACAAAAATTTTTCTCGGCTCAAGAATTTTTTTCTCGTGTTACGTTCTGGCTCTAATTAAATTTAAATAAAAATTTTTAGAAAATTTTTTTTTTGAAGTCTCGAATTATTTATTCGCCACGGTGGGCGAATAAACGGTTTGACACTTCTTAGAATCATAAATAAATAATAATTTAATAAATCGTTACTTTGTTGGAGATATTATTTTATTCATCACCAACAATGTAACGGAAATCTCTTGCGATAAGAAAGTCGCCGTGGCTCGCGGATAGTCTAAATAGATGACGATGCATGAGACCCGGGCCACGACGATTCTCTCATAGGAAACCTGAGATGCAACGTTAACACTTTTGATAATGTATAATACTAAGGAGCGACAGAATCAAGTCAGTCGATCACAAGATCTAGTAGAGCTAAGAACTATACACAAACCTGCTGGCTTGATCCTGTCACTCGGACTTTAAGGCAAAATATATATACGTATTTTATCAAAATACGCACTCCTTATTTTAAACTTTGGGTGCCGCCACCGGCAGCCCAATAATCACATACCTATGTTGCGCGCCGCCACCGGCAGCCTAATATTCTCACCCGTTTTGGACACCGATACCGGCAGCTCAAGCACTTCCTTCCCGAATCCAAAAGAATTCATGCCAAGAAGCCGAAGGTCAGGCAAGAAGGCTCAGCTACGTCGCGTATTACGAACGATCCACGAGGATCTCGGTCGCTCAATTCACCAACGTCCCCGCTTAGAGATCGTTGCCGAGGAAGTCCTCCTCGATCCGGTGACGTTGGTCGTTCGAAAAGAGTTTCCAAAGTCGGGTATCGTGGTGTCGGAGTTGAGTGAAGTGTCCAATAAACACCATCAACCGCAAGGTCAACCCACGTTCTGAACGGGTATCAGCAGTGGAACGCCGCTACCAACTATTGACGTGAGCCAGCGAACACCACCTTCTGGTACCATCCCGTTCCACGACCCTCGCTACGGGTATTACTCCGAGGCCCATTTCAAGGACACCGGCAGGGACAACTACGCCCCAGCTGAGGCGGAAAGGTTGAAGCAGAAAGGGATTATTTGGGCCGACTTATGGGGCCCATAATCTCCACCATGGTAAGTCAATAAAACTTTTTGCATAAAATAAAAGAAGGTCAACAGCTAACGCACCTGGGGTCTATCGACACCCTAACGACGTCAACCTGGTCAAATAAAAAATTATTCTGTCTGATAATAGATAAGGCAGAATGTAACACTCGCCTAAACAATTTTTTTCTTGTTTCAAGAAAATTTTTTCTCACCCCAAGAAAATTTTTGATTTCACTTTATAATACAAAAAATTTCTTGGGTCAAGTAAACATTTTTTTAGAACAAGAAAAAATATATTGTGCCAAGAAATCCTTTTTATCTGTGTAGACATATTTTTAACTTTAATATTGAAAGAAAGTATTTGTTAGAATACACCTTTTTGACGGCAGCATTTTTTTTTTTTTTTTTTTTTATTTTTAGACTTCGGCTAAGCTTTTTAATGAATTTTTCAGAAAAAAAATTTAGACGCCCTTCTAGCTATTGGTTACAAAATCTTCAAATTCCTAAAGCTAAAAGGGCACATAATTAAAGACATACGCCTTTTTAGCTTTGGGAAAACAATGTTGGATTTTCAACCGTAGAAAATGTTTACTAATCAATTAGCGATGAAAAAAAAATTTATACGCCCTTTTAGCTTTACATTGGTATGCGCCCTTTTACTTTTTGGCACGCGATAATTTATCGTCACAGACTATCTCGGGATCTAACTAAGATACGAATTTGAGTCAAATATGTATTTTTTACACAGAAAACGATATTGAATATTTTACGTGAGCGATGACAGATGCCGATCGCGATTCTTCTGAATTACAAGCTTTTTTAGTTTTCATGCAGGTGTTTATGACGGTCATAGGCTTAAAAACCTTCTGAAAATGATACGTAGTCCATGGGCGTATACTCAATCAAATATACCTGGGAAACTGTATTTTGTTGTATTGTCCATTATAAGGTCAGAAAATTGAGCAAATAGTTAGAGAAATTTTCGAAATAAACCTGCGCCTATGATAAACAAACGAAAAAAAGTAAAAACTCTGAGTCTCGCAGGTATAGAAACCAAATTTTTATGAGTCGGACGCCTTTAACAAAAATGGTGACAATAGATCATTACGGTAATTTATGCGACTTAACTACGGTCATAAACACCTGCATGAAAATTAAAAAAGCTTTTAATTCAGAAGAATCGCAATCGGCATCTGTCATCGCTCACGTAAGGTATTCAATATCGCTTTCTGTGTAAATACAAATTTGAATCAAATTCGTATCTTAATTAGATCCCGAGATAGTCTATGACGATAAATTATAAATTATAGCAATAACTTATAAAAAAAAAAAATTTTTTTTCGTGAATACTATCCGGAAGGATCTACTATACACCAAAAAAATCAGCGTAGCAACAAAACAATTATTTACAAAGTTATGAATAATCAAAGTTGGTGCTTAAATTTATATCCCCCAAAAAACCGCGTTTTTTAACCTTTAATTGTTTATATCTCGGATAAAAAATTTTTTAGGTTTGTGAAATTTTGGATAGGAGTAGAAGAGACTTCAATCTACCGATCTATATATTTCACGTTTTAATGCAATTTTTTTAAACACAAGTTATTCATGTTTTTAATTTAGGGTCAATACTTTATAACCAGATAGTAGTTCTGTCGGTTTACTTTCGTTTGATATGATAATAAAAAAAAAAATATTTGTGAGGAAAAACATGGCGGGCTCAGTGTAAGTAAACATCATCAGTTTTCAATTGATGATATATGAAGGAAAAGGACTACAGTATAGTAATATAGAAAAGGCTTCTATTCTACCAAAATCTGAAGCTATTCAAAAAAAAAAATTGAACTGATTAATTGAGTTTTTCGAGACAGATCCTGCTCACACACGGACATCCCAATTGACGTCCAGCTAATCTCACTTTGAATAATTTTTTTCTAATTACACGGAAAAAAATGCAGGTCAAAATTAAATAATAATTACAACCATATGAATTCAAATTTGACATTGAATTACTTTTGGAAGAGTGAATTTATCAGAAAATTATAGACCTATTTTGGAGAGCTTTGAATTTCCAACAAGAATATGTATTGTCCTTTCTAGTACAATAATTACCCTGGTGGTCATGAATCACGGTGTATTACGGTGAATTACCATGAACGATCCCCATGATGCTACCGTAAATCACGGTGATTCGCCGTGATCCACCGCGATTCACAGTCATTCACGGTAGCATCACGGTAATTTACCGTGAGAGTTACGGTGAATCACAGTGAATCGACGCAAGATCTCACCGCGATGTCGTAGATGACGGTGATTCCGCGAAAATCACTGTTAATGTATAAAAAAAAAGGCAATACATCCTGAAACCTCAATGGGGCAGCAGAATTTTACAAAAATTTACCGTGAATTACGCTACACAGAAAAAAAGGATTTCTTGGCGCAAGAAATATTTTGTATTATGAATTGAAGACAAAAATTTTTCTTGGCTCGAGAACTTTTTTCTCGCCTAAAAAATTTTTTTCTTGTTCGAAGAAAATTTTTTCTCACACTAAGAAAATTTTTGTTTTCACTTAAAAATACAAAAAATTTTTTGGGTCAAGTAAAAATTTTCTTAGAACAAGAAAAAATTTTTTGCGCGAAGAAATCCTTTTTTTCTGTGTAAATCTCCATAGTTCGATTATAGAACATAGTCCAGTCGGCCTGGAAAAAAAGTGGTTTGTTGGCAACTTTTCGAGAAAATGGTCCGATTTAGAATTTTTTTTTTTTAAAATACTCAGAAAAATATACTAAACATTTGTGTGCATGTGGGAAGGCTTGCTTTTTTTTTGTTTAAAAAAAAAGAGTTTTTTCTTCGAGCTTTCAATTAAAATATCTCCGAAACTAAGCAAAAGTAGTCGAGACATATGCTGCGTATGAAATTTAGAGAATTCAATAGCGAACAAACGAGCCCAACCCGATGTCTCTACGACCAATAGTTTTCGGGATATTAATTTTTTAATTAAAAAATATGCGGTTCCGCTCGAGCGCTTATAAACAAATGGCTGTAATTCCTCGAAAAATCATTCGATTCACTTCGTTTTTTTTTTGAATTACAGCTATTGTTGTCTGCTATAAGCAAAAAATTTTTTTTGAATTTATATGAATTATTTTGAGTTTTTCGAATTTCTGCATTAAAAAATAGTTAAAATAAGAAAAAAAATATTTTATTTGCATATAAAAATTTTACCAGCACCAAAGAATCGATGTGAAAAAAAATTTTTTTTATTAAATTTTTTTTTGTACAAAAATTTAGCTTACAAGTTTAAAAAAATAAGAGCTCTACGGGGACTCGAACTCAACTCCGAGATAGTGCGCGTGCGCCATTCCTCTCAAACCGTTGTCGGAGAAAAATGGGGGAAATAATAATAATGTGAGGCAAATAATAATAATAGTAAGCGGCCGCTCATATACTCGGAGTAATTTGGTTATTTATCTTTTTTGTAATTTATTTTTTTTTTTTTTAAAGACTTAATTAACTTTTAAAAAATCGATTCGACAATATAGGTATTAATCGATTCTAAATTTCATGAATCGATCGAATAACTCATTGTTAAAAGACCGATTGTTTAAAAGTTTATATACTTCCTTGTTTATAAAAAAAAATGAGTTAACTTTTTAGAAATCGATTATTTCTCGTTAGGTTTTCTGGACGATTCATAAAATTTGGAAACGATTGATACCTATATTGTCAAATCGATTTTTTTAAATTTCATTTACTTATTTGTTTATAAAAAAAAATGAGTTAACTTTTTAGAAATTGATTATTTGTCGTTAGGTTTTCTGGACGATTCATAAAATTTGGAAACGATTGATACCTATATTGTCGAAACGATTTTTTAAAAGTTCATTTACTTATTTGTTAAAAAAAAAAATTAGTTAACTTTTTAAAAATCGGTCTTTCAACAATGAGTTATTCGATCGATTCATGAAATTTGGAAACGATTGATACCTATATTGTCAAATCGATTTTTTTAAATTTCATTTACTTATTTGTTTATAAAAAAAAATTAGTTAACTTTTTAGAAATCGATTATTTGTCGTTAGGTTTCAGGCCGACTGGACTAGTTCATTCCATCTCAGATCAATGACTCCTATCGCAGTCTCTCCTTACACCCAATATTTGACAATCTCACTGGGACCTAACGTGATTTACAGAATACGAGAGTTCGAGAGTACGAGAGTTCGTGAATACGAGAGTTCGAGAGTACGAGAGTTCGAGAATACGAGAGTTCGAGAGTACGAGAGTTCGAGAATACGAGAGTTCGAGAGTTCGAGAGTCCTAGACCTCGAAAGTACGAGACTTCGAAAGCACGTAAGTGCAAACGCACGAGAGTACGAGCGCACGAAAGCACGAGCGAACGAGACAAATAGACGTTGGAGCAGATTTGGTAACGCACACCCATCAGCCAAAACGCTGCGTCATTTCCAGTTGCCGGATAATCACAATCCAGCATCAACTTCTCGTTCGACCCTCTACGATTCTACCTTCACCAGCACCAGATAAACTCATCACATCTGTACTAATTGTTATTAAATAAATTACTCAGACAAACTAAACACTGCCAAATAAATGTCATGGCTTATAAATGTCTTAATTTTTTTTACTGTTTACTGCTTTCCACTTTTTCTGATACGATCAGCTGAACAATTGAAATTTATTTCTTTATTTAAGAAATTACTTGATACACGTAATTAGTGTAGATACAATAAAATAATTTTTACCTTCAGTAACTTTTTTCGAACTAGCGGCATAGAGCTTACAGCTCTTGGTAATGCGACACGGTTGGATTCATTTTAATAATAATAAAAAAAAAGTTAAAAAATTAAAAATTACAATTGATTTCATTAAAATCCGAAATAATTAATAAACGGTAAGTGATAAAATAATTAGTGCAAAAATTTATTTTAAAAAACCAAACACTGTCTTAATTTTTGTATATAAATTTATTACATTCAAATTCATTAATCTTTTAACGCATTTCTTCTTTATCGACAGTTCTTACCACCTGTAGATACATTTGAGTAAAGATGTCTTTGGATATAGACCCTGATAGCCACCCTACCATAAGTTACCCTGATAGCCAAGCTGGCGAGAAACTGACGAGAAACTTGCAACCGCAACTGGACACCAAGTTGGCCATCAACAGTTGGTCCCTCCAAAGTTGATAGACATTTTCTGAGAAAGTTGGTGGCAAAAGTTGCTTGCAAAAGTTGGCAATCATAAGTTGACGGTGAGTTTCCTTTCAATTTTCTCAGAAACTTGCATTCCAGTTGCAGCTCCATACTGGCGCCAACTTTCTGAGAAAGTTGGCGGTAACTTGTAGCCAAAAGTTGCAAAAGCTAAAGTTGTCGACAACTTGTCGTCAAGTTGGTCGAAAACTAATGAATGACCAACTTTTTCACGATCAACTCGTGCTATCAGGGCTACTGCCGTATTTTAAAGGTAACTTAAAGGGAAGTGTAGAAGAGCAAGCAGTTACCTTTAAGTTGACAGTAAATTGTCCGCAACTTTCTATTTAATTTGACTACAAGTATTAACGTCAGAAAATGACGTTAAGTTGATTGAAAGTTTCACTTCAAATTGACGGCAAGTTTTTCTGGCAAGTTACATTAAAGCTACTGCCGTATTCTGAAGCCAACTTAAAGGAATGTATTATACAGCCAAGGTTTGCCAGAAACTTTCTCGTTAAGTTAGCCGAAAGTGTTGCTCTACAACACTTGTAGAGCAATGTCTGGCTATCAGGGGATGTCTGTGAGTAAAGATGATATAGATATGAAATGAACTATACTAATAAAAATCTATATCATTGAGTAAAGTTGTCTTTGAATACAGTTGTCGCTGAGTAAAGATGTCGTCCGTGAGCTTGAGTAAAGAAGTTTTGAGTAAACCTGTATCTATATCGTTAAAAATGCGCGCGAAAATTCGAACAAGTTATTGGTACAACTAAATATGACACAAAAAAGAAATAATTTTAAATTATTACTAATATTTTAAATTATTACTAATTTTAAATTATTATAATCTAATCATCAATAATTACTAATCATAAAAATATATTATTAGGAAAGTTAAATAGTTTATTCATCAATCAATAATTTACTATTAAGAAAAAATTTATTATTAACTTCAATATTGTCATATACTTTGTCTGGATACTTACGAGGTACGTGTAAAATGATTGTATTATTTTCAGCCATTTGAAATATTTATGTTCATAAAAATATTTGAAATAATTTGTAAATATTAATTTATAGGTTTTCAATCATTGAAAGCTTTCAAAATCCTTCAAATAAAAATGCAACGAAACTTGAAGTTAGTCAATAGTCGAAACTTAGCAATTGAATTTCGCGACATGAAAATAGTTGATCTATTACTTAAACATCGAGCTCAAGTTAATAAAATGGATAATAATGGTGCAACAGCTCTTGGATTGGCTATCAAGACTCATGATTTGGAATTCATCGAATTGATATTACATGCTGAGGGTACAAATGTAAATGCTCTGTATCACGATAATCGAACGCCATTAGAAATCGCAGTGCAACATAGAAGTATAAGGTTAATGAAGTTATTGGTTAATCATCGAGCTAATGTTAATTTTATAACTAGAGAAAACCTGAAATTTATTTTTTATGTTTTACACAAAGGAACTATCGAAATGCTGGAGCTAATATTATCTGAAAATGTTGACATTGATTGCAGAGATCTTATTAATGAAACACTCTTAGTTGTTGCTATTAGACAGAGATCATTTGAAAAAACTGAACTTATACTTATGAGAGAATATTTGTCAATATTAATGATGTCACCCAGGGCGAGTCTGCGCTTCATGTGGCTGGTACATTTGAACAGGGAAATCTGTTGATATTGAATCTTTTATTAAATGCTGGAGTTGACGTTAATCCTGTAAATAGAGCCAATCAAATGGCTATAAATACAAGTTCTGAGAGAGTTGAATATATCATTAGAGAACACATCGTAAAATTGAAAGCAGCTGGTCAGTATTTGAATAATCAAAATTTAAAGGCTATCAACAATCAAATAGGACTGGACAATTTTTATATTGAATGTTTACGAGAAATCAAACTAATAAAAAATTTGAAAATTGCTCAGACTATCATGAGTTACTACGATGTTATGCGTATTAATCAACATGAAATCGCAGTTAAATTAAATAATTTTAACGATGAAACTTTAAATGAACAAAAGTTGGAGTTACAATTCCCTTTGTATGGTCGGATAATTTACTATCGTTTAGTTAAAAGCTCACAAAGAAATAAATTGTTAAGCACAAGCACTAACGTATTTGGTAAATCACTTTCTGGTCAACTGCCGTTCGATATTATAAGAGCAATTAATCCTTATTTGAATGATAGAGATCTCAAAATGTTATGTCAGTGCTAAAAAGTATTTTTTATTTTTTTTTATTTTTGTTTTTACTTTATAATTCTCCAATAAACAATTTTTCAAAAAATAATATAACTTAAAGTTGTGATGATAAAATATTTTTTTATGCAAAAAAATAAAGTGTTTTTTTTCTAAAATATTTAATGAATAAATTAATTATATATTAAAAAAAAAAAAAACAGAAATGAAAGTACAAAAGTTCCTACCAGTCCACAATCGTCACTGAGGAATTTCTTACACTATCATTTGACAGCAATTTAAGAATATAAAAATCAAATAATATTAATTGACATAAATTAATCATTATTTACTATTGAAATTAAAAGATATTTGTACTGTAATTTATATTTTAATCTTTATCTAAATATAGTATATTAAGAAACAGTAACTGTCTCATGTATTTAAATCTTACTCTCTAAAAATAATTATCATTAGATTTTCAAAATAATTATGAATCGTTTTCAAATCATAATACTCAAAATATTTTAGGTAAACATTCCACTGAAATGCCGTTCTCCACTTAATTGAATACTTTGTGTACAAGATCCTAATCATTTTTCATTAGTTGAAGCTAAAAGAAAAAAAAATGAGTAAATCAAATTGCAAATGAATAAATAAATAAATTATATAAATAAAAAATAATATACCGTGAAAATTTACTGAAGTCACTAATTTTTTAATGAATTTTGAAAATAGTAATGGGTACAATTCTTCTAATACTTTATATGCTGGAGTTTTAATAACATCATCGATATTTTTTATCATCGATTCAAGCACATTTTCAAATAATTGATTAGCATTATGCAGATCTGCTAAAATCATCAGTTTAATTGCATTATCAATAGTGGCTGACTTAGATAATGATTCTTCGCATAAACTTTTTAATTTTAGCAATTGATATTTATTTGCAGCTTCTAATAAATTCACAGCATCTGTATCCAAATCATTGATATTGTCAGTGTATATAAATTCTAAAACTTTTTCAAATATTTCAGGTTCTATATCAGGTATAGTAACTTCATTGTCTCTATTTTCCTTCATCTCATTCGTGAACATTGCGAAAAATACATCACTGCGAGTTGACAGTATGATCTTGTGAGCTTTAAATTTTTCATTACCCACAACTAAAATAACGTCACTGTTTATTTTGCTATCATAGAGTTCTTTAAAATCATCAGTCATTTGACGCTTTGGTGTTTGCAACGGAATTTTAGTAGTAAATGACTTATAATCGTCGTAAACAGTTAGTTCAACACATATAGTAAGAGTTTCATTCGGTAAAAACTCATCTTTGTTATCTAGTAACTGTTTTATTTCAAGAAATTTTAGATATCCCCGTCCCTCATTGAAGTCGCGATGGTGATAGGAAGTTTTAAGAAATTTTCTTTCATTTTTGTTGTCTAAGATATATAGTGAACGCTTTATTCTTACTTTATCTTTCCCATTGTTTTGATACAAGAATAGTGATATCCATCCCTCTTCTCTCAATAGTTGCAGTTCTAAGTACCATGAATTTTCAGTTTTGCCATTTATGGTAAACTGAGATGATTTGAGCTTTACTGTCTCTTCATCGTCTTTAGTAGACTCAATAAATGGTATTATTTTATCAATTTCCCATTTATAAATTACTTTGTGCTCTTTGGAACGGGAGTAACCTAAGATTTCCATATTGCTCAACAACTAAGATTTGAAACTCAATTCTTGTAATTAATTTTAATGTAGAACTAGTTGAGTATATATATTGATCAATAGTTTATTATTATAATAATATATACTAACGAAATATTAACCACTGTGTTACTGATTACTGAGATGAAAAATATTACGACTTTAGACTTATTTTATAATCGGAGCGTCCCAACTCTTATCTTTTTTCTATACTTCAATTTACTAATTAACGTCAGCGCCATCTTCTAATAGCAACAAAATGTTACGCGATTGTCGAAAAACTACAAATCAATTTTAATAATTATTTAATAATAAAAACAAATTAAATAATAATTTGAAAATACTTAGGATGTCAAGATTTGTATGTCTTGTTCATGGTATCGTACGCGAGAATATTAACGATATCTTAAACACGGTGCAATGAAAAAGTGTCTGACGCATTTCATGCACCAGTATAACTTGCAGTAGGTACTTACGCATGGCTCGCTTAAGATTTGCTCAAGGCTTAAAATTGACCTAGAGCCTTGACCAGATCTTGAGCAAGCCATGCGCAACTATAGTCTTTCTCTAAATTTGAATTATACTCTGGCACGAATTTCTTGTGTAAGGCTTGCCCTATCCAAAAATTCCCATAGAATCCACTCAACTGCGACAAAAACCGCATAGAAACCAATACAGTCTATAGGATTCTATGCGGGTTTTGTCGCAGTTGAGTGGATTCTATGGGAATTTTTGGATAGGGTGCAATTCAAATCTGGTCACAAGTATCTGCAGCAAGAGACATACGTAAAAAAAGATACTAGCACCTATCGGTCTTGAGAGCAGACGCTCAAGAATTTTAAAAAATTGTTATATAGATATTTGCTTTTACTCTATTTTTTCGCATCTTTATTTGTTTTACACTCACGCGATGTTTAAATGACAAAAATTATTAGAAAACTATACGGAAAAGGAAACAGTTATTTTCTGTTTATTTTCGTGAATAATTATAACGTACTTATTGATGCTTATTTTATACGTACGTATTTAATTTGAATATTAGGGTAGTTGTGGTTGAATAAATAATACGTAATATGTTTTCGAACAATTTGATTATTTGTTAGAAAAAAATTTATTAAAAAAAAAAGATATGAAAGTATAAAAATTTCTACCAGTCCACAATCATCACTAACATTCACTAAGGGATTTCTTACGCTTACATTACCCTGATGAGAAAAAAATGATTTGAAATAATTCAAAACGATTTGAAATGATTTAAAACAATTTGAATCGACTAATATATACACTTAACATGGAGCAAATGATTTTTTTTAAACAGAGTAGACACTAATATAAAAATATAAAAATAAAAAAATCTTAATTGATATAATAATTACTTAGTTTTAAAAAAATTTTAAAGATATTTATACTGTAATTTATATTTTAATCGTTAATCTAAAAATAGTATATTAAGAAACAGTAACTATCTTATGTATTTAAATCTTAGTTTATAAAAATAATTATCATTAGATTTGTAAAATAAGTATGAATCGTTTTCAAATCATAATACCCAAATATTTTAGGTAAACATTCCACTCAAATGCCGTTCTCCACTTAATTGAGTACTTTGTGTCCAAGATTCCAATTATTTTTCATCTGCTGAAGCTAAAAAAATAAAAATGAGTCAATCGAATAGCAAATAAATAAATAAATTACATAAATAAAAAATAATATACCGTTAAACTTTATGGAAGTCACTAATTTTTTAATTAATTTTGAAAATAGTAATGGGTAAGACTCTTCCAGAACTCTATACTCTGAAGTTTTGATAACATCGTCGATATTTCTTATTATCAATTCAAGGGCACATTCGAATAATTGATTAGCATCATACAGATCTGCTAAAATCATCAGTTGAATTGCATTATCAATACTGGCTGATTTAGATAACGATTGTTCGCATAAACTTTTTAGCTTCAACAATTGATATTTATCAGCCGATTCCAATAAATACTCAGCATCCGCATCCAAGTCATCAATACTGTCAGTGTATATAAATTTTAAAATTTTTTCAAATATTTCCGGATTTATGTCAGGAATAGTTACAGCATTTTCCGTCTTTTCTTTCATTTCATGAGTGAACATTGCGAAAAATACCGGGCTGCGAGTTGACAGTATGAGCTTGTGAGCTTTAAATGTTTTATCCCCTACAGTTAAAATTACATCACTGTTTGTTTTGCTATCATAAAGCTCTTTGAGATCATCAGTTATTTGACGCTGTGGTGTCTGCAACGGTAATTCAGTAGTACATGATTTATAATCGTCGTAAATAATTAATTCAACACATATGGTTAGAGTATTATTTGGTAAAAGATCATCTTCGTTATCTAGCAAATGTTTTATTTCAAGAAATTTTGGACATCCCGCTCCATTTTTAAAATAGCGATTTTCATAGGAAGTTTTGATAAATTTCCTTTCATTTTTGCCGTCTAAAATAAATAGCGAGAGCTTTGTTCTCACTTTATCTTTCGCATTATTTTGACACAAATATATTGATATCCATCCCCTTTCGCTTAATAATTGCAGTTCTAAGTACCATGAATTTTTAGTTTTGCCATTTGTGGTAAAGTTAGACGATTTGAGCTTTACTGTGTCTCTATTCTTTTTAGAAGACTCAATAAACGGTATTATTTCATCAATTCTCCACTTATAAAGTATTCGGTGCTTTTGGGAATTAGAATAACCTAAAATTTCCATGTTGTTAAGCAACAACAAATACTTGAAACGTAATTCTTGTAATTAAATTTATCCTAGAATTAGTTGAGTATATTTATGTATCATTAGTTTATAGTATTATAATAATATATACTGATAAAATATTAATCACTCTGTATTACTAATTACTGAGAAAAAATATAACGACTTTTGACTTTATACCTTTTTTTTTCCTTCCTTGTTGGCTATCGTCCCGATAGGGCCACGTGCCAGGACTTTATAACTTATACGTCCTCACTCCTCAGCCTTGTCATTTTTATATACATACTTCATTATCATTAACGTTCTGGCAGCACTGGTTAGCACCATCTTTCAATGGTAAGAAAATATATTACGCGATTTTCAAATTACAACAACCAAATTTTCCTAATTATTCAATGATATTAACAAATTTAATAATTATTTTAAAAATACTCATCACAGAAAAAATAATTTTTTTATAAATTGTCACTAGTATATACTTCTGTAGTTAATTATTTATTCACGATAATTGAATCATCCTCTTTAGCAAGCCCTGGTGAAAATTTTTCGGACTTTTCTCTGAAAAACTCTGAAAAAGTCTTTAGAACTTTGAAAAAGTCTTTAGAATTTTAGAACTGAGTTTTTCAGAGAAAAGTCCGAAAAATTTCCACCAGGGAGTGGCCATATTGAACATTTACTAACTTGACGTTGAATGTAAGTTAATTTTTTTTTATTTTATTCATCACTAAGAAGTCAACTTAAATTCAATGTATTTTTACTTGTAGGTAATTTATTTTTATTATACACATATAAATTTAAAATATATGAAAAATTTTCATCCAGTTAAAATTGTCAGTAAAAATTATTTATGATTTCATGAATTTACTTTGACTTGAAACAAACTGTTACACAATATATATTGATATATATAATTTAAAAGTTTATGTATAAGTCTAAATTTTAAATAAATAACTATTTAAAATTTACTTGAATATTTCAATTCAAAATGAATTTAAACTCATTATGCTACAACTAAGTTTTAGTTATTTTACTTTGAAGTATAAGTTTTTCATTGAACGCTAAACAAAAGTTTTGCGATCCATTGTAATTTTAAATATCTTCACTAATTATTTTCACTTCTTATTTTTTTTTTCACCCAAGCGATATGTTCGACTACAACAAATTTATTATTGATTTAAACAAAAGTATATGTTTAGAGATGATTTTTTTAATAATGAGCAATTCATAAATTTATTCGAATAATACGCATTTAGATTTGCATTAAATATTGGGGTAATTGTAATTTAATCAGAATTAGAAAACTGTACGGAAAAGTAAAGTTATTTTCTGTGTATTTTCGTAAATAATTTTAACGTATCGATGCTAATTTTATGCGTACGTATTTAATTTGAATCAAATATTAGGGTAGTTGTAATTGAATAAATAATACGTAATGTTTTCAAACAATTTGGTTATTTGTTAGAAAAAAAAGATATGAAAGTATAAAAATTTCTACCAGTCCACAATCATCACTGACATTCACTAAGGAATTTCTTACGCTTACATTAGACACTAATATAAAAATCTTAATTGATATAATAATTACTTAGTATTAAAAAAATTAAAAAGATATTTATACTGTAATTTATATTTTAATCGTTAATCTTAAAATAGTATATTAAGAAACAGTAACTATCTTATGTATTTAAATCTTACTTTCTAAAATAATTATCATTAGATTTGCAAAATAAGTATGAATCGTTTTCAAATCATAATACCCAAATATTTTAGGTAAACATTCCACTGAAATGCCATTCTCCACTTAATTGAGTACTTTGTATATGAGGATCCAATTATTTTTCATCTGCTGAAGCTAAAAAAATAAAAATGAGTCAATCGAATAGTAAATAAATAAATAAATTACATAAATAAAAAATAATATACCATTAAACTTTATGGAAATCACTAATTTTTTAATTAATTTTGAAAATAGTAATGGGTAAGACTCTTCCAGAACTCTATACTCTGAAGTTTTGATAACATCGTCGATATTTCTTATTATCAATTCAAGGGCACATTCGAATAATTGATTAGCATCATACAGATCTGCTAAAATCATCAGTTGAATTGCATTATCAATACTGGCTGATTTAGATAACGATTGTTCGCATAAACTTTTTAGCTTCAGCAATTGATATTTATCAGCCGATTCCAATAAATACTCAGCATCCGCATCCAAGTCATCAATACTGTCAGTGTATATAAATTTTAAAATTTTTTCAAATATTTCCGGATTTATGTCAGGAATAGTTACAGCATTTTCCGTCTTTTCTTTCATTTCATGAGTGAACATTGCGAAAAATACCGGGCTGCGAGTTGACAGTATGAGCTTGTGAGCTTTAAATGTTTTATCACCTACAGTTAAAATTACATCACTGTTTGTTTTGCTATCATAAAGCTCTTTAAGATCATCAGTTATTTGACGCTGTGGGGTTTGCAACGGAAATTCAGTAGTAAATGATTCATAATCGTCGTAAATAGTTAGTTCAACACCTACAGTTAAAGTATTATTTGGTAAAAAATCATCTTTGTTATATAGTCATTCTTTTATTTCAAGAAATTTTGGATATCCCTGTCCAGCATTGAATTCGCTATTTTCATAGGAAGTTCTAAGAAATTTCCTTTCATTTTTGGTGTCTAAAATAAATAGTGAAAACTTCATTCGTACTTGTCTTTTGCATTATTTCGACACAAATATACTGATATCCATTCTTTGTCTCTTAATAGTTTTAAGTACCATGAATTTTTTCAGTTTTGCCATTTGTGGTAAAGTTAGATAATTTGAGCTGCACTGACTTTTTATCTTTCAGTAGACCCAATAAATGCTATTATTTCATCAATTCTCCACTTATAAATTACTCGGTGCTTTTGGGAATTGGAATAACCTAAAATTTCCATTTTGTTTAACAACAACAAATACTTGAAACTCAATTCATTTTAATGAAATTTATTTTAGACTTAGTTGAGTATATTTATTTATTGATAGTTTGATATTATAATAATATATACTGGATAAATATTACTCTGTGTTACTGATTATTGAGATGAAAAATATAACGACTTTTGACTTTATAACATAAACGTCCTAAGTCTTATCTTTTTTATATACTTCGTTTCACTAGTTAATGTTAGCGCCATCTTTAAATGGTAATAAAATGGATAAGTGTAATGTAACTGTCAATTAACGGTCATCAGATAATTTTGTCCAAGCTTTTCTCTGAAATAAAAGCAATAAACGCAAAATAAAGACAGGCCTGATGCTTTACTCTATGAACTAGCGACGTACACTTCAATTTTTTGATAACTTCCATTTGTTCGCGAGAAAAACTTGGACCAAGTTCCCATTTAATGTACAAGTACAACAAAGATAGTACCCTTCATCCACTCGAGTGCAAATAGAAAAAACAAATGAAAACGCGTCTTAAGAATTTAAAAAATTTTGAATTAAATAAATAAAATGTACTTAAGTAGAAAAAAAAAAAAAGAAAAAATGCGTATTCAGATGATGAAAAAAACAGCACGCGTATTTTTTTAAATTTCATTATTTTAATTAATTAATTTATTTATTTAAAATTTATAAATTGTCTGATGTCTGCTACATTCGCACTCATATAAAATAATACGTAATTTTTAAATTACAACAAATAAATTTGATTAATTATTCAATCATAAAAACAAGCAAATAATAATTTTGAAAATATTTATTAAAGAAAACATAATCTTTTTTTAATTTTCGCTCGTCTCAACTTTATGATACTGAAGTTAGCCGACGTCCAATGATTTTTGGATTCTTTTAAAAACGATAAATTATAAAAAAAAAATATTCAAAAAAGTTGCACCTGTAGTTTTTTGAATTTTCTACATGTGCATATTTTTAATTTTTTTTTTTTTAATTGATTTGTTTGAAATAAAAAATCCGAAAATTTTAATTGTCTGCTAACTTCAGGGTCATTTCAACTTTACGTTGAATTTAAGTCAATTTCTTTTTTTATCACTTAGAAGTCAATTTAAATTCAATATATTTTTACAGGTAAATAATTTATTTCTCTTATTCATATAAATTTCAAATGTATGAATCATTCTGTCCTAGTTAAAGTTATTAGTGAAAATTATTTATAATTTCATGCATTTACTTTGACTTTAAACAAACTGTTTCACAATATATATATAAACAAGAACATAAGCTTGAGACAATATTTTTAAATAATTAGCTATTCAAAAATTTATTTGAATATTTTAATTTGAAATGAATTTAAACTCTTAATATTATACTATAACTAAGTTTTAGTTAATGTACTTTCAAGCATAAGCTTTTTATTAAACTCTAAACGAAAGTATTGCAGTCTATCCCTGATTAAACAACTGAATTCGACCGAATTAAAAATTTTAATTCTGTTATATTCTGTCGAATTCTGCAAAACAGAATTCAACTGAATTGAAAATTTGAATTTGAATTAAACAGAATAAAACCGATTTCAAAATTTCAAATTCGTTTAAATTCAGTTTAATTTGGTTTCAGAACCAGAAATTCGAGAATTATTTTTGAATTAGTCAGAATTAAACCGATTAGAATTATTCAAATTTGTTTTAATTTGGACAAATTCTGGTTTTCCTGCCGAATTAGACAGAATTCATTTTTAAGTTAGATACCGAATTAACAGAATTTATCTGAATTAAATAGAATTAAAAATTTAATTCTGTTCAATTCGATCGAATTCATTTGTTTAATCAGGGATTGTAATTTTAAATATCTTCACTAATTACTTTTACTTCTTATTATTTTTTGGCACCTTTTTGTCATCCACGTGATATGTTCGATTGCAACAAATATTAAAAAACTATACAAAAAAATGTAGACTTCTACTTTCTGCTCATTTATGTGAATAAATATAAGGTATCGATGATAATTTTATAGGGACGTATCTAATTTGCACCAAATATTGGAGTAATTCTATTTAAATAAATAATACGTTATATGTTTTCAAACAATCTGATTAAGTATATGTTAGAAAATATTTATTAGAAAAAAAAATATTAAAGTACTAAAAATTTCTACCAATTCACAATCGTCACTGCGGAATTTCTAACGCATACATTTGACAGCAGTTTAATAATATAAAAATGAAATAATGTTACTTTCCATGAATTAATATTTAATTAATTTAAAAAACAATTGAAAGATAACTATACTGTAATGCCTATTCTAATTGTTAATCTAAAAAGAGTATATTTAGATACAGGCGGTATCGAATGTAATGAAATCTTATTTTTTAAAACTAAAAATTATTAGATTTACAAAACAAGTATTAATCATTTTAAAAATAAAAAATAAAAATATTAATAAGTCATTCCACTGAAATCTTGTCCTCTATTTAACCGAGTCCTTTCCGGAAATAGTTTCTAATGTGCACCAAGTATCTTTCATTTGTTGAAGCTTGAAGCAAATAAAAAAGTAACGTGATTTGAAACGTAAAAATGAATAAACAAATAAAATAATTTTAATAATAACAATGGTTTAGTTTTATTCAATACTTCATACTCTGGAGTTTCAATAACATCTTTGAAATTTCTTATTATAAATTCAAAAATAAACTCCAGTAATTTATCAGCATTATGCAGATATGCCAAAATCATCAATTCAATTGCATTATCAATACTGCATGATTTAGATAACGATTCTTCGCATAAACTTTTTAGCTTCAGCAATTGATATTTATCAGCCGATTCTAATAAAGACTCAGCATCCGCATCCAAATCATCAATATTGTCAGTATATATAAATTCTAAAATTTTTTCAAATATTTTTGGGTCTATATCAGGGGTAGTTACAGCATTTTCTTTTTTTTTCTTTTATCTCATGAGTGAACATTGCAAAAAATACTGGGCTGCGAGTTGACAGTATGAGCTTGTGAGCTTTAAATGTTTTATCACCTACAGCTAAAATTACATCACTGTTTGTTTTGCTATCATATAGCTCTCTAAGGTCATCAGTTATCTGATGCTTTGGTGTTTGCAATTGAAATTCAGCAGGGAATAATATGTAATCGTCATAAGCAGTTAGTTCAACACATATAGTTAGAGTATCATTTGGTAAAAAATCATTTTGGTTTTCTAGTAACTTTTTTATTTCAAGAAACTGTGAACATCCTCGTTCACTAGATTCACTGCGAGTGTTATAATAAGTTTTTATAAATTTCCTTTCATTTTTGTAGTCTAAAATAAACATTGAATACATTATTCTTATTTTATTTTTCCCATTATTTCGACACAAAAATAATGACATCCATTTTTTTTTTCTGATGCCTCGTCAATTTCAACTTGCAGGAGTAAATGTCACAAATTTTCAGTCTTAGCAGTTGTTCTAAATTTAGTTGATTTAAGAGTTACTAAGTCGGTATTGTTTTTCGAACATTCAATAAATGATATTACTTTATTTATTTTCCACTTATAAATTATTTGATGCTCTTTGGAATCGGAATAATCTGAAATTTTCATGTTGCTTAACAACAACTAATACTTGAAACCCAATTCTTTCAATTAAATTTATTCTATAATTATTTGAGTATATTAATTTATTTTTTAATAATTTATTATTATTAAAATAATATGTTACTGTTAAAGTAATTATCTCTCCGTTACTTTGACTACTGAGAAAAAAAAAATATAATGTCTTCTGGTTTTTTTAACCGTCCATTAATTAAGTTCAGGTAAAGAGCTTTCTATTTTTTCCTAATCAACAGTAGCGCTATTTCTTAACGGTAATAAAAAGTAACGTACACGATTTCCAAATTGAAACAAAATTTTGCACCAGTGTTGCCAGATCGTGAGATATTTCATCCCTTCCTGTGGTGAAATAGCATGGAGTGTGATGCCAGGAGGGGGTAAAAATATTTCACGATCTGGCCACCATTTTACTAATTGTTTAATAATGAGTACAAATTTAATAGTAATTTTGAAGACTTATTACAGAAAAAATAATTATTTTACAATTTTCACTAGTATATTACTTCTAAAGATGATTATATTTTTACAAAAATTGTTAAGTTGCATGTAAATTAATTATATTTTTTTTTTACTACTAAAAAGTAGCTTTTGAATTCAACCCTATCCAAAAATTCCCATAGAATCCACTCAACTGCGACAAAAACCGCATAGAATCCTATATACTGTATTGGTTTCTATGTGGTTTTTGTCGCAGTTGAGTGGATTCTATGGGAATTTTTGGATAAGGAATGTATTCTTACAAGTAAATAATTTATTTTTATCGCATATATGAATTTATAATTAAGTTCTACTGTGTCATCATCGTTTTCAGTCGACCATTTATAAATTACTTGGCGCGCTTTTTGGAGTAGGAATTAATGAAAATTTCAATTTTCTCTAATAACAAATACTAGAAATTCAATTCTTCTAATTACATTTATTTTATAATTAGTTGAGTATATACATTCATCAATAGTTTATTTTTATAATGGTATATTTTATTGACAAAATATTGATCAGTGCTACTGATTACTGATAAAAAATTTAACGACAATGCTAATTTTATAATGTACGTATTTAATTTGCATTAAATATAGTAGTAATTGTAATTAAATAAATATTAAGTGATATTTTTTCAAACAATTTGAATTTATGTTAGAAAATATTTATAAAAACAAAAAGATATAAAAGTACAAAAATTTCTACAAGTCCACAATCGTCACTGAGGAATTTCTTACGCTTACATTGGGCAATAATTTAAAAATATGAAAATAAAATAATGTTACTTTGTACAAATCATTTGCTACTTAATATTAAAAAGAAATTAAAAGATATTTATACAATATTGCATATTTTGATCATTTATCTAAAAATAATATATTGAGAAACAGTGACCATCTAATGTATTTAAGTCTGCTTACTTCCTAAAATTATTTATTAATATACAAAAAATAAAAAAACGAATTTCTTGGAGGTAAATATTCCACTCAAATGCCGTTGTTAGATTAATTGAGTACTTTATGTACAACATCCCAATTATTCTTCATTTGTTGAAACTAGAAAAAAAAAAAAATATGAGTCAATCGAATTACAAATAAATAAATGAATAAATTACATAAAAAAGAATAATAATAATATACCGTTACTCTTTATCGAAGTCGCTAATTTTTTTATTAATTTTGATAGCAAAAATGGTTTATATTCCTCTAATATTTTATACTCTGGAGTCTCAATGACATCTTCAATATTTTGTATTATAATTTCAAGCGCAAATTCAAATAATTGATTAGCATTATGCATATCTGCGAAAATCATTACTTTAATTGCACTATCAACACTGCATGCTTTAGATAATGATTCTTCGCATAAATTTTTTAATTTTAACAATTGATATTTATTTGCAGCTACTAATAAATACGCAGCATCCTCATCCGACATATTTATCTCGTCGGTATAAATAAACTTCAGCATTTTATTGAAAATTTCAGGATCGATATCAGGTATAGTAACTTCGCTGTCTCTTTTTTCCTTCATCTCATGGGTGAACATTACGGAAAATACAGGACTGCGTGTTGACAGAATAAGCTTGTGAGCTTTAAATTTTTCATTGCCCACAACGAAAATAACGTCACTGTTTGTTTTACTATCATAGAGTTCTTTAAGATCATCAGTGATTTGGGGCTGTGGTGTTTGGAATTGAACTTTAGTTTCAAATGATTGATATTCGTCATAAATGGTTAGTTCAACACAGGCAGTTAAGTTGTTATTCGGTAAAAACTGATCTTTGTTTTTCAATAACTCTTCTATTTTAATGAATTTATTCATTCCCCATCCAACTGTAAAGTCCCGAAGGCCACGGGACATTTTTATATATTGTCTTTCATTTTTGTTGTCTAAAATAAAGAGTGATAACCTTTTTCTTCCGTTATCTTTCCCATCTTTTCGAAACACATGTAGTGATACCCATTCCTTTTCTTGTAATAGACTCAGTTGTAAAAACCATGAATTTTTAGTTTTGCCATTTGTGGTAAAGCTAGGTGAAATGAGCTTTGCTGTCTCGTTATCGTCTTCAGCAGACTCAATAAATGATGTTATTTCATTAATTTCCCATTTATAAATTACTTGATGCTTTTGGCAATGGGAATATCCTAAAATTTCCATATTGCTCGACAACAACTAATACTTATAATTCAATTATTTTAATTAAATTTATTTCAGAATCAGTTAACTATATGTATTTATCAATAGTTTATAATTATATTGATATATTCTGATAAAATATTAATCACTGTGTTACTGATTACTGAGATGAAAAATATAACGACTTTAGACTTTGTAACTTAAGCGCACTGTCGTGTGATCGAATCCTCTATGGATTTCCGGTGTAGGTCTGCTAGATTTAATAATTAAAATTTTAACAAGATTTTTACAATAAATAATTATGGAACTTATTTACACTTTGTACACTATAAATCGTTATAGAGCGAACGAGTCGATAGGATAATGCGTTTGAAATAAATCACTTGTAACTTTAAACACGTGGTCTGAGCGAATGCGAGGCGAAGTGGTTGAACACAAGGTAACGACTGAAGCTTAAGCACTAAATCTATTTTTGTTAGGAATAGTCTGGATACGAATGGGCCTTTCTCCCACCATTTTTCTACAATTGAATCATTCCTGCGCATGCGCGCTAGTGCAAAGTCATAGATTTTATCATAGCCAGTTAGTGGGAGAAAAGCCGATTCTATGCAGACTTAATGACCCTAATACAGTCGAACTCCATTAACTTGGGCAGTTAAGGCTCGGCCGTACCTAACGAAAACCCGAATTTAAGAATTCTAATTACTTTTTGAATATTTATGGGACTCGGATGATGAAAATCTTCCGAGGAAGTTCGTCTTCGGCTTTTAGTCGGAAGCTAAGAAATTTGCTGTTATGATAATTATTTAATAAATAATTAGAATTCTTAAATTCAGGATTTCGTTAGGTGGGGCCGAGCCTTAATTTATGGAGGAGCGGAAAATTCTTGGAATTACCGAGTTAACGGATGCTCCTTCTTTCTGAAGAAGTAAACTATGACGCATGTACTCTTACATCTATAATTACCCTAGTGGGGAATATGAATCAATTCTGGAAAAAATTTTGAGCAACTCAAGGAGAATACAACGAAATATTATATCTAAATATACTGTGATTTCAAGATCTTGACTAAGATAGTTACTAGGGTAGCGACATTAATTTGTACTGGGTTGTGATGTCCTCAGTGGGAGATAGCGTAGCTCGTGGTAGGGGTAAAGATTAAGGGGAAGTTCCGAGATAATGGAGTTCGACTTTCCAGTGGCTACAGTCAAATTTTATTAATTTATTCAATTTAATTGATTAAATTTAAGCTTGAAATTAACAGTAATTTAACAATTGAAATTACCGAAATTTGCTGCCTGAATTTCCCGTCAATTTGACACCAAAAGTTGGAAAGAAAAATTTGCGGTTAATTTTTCCTCAATTTAGAGGAAACTTTTGTTACCAGAAGGAAACCCAAATAAAAGTTTCCTTGAATTTTTTTGTCAAATGTCCGTCAACTTCGGGCTTTTCCGTTATTAATGTCAATTTGTATATCCTAGTAGCACAGTTTTCTTTAGCAAGTTTAATTTACAAAAGTTTCCTTGAATTTTTCGTAAAATTTCCGTCAACTTCGGACTTTCTCATTTTTTACGACAAAATTTGTATACAACTTGCTATTCAATTTGAGGTAAATTTACTGCCCGAATTAAAATGCAAATTTACTTCAAAAGTTGTTGTTAATTTTCAGGCAAATTGTATGTCAATTTATTGCTAATTTGACTTGAAAAATTGTTAAGTATTTTTTTACCGTCAAATTGTAGACAATTTCATGTATAAATTTGTTTACCTTTTGAAATAGTAAGAATGAATATTACCGACTATTTTTTTTTTTTCGTAAAAAGTTATCTTTAAATTAAAGCAGAAATTATTCGCAAATTTTTATTTTCAACTTTTGCTGGCAAATTGTCGGCGAATTCAGGCAGCAAATTTCAGGTAATTTCAATATCAAATTACCGTCAATTTCAAGCTAAAGTGGCTATGAGGGATACTTTTGAAATAAATTTGCATTCAAATTCGGATAGTAACTTTACGCCAAACTGTATAGCAAGTTGTATACAAATTGTCGACAAAAACGGAAAAGCTCGAAGTTGATGGACATTTGACCAAAAAATTCAAGGAAACTTTTGTAAAGTAAACTTTTGCTAAGCAAATTGAGCTATTAGGATATACTTTACGCAATTTACTAATTAACGTTAGCGCCACCCTTTCAAGGTAACAAAATATTACGTGAATTTCGAATTACAACTAATCAATTTCTATAATTATTTAATCATAAAAAGAAATTGAATAATAATTTTGAAAATACTTATTACAGAAAAAATAATCATTTTATTATTTTTACTAGTATATTACTTTTAAGAGAGTGAAACAGGTGATTTTCAAATGAACCGTTTTCATAGATAAAGGCTCAAATAATTAAATAAAATATGTCATTTGATGCGTAAAGTTATTATTTATTGAATAAAATGCTTCCGGTTCAGAAATTTCAGTTTATACCTGAGAACGGCTCATTTGAAATTTCCATTTGCTAATGTAAGTGCAACAAAGACCGTTTCGTTTGTTCACATGTGTGTGAGAAAGAGAATAGATGGCAAACCCACTTAAGGATAATTACTTTTTTTGGCGAGTGGCCATGGTCGATTTATGAACTTTACGTTGAATATAAGTTAACTTTTTTTTGTATCAGTAAGGAGTCAACTCAAATTCAAAATAATTTATTTTCATTACATATATTAATTGTAAATAGATATAAATTCTGTCCCAGTTAAAGTTATTGGTAAAAATTATTTATGATTTTATGCATTTACTTAGAGTTTAAATGAACTATTACACAATATATATAAACAAAAGTATATGTTGAGAGATAAATTTTTTAACAATTTGCTTTTAAAAAATTTATTTGAATATTCTAACTCAAATTGAATTTAAACTAATTACTTTTACTCCTTAGTATTTTTTCGCACGTTTATTTGTTTTTCGGCCACGGGATATTCTTAATGACGACAATTATTAGAAAACTATCTCTGATTAGAAAATCCGATTTGTGACGATTAACAATTTAATCATCTTTTATACTCTTAATCCTCATGGTTTTTCACATTTAATCATCAAAAGACTATTTGTTATTTTACAATTAAAAATGATTCATGACGATCGAAAATTTCTTGTCATCATAAATAGTTTTTAATCGTAAAATAATATTACAATTTCTGGTCCTGCATGAGTATTAAAAGTGATTAAAAGTATCAATTGTTTTTAATACTATTATATCATTAATTGATGATTCATGAGTATTTCAAACGATTAAAACAGTTTTAATCTTCATTAATTGTATTTTCTAATCGGGGATACACAAAAATGTAAACTATTATTGGGAATGATTATGTCATTGATGCTAATTTTATGATGTACGTATTTAATTTGCATTAAATATGGAGATAATAGTAATTAAATAAATAATGCGTAATATGTTTTCAAACAATTTAATTAAGTCAAAAACTAACACTGAGGAATTTCTTATGCTTACTTTAAACAATAATTTGAAAATATGACAATTAAATAACGTTGATTTACATAAATTAAGCTTTATGTAGTATTGAATAAAAATTTTAATATGTATTCTGTAATGTATATTCGAATTGTTAATCTTATAATGATATATTAAGAGGGTTTGCCATCTATTCTCTTTCTCACACAGATGTGAACAAACGAAACGGTCCTTGTTACATTAGCAAATGGAAATTTCAAATGAGCCGTTCTCAGGTATAAACTGAAATTTCCGAACCGGAAGCATTTCATTCGATGAATAATAACTTTACGCATCGAATGACATATTATATTTAATTACTTGGGCCTTTATCTATGAAAACGGTTCATTTGAAAATCACCTGTTTCACTTTCTTAAGGAACAGTAACTCACAAAACCCAAATATTTTAGTTAAATATTCTATTCAAATGCCGTTTTCTAGGTAATTGAGGACCTTATTCTATGGAATGTATATATACAATACCACAATTATTTTTCAATTTTGGAAGCTAAAAAAAAAGAAAGAGTTTATTGAATTGCAAATAATCAAATAAATTACATTAAGAAGAAGATAATATACCGTTAAACTTTACTGAAGTCAATAATTTTTTAATTAATTGTGAAAATAGTAATGGTTTAGTTTCTTCTAATACTTCATACTCTGGAGTTTTGATAACATCTTTGATATTGTTCATTATATATTCAAAAATAAAGTCCAGTAATTGATTAGCATTATGCTGATCTGCTAAAATCATCAGTTTAATTGCATTGTCAATACTGGCTGACTTAGATAATGATTCTTCGCATAAATTTTTTAGTTTTAGCAATTGATATTTATCTGCAGCTTCTAATAAATACGCAGCATCCACATCCAAATCATTCATTTCATCAGTATAAATAAACTCTAGCATTTTATTGAAAATTCCAGGTTCTATATCAGGTATTGCAACTTCATTGTCTCTATTTTCCTTCATCTTATGGGTAAACATTGTGGAAAATACAGGACTGCGAGTTGATAGTATCAACTTGTGGGCTTTAAATTTTTCATTACCCACAACTAAAATAACGTCACTGTTAATTTTACTATCATAGAGTTCTTTAAAATCTTCAGTCATTTGACGCTGTGTTGTTTGCAACGGATAATCAGTAGTGAATGATTTATATTCTTCATATACAGTTAGTTCAACACATACAGTTAAGATATTATTTGGTATAAGGTCATCTTTGTTTTCCACTATCTGTTTTATTTCAAGAAATTTTTTATATCCCCATCCATCATTTGAGTCGAAACTTTTATGAGTAATTCTAAGAAATTTTCGCTCATTTTTGTTGTCTAACAGAAATAGTGAATACCCTATTCTTACTCTATCTGTCCCATTAATTCGATACAAGAATAGTGATATCCATTCCTTATCCTCTAATAGTCGAATTTGTAAATACCATATATTTTTATTATCACCGTTTGTGGTAAAGTTAGATGAGTTAAGGGATACTATTTCTTTAATGTTTTGAATAGATTCAAAAAACGGTATTATTTCATCAATTTCCCATTTATAAATTATTTGATGCTTTTGGGAATGGGAATAACCTAAAATTTCCATTTTGTTTAGCAACAACAAATACTTGAAACTCAATTCAAATTAATTTTATTGATTATTCAATCAAAAAAACAATTAAATAATAATTTTGAAAATACTTATTACCGGAAAAATATTATTTTTATAATTTTTACTAGTATATTACTTCTAAGGATAATTATTTTTTTTAGCGAGAGGCCATGTTGAACATTTACTAACTACATTCAATGTAAGTTAATTTGTTTTTTTTTTCCTGACTAAGGAGTCAATTTAAATTCACAATATCTTTACAGCTAAATAATTCATTTTTACTAAACAGATAAATTTAAAATAAATGAAAATTTCTGATCCAGTTAAAGTTATTGGTAAAAATTATTCACGACTTTATGCGTTTACTTTGACTTCAAACAGACTATTACACAACATATATAAACAAAAGTATATGTTTAGAGGTGAATTTTTCAATAATTTGTTTTTTCAAAAATTTGTTTGAATATTCTAACTCATAATGAATTTAAACTGATTACTTAAGTTGAAATGTAAAAATAAAAAATAATCAAATGAAGTAAAATTAGAAAAATAAGTGAAAATATTATTTTGGTAAACAATTATAGTATAATTAAATAATTATAAAAAAACTACAATGTAGAAATAAAAACAGTGAACCAAAGTATATGTATAAAAAGAAAAAAAGAAGGAGTAAAGTCTAGAGTGACATTTTTAATATTTAAGTAAAGCTATGTACAAAATATTTTTGTAAAACACATCCTTGTGATACAAATGAAAACTATTTATGATATTAAACTGATTACTTTTACTCTTTATTGTTATATCCCGCACATTGATTTGATTTTCCCTCACGCAATATGATCAGTGACGACAATTCTTAGAAAACTACACAAAAAAATGTAATCTATCATTTTCTGTGTTAATTTTGTGAATAATTATGAGGTATCGATGCTAATTTTATTACTACGTATTCGATTTACATTAAATATTGGAGTAGTTGTAATTAAATAAAGAATACGTTATATTTATTTAAACATTTTTACTTAATATAAACGCAGAGAAATTTTTGGTAAAAATTACCCGAAAAATATGATACTATGAGGACATGTGGAAAATATGTAAATTTTTCCTATACACATTGTAAAATATACTGCTCGATAGCACGTAAATGAAGTGTATTTTTTTACTAACAACATTGTAAAAATTTAGTTATTGTCTAGATGTCTTTACAGTACTAAATTTTATGGGTAATTTTTACTCAAAAATTCTCTGCACGTAGTAAAAAATTGAAAGATATCTGTACTGTAATGTATATTCTAATCATTAATCCAAAAACAGTATATTTTAGATACAGCTAAAGTATAAAAAAAATGAAAATCTTATTTTTTCAAAATATAAATTATTAGATGTAAGAATTATTATTAGAAACAGGCATTAATCATTTTTTAAATAAAATATTAAAAATTTAACCAGTCAATCCACTCCAATCTTGGCCTCTCATTAACCGAGTACTTTCCGTTAGAGCTTCCGATATACCAAGTATTTTTTGAGGCTATAAACATAAAAAGAAAATACTAAAGTGATTTGAAACGTAGATAAATAAATAAATAAAATAGACCCAAAAGTAATGTACCATTAATTCTCATTCAAATCTGCTAATTTTTTAATTAATTTTAATAACAATAGTGGTTTAGTTTTTTCTAGTTGTTTATACTCTGGAGTTTTAATAATACTTTTGATGTTTTTTACCATAAATTCAAAAATAGACTCCAGTAATTGATTAGCATTATGGAGATCTGCTAAAATCAACAATTCAATCGCATTATCAATACTGGCTGACTTAGATAACGATTCTTCGCATAAACTTTTCAGGTTCAGTAACTGATATTTATCTGCAGCTTCTAATAAATACTTAGCATCCGCATCCAAATCATTGATCTCGTCGATATAAATAAACTCTAGCATTTTATTGAAAATTTCAGGATCTATATCAGGTATAGCAACTTCGCTGTCTTCATTTTCCTTCATCTTATGGGTGAACATTGACGAAAATACAGGACTTCGAGTTGACAGTATCAACTTGTGAGCTAAAAGTTTTTTATTACCGACAACGAAAATAGCGTCACTGTTTATTTTACTATCGTAGAGTTCTTTAAGATCATCAGTTATTTTACGCTGTCGTTTTTTCAACGGATAATCAGTAGTAAATGATTCATAACCGTCGTAAACAGTAAGTTCCACACCTACAGTTAAGATATTATTTGGTAAAAGATCATTTTTCTTTTCCAGTAACTGTTTTATTTCAACAAAGTTTATTGATCCCCGTCCATTATTTAAGTTTTCATTTTTATAAAAAGTGTGGGAAAATTTCCTTTCATTCGTCTTGTCCAAAAGAAATAGTGAAAACCCTATTCTTACTTTTTCTTTCCCATTATTTTCTCGCAAGAACAGTGACATCCATCCCTGTTCTCTCAATAGTTGCAGTTCTAAATACCATGAATTTTTAGTTTTGCCATTTGTGGTAAACTGAGATGATTTGAGCTGCACTGTCTCTCCATCGTCTTTAGTAGACTCAATAAATGATATTATTTTATCAATTTCCCATTTATAAATTACTTTGTGCTCTTGGGAACGGGAGTAACCTAAGATTTCCATATTGCTCAACAACTAAGATTTGAAACTCAATTCTCGTAATTAATTTTATTGTAGAATTAGTTGAGTATATATTTATCAATAATTTATAATTATAATAATATATACTAACGAAATATCAACCACTGTGTTACTGATTACTGAGATGAAAAATATATGGCTTTAGACTTTATAAACTCAGCGTCCTAAGTCTTATTTTCTTTCTATACTTTAATTTACTAATTATCGTCAGCGCCATCTTCTAACGGTAACAAAATGTTACGGGATTTTTGAATTACAGCAATTAAATTTTAATAATTATTATTTAATAATAAAAATAAATTAAATCATTGTTTTGAAAAGACTTATGACAGAAAAAATAATCACGTTATAATTTTCACTGTTTAAGGATAATCATTTTTTTTTCTAGCGAGTAGCCTTGGACATTTACTAACTTTACGTTTAATGTAAGTTAATTTTCTTTTTATCACTAAGGAGTCAACAAGTTCAAAATATTTTTACAGCTAAATAATTTATTTTTAATACACAGATATATTTAAAATGAGTGGAAACTTTTGACCTAATAAAAGTTATTGGTAAAATTTATGTAAGACTTTCTGCATTTACTTGGACTTTAAACAAACTATTAAACAAAGTGTATAAACAAAAGTATATGTTTAGAGATAAATTTTTCAACAATTAGCTATTCAAAAAAGTATTCGAATATTCAAATTCAAAATTAATTTAAACCAATTACTTTTTCTCCTTATTACTTTTTCGCACATTCATTTTTTTTACCTACCCGATATGTTTATCTTCAATTGTTAAAAAACTGTGCGAAAAAATATAAACTCTTATTTTCTGTTTATTTTCGAGAACGAATATAAGGTATCGATGATAATTTGATGATGTACGTATTTAATTTAGTAAATATTGGGGTAGTTGTTATCAAATAAATAACCCGTAATATTTTTTCAAATAATTTAAATATATGTTAGAAAATATTTATTCACACAAAAAGATATGGAAGTATAAAAATTTCTACAAGTCCACAATCGTCACTGAGGAATTTTTTAAACTTACATTTGACAGTAACTTTAAAAACTAAAGTTAAAATAATGTTTCTTTATATAAATCAATTTTTACTTAGTGTTAAAAAAAATTAAAAGCTGTTCACACTATAATGTATATTCTAATTGTTAATCTGAAAATAGTATATTTAGATACAGGAGGTATTGAATGTATTGAGATCTTATTTTTTGAAACTAAAAATTATTAGATTTACGAAATAAGTATTAATCATTTTAAAGAAAAAATATCAAAGTTTTAACTAGTCATTCCACTCAAATCTTGTTGTCTCTTTTAGTGAGTACTTTCTGTTAGAGCTTCCGATATACCAAATATTTTTCATCTGTTGAAGCTAAAAGAAAACAAAAAACTAAAGTGCTTTGTAACGTAAATAAATAAATAAACAAATTAGATAAAAAGTAATGTACCATTAATTTTCATTCAACTCTGCTATTTTCTTAATTAATTTTACTAATAAGGAAGGTTTAGTTCCTTCTAATACTTCATACTGTGGAGTTTTAGTAATATCTTTGATATTTTTTATCATAAATTCAAAAATGAACTCCAGTAATTGATTAGCATTATGCAGATCTGCTAAAATCACCAATTCAATCGCATTATCAATACTGGCGGACTTAGATAATGATTCTTCGCACAAACTTTTTAGGTTCAGTAACTGATATTTATCTGCAGCTTCTAATAAATACGCAGCATCCGCATCCAAATCATTGATCTCGTCGGTATACATAAACTCTAGCATTTTATTGAAAATTTCAGGATCTATATCAGGTATAGCAACTTCACTGTCTCTTTTTTCCTTCATCTCATGGGTGAACATTGCGGAAAACACAGGACTTCGAGTTGACAGTATAAGCTTGTGAGCTTTAAATTTTTCATTGCCCACAACGAAAATAACGTCACTGTTTATTTTGCTATCATAGAGTTCTTTCAGGTCATCAGTTATTTTACGCTGTCGCTTTTTCAACGGATAATCAGTAGCAAATGATTTATAAACGTCATAAACGATTAGTTCAACGCTTACAGTTAAGGTGTTATTTGGTATAAGATCATCTTTTTTTTCCAGTAACTCTTTTATTTCAAGAAATTTTTCTAATCCATACACATCATCTAAGCCGTAACTTATGTAGGAAGTTGATCGAAATTTTCTTTTATTTTTTTTGTCTAAAAGAAATAGTGAACACTCTATTCTTACTTTATTTTTCCCGTTACTTCGATGCAAGAATAGTGACACCCATTTTTTTCCTTCTGATAGACTCAGTTGTAAATACCATAAATTTTTAGTCTTGCCATCTGAACTAAAATTTGATGACTTAAGCTCTTCTGTCTCTTCATCGTTTTTAGCAGACTCAATAAATTGTATTATTTCATTAATTTCCCATTTATAAATTACTTTGTGCTTTCGGCAATAGGAATAACCTGAAATTTCCATCTTATCCAACAACAACGCAAATACTTGAAACTCAATTCTTTTAATTAAATTTATTTTAAAATTATTTGTCTATATTTATTTATCAATTGTTTAGTATTGTAATTATATATACTGATGAAATATTAATCACGGTGTTACTGATTAGAGATGACTAAGATGAAAAATATAACAACTTATGATACTTGATGACCTAAGCGCCATCTTTTGATGGCAACAAATGTAGCGCGATTTTCGAATCACAACGAATCAATTTTAATAATTATATCTAATAATAAAAACGAATTAAATATTAATTTTGAAAATACTTATTACCGAATAGATAATCATTTATTTATGTTTACTAGTATATTACTTCTAAGGATAATTATTAACTTCCCGCTAAAAAAATTGCAAATTTTCAAAAAAAGGGAAGTTATTGGTTTCGGTCCGATTTTCGAAATTCGAGTTTTCATCAGATGTCGACGTTTTGAGGTCCTAGAAAACTATTCTGACTATTTCCAGGTGGACGTCCGTCCGTCCGTCCGTGTGTGTGTGTGTGTAAACTTTTTTTGTCTGACGATATCTTTGGAACGAATCAACCGATTTGAACGTACTTGGTGGTAATCGAAAGGGCTCACCAAAACTTAGAATTGATTAGATTTTAGGGTAGATCGGTCAAGTAATTTACGAGTTATACGAAGAATAAAAATAA
Organism: Microplitis deprimator; assembly: GCA_964016945.1. NCBI lineage: Eukaryota > Metazoa > Arthropoda > Insecta > Hymenoptera > Braconidae > Microplitis > Microplitis deprimator. Next base: position 17,601,164 of record OZ024709.1, on the reverse strand, counting down.
AAAACTTTTTTTTTTTTGGTTTTTTGCGTATAACTCATAAACCAGTTGCCCGATTCACCTCAAAATGTTATAAGTTTTAAGTCTTGTTGAACCCTTTCGATTGCCCCCAAGAACGTTCAAATCGGTTTATTCGTTCCAAAGATGTCGTCGGACAAAAATTATAATTTTCCAGTGAAGGTATGTTTTACCGGCCTAACAAATTTTTGAGCTCGAAGAGCTCAAAAATTCACAAGTAATAATGTTTCCGAGCCCCCTGAGCTCGGAAAACAGTGGGAAGTTTTGGGAAGCCGGTTTTCACATTTTTTTTTTTTAGCGAGTGGCTGTGTTGAACGTTTGCTAACTTTACGTTGAATATAAGTTGATTTTTTTTATTTTTGCATCACTAAGAAGTCAACTTAGATTAAAAATATTTTCACAGGTGAATAATTTATTTTTATGAATCATATGAATTTAAAATAAATGAAAAAATTCTGTCCCAGTTAATATGAAGTTAGAGATAAAAATGATTTATGATTTGATGTATTTACTTGTCCACAATCATCACTAAGGAATTTCTTATGATTACATTACACAGTAATTAAAAAATATGAAAATTAAATAATGTTAATTGATACAAATTAAAATATATTTATATGGTAATGATATTTGAGTTGATAATCAAAAAATATTAATTTAGAAACAGTAAATATTTAATCTATTTAAATCTTACTTTCTAAAAATAATTATTATTAACAATAAAATAAGGATTTCTTGGCGCAACAAAAATTTCGCATTATGAAATGAAAACAAAAATTTTCTTAGGACTAGAAAAAATTTTCATTTACTATTCATAATGCTAGAAATTTCTCAGATTAAGTGTAAATATTGGAGGGGGGGGGGGTAAGAATTATTTGCGCCAAGAAATCATTTTTGTCAGTGTAGATTTGTAAATGAGAATGAATCGGTTTCAAATCAGAAATCATAAAACCCAAATATTTTAAGTAAATATTCCAATTAAATGCCGTTTTCTTATCAATTAAATACATTGTGTACAAGATCCCAATTATTTTTCATCTGTTGAAGCTAAAAAAAAAAAGGGTCAATTAAATTGTAAATAAATAAATAAGTTACATAAAAAAGAATAATAATAAAACACCGTTACTCTTTACCGAAGTCGCTAATTTTTTAATTAATTTTAATAATAACAATGGTTTACATTCTTCTAATAATTTATACTCTGGAGTTTCAATGACACCTACGATATTTTTTAATATCAATTCAAGCACATGTTCGAATAATTGATTAGCATTATGGAGATCTGCTAAAATCATCAATTTAATTGCATTATCAATACTGGCTGACTTAGATAATGATTCTTCGCATAAACTTTTTAGTTTCAGCAATTGATATTTATCTGCAGCTTCTGATAAATACTTAGAATCCGCATCCAAATCATTTATTTCATCAGTATAAATAAATTCCAACAATTTATTGAAAACTTCGGGATCTATATCAGGTATAGCAACTTCGCTGTCTCTATTTTCCTTCATCTCATGGGTGAACATTGCAGAGAATACAGGACTGCGAATTGACAGTATGAGCTTGTGAGCTTTAAATTTTTCATTACTCACAACCAAAATAACGTCACTGTTTATTTTACTATCATAAAGCTCTTTAAGATCGTCAGTGATTTGGCGCTGTGGTGTTTGCAACGGAATTTCAGTAAGAAATAATTGATAATCGTCGTAAACAGTTAGATCAATACATATAGTTAGAGTATTGTTTGGTAAAATCCAATACAAAAATTGCGATATTCGCTGGCACTTTCAAGAAATTTCTTTTCTTTTTTGTTGTCCAAAATAAATAGTGAAAACCCTACTCTTACTTTGTCTTTTCCATTATCTCGTAACAAATATAATGATATCCATTCTTTTTCCTCTATTAGTCGCAGGTATAATTGCCATGGATCTTCAGTATTATCACTTTTTGTAAAGTTAGATGAGTTAAGTTTTACTGTCTATTCTTCGTCTTCAGTTATTAACTCAATAAATTGTATAATGTCATAAATTTCCCATTTATAAATTACTCGATGCTTTTGGAAACTGGAATAACCTGAAACTTCCATTTTGTTTAACAACAACAAATACTGGACATTCAATTTTATCAATGAAATGTATTTTAGAATTAGTTAAGTTTATATATTTATCAATAGTTTATAATTATAATGATATATACTGACAAAATATTAATCATTGTTTTACTAATTACTGAGATCTGAGATGAAAAATATAACGACTTTTGACTTAATAACTGAAGCGTTCTAAGCCTAATCTTTTTTGTATATACTGCAATTTACTAATTAACGTTAGCGTCATCTTTTAATGGCATCAAAATATTACGCGATGTTTGAATTACAACAAGTCAATTTTAATAATTATTTAATAATAAAAATAAATTCAATAATTTTGAAAAGAAATTACAAAAAAAAAAAAAAAAAAATAATCATTTTATAATTTTCACTAGTATATTACTTCTAAGAATAATTATTTGTTTAGCAAGTGGCCATGTTGAACATTTGCTAACTTTACGTTGAATGTAAATTAATTTTTTTTTTTTTCATCACGTATATAAATTTAAACTGGATGAAACATACTACTCCAGCTAAAGTTATTGGTAAAAATTATTTAATACCTTCTACATTTACTTTAACTTTAAACAAAGTATTACACAATATATATAAACAAAAGTATATGTTTAGAGATACATTTTTAAAAATTAGCCATACAAAAATTTATTTGAATATTCCAATTCAAAATAAATGTTAACTAATTACTTTTACTCTTTAGTATTTTCTTAAACATTTGTTTTTCACCCCCGCGATATGTTTAATGACGACATTTATCAGAAAACTGTACGGAAAAATGTAAGCTATTATTTTCTGTTTACTTTTGGGGATAAGGTATTGGTTTCAATTTTGATGTACGTATTTAATTTGCATTAAATATTGGGATAATAAGAATAAAATAAATAATACGTAACACTTTTTCGAGCAATTTGATTATATGTTTGAAAATATTTATAAAAAAAAAAGATATGAAAGTACAAAAATTTCCACAAGTCCACAATCGTCACTGAGGATTTTTACGCTTACATTTGACAATAATTTTAAAAAATTAAAATAAAATAATGTTCATTTATATAAACTAACCTTTATTTAGGATTGAAAAAAATTAAAAGATATTTATACTATAATGTCTATTCTAATTGTGAATCTAAAAAGAGTATATTTAGATACAGGACGTATCGAATGTATTGAGATCTCATTTTCTAAAACTAAAAAATATTAGATTTAGAAAATAAGTACTACTCATTTTTAAAATAAAATATAAAAATTTTAACTAGCTATTCCACTCAAATCTTATCCTCTCTTTAACTGAGTCTTTTCCGGTAATAGTTCCTAATGTACTAAGTATTTTTTATTTTTTGAAGCTAAAAGAAAACAAAAAACTAAAGTGAGTTGTAACATAAATAAGTTAATGAATAAAATATAAAAGAAAGTAGTGTACCATTAACTTTCATTCAACTCTGCTAATTTCTTAATTAATTTTACTAATAAGGAAGGTTTAGTTACTTCTAATACTTCATACTGTGGAGTTTTAGTAATGTCTTTGATATTTTTTATCATAAATTCAAAAATGAACTCCAGTAATTGATTAGCATTATGCAGATCTGCTAAAATCACCAATTCAATCGCATTATCAATACTGGCGGACTTAGATAATGATTCTTCGCACAAACTTTTTAGGTTCAGTAACTGATATTTATCTGCAGCTTCTAATAAATACGCAGCATCCGCATCCAAATCATTTATCTCGTCGGTATAAATAAACTCCAGCATTTTATTGAAAACTTCAGGATCTATATCAGGTATAGCAACTTTACTGTCTCTATTTTCCTTCATCTCATGGGTGAACATTGCGGAAAATACCGGACTTCGAGTTGACAGTATGATCTTGTGAGCTTTAAATTTTTCATTGCCCACAACAAAAATAACGTCACTGTTTATTTTACTATCATAAAGTTGTTTAAGATCATCAGTTACTTTACGCTGCGGTTTTTGTAACGGATAATCAGTAGTAAATGAATTATAATCGTCATAAACAGTTAGTTCAACACATACAGTTAAGGTATTATTTGGTATAAGGTCATCTTCGTTTGCCAGTAAATGTTTTATTTCAAGAAATTTTTTATATCCCCATGCATCATTATTTAAACCGAATGTTGTATAGGAATTTGTATAAAATTTTCTTTCATTTTTGTCGTCTATAAGAAATAGTGAATAACGTATTCTTACTTTATCTTTCCCATTACGTCGATGCAAATACAGTGACATCCATTCCTTTTTTTTTATTAGTTCCAGATGTAAATACCATGCATCTTCATTCTTGCCATTCGAAGTAAAGTTTGATGACTTAAGCTCTACTGGACCTTCATCGTCTTTAGTAGACTCAATAAATGCTATTATTTCATGAATCTTCCATTTATAAATTACTTTGTGCTTTTCGGAATAGGAATTACATAAAATTTCCATCTTATCCAACAACAACGCAAATACTTGAAACTCAATTCCTTTAATTAAATTTATTTTAGAATTATTTGTCTATATTTATTTATCAATAGTTTAGTTTTATAATAATATACACTAATCAATTATTAATCACGGTGCTAATGATTATAGATTACTGAGATGAAAAATATATAACAACTTTTGATACTTTATAACCTACGCGTCAGAAGCTTTATTTTTTTATATCAATTTAGTATTTAACGTTAGCGCCATTTTTTGATTGTAGCAGAATGTAGCGCGATTTTCGAATTACAACGAATCAATTTTAATTATAACATCTAATAATAAAAACGAATTAGATATTTATTTGAATATACTTATTACTGAATAAAGAATCATTTATTAATTTTTACTAGTATATTACTTATAAGGATAATAATTTTTTTTTTAGCGAGTGGTTGTGTTGAACCTTTACTAACTTTACGTTGAATGGAAGTTGATTTTTTTTATTTTTGCATCACTAAGAAGTCAACTTAAATTCAGAATATTTTTACAGGTGAATAATTTTTTTTTAAACATATAAATTTAAAATAAATTAAAAAATTCTGTCCCAGTTAATGAAAAGTTAGAGGTAAAAATTATTTATGATTTTATACATTTACTTTGACTTTAAACAAACTATTACACAATTAAAATATATAAACAGAAGTATATGTTTAGAGATAAATTTAAAAAAAATGAGCTATTCAAAAATTGATTTGAATATTCCAATTTAAAATTAACTTAAACTCATAACTTTGACTCTTTATCATTTTTTCGTACAATTAATTGTTTTGCACCCACCCGATGTTTAATGACGACATGTATTTGAAAACTATACGAAAAAATGTAAACTATCATTTCCTGCTCATTTTTGTGAATAATTATAAGGTATCGATGCTTATTTTATGATGTACGTATTTAATTTGCATTAAATATTGGGGTAATTGTAATTTAATAAATAGTACGTGATATTTTTGCAAACATTTTGAATATATGTTAGAAAATATTTATTTAAAAAAAAGATATGAAGGTATGAAAATTTCTACAAGTCCACAATCGTCACTGAGGAATTTTTTAAACTTACATTTGACAGTAACTTTAAAAACTAAAGTTAAAATAATGTTTCTTTATATAAATCAATTTTTACTTAGTGTTAAAAAAAATTAAAAGCTGTTCACACTATAATGTCTATTCTAATTGTTAATCTGAAAAGAGTATATTGAGATACTGAAGGTATCGAATGTATTGCGATCTTATTTCCTAAAACTAAAAATTATTAGATTTATGAAATAAGTATTAATCACTTTAAAGGAATAATATCAAAGTTTTAACTAGTCATTCCACTCAAATCTTGTCGTCTCTTTTAGTGAGTACTTTCTGTTAGAGCTTCCGATATAGCAAATATTTTTCATCTGTTGAAGCTAAAAGAAAACAAAAAACTAAAGTGCTTTGTAACGTAAATAAATAAATAAACAAATTAGATAAAAAGTAATGCACCATTAACTTTCATTAAAGTCTGCCAATTTTTTAAATAATTTTATTAATAAGAATGATTTAGTTACTTCTAGTACTTCATACTGTGGAGTTTTAGTAATATCTTTGATATTTTTTATGATAAATTCAAAAATAAACTCCAATAATTGATTAGCATTATGGAGATCTGCTAAAATCATCAATTCAATCGCATTATCAATACTGGCTGACTTAGATAACGATTCTTCGCATAAACTTTTCAGGTTCAGTAACTGATATTTATCTGCAGCTTCCAATAAATACTTAGCATCCGCATCCAATTTGTTTATCTCGTCGGTATAAATAAACTCCAGCATTTTATTGAAAACTTCAGGATCTATGTCAGGTATAGCAACTTCACTGTCTCTATTTTCCTTCATCTCATGGGTGAACATTGCGGAAAAGACAGGACTTCGAGCTGACAGTATGAACTTGTGAGCTTTAAATTTTTCATTGCCCACAACTAAAATAACGTCACTGTTTATTTTACTGTCATAAAGTTCTTTAAGATCATCAGTTATTTTACGCTGTCGTTTTTGCAACGGGTAATCAGTAATAAATGATTTATAATCGTCATAAACAGTTATATCAACACCTACAGTTAAGGTATTATTTGGTATAATATCATCTTTCTTTTCAAGTAACTCTTTTATTTCAAGAAATTTTTCTAATCCGTACGCGTCATTCAAGTTGTAACTTCTGTAGAAATTTGTCCGAAATATTTTTTTATTATTCTTCTTTAAAAAAAATAGTGAAAACCCTATTCTTTCTTTATTTTTCCCATTTTCTCGATACAGATATAGTGATATCGATCCCTTTTCTTCTAATAGATTCAGTTGTAAATACCATGAATCTTCATCTTTGCCATTTGTAGTAAAGTTTGATGATTTAAGCTCTACTGGACCTTCATTGTCTTTAGTAGACTCAATAAATGCTATTATTTCATGAATCTTCCATTTGTAAATTACTTTATGTTTTTCGGAATAGGAATTACATAAAATTTCCATCTTATCTAACAACAACGCAAATAAAGTTCTCCCAGAGAGTAAATCGCCGTCGGGAATTATCGGAAATTTTCGGTTTGTAGTGTTAATGTGTAGTAACGGCGTGACATTAGACTTGTTTTTCCATAGTGGGGGTAAAAACCGACGTCGACTTACTCTCTGGGAGGACTTTACTTGAAACTTAATTTTTTCAATTAAATTTATTTAAAATTTAGTTGAGTATATATTTATCAATAATTTATTATTACAATAATATATTTTCTGAAAAAATATCAATCACGGTGGTACTAAATATAGATCACTGAGATGAAAAATGTAACAACTTTTGATACTATATAACCTAAGCGTCCTAAGCATCAGAAGCTTTATCTTTTTATTGAACGTAGCGTCTTAGTATTTAACGTTAGCGCCATCTTTTGATGGCAACAAAATGTAGCGCGATTTTTGAATCACAACGAATCAATTTTAATAATTATATCTAATAATGAAAACGAATTAAAAATTAATTTTGAAAATACTTATTACCGAATAAAGAATCATTTATTAATTTTTACTAGTAATTTTTTAATTTTAATTGTTTCTAGTGTATAGCCGCAATTACGCCTTTTACACTTTTTGCCTTTATATCGCAAACTGCTCTACTTTTCCTTCTGTTTTTCATTGTGCGGCTGTGGCCCGATTTGTGCTTATACTGTACTGCATCTAATTTTTACTAGTATATTACTTCTAAGGATAATTAATTTTTTTTTTAGCGAGTGGTCATGGTGTACATTTACTAACTTTACGTCGAATGTAAGTTGATGTTTTTTATTTTTGTATCACTAAGATGTCAACTTAGATTAAAAATATTTTCACAGGTGAATAATTTATTTTTATGACTCATATGAATTTAAAATAAGTGAAAAAATTCTGTCCCAGTTAATATAAAGTTAGAGGTAAAAATTATTTATGATTTTATGCATTTACTTTAACTTTGAACGAACTATTACACAATTAATTTATATAAACAAAAGTATGTGTTTAGCGATAAATTTTTTAACAATTAACTATTCAAAAATTTATTTGAATATTCCAATTCAAAATTTATTTAAACTAATAACTTTTACTCTCTATTAATTTTTCACGCATTAATTTGTTTTCCACCCACGCGATGTTTAATGACAAAATTTATTAGAAAACTATACGAAAAAATGTAAACTATCATTTACTGTTTCTTTTCGTGAATTATTATAAGGCATCGATGCTAATTTTATGCTACACGCATTTAATTTGTATAAAATATTGAGATAATAAGAATTAAATAAAAAATGCGTAATATGTTTTCAAAAAATTTAATTAATAGAAAATATTTAATAGAAAAAAGATATGAAAGTTCAAAAATTTCTACAAGTCTACAATCGTCACCGAGAAATTTCTTACGCTTACAGTAGACAATAATTTAAAAAAATGGAAATAAAATGATGTTAATTTATATAAACTAATTTGTACTTAGTATTAGAAAATATTTATATGGTAATGAATATTTGAGTTGATAATCAAAAAATATTAATTTAGAAACAGTAAATATTTAATCTATTTAAATCTTACTTTCTAAAAATAGTTATCATTAGATTTGCAAAATAAGTATGTATCATTTTCAAATTATAAAACCTAAAAATTTTAGGTAAATATTACACTTAAAAGCCGCTCTCTAAATAATTGAATACATAGTGTACTATATCCCAATTATTTTTCATCTTTTGAAGCTATAAAAAAAAAAAAAAGAGTTATTGAATTGCAAATAAATGAATAAATTACATAAAAAAAAAATACCGTTTATCTTTATTGAAGTCGTTAATTTTTTAATTAATTTCGATAATAACAATGGCTTAGATCCTTCTAATATTTTATATTCTGGAGTATCAATGACATCTTCGATATTTTTTATCATTAATTCAAGCACACGTTCGAATAATTGATTAGCATTGTGCAGATCTGCTAAGATCATCAATTTAATCGTGTTATCAATACTGACTGACTTAGATAATGATTCTTCGCATAAACTTTTTAGTTTCAGCAATTGATATTTATCTGCAGCTTCTGATAAATACTTAGAATCCGCATCCAAATCATTTATTTCATCAGTATAAATAAATTCCAACAATTTATTGAAAACTTCGGGATCTATATCAGGTATAGCAACTTCGCTGTCTCTATTTTCCTTCATCTTATGGGTGAACATCGCGGAAAAGACAGGACTACGAGTTGACAATATGAGCTTGTGAGCGTTAAATTTTTCATTATCCACAACGAAAATAACGTCACTGTTTATTTTACTATCATAGAGTTCTTTAAAATCATCAGTCATTTGACGCTGTGGTGTTTGCAATGGATATTCAGTAGTAAGTGATTCATAATTGACATAAACAGTTAGTTCAATACAAATAGTTAAGGTATTATTTGGTATAAGGTCATCTTTATTTTCCAATAACTGTTTCCCTATCCAAAAATTCCCATAGAATCCACTCAACTGCGACAAAAACCGCATAGAAACCAATACAGTCTATAGGATTCTGTGCGGTTTTTGTCGCAGTTGAGTGGATTCTATGGGAATTTTTGGATAGAGTTTATTTCAAAAAATTTAGGAAATCCCCATCCATTTTTAAAATCACGATTTTCACAGGCAGCAGTTACAAGAAATTTTCTTTCATTTTTGCTGTCTAACATAAATAGTGCAAACTTCATTCTTACTTTATCTTCCCCATTATTTCGATGCAAGAATAGTGATATGCATCCTTTTCCTCTTAATAATTGCAGTTGTAAATGCCATAAATTTTCAGTTTTGCTATTTGTGGTAAAGTTTGACGATTTGAACCTTACTATCTCTTTGTCACTGTTTTCAGTAGACTCAATAAATGGAATTATTTTATGGATTTTCCATATCTATATATTACTTCGTGCTTTTCGGAATAGGAATTACATAAAATTTCCATTTTGTTCAACAACAAATACTTGAAATTTAATTCTTTTAATTAAATTTACTTTATAATTAGTTAACTATATTTATTTATCAATAGTTCAGTATCATAATAATATACACTGATATAGTATTAATTGCTCTGTATAACTAACTACTGAGAAATAATATGACGACTTTTGACTTCATAACATCATAACTTAAAGAGGTTCGATACCGATTATTACGGAAGCCGGATTGGCTCACTGCTGACTGACTCCTACACACCAAAACTTCATTAATAGAATATGTTATGAATTGACTTACTTTTAGAAATTAATATAATATATTTTCATTATAATTGCATTGAATCATAAAAAAAATTTTTTTTTAATGAAATAAGTGATTAAAAAATAAACGCGGAAATACGGCAATAGCGCGCTAGTGTTTAGTAATTTTTTTGTGTACTCTTGTTGGTCACAAGGTTTATTACTAGCTGGAGCTCAGGTCTAACACGAGTTCTACGTGGTAGTGTGTATTAGTGAGTAAACAGAAAAAAATGAAAGCTGATTTTTGTTTTTATTAATTACGGAAGAAAGTAATATTAAAAAGAGGAAATATTGGGAAGGTAAATTAGTATCAGAAGCTGTTTATAATAAACGTTTAAAACTATCAGAAAAGGGAAAAAAGAAGTTTACACGCTAGACTTATTAGAGTTTAAACACAGTTAAAATGATACTGGCTTATTAGTTATTCAAATTTCCCGCGGTTGTGTCATTTCACGCTGTTGCCGTCGTTTCTTAGTTTCACGACACATGTGACGTCATTAACTAAAATTCGCCTCTTATTTCATTAATAATTTAATAACAATCCCATGATTAAACTTAAAAAAAATATTAATGCGTTCAGAAATGTTTAATTATTTGGTACTGAATAATTTATAGCGATGGGTTATTGTAGCAAAAACTATAGCGCTTTGAAAAATGATTCCCATTTACGCCCGTGTATAAGAACGAATTTTGAAAATTTATTTCTCGAAAACGGTGTAGTGAATCGATTTGAAATTTTAACAATGATACTTTTTTTTTATAACTTTCAATAAAAAAAAATTTCAGAATTTTGGTATTATTTCGAAAATCGGTATCGAACCCCTTAATTGAATTAGTTAAAATTAATTAATAATCACTATTTGCGCAGAACTATCCTGTTAGATACAAACTTTACATAAAGTATTTTTTTTTTCTGATGAAATGCCTGTGTGAGTTATTGAAAAGTTATTGAGTCGTAAAAGTTAAATATTTTAATGCAGCTATATTTACTCCAATTAAAATAACTTTTATTCATCAGGTATAAATTTTTTTTCAAACCAGGTAATTATAGCAATTTATATAATTTACGTAAAAGTATCATGGATGAAAAAATGTTTTTTATCTTAGGGATTAAATAGTATACAATTTTTTAATAAAATTTCAGTTTATAATTCTGACTTTTTTTTTTAAATAAATTTTGTTAAAAATTTGTATGTAAATTAATTTACAAAATATAAGAATAATAAATGAACGCATTGTGAAATTTAAAATTTAAAATCATAAATTTTTTTCTTGCTTTTGTGATCTTGATAAATTTTCATAAATATTCTTGATTAGTTACCAATTGGAAACTTCGAAGTTCATTTTTCTTTTTCAATTCGATATTTGCAAAGGAAGAAAAAAAAGTCTTAATAGTTACCATCATAAAACAAAAGTCATTAACATTTTTCGATTGACACTTCGATTTTTGAAAAATTTACCAAACAAATTAATGCTCAATTATATTTACAAAAGTGATTTTCAAATGTTTAAAAAACATTTTAAAAAACGAACTTTTTTTATGAAATTTCGGGGGTACCCCATGTTGCCCATCCTCCCCTCGTCCTGTAAGAAATAAAATTTTTCTATCTATTTAAAAGTGAATACCTAAAGGCAATCAAAATGATTCTGAAAATTTTTATCCCGAGCATATTTATTGCAGACTCATAAAACACTTTCTCATAATTAATTTAAATAATAAATCAAAATTATTTCAATAAATAAAATTTAAAAAATAAATAACCATAAATTACAAGCTTACTAAAAGCTTTAAAAGAAAGTACTCACGCCTTTGCAGACATTTCATAATACTTATCACCTGAAGGTCATTCAATGAGGCCATTCTGGTAAATTGGACACAGGCAATTGAGACTATCAAGGTACATACAATTTACCTCACCGATAATTTAAAAACTAAAATAAATAAATAAAAGTTAAATAATAATAACAATAATAATAATAAAAAAAAAAAAGCTGAATAAATATACCAATGAAGGACAACTCATACCCTTTCATCCATTCTCCCTCTGGCCTCTCCTTTTGGCCCAGTTTTATATCTTGCATACATATATCCCGACTTTTTATTCTTAATTTATCTTACTGGTTTAAGTGATTTGACGTACAGTAATCTTATGTCGCGGGCGTTTCTATCCGATTCGTGCCAATGAATCAAACACGACCAATGCCCTAGGGGTTACTAATATAATACGATTATACAATGAATTTACCATATCACGATATAAAAAAAATAGTAATAGTAATAATAATAATACAACTCCACCCCCTATTACTATAATTATTATCTTTATATCTCTATGCCTATGGCTCGTGTCTATTCAATAAACATTATTCATATGACATATTTTTTTTCTAGGATATACTGGATACAATTTTTATCTACAAGTTAAAGTAAAGGCATTGTGATAAGTCGTTTCAGAATCTTTCTATGCACAGACAAGTGTACAATATTTTTCTACCGAAAATATGTTCATTGTAAAATAAAACTATTCTTGAATTGATTACTCCCAAACATCTTTACGTAGATCAACTCTCTTCAAGTTCAAACTCTAATTTGAAATTTTTCTATTCAATGATAAGACAGTCCGAAATAACATTATCTATTATCGACTCAGCTACCGATAATTTTCTAGTGTCTAGTCTATTGTTATTGAATAGAAAAGTTCCCTAGTAGCTATCTTAGCCCAGACCTCGAAATCACAGTATATATAGATATAATATTTCGCTGTATTCTCCTTGACTTGCTCAAGATTTGCTCCAGAATTGATCAATATTGCCACTAGGGTTTCGGAGTAGAATTTGAGCTTGAGGAGATTTGATCTGAGTAGAGATGTTTTGGATTAATCAATTCAAGAATAGCTTTTTTTTTACGACAGACATATTTTAGGTAGAGAAATGCTATGGAGTTTTTCTGTGCACAGATGAAAAAAATGAATTTCGTCATCATAACAAAAAGCGTAATAACAAATGAACTTGGGTCGTAATTAAGAAGTCGATTTTTTATGAGAACATATGATGTTTATTGTAACAATATCGTCGTAATTTAAAGCAGGCCTTCGTTACTGTAAGTAATTTTAGCTTATGATTAAAAAAATATTTTTCAGTGTTACAAATTCATTTTGTCACTTTAAAAAACCAATTTTGTTGCAGTATCAAATCATTGCTTGACCTAACGAACAATTTTCTAACATCACTGATTAAAAACTCCGATTGAATTTAATTGAGAAATTTTAATCGGATTCAATTGAGAATTTCCGATTGACTAGAAATCAGCTTCGATCGGAAAAATGATCAATAAAAAATTATTATTTCCCGATTGAACTTCAATCAGTTAATCGGAACGCTAACGAGCAATTCCGATCAAATGACTGAATCCAAAAGAAATCCGTTTGAGTTTCAATCATATTTAATCGGAGTTTTTAATCAGGGAGTATAAAAATATTGTAACCACAACAGCTGCTTCGTTATTTGTATATTAAGTTACAGCTCTGTAACCGTAAGTTATCTTATCTTTAGTAGAAAAAAATTTTTTCGCGGAAAGAGTTTCTGAAGCGACTTGTCATAATGCCAAAGTAAAATAAAAAAAAAAAACAAAGCAACTGTCGAAACTATTCTATTGTACCGTAGTAATAAAGACGTTCTGCAAGGCATACTACTCATCAACCTTTTCAATTACTTGCCTTTTTGATATCTCCAAAGTTATAATTACACGCTGTAGTACAATTATGATTACAGCCTTTCTTAGCCTTCTGATGATGAAGTAAATAACAATCAGGTTTGAATTAATTACTGGTATTGTTTATTACGATGGCTACTGATAGAGGCAGGCACGTGTCTATTAAATATAGATAGCTAGAGATTGAGATCAGTGAACGTCACAAGTACCCTCTCTTTCCCAAGGGTTAACCAGTGTAACAACTAGCTATCCATCATTTAATCCCTTCCACGCAATCTGTCTCGAGTTAAGTCTCTTTTTTATTACTCTTGAGTTTTGCGCCGCCGAATGGTTGCAAAATAACCGGAAAAATAATGAGTTTGCTGGCAATAATTTAACATTTCCTCGACCTCGACGATTGTTGTATTACGCGAACTATCGTCCATGAGAATTAAACAAGTAAATCGGGGGTGTGGTTCTGTGAACTTCGCCTCGCCTTAAGGCAACGATCGAGATCAAAAGTTTCTTTTACTTTCACCTGACGACAACACACAAAAAGCCTCTGGGCCAAATTTATTAATTTTATTATACCTGAGGATATTGTTCATGTGAAGATATATCACCCTCGTAATTTACTCTCTATTAATTTTTTTATTATTACTATTGTTATTATTATTATTTATTACGAAATTACAGCTATATTCATACAATTGATTAAAAAAATATATGATCAATTTCATTAATTAACTTTTTTTTATTTTTAGCAATTACTCAATTTGGATGAATTGTTTAGTTAAATTATATGTGGTGAGTAAGATAATTTGCGGTTTATTAAATATATGTATTAAATAATAAATTTGTTGGCAGTGGTGTCTTGTCGAGCGTATCGATCGACCGTGACGATCATTTGAGCGTAACAACACTCGATACGAGTAAATTTATTATACATTTAGATTGATTTTATAACTTTACCTTGACTGTAATACTTATATGTATATATTCATTCTTATTAAACAATCACTTAACTCCATTTTCGTAAATTATACATGAGAGCTAAAAAAAAAACAGTAAAAAAATCATTTTTTCAACTTGAAAAAAAAGTATTTAAATATGCATAGGATAGAGATAATATTTTTGGCCACGTTAGGGCCAGTTTTGGACACTTAAAATAATTTTTAAAAGACGTATAGTCGAACTCCATTAACTTGGACAATTAGTTTACGGAGGAGCGGAAATTTTTTGGAATTACCGAGTTAACGGATGCCCCTTCTTCCTTAAGAAGTAAACTATAACGTATGCGCTCTTACGTTTACAATTAGCGACATTAATTTGTAGGGTCGTGTTGCCCTCGGTGGGAGACAGCGTAGTTTGTAGTGGGGGTTAAGATTGAGGGGAAGTTCCGAGTTAGTGGAGTTCGACTGTAATTAATTTTTAAAGTGTGTAAAAAAATACTTTTATCACACTAGTACAATGGAAGTTCATATAATACTTTTTCATCAATTAAAGTGATGTATTAAGTGTCCAAAAATTGAGCAGTGGCTACAGAAGGTATTGCTACCCTGTTATGCAGACATTCCTGTTCTAAATATGATTTCTTTTACTATTGGGCATGGGAAAAATATTTTTGATCTTAATTTTTAAAAAAATCAGTTTCTTCTTCCATTTTTTGTAGGAGTTGAGCAGTTTTTGTTTGACAACTTTCGTAATTTGAAAATTTGAAAAAAATATAAATCAAGCATCAATTATGTGTATTATGACACTTCCCTCATTAAACAAAACGATTCACTCAATAATAAATGTATATCTATATAGTAGTAAAATTGAATCGTTTTGAATTGTTTTGAATCGTTTCTTTTAATCAGGGTTGCCAACAGAAAATGCAAAAAAGTAATTTTCTCATAAAAATTTAGAGTTAGGCGGTTTTCTACTGATACTGTCGTTATATATATAAATATATATATACGTTTCACTGTAATATTAAATTAATAAAATTGCAATATATTACATGAACTCATTAATAAATTTTTTCTTTAACAATATCCACATTTTGTTCTACAATTTGTGATTACGATTTCTAAAATAATTTATATAAGTATTTAAATATAAATAAATCACTTTTACCATTCACAATCGTTTATTATTTATAAAGATTAATGATCAATAATTGATGTAATAGATCAGATAAAAAATTATTTAAATAGGAAATGATTGAAATGAAAGATTTATTATAATTTTCAACATATCTATTTTTTTTTTTTTCCTTACAATAATTTTATTATTTTAACGGAAATACATGAAATTATGTGATTTAAATCTATTTAAATAGTTGTATCATTTGAACGAGTTTTAAAATAAGGTAGAACTTGTTTACAGTGAAATGACGTATAAATAGATTTACGATTTGTCATCTCTGCGGTCACGTACTTGTACAGATTCCTGAGGTTTTTAAGAGGCTGCAAGACGAGCCAGTTAATTATTGAGGCAAGTGCGGTACTCGTTCTTGTTCCTCTAAAGGCGTGACCTCGAAGTCAACAATTTAACTATTTTATTTGATCTTATTTATCTTCGGCACTTATCCCTGAAAATTCAGAGAAAAAAATTAACTCAACAAACAAAATCCATTAAATTTTAATTTTTTTTTTAACGAATTACAATACTACCTACCGCAGCATCTTAAATTACATGGGGCGGATGCAACAGTACTTGTTACAATGATGCAATTTCTTACCGGAGAAAGTTTCCTGTTAAATATTTTAAAGTAAAATTGCACGTACATATTTATTTATACGCACAAATTTAATAATTTTTTTGTTCCTTTGTTTAGTATGTGACAAAAACTAAAAAATGATGCCGTGTGTTCATCATAATATCATTCAAGTCCAATATAAAGGGTTCACCTGTCACAATTCGGTCAACGTTTAAGATATATAGCGCGCAAGGTGAAAATTATTGCGTAAAATGCATAATTGATTTGGTCATACACGCTATTAAATGTTATCTATAAGCATCTTAAAGCCTTAACACAAAATAACTACCAATGTGCAATAAATCTGTTAAATAAAAGAGTATCCGTACAATTTAACGGCACTCAAGTCATAAGTCTTTCGAGTTATATACCGGTTTTTATTATTAGGCTTAATGTCTTAAAAGAAAGAAATGAAAGATAAATAAATAATAAAAAAAAAAGTATAATTAAATGACTCGCTGTGTGTTTGAAAATTGTACGAGTTGAGAATCAGACGTATGATCGGTATGAAAAGCGAAAGCATGTCACGTCTTAACGATTAAGATTCTTAACGTTTGACAATTATGAAAAATTCGTCGATAATGCAATGATGTAAAATGTATATGTACTTTACTTTATTTAGTGGACTTTATATATATATTTAATTGTTATATATTTTACTTTTTTCAACTAAAGGGAAAGTAGGGCTAGTACTGTATCTTTTAATGAATTAATTACTTCATAAATTATTAAACCTATTACGCTTATTTATATATACATGTATATATTTTAATTATACTATTATTAAGCCACAGTTTATTTTTTATATTTATTTTATCGTAACTTGAGTTGATTTTTACAAAATAATTTTATTATTTTTATATTACCTGGAAAAAATAATTTAATTTTATGTAGATCTACTACTATATAGATCTAAAATTTGGAATAGATCTCAGAAGATCTCTGATGATTTTGGCAGATTGTCAATGATTTTAGATCGAATATATGTAAATCTCTAATGATCTCGAATTTTTTATAATTTTAGATCTATGGTGATCTCAAAAGATCTATATTGATCAGAGCAAATCTTGAAAAATTTCACAATAATACCAATGAAGATCTAATTAAATTTATGCAGATCTTCTCTATAAAAATCAATTTTTCTTATTAGAGCTACAGAGATCGCAACTTTCTGTGAATTTCTACAAATTTTCGTAGACCTATAGTAGGATCAACGGAGATTTTTTTTTTTTAGGAGACCTAAATTATTTTTTGTCAGGTCCAGACAATTTTCAAAAAATTATTGTCGAGTTGTTTTGAAAATTTACATATAAGAAAAAAATTTCTTGACGCAAGAAATGTTTCTGGCCTCAAAAAATTTTTTCTCGCCCAAAAAAAATTTTGGTTTTCAATAAGTAGTGAAAAAAATTTCTTAGGGCAAAGAAAAATGTATTACTTCAAAAAATATTTTTTTCTGTGTAATTGAATATTTAAAATTTAAAAAGTCCATGATTAATTTATAAAGTTATCATTATAAAGTATATTACCGTAATTTTGAATTAAGTATATATAATTTTATTTAATATTTATCATCTAATAAAGTATTTTTTAAATAGTATTATTATAATCTAATGGTTATTAATTATTACTAAAGGAAATTTGATAAATTACTTTAATAATGTATGCTCTATTACATCATTTAACTTCTCAGTACAGCAACCTTGACAATGCAAAAGTGTTAATGAAACATAATTATTCATTATTCTTTATCGTTTATTGCATTAAGTCTTTTTTTAAATTTTTTATTTTTTCCCGCAATAAAATTACAAATTTTTTTATTTCTCATTATTTACATACAATAATTAAAAAAAAAAATTTTTTAATAGATGATAAATAAAACCAGAAGTATCCGTTATAATTGGAGTAAAAAAAGTGTACAGTGAATTATATATAAACAGAAAGAAAATTGACGTCGTAGGTTATCAAAAGGGAAAGCATGTCCTCAGGCTTCCGTGCGTCTTTAAAAGTAATATTGTTAATATTGCCTCCGGAACGTTGTGTTTTGTGTGAAACTCCACCCACTTAAAATATATAATTGTGATATATGTAATAAATAAACGATTTAAACATTCACACAGAATACTGCACACTTTAACAACATAAAAAAAAATACTAAAAATAGAAAACAAAAATTTGTGTCACATGTCTAAAAAAAAAAAATTAACAAATTAATTTTTTTAAACTTTAATTACCGTATCTGAAGATTTAATTCCTTGAAGAGCGTTACTCAATACCTGCATTTACAAAAAAGCTATTAATCTATGATTAATAATACACGTTGAGGTGTTATAGGTTTAAAAAAAAAATACAAAACATCAAGCATTGTATATTTTTTTTATACACGCTCACAAGTCAATACAATTTTTTATTCTCATTGTGTTAAATAAAATGTGTGATAATAGTCCAAGAAGTAGTATGATCACGGACTTAACTTCCTTTTAAGACACTAAATAGCCGCTGGCAAATACAAGAGAGATCCACTTGGCGTTTGCGTACTCTTGTGATCAACACTTTTATTTCATTATATATATATATAAATCTATAAAACTCTAATGTATTTATATAAATGTACAAGTAGATCTCATCGAAGTTATAAGTACAATCAACGAGGGTAAAATATCCAACCAATTATAGTTAAATATTTCACAACATTAAGTTCCCGCGATCTAGACATTATTTTTTTTTTTTTATTAAATTCAAAACCATTAATCTTTTATAATCTAAATTCGTAAATTCACCCACGCTACATATAATCCTTAATCGTACACGAGGCCATATTTTTCTTCGTGACGTATTTCAAATTCCTTTCCCTTAGAACACGAGAATGGCGTGGTCATCATATCATATAATTGTAAATTCTGTTGCACCAGATTGCCCGCAGCGATCAGATGACCGACGTATCGTGACTTTCCTTCAATATTTTTCATTTTGCGATACATCATATATATATATATATATATATATATATATATATATATATATATCACTGTAACAAGTACTATCTAATTTATCAATCAGTTTGATTTTATACTACATATAGATACACTGTAAAAAAAAAACGGTGTAAGTCCACGCTATCAGGGTGTTAAATTTAACACCGAAATCAGTGTTAAAATAATACCGGCAGGGTGTTAAAATTTTTTCCAGTGTTAAGCAGTGATAAAAAAGTAGATTTATTTTTGAAGTATCAGAAGTCGAATCGTATTTCAAATATAAAAACAAAAAATTTGATTGTTTCAAAAATTAATGATACGATAATTTTATAAATTTATGGATGATTCCAAAGGATATTTGTACGCAATTAAGTTTTAATGCTACTGTATACAATATGTAAAGATTTTTATGATTAAAGTCTTTGCAAACTAAATCAGCGATATAAATAAATTAAAATTATCACTGAGTAATTTATCATTTTTAAATCAGGTATTACCTCATGAAAAAACATCAGAGTTATAATAAAAATAATTATCATATTGTTCCGAAATATTTAATTTGATAAGTGATCAAAAATTTATGCAATTTATTCAGTTTTAAAAAAGTGACATTTTTTATAAAGTAGGTAATAAAATTTTTTTTATCTCAATTAATAATAATTTCGAAATTTTAATGAAACATCATTACTATTTTTATTTCTTTCTGTTTTGTAGATTTGAAAAAATTCATACTCTGATCGGAGTTAATTTACTCCGCACGTACACCGTTTTAACACCGCTAAGTAGCAACTCTACATCAGCGTAAGTGCATTTTAACACCACTTTTTTTCACGGTGTAAAAACATAAATATATGAAAAAGTTTATTTTATTTACTTCCCAACTAAATTAAAAGTTAATACTTCTTTCAATACTTATTGTCCAATGTCCACTAGAAATCGATAATTAATCTCGCGAATCTTAAAGAGATTTATTACGAGCCGATCGATTAGTATTTTTTTTTATTGAATTCAATGCTTTGATAAATCGTTATTTTTTTAATGAGGTAATTTTTTTTACGAATAAAATAAAGATAATTTATTCTGTCTCTCTTTCTATAGTTTGAGATCTTAATTATTTATTTTTTAAAACCTATTTCAGTTTCAAAATTTTTTCGTGACAAATTGAACAATAAAAAAAAGAAGTTAAAAATTTAAAAAAATTTATTGAGGTCTCAAATTAACGGGAAATTTTTTTTTAAATTTTCCCACTTAAAATCCATAATTCAAAAAATTAAATTATGCAACAATTAATTTTTTAATGCATGACCTCGATCTTTCAATATTTTACGAATGGAGCCTCAGTGCATATTTAAAATTCATTTTATTAAATTATTAATAATCATAATGGTAATTAATTTACAAAAAAAAAACTCATCTTTGATTGTTATCACTGATGTTTTTTCATTTAATCTTGTATTTATTTCTGATGATCTGATGGTTTCATGGTAATACTTTTTATTATTCTATTGAATTATGATAAATCAAATGATTATAAATGTTATCATACTTGCATTAATGCATGCAAATAAAATTTTTTTAAAACTTTAATTGCTTTATAGTTAATTGTAATGTGGAATGCTCATCAGTACATCAGTGTAAATTGAGAGGAAATAAGTAAAGGATGGTTGGGTTACACATACGCGTGAAGATTTAATCATCATACCAAATAAGTTTATTTTTTTTTTTGTTTGTTTAATTAAATTTTTTATTTCATTTTTTTTTTAATAAGCTTACGAAAATGTAACAATAAATTATCTATAAATTAAGTTGTTAAAAACTAATAACTGATAAATTATAACGAGTTTTTTTTAGATTAAAAACAGAGAAAGGAAGTTTATAATAAAACTCGTTGACAAATTGTTTTGACGCATTTGAAGTAAATGATTGAGTATCAAACTGGACACACAAGTTTATGAATTTCATGATCGCTATAATGAGGTGTAAATTGTTGTCTAATAGCCATTTAAAAAGGGTAGTAACTTGTTACCGATACTATTTCGATAACTTGTTATTTACAATACTAGACATAATAAATTACATCATTGTGAAAAATTTATTTTTATTAAAATTGTAAATTTAATTACATTGAGTCTATTAAATAATTATTCAACTACAACTAATGACTATCGTAACTCTACGGCCGTTATTTATTTAAAATTAATAATTAGAAATTTTTTTTTTTTTGTTAATCCTGATAAGATTAGAAAGCATTAATGAAATTGAAATCTTTTTCTTCCTAATAAATCCAAAAATAGTATTGGGTTCAATCAACTCATTATAAACAGGAAAGAATATGTATACACATATATATGTAGGGGTGGGTGGGCAAAATGGGATCGTTGAAAAAATAATGGATTTTTGTGCATTTTAATACAAAGAATCTTTTTCTCCTGACTTGCATTTGAAGTTAAACCAAATTTCCAGTTGCCATAAAAAAATTTTTTTTTTTTCGGGCGGGTAAAAGGGACCACCCAAAAATAAAGTGAAAAAAATTTTTGACCACCAAAATTGCTTATATCTAATCCAAGTGAAAAAAGAGATTTTCAATACTGTCAGTAAATAAAGATGCCGAAAAAACAAAATTATTGAAGATAAATCACTTATATAAAATTTAAATACATCGAAGAAGACATCGTAGGTATTTTTTGTGGCTAACAATAGAGTCCACTGAAAAATTTCTAAAAAATAATTATAAGAGTTGATAATCGTAATTGACGATAAAAAAAAATTTTTAGAGTCTGTTTTGCCCACTTAGTCCCTTAAACTGTTATTTAGCTTTATATTAAAAATATCAAAAAGTATATATTTATTATTATATTATTGCTATTACTCATTGACTTTCTACCTCGATCGTTATTATATACCTCACCCTATTACATAAAATCATCGCCCAAAAGTGGCGTATGGGAACATTTATTTTTCTTTTCATTCCATCTCAGAGTCATTGAGTTTAAAAGTCTTTGTGGCAGACTCACGAGAACCGCCACAAGCAACTTCACACATTTTAAATTACATTCAGATAAATATGTATGTGTGTATACATATATATATATACTGATTTTATGAAGTGACATACAAACCTTTGATTTAGTAGCAAATACAGATGTATAACATATTTGGTGACATACAGATAAATAAGAAAAAGAATACTGTAATAAGTATGGCAAAAAGTTATTCTGGGGCACAGACATCAACGATCTGGGGACTTAAATGTAAGTAAAGGCCCCACCCCACTTTGGATCGCGATCATTCGGTCCCTCTTTGCGGCCCCTCATTGCAAAGAGACACGTACGGGAGGATTACTTTGGCGCTCGTTGTTCCATCCACATCAAGACTTAACAAACACTAGGTAAGCACGTTGTTCATTCGAGGATCCAGTATCGATCGTGCTCTCAAACTCAATAGAACTTTTATCTAAATTAATTAACTCATTAGTTGATATTTTTATAAGTGTTTAATTTTTATTTCATAGCAGTGACTTTTTTCTTTTAATTTGGTGACAATAAATTTATATTTCAGAGAGTGTGGACTCTCAATTAACAATGAGAGGACATTTGATTCTGCCTTTATTGGGACTACTCGCCCTTGGATGTGCAGCAAGTAAGACGTTTTTTTTTTTTAAATATTTATTACTGCAATCAATTGATGATAAAAAGGTGAACCAGTATGACGCACACTTTTTAATATTTTTATTGATAAGATTAAATTGAATGTTAATTATAAAAGGGAATTGTGCAATTAACAAGTAGATCAAACGATTAACACAAATAAAATTTCATTAAAATTAATAATTTTTTTTTTTATTCACCAAAATAACTCATGGGTCAAAAATATTTCATACTCCGAATTAAAGTAAAATATATGATATATAAATAATAATAGTTCCACAATTTCAACGTTCAGTATTATTCTGCATTAAGAAATAAATATAAGTAACATAAAAAATTTTAAATGTAAACTAGCGGTTATATTTTAAAGACCTAATGCTTGTATCCCATCGCTGCTGTTTATATATGATGGAAGTATCTGTGATTATGTTAATTATTATTATAGAAGTTATTGCATAGGTCAAAAGCAGCCGATGATGTCAACTTTAGAAAAGTCTTGACTACTGATAAATTAATTATTGATGATATTTATTTACTTATATTAAATATTTAAATTCTACTTATTCTTAAATTAAACAAAGTTTTTAATTTTTTTTATTTTCAGAATGTCCTGAGCAAAGACAGTCTCCTGGAAGGGAGATTTTTTGCTATACGTCAACTTTTGATATAAAACAACTCGAAGATTCTATATGCAGGTGCACGACTCTTGTTCATCAAGGTCATGATCTTCAAGATCTTACAACTACTGGTAAGTGTTTAACTATTGACATTCTCAATTTATCAATTACTTACAACTTATAAATATAATATTATTTAATAATGTGAAAATAATAGTTAATTATTATTAAATGTAATGAAATTCGATCTTATTTATAATTGACAATACAAAACTCTTGTGAAATAATATCCTCAGGAAATTATGTAATTGCTAGTATGTCCTTGCACTTGTAACCGGATATCGAGTTCGTTAAATTACGTCGAAAAGAGCAGAAAATTACTGAGATAGAAAATGTTTTGGAAAAATTGTCAAAAGCGAAAATTAATTGATGTATAATTTATAAAATAATGTATATGATATATTAGAGAGGGTAACGCGAGATGAAGTGGCCGGATTACAAGGGGGTGATTCGGAAAATTTTGAATTCGTCGTTAGAATTTTTTTGGAACATATTTGGTACCATCAAAAAACTAAGACTAAAAATTTTAAACTTTTAGCCAAATTAGTTTTTGAGGAAATAAAAAAAGAAGAGTAAAATTTTTTTCTTCTTAACCGATTTAACAGAAAATCAAAATAATTTTATGGTGTACTGAGGCTTATAAAAAAGAAATCGATAGACATAGAATTTCATAAAATTAAAAAAAAAAAAAGATTATAATTTTTTACTTAATTTACAGTGATTTAAATTTTGAATTTTTCCAAAAAAAAATATAGCAAAATTTCTGACGTTATCGAACAATATTTTGAAAAAATCAAAAATATTTTTTATCTATGTAATTTGCGAACTAAACGCGGATCAATTCCGGAGTAAATGCGGAGTGGATGATTTTTTTATTTATTCAATCTTCGGAGTCAAATGCACATCAAAAGGGAGTTCATTTTGACATTTAAACTTTGAATTGAAATGAATACGGATTGAAATAAAATTCACATTACTCCGAAATCAGCCACTAAAAAAACTCCCTATTCACTCCGTATGCGGTGATTTTTTTTCTCCAGAATTCCAGAACTTCGAGTACAGAGGGAATTCCGATTGAAATAAACTACATATTCACTCTGAACTGACTCCCGATTTTTAACAGTGAAAAATTCTTGAAATTACATAGTACAAAATCATAAAAACCAATTACGAGATTTATTTGTCCACACCTTTATCAACTAAATACCAGCAAATAAAAAAAATGTTAAATCACAAGTAATAAAATAATAACTTATTAGTACAGAGTAAAAACATGCTTCCTAGCAACATATTTTAGCATTATTTACTTATATTTACAATAAATTAATTAAGAGTATCAGACTACACATTCATTTACTACGGAAGAAAATAGTTTACTTGAATTTGCTCAATAATTCGAAAGTAAACGTTGAAAAAGTTTAAAGACCTTAGAAATCCCAAGACGGTATCAATTACCAGTGCATAGTAAAATTTTTTTTGGTAAAAATCACGCTCCATGAAATAAAAATAATATTCCATTCAATTTTAGCGTGCATACTACATCTTTTTCTGTTGTTAATAAAAATAGCGTGCATCAAACCTTTAAAAGCTTATTTAAACGATACCGGTTCAGTTGATCATCATAATAATTATAATTATTATTGTTATTTATGATTATATATACGATACGGATCGTAAAGCTCCCCGAGGGATTTACAAGTTTACTTTCGCTTTTGGTTGACCAAGTGTACTTGCTCGTCGGGGGATTATATCAAAGAGTTAAACATAAACTCATTCCAACTTTTAAATCTTAATGCTACTTTGGTACTCACTGTTATGTTGTAGTCTTTATCGTCGTCGTTGTCGTTGTTGTTGTTCTTGTTGTACCTCAACGATTCGCATATATGGAATTTCACGCGCCCCGCCCCTACAAATAATGTAAGTTGGCATCATAAGATACATGAGATCGTGATCAATTGCGTAAATCCAAATAGACATATATATACATATATATTTCACAAAGGGACTTTCGGTTGATGCCTGGTTCTGCATTCATACATTTATAAACATTTTTTAAAAATAACGATGTAACATACATGTTAAATGTTACGAAATAAATTTTGCCACACCCCTTTTTATATATATATACATATATATATATATTTTTTATACTTGCCAATCGGGCTACTTGTTTTATTTGTAACATTGACAAAGTAGATGTTTAATAGCAATCCATCAAAAGTTTTGCTCAATCATGACTAAACTCAATTAAGTAACGTAATTGATTGTTTAATTTATAAAACAATAAAACATTAACACGATCGTTTGTTACTGTTTTAAATTTACTCGATAATGTAACGTTTAATTTTTAGTTCTTGTAAATAAAGTCAATGTATATAACAGAAAGGAACGGAAAAAATATCTTAATATATATAATCTTAATGAAGGTCCTGGTGATTTCCAATATATAATAAGACATTAAATTTCTTAATAATAATGATGATCAGGTCATTTAAACCGAAAAATATAAAAGACTATGGTGTAAAATAAAGCCGTTGAAAAAGTGTTGACTATTCTAATTTTCAAAAGGTGACGCAATGACAAAATATTTTAAAACGATTTTTAAACTTCTGAAAATACCCAAGTAGCAGATTTGACTTTGTGACATCTATATCAGTTATTAGGCTGTTTTTTGACACATCAATAAGGCACCAAAATGTTGACGAAACGATCAGAAGTTTATGTCACCTAAACGATTACAAATAAGTCATCTAAACGATTTTTCAATTGAAATGTCTTTTTTAAGATAGGAAAAATAACACAAATTTTCTATGGCTCCTAGGACTAACATCTGTACGTCTTAGTTATATAAAAAAAATTGACTTTGAGACAAAAAAATATTTTTCTTATCCTTTTAAAAGACATCTTTATGACATCTTAAAGTTGTCTCTGTGCTAATTTGGGTACAAAGAAAAAACTGAAAAATTGATTTAATACTTATTATATATGAACGTTTTTTAGACTCTTTTGTAAACTTTTATGACTCTCTATTAAAAGTGCTAGGTTTCATAATTTTTTTCAGTGCAAAATACGTTCAGAAAAAGCTGATTTTGAACTATTTCTGAACGTTTTTTTTCTTAGCATATTTTAATAATATTAAGATATTCCTTGATTTTTCTCTTGAATTTTCAAAAGTTTAAAAAAAGTTCGTCGTTGTGTCACGTTTTGAAGTTTGGAATAGTCAACGCTTTTTCAACAATTTTTTTTACACGGATAATATGACCATACAAAATGTAAAACAAACTACAAAGTTAACTTTTCAATGAATAGATAAATAAAAATTTTAAATATATAGTCAATGCATTTACGTTAAACTTTTAAATGTTACAGGCCATAAATTAGCAGATGCTGATATTGAGATCAAGTATCAAGATCGTGGTTTTTTTACATCATTTCAGTGAAACCGGATTTTATCATTAAATAAATAAAAATTGTTTGATAATTTCTCGAAATTTAATTTTCATTTTCATTAATTTAACATGGAGCGTTGATTTTAAAATTGAAAGTATGTTTGAACACGCGATATATTTTAAAATAAATATTACATATAATTACGTGCGAATCATCAAGTGATAATTTAGATCAGAGTTTCATTTACTTTAATGCACTTCAGTACTCGTAAAAGTTTCTCGAGAGACGATGTAATGTTAATTTATCAAGACGAGGTCGCCGCCTTATATTATTCAATCGACATCTCTTTCTTTTATGTTTTTTTTTTATTCTTCAATACCTACCGTACTCTCTTACTCACTTTTACTCTCAATTATCGTCATTTATAAAGGTGTTGGCATTGAACTCAACGCGATGAGAGTATTAGATAAATATATCGTATACATAACAATATAAATTGTTGTAGATATTTCAAACAATTGTTATTATATTTAAAAAAAAAAATTGAATGTATTCAAATTATATTGACGAGTGTCACCGTGACATTTAACATGAGTGTTATTGTAATAATTTAATTTATTTATTTATTTGTCACTTACAAATTGTTTGTCTAGTAATTTATTCATGATTTTTTTTGTAAATATTTAAATAATTTATTAAGTTGCTTGTAATTACTGAAAAAAAAAATTATTTTTAAGGTCTTGCGGATCTTCACAAGTCCTTGGTACAATTAAATCCTGTGCTCCAGTTTGTTATAAGTATAAATGATGCTCGAGGCAGATTAAAGACTTCAGCTGATGCACGACAAGAAGGTGTTGCCCGAATAGCAAGAATATTAAATCAAGTAATTTTAATATATATTATTTATAAATAAACAATCAAATAATAATAAGAAAATCTGGAAACCGGCTGACTTTGCAAGTCAGCCCCAAAACTTCCCGCTGGTTTTCGAGCTCAAAAACACTTTTGTCAGAATACATATTCGAGTTTCAAGAGCTCGACAATGTGTTTTAATACATTAGTATTTTTGAGCTCTTTGAGCTTCAACAAGCGGTTTTTTAATTTGTCTTCACGATTTTGCTTAATGAAATCAATGAATTTAGGCAAAAATAAAAAATGCAATTAAAATAGAGAGTTAAATGAGTTTTTGAATCAGATCAGAACGATAATATATAAAATATCCGAGAAAAGTGTAAAAAAACAGTGATTTTTCTTAAATTTTTTTGATAATATCACTTAAAGTAACGAAACGAATGCAATAAAATTTGTAGTGATGAGAAGAGACTAAAAAATGGTAACCGTGATTCAATTTTAGATACATTTGATAAATTATATAGTGAGTTATCTAGGAAAAATGAGAACAATTGTTATTTTTTAAATATTTCATCGCCGATATCTTTTGAACTAATTGACCGATTTTGACGTTTGACGTAGCATTCGACACAGTTTTTTAGTCTCTAACACTAAAATTTTTTTGAAAATAATCATTGAAACGTTTTGATTTTATTCGAAAAAGACACTTTTTAGAAATTTTTTAGTTAACGATATTTCTTGAACAAATTATTTAATTTTGATGCTCATGGTGGCATCCCTGATTAAACAAAACGATTTGCAATGTTAAATGCCCATAAGAAAAGTGATTCAAAAGCATTCAAAAGTATTTAAAAATTGTTTTTTTTAATCGTTTTAAATCGGTTCTTTTAATAAGGGATTTGACGCAGCTTATAAAGTTTTAGAGCCGAATAGATTTTGGAATCAATCCATGGAGTAAGTTGGAAGTTATTTGAAAAACCACATCTTTTCAAAAACTTTATTTTTCAAATAACTCCGAACATACCGTACTGATTATACTCAATTATTCACAGATTGTAGTAATTAATAAGTCGCTTCGAATACCACCTCAATTATCTAAATTGATTAATCCGATCAAAAGATAGAATATTTCCATACATACGTACATGCGTACACACATACTTACACTTGGACATCATCTCTAAATTAGTCAGAAGAGCTTCCTAGGACCTCAAAATGTCAAGATCTGTTGAAAACTCAGTTTTTGAAAATCGAACCGAAACCAACAACTTCCCTTTTTTTGAAAAATTTCAATTTTCTTAGCGGGAAGTTAAAAAAAATAAATTAGTTGTGCAATATAATATTTAATAAATGACAATGAAGGTTTGACAGTTGGTTAGAAAAATTGAAGAACAGATTTAAGAGAATGTAAAAATAGAACGAAAGTATAAAGGCTTTTTAACGTTCACTTAGTTGTTAGATATCGCTCAATGTTCTTACTTTCTTTAATCTCTCTAACCTCATGGCAATATCGTATACTATACCAACAAACTTCCGGCATAAGTTTTAAAATAATGATAATATTGTTTTGTTTTATTGCTTGAGGTGGATGGCGTTGAACTCAATGTGACGGCGGGAACTAAAGAACGATTAGTTCACTTCGTTCAAGGGTTGAAAAATGAAATCATAAGAAAGTCATTGAAGAAAAGAATTATTTTAGCTTTGCCAACCAAGTCCGAGCAGCTTGCCAAGCAGTTTGACATTAAAGAACTTTCAAAGTAAGATTTATTTAAGTAATTAATTATATCATAAATTATATAATTGATTGTGGAGTAGAATAATGGATTGAGATCATTTTTTTTCTATAAAAATTTATAGTGCCCTTTTCATTTAAAACATTAATTTAATTTAATTTATAAAACTATGTTTTTCAGAGGCATTCTATTTTGCCTTAGGATCCTAACGTTCTACATTTTAATGATAAGAATTTATTTGTACAACGACTCAGTATGAAAATCTATCAATTATATTTATCTATCATTTATCTTGATAATATTATTGGTAAATAAATATATTTGATTATTATGAACGAAAAGAAAAATTATTTATGGCTTGTTCGTTCGCTTGGAGCAGAGCCGATTAATACCGAAAGAATCCGATTGTCAATTTAAAAATTAGAAATTATTTTATTCTGAAAATTTATTGATGAATAAGATTATTTTATCTTATCTTGATTTATACTCGGGTCAAAAACAAAACTTGATTTCGACTTGGTTTACCAAGTCGAAATTTAGAGCCATTTTTCATAAGATACACTCGACTTTTTTTGCGGAAATATGAAATACATTGAGTTTTCGCCTCGGTTTAGGCTTAACTGGCTTCCTTAGTCACGATTTAAGACGAATAAGTTGAAACTAAGATGAAAAAAGCTCTAAAAGTTTACAAAAATTTAATTTGAGTCGAAAAAGCCGAGATCTTATCGGGTAACGTTCGGAAAATTTTGCTCACTTTTAAAATTTTTCAGGCTCCAAGCAGACCGGAACAAACAGCCAAATACGTCATTAGACTGCTAAAAAAAAAGAATTTAAAAAAAAAAAAAAGAAAGTTGAGCTAATAAATTTTTTTTTTTTACTAAAAATTTTGAATCGGCCGCACGGCTCAGGCTGATCAACTTACCCCTTGTTTTCTCAAACCGTAAACTTTACTCTGATGGGTAAAAAAAAACTCTCACTCCGCATTTAATACGCAAATTTTTTACGTGTACTCTTTTGAAAAATAATTTTTTTCTTCTGAATAAATTTTCCGAAAATTTAAACTCACTTTATTAGCAAGAAATCGATTATGATTGAAACATAAAATAACAAGTAATTTTTTTTTACCATTTAAGACGAATTATTTAACCATCAAAGTAATAAATCTCCAACGATATTAATTTTTATTGATGATTGCAATTTAACAACAACAATTAGTAGGATTAATTGGCTCTTCATATCCTTGAGCCAGATGTCTAGTTGACCAGTTCTTGCGATAATCGACGCACTAGTTCTTCAATTGGAAAGGATTGCGCGTTTATTTTTTTTTTTTTTATATTTTCCATCAGTTGTCTTTCGTACTTTTTTTAATTTTCCAAATATAGAGATGAATACTCGCAATAAAAGTAACTCATAACGCCATGATTTATTATTTAGTTACTAATTACTCATCTTATTTATATTTATTATTCCTTTAAATAGATTTGTCGACTTATTTACTATTCCGACCCATTATTTAACTGATGATGAGGAAAATTACAAGACATTTCATCCATCCCGTCTTATGGGACTCTTTGATTTACTGAATACCGACAGCCTAGTTGATCTTGTTCACGGCCTTGGTGCTACCAAGAGAAAAATTCTTGTTTCCTTACCAGCAAGTGGTTATAAATTTACCCTGAAGATCAAGGATCTCAACACTCCGCGAGCACCAACTCAGCAAATAAATCCTGTGTCTATCAATCGGATCCAACTTTGTCAAGCGATTAGTCAAAATGAATGGACGATTGAGCGAGACGAAGATCTTACTGCGCCTTATGCATTCACAAATAACACTTGGATTGCTTTTGAAGATAAAATATCTGCTAAAATAAAGGTTTATTATCGACTAAATCATTTTTTTTAATTCAACTCTTAGCGGTCACATGAAATCCAGTAGAGCGCAAAAAATTTTAGGCTCAAAATTTCTGTCAACTAATTTTTTTAGTTTTCAACTACAAATATCTCAATAGCTATCAAGTTTTTAAAAAAAATACAAGAGACCTTTTTTGTAGAGAATTTAAAACGCTACAAAAAAGGTTTCTTGCAATTTTTTGTTTAGCTCAATATTTACAGAAATATTTGAAAAAAACCAAAAGAAGTGTGAGCTTTAAGGGTGAAATTAAAATGGCGCTGAAAGTCGCAGACATTAAAAAATTTTATTTATTTTTAATAAACATAATAAATATTGACAGGCAGTAATTTAAAAAATGCATATGAAGATTTTTTAAAAATTTTATTGTTATATTTTTTAAAAAATTTTATGATGGTAATTAAGAACATTCTCAGACTGTGTCCCCCACTTTTTATAAATTTTCAATGACTTTTAACTGTCATAAGCGTATCAAAATTCTATTAATTGATTAAAAATAAAGTTAATACATTAATTGAAAAAAAGACAATTCACTGAGACATAGATTTTTACAAAAATTGCTTACAGTTGATATTAATTGGGAGTTACACGAAATTTGTTAAATAAATTTAAGTAAATTTTTCAAGTCAATTTTATAATTCGAATTTTCAAATTTTGTAGGCTAAAATTTATTCAAAAAATTTTGTTTAACTCTTAATTGATAACAACTGTAAGTAAATTTTTTTAAATTCTATATCTCTGCGAAATTCCAATTACGTCGCCCTTTTTTCAATTTTCCCGAGTCGAAATCTAAGGCATACTCATTGTAAAAGCTTGAAATGAACCTACTTAGACTTACAAAGGCTTGAATTGAATCTACTTAGACGTATAGAGACATGAATTAGACCTACACAGACATAAATCGTGAAACGAACGTAACTAGACAACAGAAGGAAGGGCTTGCAAGGAATACTACAAAAAGAAAAAATTGTAAAATTCGCGTACTGGAGAATTGATGCAAGTGATCCAGTTATCTCTCCAGTGGACTTATGACACCCAAGGGTGGACTGGGTCCCTTAGATAGCCTGGGACTAACAGAGGTCGATTTAAAAAATTCTAAGACTAGTAAAAAATTGCTGCAAGTGATCCAGAAATTTTATCAGTAGATTAATGACACCTAGGAGTAGAATAAGACCTAGAAGCAGCCTGAAACCTACCGAGAGTCGATTTAAAAATTTTAAGTTCATTCGTTTCATGATATATGTCTTTGTAGGTCTAGTTTAATTCAAGCCTTTGTAAGTCAAAGTTGATTCATTTCAAGCTTTTACAATGATTCTGTCTTAAAAAGTATAATGTAGGCTTTCAACGTTCATTTGGGTTCAAAGTATGCCTTAGATTTAAACTCGGAAGGTTTTATTTAACTTGGTAATTAAAAACACTAAAATTTTAAATTGTCGGTGACTTTCAGCATCGTAAATTTAAAAATAAAATTTAATTTTCATTGTAATAATTATATTTTCAGGGAAAATATATTTTACTTCGTGATTTAGCGGGTTTAGCTATCAGAGATATTGAAAATGATTTAAAAAATGATTGCGGAAATACAATAACTGAAGATGTTTACAACTCAATAACTGATAACAGAAGAAAAACTCGAGAAGCTGTTTTAACTTCTTTAGAAAATGATATTTATGTGAGTAATCTATTTTTCAATTATCATTTTATGATTTTATAATTTATTAATTTTTTTTTTTATAGAGTACGGAAACTTTATACCCGAAAAATTTAAAATCTTCAGACTTTAGGATTTCCCGAATCGTTGACAGTCAGGGAAAAATTAAAGCTGTGCGTGAAAATATTCAAACGGAATTTTCATGTCCGCGACAAGGATACTTTGTCCACCCGCACAGTTGCAACAGGTATTTATTAAAAATAAAAATATTTAGTTGATATATATTTAATATGGATGTTAAATTTATTGTTGATATTTATGGATAGATTTTATCGATGCGTTAAATTCAATCAGCAAGTTGAGAACTACAGTGTCTTTGAGTTCGACTGTCCTGCTGGTTTAGCTTTTGATGAAAGTACTGACGTCTGTGTTTGGCCTGGGTCACTATCGAAAAGTTCACCATGTCCTGGAAGTCCTGAAATAGCACCATCGGCTCCAAGAAGATTCAGTTGTCCTAAAGAAGGTTATTATGCTGATCCTGAAAACTGCCAATGGTTCTTTGCTTGTATGGATCTAGGTAATAAATTTTTAAAAAATAATTAATTTAGGAGAGACCAGAACACGATGGCCCACTTAAGCCGCTAATTTTTTTTTTTTTTAATTTTTTCTTTAGAAAAAGAACTTTTTTTCATTTAATCAAAGGATATTTTTATTGAAGAGGAAATTTGTAAATTACGTAAAACTCATAAATCTAGACTATGAAAAAATTGTTTTTTTTTTTTTTTTTTCAAAATTTTTTAGGGATTTAATCAAATTCATAAAAATATGATGATTCTTAAGTAAGCAGACGTCTAACAATTTTTTGATTTTTTTTAGAAATGATAAATTATACAAAAAAAAATATTTGAAAAAATTGCACCTGTAGTTTTTTTAATTTTCTACATGTGCATATTTTTAGTTTTTTTTTTTTTAATTAAATTGTTGAAAAAAAATCCGAAAATTACTAATTGTCTGCTAACTTCGGGATTATTCATAAAATGTGATGATTATAAAAAAGAAATTTTATTGGCTAATTTTTGTAATGGTCCATCGTGCCCCAGTCTCCCCTATTCATTATTTTCAATTACAAATATATGATGTCATAAATATTTTCAGGAGGAGATAAAATGTTGGCTTACGAATTCCAGTGTCCTTACGGATTAGTATTTGATGAAAATAAATTAGCCTGCGAATGGCCATGGCTAGTTCCCAAGTGCGCTGGTACTAATTATGAAAACAAAGGATTTGGATCTGGAGTTATTGGGGGTGGGTATGGTGGACATAACCAAGGGGGCTATGGGGGATCAGGACAACCTGGCTACGATTACGATGGAAATCAAGGTAGTTATGGTGGCCATGGAAGCAATGAAGGTGGTTACGATGAATCATCTCAAGGTGGTGGTGGTTATTATGGAGGCCATGATAATTCAGGTTATGGAGGGTCAGGACATCCGGGATATGATGGGTCAAGTGGAGGGGATGGGTCCTATGGACATGGTGGTTATGGGGGAAAAGGTAATGGAAATGACGGCGGACATGATGGTTCTTCAGAAGGAGGCCATGGTGGGTTAGGACCTGGGCATGATGAATCACATGGTGAAGATGGTTCTTATGAAGGCAAAGGTACGGGCTATGATTATGATTACGGTGGAAAAGGTCATGGAAATCAAGGTGGTCATGGTGGAACAAAGCAGTCTGGACATGATGAATCACACGGCGACGACGGATCTTATAAAGGCAAAGGTATGGACTATGATTATGATTACGGTGGAAAAGGTCGTGGAAATCAAGGTGGTCATGGTGGAACAAAGCAGTCTGGACATGATGAATCACACGGCGAAGACGGATCTTATGATGGTAAAGGTATGGGCTATGATTATGATTACGGTGGAAAAGGTCATGGAAATCAAGGTGGTCATGGTGGAACAGAGCAGTCTGGACATGATGAATCACACGGCGAAGACGGATCTTATGATGGCCAAGGTATGGATCATGGTAATGGTGGAAAAGGTCATGGAAATCAAGGTAGCCATGGTGTGTCAAAACCCTCTGGATACGACAAACCAAATGGGGAAGATGGTTCTTATGGAGGCAAAGGTATTGATTATGATTATGGTGGAAAAGGCCATGGAAATCAAGATGGTCATGGTGTGTCGAAACCTTCTGGATACGACGATTCAAATGGTGAAGATGGTTCTTATGGAGGCAAAGGTATGGATTATGATTATAGTGGAAAAGACCAAGGAAATCATGGTGGGTCAGGACCTTCTGGGCATGATGAATCACACGGTGAAGACGGCTCTTACGAAGGCAAGGGTATGGATCATGGTTACGATGGTAACAGTGGTAAAGACCAAGGAAATCAAGGAGGTTATGACGAATCTTCCCATGGTGGCCATAGTGGAACAGAACAGTCCGGACATGATGAATCACACGGTGAAGATGGCTATGAAGGCAAGGGTATGGATCATGGTTACGATGGTGACAGTGGTAAAGACGAAGGAAATGAAGGCAGCTACGATGAATCTTCCCAAGGTGGCCATGGTGAAACAGAGCAGTCCGGACATGATGAATCACATGGTGAAGATGGATATGAAGGCAAGGGTATGGATCATGGTTACGATGGTAACAGTGGTAAAGACGAAGGAAATCAAGGCAGCTATGATGAATCTTCTCAAGGTGGCTACGATACCCATGAAAGTAAAAACCCCGAAGATGATGGTAGCTACCACGAGCCTTCTCCTGAAAATGATGGAGGCTATGGAAGTCGCACTACCAGTATTGATTACGGTATGAAAGACCAAGAAAATCAAGGTGGGCATGAAGGATACACAACTATCAGCGCTCATCCATCTTCTAAAGTCGGCTATCCCTCAGTATTACACAGCGGATACACTCCATCAGCTGGAGGAGGCATACCAACTATTCTCACCGGAGGCTACTCAACTGGAGACTCTGAACACTCGACTCTCATTGCTGGATCACAAAAACCACAATTTACTACTTCTGGTTACACTTATCCTCAACCAGAAAATAAAGGACACACAATGAACCAAGGATACGATGATGGTAATTTCGGTTTTACCGGAAGCTTATCGACTCCTCAAGGGCCTATATACCGCGGCGATGCTGGTAAATTTACTAAAGCTACACATACTTCAGAAGCCATCACAACTGACGTATACAAAAAAGGCACCATAACTACCGGAAATTCTCAAACAGGATACAGCAAAAGTGATTACGGAACCACAGCGGGTCTATTTACTGCAGGTAAAACATTCCCAGGAGTCCTAGATAACAGCAATACAATAATTTCCCATAGACCAACATCTTTTGGTAACGAATTCTATCCCAATCAAGCCAGAGAATCATTTACTCCAAGTGGTACTTTCAAAAATCAAGGGACTTTTACCTCAGCAAGCTCATCTTTAACTACAGGCAATCAATTCTACACCAACGAAGCCGAAATATATAATACAGGAGCTGGTTCTCCAGGACAAACGTTCACTCCATCATTCAGACCGATTGCTTCTACTGGAAGTGGATACTACACTAGCGGTTCTGGATCTAAGGAACGAACATTTACGCCATCATTTACTTCTACTAGAAATGAATATTTTAATGGAGCTGCTGGATCTAAAGGACAAACATTTACGCCATCATTTACTTCTACTGGAAATGAATATTTTAATGGAGCTGCTGGATCTAAAGGACAAACATTTACGCCAGTATTTACTTCTACTGGAAATGAATATTATAATGGAGCTGCTGGATCTAAAGGACAAACTTACACGCCATATACTTCATTTACTTCCACTGGAAATGAATATTACACAAATAAAGCCAGTGATTCATACAACGGAAACGGTAATTCAAATATACCGAGCGGTTATACTCCATCAATAACTTCTATTGCTACTGAAAATGAATATTACAATAATAATAATGATATTAATAATAAATTCACGACAACTGATTTCCGTAAGACTACTTTTACTCCATCAATAGCAACTGGTTATCCAGGAAATCCCTATTACACAAACCAACCAGGATACAATAAAAATATCAGTGCATCCCGTGGAACTCTGTTCACTTCTGAAATGTCTGTAACATCAGCCGGTAATCAATTTTTCCCAAATCAAGCAGGTAATCCAACTTCAACTAATCTTGAAATTCCAATAACGACAGCTGATGATGGCACTGGTTACAAAACGAATGAATATCACGACAACGGTGGACGCGGAACAATTCGTTACAACAATGGTCTAGTTACGCACAAGTATACCGAAGATGATATACGTCAGCATCATACATCTTTTACCATTAATCCAACACCAGACAGCGCTCAGACAAATCCGGTTACGTTGAGTTCCGGTGGAGTTTACACACGTGGGGGATTTACTAAAATAGGTCCGACTAAAACAGGGATTACTACTGCCCAGGTTGGAGGAACCGGAAGTTATGTGGCTGCTGAGCTTGACAGTAGACCGACTTCTAAACCAGATCAAATTGGCGCGAATGCTTTCGGTACCGTAAGTCAATCACCTGAAGAAGAAAATCCACAATCATATTCTACAGGTGAAAAAATTACAGTCGATTCTTCAAAGACTAAAACTGAACAGGATTCAAATACTGTAACATCTGGTTACTCATACGATAAACCGACTGTTAAATTAAATACTATTTCTACAAAATCGCAATCTGCTTCTTATCAAGGCCAAGATAATTCTATTCCTACGCTTACTCCTTTCTTGAATGTTGATGTATACAATAATCCAAGTGTTGCAACATCATCACCGGCGGTTGTTAATACGTACTCCTACGCTAAATCAACGGGTCCGCAGTATCAGGAAAACATGTATCAGTATGATAAGACATCTACTGCTGCCTCTGCTGGAGAATACTCAGAGTCTCTGTCTAAAACTACCCAGAGAAAGTATCCAGCTGTTGGTTACACAACCGGCCCTCTTGATGATTATCGGACGACGTTATTCGAGGCCGCGAGAATTCCGACTGTTCCAAGAGTTCGACCGGTTATTGATACCGGTTTCAAAACTGTCATATCCCCGACAGCGGCTCCAGTTACTGTAGCAACTACTCATCAAAATAATTTTGATAATAAAAATATTATGACAAATTCGGTTAATGGTAACGATGATTCTTCTCTTAATGTCAGGGTATCCTTCGAACAAACTAGTGGCCAACAAGAAAATAATTATAATAATGAAGTCACAAAAACGGGCGATGAATTTGCTGGATATACCTACGATCGAACTGATAGCGATTTTGAAGGCAGGTTTTATAATAAAGAATCTACTACTGAAGCGGTTGCTTATCAACGAACTGCAGCTAATCCTGAGGTAACTTAAATAGTTTTTTTTTTTTTTAATTTATAAATATCGGGAGTAAATTAATTTCCTTTTATTGCTATTCTTTTTTTGCATGTTT
Organism: Microplitis deprimator; assembly: GCA_964016945.1. Classification (NCBI taxonomy): domain Eukaryota; kingdom Metazoa; phylum Arthropoda; class Insecta; order Hymenoptera; family Braconidae; genus Microplitis; species Microplitis deprimator. The sequence continues at coordinate 17,562,041 of OZ024709.1, read as the reverse complement.
AAAACAAGTATTTATATGCATAATAATTTTTTTTTAATTATATATAAAATATATATACTCATACATTTGATGTATACGGATAAATTTGATCTAATATTAACCGTTATCTATTAAAAAGTAATTTAAATATGTATAATTACAAATAAACCGTTAGATTTTAATTGAATATCGAGAAAATTAATAGATTAATGATAAAAATTTTGATATTAGTATATAATTTTAAGTGGAAGCTTTAATTACTGATACTACCGGTATAAAAAAATTTGTTATAAATAATTTCATTAGTAAATTTTGAAAATCGAGACAATTTTGAACTTTGAATTTGTTATTTTTTGAATTTAAGAGAAAATAAAAAAAAATTTCCCCAGAGTACGGGCCAATTAATACCTAATAATGAAAGAAAATATCATCATTAGCCACAATGATCAGATCGTCGTTATCCAAAACTAATTTGTTGAAAAATATCCTGTGTTTAACTAAATAATTTAGATTTTAATAAATACGTCACTCGGCTTAGTATTGAAACGGCAACTGTTCAAATTATATAAATATATACTGTTAGGAAAATTTCGTTCACTTTAGAATTTTTTCGGGCTTGCTTCGAGCAACTCAGAGCAAACAGCCAAACACGTCATGATTTTTAGTCACGTTCAAAATTTTTCAAACAAAAATAGTCCGATTTAAAAATTTTGGCTCTTATGTGAACTATTCAAGAAAACGAGGTCAGAAGATTGAAAATTTTTTGAATTTTTATTTAATTTGATATCAGTGAAGAAAAAAAAATATATTAGTCGACTAATAAAAACAAAATTTGAACGTGAGTAGATTTTTTTTTAAGATTTCCATTATTATACAAACATCGAAATCAATAAATTTGCGAGTTAATGATGAGATTTGTCTTATTAAATTTCAATGATAATAAAAATAACCAAAAGATTCTAAAGTTAATTTTAGAGTAGAGATTTTAATAAACAGTGAAATTCAAATCATATTTAATGTATTTGGTAGTAATACTCGGGTAGTCACGTAATGACTGTAGATTGCTCGTTATTATTTAATAAATTTATGTTATCGGCCCTGAAATTTATGTCCTCTGAGGACCGCAAATACAAAAAGTATAAAAATAGTGCACTAATATTTAAATTATTATGTGCCTAAAAAAATATCAATATGAAATCTTAAAGAATACAGTTGATTATATATATATTGACTCTATGCAAACATATAAAAATATAATAAATATAAATTAATAATGAATCTGCATTAAAATTCTAAAACTGATAAACTCAGAGTTGAATTGTCTCAAATTTGAAAGTTTGCTGATATGAAAATTTTTGTATCAAATTTTTTTTACACTGTATATAATTTATTTATAATAATATAACTTTCAGGACTCGAAGAGGCCAACATTCATAATATCCTACACAGAATCATCTAAATTTGATGAAAATAAAGACTCATATGATACAAGCGATGTCAGTTATAGTAAACAACCAATTGAATTTGTCAGTAGTGAAGCTCCAACTCTCGAACCAACAGAGTATCCATCAACATCATCAAACCCTATGATTACTCGCGATCAAATTAAAAAACTAGTCTCAAATTACAACCGCGGTACCGTTAAATACGCTCCGGCCGACTATGACGAAATTCGTTACTCCTCTGGATTATCTGGCACACAGCCAAGTGTTCCAGAATACGAAACAAATACTCATGATGAATCCAATAAATATGAATTATCTGAAGACGGATCTCCAACGGAAAGCAATCGTTATCAATCTACAAATTTCCCGTCAATCAGAAAATCATCATTGTCATCAGTATCAGAATCTGGAGTCATTCTACCTAAAAATACTTACACAACAAAACAGCCATCAGTTACAACGTACTCCGGTAACTACAGAAAAGGTTTAACAACACAAACATCCGAATTAATTTCAAAATCAAGTGAAGTTGCTCAAACCAAAACAGCGATGGGGAAAGTAATCGTGAAATTCAGTGATCTACATCCGCTTTTATTGGGTAAATTAAGTGCCGAGTGTACTTGTAGAGCAGATCCATTTGCCATTCGTGGAAACAAACCATTGTTGATAGATTCATCTAACGGGAAAGTTGATTTAAGTAATTACGACGAATCAGATATTTATGTCGAGTTAGAAAAGAGCAAAGAGTCGTCATTAGACAATTATGATGATTCAATTACAGTTTACAGTTCATCTACAAAATCTCCATCGAACAAAATTTCTAGCCGAGTGACTCCAGTTGTTGCTCAATTTAATGGAGTAACAAAGTCCGCTAAATTACGAAGACCTTCTTCGACTTACTTACCAGCCTATCGCACTTCGTCTTCATCTTCAAATAATCAACAATCTACGACCTCTTCATCTTTACGAGTCTCTGCTAGCGACATAGAATATTCAACGCGAGCTAGATCTCGTAGTGGTAAAAGTATCGGTACTTTTAGGTCAACCAATTCACCTGATCAAGTTACTGAATCAATAGCCTCAGCTGCTGCTGATGATCGAATTGATTATGGAGAAGTTGGTGTACTTGAATTAAATCCAGAAGGTAAAGCCGAGTGTGCGCGACCTGGATTATTTAGACATCCGAAATACTGTAATAAATTTTACGCATGTCATTGGGACAGCTGGAAGAAAAAGTTTACACTTCATATATTCAATTGTCCGATTCACTTGACCTTTGACAATAAAGCTGCTGCGTGTAATTGGCCAACAAAAGGTCCAGCTTGTCAAGATAACAATCTTCTGATTTAAAGAAAAAAAAAAAATAATAGACGTTGATTGATAATTTCTATTCTTATTGATGCGCTAAATTTCTATTTTTTATTTCGGGTTCTCTTTAATCATCAGTTCAATGATAGAAATTTTTTTATAAAACTCAAAGAGAATAATTATCGTTTTGAGTATATGGTAAATAATAAATAAGTGATTGTATTATGAACTGATATTAAGTAGCGCGAAAGCGCGTCACTGTCACCGCATCGAGTGAAAGTCGATCGAAGTTGTCGATCCAAATGCACATTGACACGATCCCTTATAGATCAAATTATATATAAATATAAATATATACATATAAGTTAAAATTTTATAATTATAAATAACATTTCATTCAAATTTTAAAATTATGTATGTAAATAAAATTTTATTATTAATATTCGGAATTTTCGAAATTTGTAAATAAAAATAAATAAAATATTACTATTATTTTTTTTTCTAATGTCATTGATATTATATATTAAAATATGTTATTGCGTAAATATTATATTCATGAATAATTAATAATAAGCCTTTTGTAATACTCTCCATTCTATATTTCTTAAATGAAAAAAAAAAAACAAAAAAATTAATATTATGTTTTTATTTCAAAAAAATTGATTTATTTTATTTTAAATATTACACTTGAATTTTTTACAGTAATTTATAATCATTTCAAAACCTTTTATCAAATTAACTTATTTACGTATAAGCGCCATTTTTTAAGCAGTTCAATGATTATAAAAAATGATAATAATAATAATTAGTAACATTTATTTACTTATTAATAATTTTTCGACTCTGAAATCGAGATTCTCTAAGGGCTGCAGTATACAAAAGTTTTACAATTTATAGTATAATAATATTTAAATATAAACATACAATAAGTAATATAAGTTTAGTAAATTAGATAAGTTAAGAAGGTAGACTCCGATACCAAAGCATTTAAATTATACAATAATAATCAAACATATTAAATTAATAATACAATAGTAATCAATAATCATAAAAGTCCACCTAAGTGATGTCTTTCTGCAGAAAATAATTATAACACTGATCTAAATTCTTTATAATTTGCTATTGAATCAATAGATGATGGCAGATGATCCCATACTCGGATACCAGATAATAAAAATGAATGCTCATATGTATATGTACGACAGGTCGGTTGATACAAGACATTTATTATTAAACATGTGGATATTTGTCCTTTCATTTTATAATAAGATAAATAAAAATACACTCCCAATGTTGTTAGAGAAAAAAAAAAAGAAAGTAAACTCGAACGAAATAAATAAAATTGTTAGATAAATACAGTAATCAACTACAATATATTTAAACAACAATATGTATGCAGTAAAAAAAAATTTTCTAAAACATTGCTCTCGATTGATGGAAAGTCATGGTTGCGACACTACTTAATTTAATACAACGGGTATAGAGCTAGAGAAACTAAACAGTAGCCAATGGTAAGTGTATTAAGACATTACAAAAAAAAATTTGAAAAACGGTTGACCCTGCGGGCCAGCCTCGAAACTTTCCTCTGTTTTCGAGATCAAGGAGCTTGGAAACATTATTGTCAATACATGTTAGAGTTATTTGAACTCGACAATACTTTCAAGTACTTTTGACATTTTCGAGCTCGAAAAAAGTTAGATTTCGTGTAAACTGAACTTCCTGTTATTAAAATTTGAAATCTTTAAAAAATGGCAAGTTATTGGTTTCGGTCCGATTATCGAAAATTGAGTTTTCATCAGATCTCGATGTTTTGAAGTCCGAGAAAACTATACTGAATATTTCTGGTCCGGAAAAAGAAATTGTGGTTCTTGCAACCACAATACTATCGTAAAATATTGTAGTAGCGAGTACTCCGATATGTAGTAAAGAATAGTACCAGCCATTTTTCGGGCTCGAAAGTTCATCAATAATAACGTTTTCGAGCTTTGAAACAGCGGGAAGTTTTGAGGTTAGCCCACAGAGTCAAGCGTTTTTAAAACTTTGAACATTTTAAATTTAATTAGCTGCAGACTGAAAGTAAATATTCTTAATTCAATAAATTTTTTTGAAAATCTCAATTTTCTCTGATGAAGTAGAAATTTCCTCTGATTAAGACGAATTTTCTTGGCTCAATAAAATCTTGACTCAGTTCCCGAAAATTTTTGTCTTCAAAAATATTTTCTTGACTCAAGATGTTGAAAATTTTTTTTCTCTGCAGTTCTAGCTTGAGCCATTTTCGTCCACCCATTGACTAAGCATAAAAATATATCATCCATAGATTTTTTATTATACGTATCATCAAAATATGAATTAGAGTTTGGTGACGAAAATTTGCTGCCATTCATTCCGGAAATTTTTGTGTCTTCAGTAATGCCTCCAACTGATAGATTATTTTTGTTCAATGACCCATCAGATTTTGACTCCGATGATAAGATATCAAGACGTCGTTTCTTAGCTGGTATTTCGTTGATAGACATATTTATTTATTTTTTAATTAATTCCTGAAAAAATAATTATTCATCAGTTGTTAATTTAGAAAAGACGAAAAACCCAAACGTGCACAACTCACTCGCTCATTCAAAAAGTGATTAATAGATCGCGCTCTTATATAAAAAAAACTATTTAAATAAAAAATCAAAATAATGATAAAAAAAAATGGCAACTATATTTTTTTCATGAATTGCAGTACATCCGTACATACTGATGGATATCACAGTTTTTAAAAAATTTTTGTTTTTTTCAATCATTATTTTTAACGCTAATCCCTTGAACATGGGTCGTTTGTGTCCATGAATTTTCAAATATTCTACTGTAAACAGCCTACATGCCTCCAAATTTTGATGAAAATGTTTATTGAAAAAGGGATTAAAGCTGAGTCAAGATATAACTGAGTAGAGTTAAACCTGAGTAAAAAAAACTGTGGGTAGAGTTGAGGCTAAATAAAGTTGTGAATGAGTAGAGCTGTAGCTACTTCCCTTAATTAGAGATGTTGTGAGTAAAATTGTAACACTGCCTTTTTCCTTATAGAATAACATAATTAAATGAGCAGCGAACGTTAATGACCCATGTTCAAGGTTTACTGGTGCTGAAAACAGCTATATGGGATTAGGGTTAAAAAAAGTGACTTAAAATTGTATTCGTTTTATTCAGTATTAAATGATCTTTCAAATGGTACAAATTTTGCTCTAATTGAAAATATTTGAATAAATATAAGGATGACTTTTATGTGAGTGAATCAGCTCGGACCGACTACGCGTTAGGCAAACACGTGCTTCGCACTTGAGTTGTGCAATTAGTTTAGTTATTTTGTTAATAATGTAATTTACATCCACATATGGAATTATGATAATTATGATGATACTGAAATTAGCAAACGGCTAAAAATTTTTTGATTTTTTCAAAAACGATAAATTAAAAAAAAAATGTTTTAGAAAATTGCATCTATAGTTTTTCTCATTATCTACATGTGCATATTTTTAATTGTTTTTTAAAATTAAATTGTTAAAAAAAAAATCCGAACATTGTAAATTGGCTGCTAATTTCAGGATCATTAATTATGTATGTAGTGATGGTAGAAAAATTAAGATACTAACCTGGGGTAAACCCAAATATTTATTAAACAGAAATTATTTTTGAAATTAATAAATACACTAGAGTTTGTGAACGTTAGTATGCCAATATGCAACTGAAAATATTATTAATTATTGTATCACGTATAACACCGTTTATTTAAACTGCACTTGAACATGTGAAGTATCTATAACATTATGATTTAGTTTGTGATCAACAAACTAGACCATGCGGGTGTGGGAATTGGAAAACGTGGTGAGTTTTAAAGATTAGGGGTTTTTACCCTTTCTACCAACTTACCTTTGGGCCTTTGGGGTCTTTGGGGAAAGGAAAAGTAGTATGAAATTGTTTTTTTTTTGTTTCATGGAGGCGGCACTTGCAATTATTAAAATATTGAAAAAAAAAAAATAATAATAATTATAATAAATAAACAATGACCATCTTAAAAAATATAATACTAAAAATAGCAGACATCAGACAATTTTGATATTTTTATAAACAATTTAATTGTAAATAAAATAGAATTTTTAAAATATTCACATAAAGATTTTGGAAATGTTGTCAACCGATAGACCGATTTTTTTTATGCTTAAACACCGATTTTAAAATTTATTCATATTAAAGTATCCATCCCCGCTAAATATTTAATTAATATAATTATTATAAGACAGATAATTATTACTTTTTTTTCTGAGTCAATATATGAAACATCCGGAAAAAAATGTCAAAAACAGTGATTTTTAAAAATGATTGATGATGTTATTCGAACTAACGAACCGATTGCAATAATTTATGTTGTGATCATCGAATACTATAGAGCCATAAAACCGGTATGAATTTCAGAACATATGAGGAATTACAATCTGCGTTATCTGAGAAAAATGAACTAAATTGTTATTTTTTTAAATTTTCATCCCGATATCCTTCGAACTAATTAACCGATTTTGATATTTGAGTGGCATTCGTCGCGGCTTATAAGATCTTTAGAGCTGATTAGTTCCATTAAGTATTTGAGTTATCCATAAAAAACATTTTTTAAAAAATCTTAATTTTGGAATAACTCGAAACACAACGTAAATAATATACTTTATTTATTAAACAATTAAGTTTATGAATTAATAAGTATATTATTTACTTTACTTGAAATTTAAAAAAAATTTAAATAAGCAATCGCTTTTAAATTATTATTTATTATCATAATGTAAAAAAATATTTACTCAAATATTAAATATATTTTTTACAATTTGCTAACATTGAAAATAATTTCTATTTTTTTTTTTTATAAATTGATTAAATCTAATTTAAGCCTGCGGTTTGCGTAAGTCTTGATGGTTAACGATAAGTAGGTTCTATTAGAAATTAAAGCCGCTTAAATTTTCAGTCTCTTTCTGCGATAAAAAATTACTTCCTATTTTTCGTCATTTTTTTTCTTTTACTTTACTGCAATTATTAAACGCGTGATTGAAAAAAAGTCAACTTTTTTTAATCACCCTCGCATACTTATTAGCATTAACGTAATGTAAATATTATTATTGAAAAAAAAAAAAAAAATCAAAGGTTGAAGTCTCAAGTCAACGATCGCCTCAGGCGGGCCGGTGTCAAGCATCATTAAGAATCTGCCGACAATTTTGCAATAAAAATTTATTTATTTGCTTATAAAAATCTCCACGTAATTATCTATCGTTAAATTACAATAATTAGACAAAATTGTTATTTATTAGGACATTAAAATGGGACAAATTTAATTTAAAAAGATGACAAACTCTCTCCATTATCATAAAAAGTTTAAATTACCGTTTAGTAGTTTACTAATCTATATTCTTATCCACATATTTAAAGATTTATCCGCTTCTATCTTTATAATATGCAATAATTCATATATTTTTGTCATGTAAAGTAGCAACATATATATTTTACTTGGCACCAGTGAGTGAGTAACGTCTTCCTGGTTCGCACTACTTACTCCCTTCTATACAATTTACTTTATGTCACTTCACTATACAGCAATTCATGTCAACAAAGAAATGAAATAAAATTAAATATAAGAGGTAAAGGTGAAAGAAGATTACTGTGGGTTCTCTTGTGGTTTTAAAAGTATGTCATAAAAAGCGAACGCTCAGTATGACCCAGTGATACATATCCGAGATTTTGTTAGTGGCTTTGGTTGCTTTGTAAAGTAGGAGAGAGGCCAAATAAAAGAGACAAAAATTTAATTGCGAAACAAGTACTCGGTTGCTCACGACTTTGTCTTGATTACTTTTAAAGTATCAAGCGTTTTTTAAATCTAAATTAATTTCGTTTAAAAAAAATTACTCAAAAAATTACTTTTAAAATTTAACGACATTATTTTCATTTTATTTTATTTTAATTAAATTCAATGTATATGTATATGTATGTATTTATGTATGTATATATGGAGTTGTATGTTACGTCATGCAGATCAACATGACAGTGTTATAGATCTGAAAGTGTGAACAAGTTACACACAACGGTAGCAGTGAACAGAACCTTGTAGATTTATTAATTTGACATACGGTCCATGCTATTAATAAATCTCAAACAGTTCCTGCTTTGAAAATTACACGCTAGAAATAAGGAGTACAAAATTATATTAGTATAGCTTGAGGTGATTCACTTGAAATTTTAAAAATTCAAATGTGGAAAAAAATTTTATTTTTTTAAAATCAACTCAATTTTTCTATGACACTGAAGTCTAATAATTTCCTTATTTTTTAAAAACGATAAATTGTAAAAAATTTTTTAAAAATTGCACTTATAGTTTTTGAAATTTTCTATATGTGCATATTTTTTTTTTTTTTTTTTTTATGTAAGAATTTAAATATTAAAAATATATCTAGTAGTTTTACAAATTATTTAGTTGTTAAATAAAAAGTTATGATATTGAGTAATAAAAATCCATATTTTAATAAATAAGGAACTTGAATAATTATAAAAATATAAAAATTACGTAAAATTTATTTCCATAAATACTATTTTTAAAATACTATGAAAAAGGTAGAGAAAGAATGAAAGAACTAATAAATTAATATATAAAAAATTCGAGGCGTGCAATAAAAAAAATCCACTGTCACTATTCATGTGGGGCAACGTGAGTTGATAGAAAGAGTAGGGTAGATTTGAATCGCGGTGTAAAATAATGTAAGTTGTAGTAGAGAGGGGATGGTTGATATACAGGACGGAGAAAGAGAAAATAGAGACTACGGAGTGTGGATCAGCAGGTAGTTGAGTTCGGAAGTGATATAAAGGCGTGTCGTGGTACCAAGTGAGCTTAACGCACCTGGACGACGAACAGGAAACAACCAAGTTCATCGTAGTTTGTCCGGTAACCCGGCCAGGGTGTTGTTCCTGCCACACCACGCTATACCATCATGTAAGCTATTTATTTTATTACTTATTTATTTTACGCTAATTGGAAGTGTACATAAACATTATAAGGTAAAAGACCTAGTACCCAATCACTTCATGTATTTTATGTCTATATTTAGTAAATATAGATATACAAATATATGAGTAATCGAGTACTAGTTCCCTGATTGGGTCTGGGTCTCTTATCTTACATATAAATTTAAATTTGATTTAAAGAAAAACAAACAAAACAGTAAAAAAACATAAATTACTACTTAATTAATTACAAAGTTATTGCACCGTGTACTAATTAATTAAAACAGTAATTTTTTACTGCATATACTGAGAACGGTGTGAGGAATTTACCAAAAAAATTAATAATAAATTCAAATTTTTTTTTTATGAGTGTCAATGTGACTGACAGTTGGCAATTTTTTAAATTTTTAAACAAATATATAAAATGTCAGTAGAATAAAAATGAAAAAATGCGTATTTAGATAAATGAAAAATCAGTACGCGCATTTTTTTAAATTTTATTATTTTTATTAATTTATTTATTTATTTAAAATTTGTAAACTTTCTCACGTCTGCTACATTCACACTCATTTTTTTTTTTATAAATATGCATTCAAAATTTAATGTTTATTCACAACAACACTAATCTTATCATAAATTAAAAGATAGTTAATATATATTTTAATTAATTGATTAAAATTTTTATTAATCATAATTATTTTAATTTACTGCAGGCTTAGTATTATTATGGATGACATTTTTAAAATAATTTTAAAAAAAATTTACATAAATTCCGAGACATTAAAATATAAAATAAATAATTTATTTATTTTAAATTAATATAATTATTTATTGAAGTATGCATATTTTATGGTGTAATAATCATTCTAATTTCTTAGATAGAAAAAACATATAATTAATAACAAGATTTAAACTCAACGAGATTTATTTATAATTACACTCAATAATGTTTTGAAATTAAACTCTCTCTGATATAAAGTGTAGACTGGAATCTACGTTACGTAAAAATAATTTATCCGTAAATCGCCGCTAATGTATTGCATGATTATGAAACATTATGATGATTAGTTGTACTACGTGTTTTATAACTTTTTTTTTTTATTTATATTAATTATGATTATTCTTTTTTTTTGTTTATTTAAAATTTATTTAAATTTATTTTATTTATTCATGTGACCTCTAATTGTTCTCTGTTATTCTTGACACTAGTTAATACAAAAAGTATCACTTAGATACTTAATAAATAACAATGATTTAATCAATTGAATTTATTTATACAAGTTTTTTTTTAATTGGTTATTACGTGACTATAGACGGAAGTAGTTTTATTTATTGTTTTATAATAATAATAATAATAATAATAATAATAATAATAATAATAATAATAATAATAATAATAATAATAATAATAATAATAATAATAATAATAATAATAATAATAATAATAATAATAATAATAATAATAATAATAATAATAATAATAATAATAATAATAATAATAATAATAATAATAATAATAATAATAATAATAATAATAATAATGAGCAACCTACAGTCACTTCATAACTATCCAAATATAATTGTCAAATTTATTAAATATGATTTGAGAATTGAATTGTTTATTAAAATCTATCCCGAGTCGAAAAACAAATTCTAGTTTAGTCCTCAAAAGCCTCAATTCCTTTGATGTTTTATTTGCCACCCAGAAAGTAACTCTACTTTAGTACTAAAAATCCTCAATGATAACTATGAGGTCTAAATACGAATAAATTTATTGATTTTTAATTATAACTAAGACCCCAAAATTCTCAACGAATAAAAAGTTATAGTTCAGACTTTGAAAAATTTTCGATAGAAAAAGTAAAGGGAGAGACTTTTGAGGTTCAAATGTGGATGAAATTATTCCTGTATATTTTGAGTATTTTGAGGCTCTAATCCAAGTTATGTTATTCCAGTTTAGTTCTCCAAGTGGTAAAATTGCTAGTAACTCCTACTTTGAGGACTAAACTAGAATAACTTTCTATACTGTTGTCAATCTTCAAATTATAAATTAATCCTCAAAAACCTCATTGAGAAATTTGAGACTTAAATCCGAATTTGTTTTTTTACTCGGGTACACTCTAAAATTAACTCTAGAATCTTTTGATTATTTCTATTATCATTGAAATTTAATGAGACAAATTTTACCATTAACTCGCAAACTTATCGATTTCGATGATTGTATAATCATGGAATTTAAAAAAAAAAATTTACACATTAAAATTTTTTTTCACTGATACCAAATTAAATTTGTTTAATTTTAATTATCATAGAAAACATGTCATAGACTAAGTTTCTTTTATTCTCTTAATTATTTACACATTCCGACATCAGTGATAATAATTAATATATTAATTTATTTAAAGAAAATAAATACGATCCTTTTTTTCCCGCGTAATTCAAATATAATTCGAATGATATAGATAAGTAGTTTTCTCTCGATACTTGGCAATAAAATTGAATTTAAACCATGAAAAGACACAAATTCAAGTCAAGACTTTTTGAACGATACCAAATTTAATAACATTAACTAATCCTATCACATATATGATAATAATAATAAATATTTTTATTTAAATTTCCATAAAAAAAATTACTGCGTATCAAAGTCTATAGTTTATAGTTCAGTTTAGAGTCTAGAGCAATCTAGTTTTAAGTGGACAAGGCTGTTAATCTATTCCACGACACGACTTTGCCTTGAAACCCCCTTAGAAAAGTGAAAGGGTCTTAGATTTCAACCCGTTTGTCTCTGAAAGGATTTATCAATTATTTTTTTTAACATTTAACACCCACATATGCTAATAAAATTGATAAATAGGTACAAGTAACACAAATAGAATGTGACCTTTTGTAAATGATATTAAAGCAAGCAATCGTTTATTTAATATAAAATATTTAAATATATATATTTTGATATTATTTATTATTTTAGTTTTATTTATTTAAAATATAGAAAATGGTATAACAAGGTCAAATAAATTACTGTTATTATCACTTTCTTTTCTTGAGTTCCGATTAGAAAGTGGGGTAAAATCGATGGTGCGTGAACACAAACTCGCGTTTCCTTATTAGTTCATGTTCTCGTTTGATTTGCTATTCGTCCAGCTCAAGTTCCACTTTTCATTTTTAAAAGATTCCGGTTCTTGGAGAAATCGTACCTTTATTTTTATTTTCCTTTTTTCTTAAATGAAAAAAAAGTAGCCATTAATTACCATAAAATAAATGGTCATTTTTATTTGTAATTTGAATTAAAATTATTTAAAAAAAAAATAATTTTATTAGAAAGTATTTGAAATAAATTAAAATTTATGTTTTTTTTCATCATTAAATGTTATTTATTATTTTTTGAATGACCAAGTAAATGCTGATGGTTATCTGACTAGGTCTGACCTCGAGTGAAAGGAGACGAGCCTTCCTTTTTACATTCTCTTACTTATATTACTTGAATAATGAATTAAGATATGACCAAATGCGTAAACTTTAAGAAATAAAATTTTTTCGCCAAGTCACATACCATTTTTTATATTACGTAATTTTTATTTAAATATTTTTTAATTTTTTCTTCTTATGTCCATGGAATGATCTGACAAATAATTTAGAAAAAAAAGACAATAAAAACAAACAAAAAAAATTGCATAATTCATGACTCATTGTCATAACAAATAAAAATAAAATTCTATGAAGAAAAAAATTTCTAATTGCTTATTTATCTAAAAACTTCAATTACTTTAGTCAGTAAAATTTTTACTACTGTATTTTATATTTTATTTTATGTTAAGTTTTCCCAGTAGTTTAACGACTAACTATTGCGCATAACTTCAGTTACTAATATCAACACTACGGTACTTAATATAATTTATTGCTTGAAGTGAAAGTATTACTGGCCCTAATGGTCACGTAGGACCCAAAGGACCCCAACAAATCTAAGCTCCAAATTTCTACATAGAATTTTTTTAATGTTCCGACTCTAAATATCTCAGTAACTTTTGAGTTTTTCAAAAAAGTACTAGATACCTTTTTTGTAGAGAATTTAAAGCGCTACAAAAAAGGTATCCTACTATTTTTCGTAAAACTCAATTTTTACAAAAATATTTCCAAAAAACCAATCACACTTTTTTTTTTTTGACTTTTAAATTGTCATTTAAAGTTTTCACTTTATTTATTAAAATTAATAGATTTTATTTGAAATTTATATTTTTTCATCGACTGTATGTCAAAGTCCATTTATTCTTCAATAATTTCCCGCAAGATTTAAATGAAAATTTCAAAAATTACCAATTATATTTATTTTTTTACAAAAAGTCATTTTTCCGTTTTTTATCAAAAATAAAAGAAAATGAAAATTTATAATAAAAATCGATACTAGTTTTTAAAAAAATTTTTAAATGATATCGAACTAATAGATCAGTTGTCGAGGATTAAATTTAAAAATTAATTAATTTATAATTTGATGTTCAGGTTGGTGTGGACGTTATTGCTGGGACTAACAACGAGTCTTTTGGTTAATGGAGCACGACCAGATCCACCAGCATCCGGTATTACGACTGTAGGCTCACTAAAACTAGCAAATGCCGAAGATTGTGCAGGAGTAGTTGCGTTTTCCGCTATTTCGGGAGATAAAACCGTAAGAATTAAATTATTTATTTTCCTTAATATATTATTTTAGTTATAAATACTTATAATTTTATAATTAATCAACAGGATAATCAACTTAAATTCTCAAAGACGCTAGTCAATAGAGGCGTCGGATATGTAACTGAGACAGGAATATTTACAACTCATTGCCCAGGACTTTATCAATTTAGTGCAGCTGGATATGGTAGCGCTGATTTAAAACTTACATTAAAACGTAAAGAAAATAAATCTGACAATTGGATTCCCATTGTGTCCACGGGAACAGGCGGTGGTTCGAATCTAGTTTTAATAGATTCGGAAATCGGTGATCAGTTTGCTGTTTTCATTGACGCGGGAAAATCAAATGAAGGAACGTCTTTCTCTGGTTATCGAGTCGCTAAAAAGTGAACACTTTTTATACAGAAATAAAAAATATAAATGCGACTCGGTAAAAAATAATATTATCTATATGGTCACTGGATTAAAATAAGGCCGTCGTAAGCCTGATCGGAACATTCCCACCAAGAAACGTTTAAATTAAATAACAAAAAAAAACAATTCTTAATAATTGTTGAGAAATCAATAGGGAGAGATTTTAAATTTCTAACGAGATTTTAAATTAACCGCATTGATGCTGCGAGGGAATCATCTCATCATCACCAGCGAGACCGACCCAATAAAAAAAATATTTTTTACGGGAATTATACACATAACTGTAATAATATTTTTGGGTTGGAAAATGACAAGCTCAGCGATAATCGCGAAGCATGAAGTAGGGTAAAACTTGTCATGCCAAACTCCGGATTTGTTACACTACTACTCCCGATGTACCTTTATATGGCTTTAAAAAATTAGAGTTTACATTTTGGTTTTTTTTTTTTTTTTTTTTTTTAGTTCTGTAATACACAATTTATTTTTACTGACCTATCGATTGATAAAACACACTGTGATAGTTCCTAAACTTTAACTCTACTCTTTATCTTTCATTCACGTCAATTATACTTAATAGAATTTTATTTACCTTTTAAACTTCATTATTGTATAGTTTTCTTCCTACAATCTTGCTCTTCTATCCTATTATCTATTTCTTCAATATTTTTCTTTATATTTCTTCTTTTTTCTCCCATACTTTAATACTATTTCTTTCTTCTTCTACACCTTGATACTTTTTCTTTCTTCTTCTATATTTTGATATTTTTCCTTCCTTCTTTTATACTTTTTCTTCCTTCTTCTTTACTTTTATTCTTTGTCTCCTTTCCTATATCTTCATACTTTTTCTTTCTTCTCATATATTTTTATACCTTTCCTTTCTTCTTCTATACTTCTATTCTTTTTCTTCCTTTTCTTATACTTTTATTCTCTATCTTTTTTCCCTATATCTTCATACTTTTTATTTCTTCTACATTATACCTTTCCTTTCTTCTTCTGTACTTTTACCTTTTTTCTCTTTTCTATACTTTTATACTTCGCCTTTTTTACTCTAAAATTTTATATTATTCTTTCCTCACTCTAAATTTCTATTCTTTTCCTTATTCTTCACTTTTCTTCTTCACTAAAACTATTTTTTCCATGTGTACTTTTAATTTCCTACATGACCTCTTTTATCTGTTCTAAATTTAAATCTATATCTTATCTATCTACATTTTTTTTTCTACTATTTCCTCGCCTATTGCTCAATTTATGTTCAATACTTTTTTTCAACGTCTAAACTTCTCTTATTTCTCAATATTCTTAACAAAACTATTCTAAGCCTTTATTTCTTTTTGAATAATATTTTATCTTCAGTTATCTTCTAAGAACTTTCTCTACCCACCAGTATTATGATCTCGAAATTGTACGCCGTCTCTTGCCGTCACGTACTTAGAAAAAAAAAAAAAAAAAAAAATAAACAAGGCACTGGACTTTCTATTACATTCTGTATACTCAACTTATTATTCTCTCTACTCTACTACATTCTTTACTTACTCTACTCTTCTTTTATTTTCTCAACTCTTTCAAATCTTCAACGTAAATAAATTTAAAAAACTTCTATTACTTTCTTTCAATCTTATTTTTACTTTACTTTCACACTTACAGTCTACTTATTCTATATCTACATTTTTTTTCTGTACTTCTTATTTTCATTTTTTCAAATTTCTTTTTTAAAATAAAGATATTTTCTATTATTTCTTTACGATGCTGTAAATATTTTTTTTCTTTTCCTGTCTTTCTTTTCTACAAAAAAATTTCCCTTCAATTTTTATTTTCCTTTGTCTTCTTTCTATTCTTTCTTCTTATCCGTTCTTCTTATACTTTTCTCATCTTTTTCTTTTCCTCTTTTTTTATTCTCAATTTCTTTCTTCAAATTCTCTATAATTAAAAAAATATATGATTTATAAAATCTCAATTCTGAATAAATTTATCTTCTTTACTTTGTCTTCTTTATTTTTTTCATTAATTTCTTTTCTAATTTTCTTTATCAAAAATTCACTGCAAAATTTTCTTCTCTATTTCTTCTATTTATTTCTTTTCTAATTTTCTTTATCAAAAATTCACTGCAAAATTTTCTTCTTTATTCCTTTTACTATTTTCTTGTCTAATTTTCTTTATAAAAAATTCACAACATAAATTTTCTTCTCTATTTCTTCTATTTATTTCTTTTCTAATTTTCTTTATCAAAAATTCACTGCAAAATTTTCTTCTTTATTCCTTTTACTATTTTCTTGTCTAATTTTCTTTATAAAAAATTCACAACATAAATTTTCTTCTCTATTTCTTCTATTTATTTCTTTTCTAATTTTCGTTATCAAAAATTCACTGCAAAATTTTCTTCTTTATTCCTTTTACTATTTTCTTGTCTAATTTTCTTTATAAAAAATTCACAGCATAAATTTTCTTCTCTATTTCTTCTATTGATTTCTTTTCTAATTTTCTTTATCAAAAATTCACTGCGAAATTTTTTTTTTATTTCTTCTACTATTTTCTCATCTAATTTTCTTTATAAAAACTTCACTGCAAATATTTCTTCTATTAATTCCTTGTCTAATTTTCTTTATCAAAAATTCCCAGCAACATTTTCTTCTCTATTTCTTCTATTGATTTCTTTTCTAATTTTCTTTATCAAAAATTCACGGCGAAATTTTTTTCTTTATTTCTTCTACTATTTTCTTATCTAATTTTCTTTATCAAAAATTCCCAGCAACATTTTCTTTTCTATTTCTTCTTGTCATTTCTTGCTTATTTTCTTTATCAAAAATTCCTAGCAAAATTTTATTTTCTATTTCTTCTCTTAATTTCTTGTCTAATTTTCTCTACCAAAAATCCACCGCAACATTTTCCAACTTTCCAAATACTTTTTATATTCTTCTTTTCTTATCTCTACACTTCTTCCTAATCTATACCACCGTTTCCTCTAGTCTATCAGTAATCTTTCAACATTTACTATTTTCACTTTACTGTAATTAGTTATATAAATATATACTGTCGATATCTTTTTATTTTTATTGGAATACTGTAACTTTTACTTTCAATTACTGTCAATCATTTACTTAACTGTTATTTCCTACATAAATATATCAATATATCTTCATCTAAATGTACAAAACTTGAACTTTATTTATCTATTTTTATCACTTGTTCTTTTTAATTTCCAAATATAAATAAAAAATAAATATACAAATCTTTTTCGTTCTCCTTTTATTTCTTCTTTACTATCCTATCACTCTTATCTCTTATCTATTTTTAAAATCCATTTCCATGTGTTCTTATATTTCTTTTCTGGATCTATCACAGATTTAAATAAAATTTATATATTTTATCTTTAATAAAAAAAAAAAGTTGTTAAAAAAATTGTTATAGAAGAAAAATATTATATTTTTATTATATAAAAAAAAATATTTTACAATCATAGAAAAAAAAAATTATTTTCATAAAATCATCCCCGTAATTTAAAATAAAAATATTTTAAATATTGAGTTCAACTCGTCCTTGATCAAGTCCAGAGTAAAGTTCCATGATTGGCTGAACCTCATCTTCAATAAACTCCTTAACTTGTTCTGGACACCGTCCAATAAATGTTGAAGCATCCAAAAGTTTATCAAGTTGATTAAAAATAGGCTTGAAATAAGAATCACTTTTAATTCTGTCAACAAGATCATTGTCTAACCCATGCTGCTTAACTTGTGCACCAGCTTCATGTGACAGGACTCGTATCTTCTCATGACAGACTTGACGATCACCACCAGCTTTGACCATCGCCATAATAACATTTTCCGTAGCCATAAATGGCAACTCCTGAGCTACATGTCGGGCAATAACTTTTTGATAGACAACAAGACCTTCAGTAATATTTTGTAATGTCATTAAAATAACATCGGCTGACAGAAAAGCTTCTGCTAATGTAATGCGACGGTTAGCGGAATCATCAAGCGTTCTTTCCATCCACTGATTCGCAGCCGTTTGCAAGGTATTGTTTACTAAGGTCATTAAATGACGTGCAATACTACAGCAACGCTCAGAACGCATCGGATTCCTTTTGTATGGCATTGCACTGGAGCCTATTTGCGTACTTTCGAACGGCTCTTCAATTTCTTTCATGTTAGCTAATATTCTGATGTCACTGCAAATCTAAATAAAAAATTTCAAATGTTATAAATATATAAATATATAGATATGATGTTTGAATAAATTGATGAGTGTATTTTACTTTGTGAACTGTTGCTCCAAGAGATGCTAATGTGCTTAGACATTCGATGTCAACTTTTCTGCTGTATGTTTGACCAGTGACTGAATAATATTTTTTGAAACCGGCCATTTCAGTGACTAATGCATCTAGTTGCTTAACTTTTTCTGAATTACCTACAATAATTTTTTAAATTAATTAATGCTGGATTTATTTTAAATAAAAATTTTTTAAAATATAAAATTTTATCATTGGTTTTATTAATATGCCCCTCTTATTAATTAAAAAGTTTTTTTTTTTAATATAAAATTTTGATTTATCAAGTGATTACTTATTGATTAATGATTTAATTTTAATAAATGTATAATTATTTTAATAAACGAATTTTTTTTTAAATTCATGTTTAAATAAATGTAAATTAAAAGAAATTTTGTTTTATTTTTTAGCAACAAAATTTATAAAAACTTATAAGATAAAACCGACAGGATTTTATTAAAAAGAAATTTTAAAATATTATTTTATAATAATTTTTTTTTTAAATTAATAGAACTATTAATATAAGAATTTATTAGAATAATTTTTTTTTTAAATTAATAGAACTATTAATATAAGAATTTATTAGAATGTATGAGGATTATTTTCAAATTTAAATTTAATATTTTATTATTCATTTTTATAAACTCTGATGAGACTCAATTAACATAATTTATAATTTGAAGACGTAAATTATCATTAAAACGTATTCTGAACGTAGACGTATGAAAACGTAAAGAAAACGTGGGTAATTTTAAAACGTAGATAGGACCTGTTCGAATTCGAAATAAAAAAAAATTATTAGAGCATTTTACTGTTGATAAAAATTATCTAGAAGTTAGAAGCCGAGAAATTAAAATTTTCAGCAGCTGTATAAAAATGTCTGGGGTCCTCGTGTTTTTTTGGTCTTACAAACTTTACAGGCCTACAGGCACAGTAAAAAAATATGTGAGACTTTCTAGCTCTGCATGTGTAGTCTGTAAGACTCAAAAAAGCACGAGAAAGTTCTAGAAATTTTTTCACAGCTGCTAAGAATTATAATTCTCGTCTTCTAGATAATTTTTATCATCAGTAAAATTCTCTTGAAATAATTTTTTTTTTTTTTACGTTTCAAATTTTAAAAGATTCTATTTACGTTTTACAATTACGCGGGTCTTATTGACGTTTTCATACGTCGAAAACGTTTAAAATAGTTTTAATAATAATTTACGTCTTAAAAAATCCAATCTACGATTTAAATTACGACGGAGTTTCAGTAAAAAATTTCCAAATTTTTAATTGAATTTTTTTATAAATTCCAATAAAAAATTTTTTATTAGAATCTAGTATCAGATTATTTATATAGAGGACTAAAAAATTACAATAGAAAAAAACAAATTTTTAATGAATTTTTAGTGACACAAAATTGGTAACAAAAAAAAAAAACTATTTTTGTGACACTAAAGAAAATTATGATTGTTAACAGCAGCTGAGTTTAATTTATGATAATTTATTTATTTATTACCATGTAAATTAATAATAGAAAGTGTTGTTTTGCAGTGAAATTTTTTATTTTTTTTTTCATTGACATCAACTTAATAATTACCGTTAAATAGTTGAAGAAAAGAAGCTTGAGTCCCAGTTGTTCCTTTTACTCCACGAAATTTCAAATCATCACGAGCGCGACGGAGAGCTCGTTCGTCCATCAGCAAATCATGTAACCACAGAGTTGCTCTCTTACCAACTGTTGTAAGTTGGGCCGGCTGGAGATGAGTAAAACCAAGAGTCGGAAGATCATGATATTCTTCAGCAAATTCAGATAATCGTTTAATAACACCCGCAAGTTTTGGGAGCAGAATATCAAAAGCTTCTCGCAGTACTATAAGATCCTGAAATATTAATCCATAATTTAATAAAAAAAAAAAAAAATGTATGTATTTATTTAACGATTTTCGAAATTTAAAAAATTTTACAATTTACATTTGTATTATCACAGTGCAAATAACAAAAAGAACTAAAAAGAAATAACAATGATCCAAAAAATAAATAAATATTAACAGTCATACGGCGAAGTAGAGTTGCATGAATTTTTTATCATCACAAATTTACTTGTCGATAAAAGAACAACTTTTTAAAAATATGTTTTAATCATTTTTTTTTCAAGTCAAAATTTTCATTTTTTTTTATAAATTAATTAGAAAAAATGAATAAATTTTAGCGCGAAAAAAATGACTTATTAATTATGACGTCATTACATCAGTTGGAGATGAAAACAAATTAAAGTCACGGTATTTTCTTGTTGTGGTGATTCTGATAGAGTAAACATGGATATTTCTTCATCTCTTTGTGCGATAGTGAGTTGAAACCGATATAATGACGTCACTAGCGTTTGAATGTATATTTTTGAAAAAACAGTTTTTAATTTAAAAATTAACCGAGAAACAAATTATTATAATACTTTTCTCTAAATTTTTCTTATCAACTTTAATTAAATTAAAAAAAAAAAAAATTAAATTACAAAACTTGCAACTTCTCTGTCATTGGATTCACTTTTCATTCTATTTTCCATTTCCACTCGAATTGACTTGAATGCATTTAAAGACCCATCAAAAAAATTTACCAATTTTGCGTAGTCATTAACTTATTTAAAAATTTCTTTTTTGGGACCGTTTTGGATAAATGACTTATTGGAGTATGGAATTTCTAAAAGTCTATTTTCTCTTAGATTCTGATCTCGGATATTGAACTTTGTATCTGACTAAATTTCTAGAGAATAGATCAAATTCATGACCTCTAAGCTGGCCTTTACATCCTCAGTACTTATCACTGCAACTTTTGTCTTCGAATACTTAAGTTACTTAATAATTAATTTAATAACTTTAATGTAAAATGAATAGAGAAAATTACTGAAATTTATAGAATACGTACGGTATTATCACCAACATAACAACTGGTTGCTCCAAGATGAATAATCGCAGCAGCTTTAGGGCATTGCTCACTGAACACGTGCACGTGAGCCATAACATCGTGTCTTGTTGCCTTTTCTTCTTTCGCAGCTGCATAAAAATCTATATCATTTACATTTGCTTCCATTTCTGCAATCTGTTCCGGTTTAATATCTAGACCTAATTCCTGGAATAGAAAGTTTAATAAATAAATTTAAATACTTCATTTATTTGAAATTTACCCTTAACAGCCCAGAAAACCGCGGGAAATTTTTGACTTCAAATATCTCAGTAACCATTCAGTTTTTTTAAAAAGTATAAGATACCTTTTTTGTTCAGAATTTAAACCTCGGAGTACACACCTCCGAACAGACCTTCGGAGTACACACGGTGTCAAATTAACCCCACTTTACTTTTGAAGAGTTATATCTCAAAAACTAAGGTACCCGCGGGTAGTAAGGCTTGTCGGGTAATAAGGCCTAAGTGACAGAAATGATATTTAAAATAACCGCCTCTGCTAAAGGCTACTCTAGTAGAAGGGTCTTGCATAGAGATGTTACAACAAGTTTATAGAGTCCCGATACCACGTTCCCTGTCTTCTATATTTCATCATCCGTCATATCATGTCGTAGCGCAGAAGAAATTATAAAAAACAATCTAGTCTTCTGACTCTTAAATAGGATACTGATAGTTTTAAGTGCTGTTGAACAAAACAATCTAGTCTTCTGTCTTTAAAAAAGTATTGTTGCTAAATTTAAGTGATGATTCATCTCTAATACCAATTTAATTAAAGTATAATTAAACTATTCCAGTTTGCTTAACCCGTAGGCCTTAGTACCCTACCGTAGTAAAATAAGGCCTATTTGTATGGTTTTTGTAAAAGTTTAATTTTTTGTTTGTTTGTAGTATAAATTACCATTACTTCATTATATTTTATGGCTAATGTATTGAAATAAAGATTTATGATACATTTCGATAATTAAATCCAATATTTTCGATTCTATTCGAAATCTCCCTTAGCTCGGCCTTATTACCCGCCGGTACTTTATGCATTTTATCGGAATGCAGGTCATGACGTTTTTTGTAGGTAAAACATTGCTCTTTGGAATACAACTATCATTATTTTGAATTAACTAATTTTTAACGGTAAAAAAATTAATTAAAATCAAACCTAACTTGAGAAATATTTTATTATAAAAAAAATTATGGGGTCAAAATGACCCCCAGTGTACTCCGAGGGTTAAAACGCCACAAAAAATGTCTCTTACTATTTTTCATATAATGTTGGATATCAAATGCAAAACTACTTATCAATATAATCCATGAACATATACATTCTTGTTATATCAGTCACTCTAGTGACTCATTAGATTTATTTAGTACAAGTCAGTTATAGAGAATATACTGAGTTATCAACATCTAATTAATTTGTTCTGTCGTTTATTTGCAAACACACTGTTTCCAGTCATACTGTTCATCCACTTTATTATATATTCGCTACATATCTCAATATTTTCATAAATATTTCCAAAAAACCAATTATCCTTTTTTTCTTGATAACTTTTAAATTTTCGATGGATTATTCTTCACTTCATTTACTAAAATAAATATATTTTTTGGAAAGTTACACTTTTTCATACATTCTATGTCAAAGTCCATTTATCCCCAAGTAATTTGCCACAAAATTTGTTGTAAAATATTAAAAATTACCAAAGATTTATATTTTTTTGTCATAACTATTTTTTCTTTTTTTTTTTTTTAATATAAAAATTAAAATTCATGAAAAAGATTGACTTCAGGTTCCATAAAAATTTTTAAATAACATCACTGGTCCTATAGATCTTTATGGCCATCATGATTAATCCCGGAAGTGTAATCGTTGATAATTAAAATAAATAAAAAAATATAATTATTTAAATTATAAAAACTAAAGCAGGTGCTCCATTTTACTTGGCTTTAGGATCTATCCTCTCACTTTAAAGTGTTATCTGATAAGATAAGAAAGGGCTTGGTTCATCGTGGAAACAATTATCATCAAAAGTTGATTTCATTTTAGTTAACCGGTGACAAAAGACCAAGACACTGCAGGTTAATAATTACAATTATCATCATCAACATGGTTACCGTAGTGGGAATTGGTAGTCTCAGCATAAAAGTGTTAAAATTGGTAAATAAAAAGTTCAATTATCCTCATTAATTTTTTTACTTTCTGTCAATTAATATTTTATTCAGCAAAACATTTTATTGCAACCGCAGTCAGCAATTTTTAAAAAATTTTTTTAATATTCAAGTGAATAATGACCGATAATTTTTGCGTCCGATGATTTTTAATTATTAAGTTACTAAAAAATTTTTTTAAAAATCAATAATTTTGTGGTAAATTTTAGCAATAATGTAAAGAATTTCTGAATCACTTACCGCGTATCAGAGTAAGATAACGAGTGTTATTTGTTAAGAGATAATTTTGTGGTGACACATGCACAGATAGAGCATGGATACCTTTTTTTCTCATATTATTATTTTAATTATTGTTTAAAATTTTAATTATTTATTTATTTATTTATTACTTTGATATTTTTAATATAAATTATGATAATAAATTTAATTGTTACAGATAATAAATTTAATTATTCTAATACTGTATCGAACGGGGTATGGAGGAGAATTTTTAGGTGTGGGTGGAACATGGAACCTAAATGAGGACAAGAATCCCGACGCAGAGATCGTTGCTTCCGGTGTCTTTGTTGGTTTTTTCATTTATACTAGTGTTGTATTATTGACTTATTGTTTTGCTGGGACGGGAAATAAAAAAAGTCTTGTTGTAAGTTTTAAATAAATTTTTAAATTTTGTATTTTTAGAAAAATTTTTATAAGTGTGAATGTAGCAGACAGACAAATTTAAAATTATAAATAAATAAAGTAAATATTAAAAAAATAAAATTTATAAAAAATGCACTTATTAATTTTTGAATTTTTTAAATGCGCATTTTTTTCAAATTTTATTGTATCAATTATTTACTCTATTTATTAATAATTTTAAATCTGTCTGATGTCTGCTACATTCACACTCATAAGTTTTCCTCATTAATTAAAAATTTTTTTTTTTTTAAAGGATATAATTATGAATTTTGTGGGAATGTTTATGTTCATTGCCGTTGGAGGAACGGCATTGCATTACTGGCATGGTTATCAAGCCGAACATAAATATATTCATGTTGCAACTGAACGACAGGTGACTGATTTTTATAATTTGTTTATTTAAACTTTAAGTATGTAAATTATTTTACGACGTAATATTTTTTTTTCTTCATAGATCGGTTTAGCTGTGGGCTCGCTGTGTGTTTTAGAAGGCGCAGCATATCTACTTGATACTTTGTTAAGTTTCTATGAATTCGCTCAGAGTGAATATAATTAAAATTATCAATTTATATTTTTTTTTTTTAATTAATTAAATATTATTAATCATTATCTTTTATATTTATAATTATATCATATATATTCATGGTACGAATGCATCATTAAAATATTATATCATTCATTTCATAATTATTGTCAACAAATATTTATCACAAATCAATTTTTTAAATCATTTATAAAAATTTTTTTATTTTAATAAAGATTTTAAATATAAAAAATTTAATTTATATTGTTATATATTTGTAAATAATTAATATATTCATAGTTTGTGCAAAAAGATGATAATTTGTACGTTTGCGTAATTTTATTTTGACGATATTCCGAAATTAGTGACATTAAAATTTGGAATATTTTGAAATTAAAGTCTGAATTTTTTTTTATTAAGTACAAACGTACCCTTTTAGAAAATAACAAAAATGTTATCAATTTTTCATATTTTTTACTGTTAAGATTTTTTAGAAAAAAAAATACGATGTAGAATTCGGCAGTAAAAAAGTCGAGCATGTGATGATTTTTTTTAAGTATTCCATGATAACAATTATCAAACTCAAGAAAATTAAGGACAGATGAGAATGTCTGTTGTATTAATTAATTAATTAATTTATTTATTTTATCATTAGAAGACTCAATAGTCAAAGACCAATGACAGGGTCTCCATAGATTACAATATTATATGACATAGACTTTAAAATTCTTTAAAATAAACTTATTAACATCAATCAACTCATTAAACTTGTCAATATAAATTACAATCTAATAATTAGTGAGTAGTGACTAGCCGAGCAAAAATCTATAAACTCCAAAGAGAAAAAGTAATAAATAAAAATCAATAGTAAAACATTAATACGACGCAAGTTATCTGAGATCAACTTTCCTGGATGTTAAAGTCTCAGCAGTGGGTTGATAATCAGCGAAAAAATCAATTAATTAATTTTTAATGATAATAATAATTTGAAAAATAAAATCCGGTAGCCGGAAGAGAGGGCGAATTTCTTAAAATAAATTATATTTCTCAAAAACTAACCATTTACTTTAATAAATATTTATTGGTTAATATTTTCGAAAATGTTATCTAAATAATTTTGTTTATTGTAATTTAAACAATTTTTAATCCCCATCGTGAAATTTACAAAATCGTCATAGAAACTCATTAAGCAAAAAAAATAATTCAAGTTTGCCGTCGTACTTTAAATATAAATTTTTTAAAATTTGGCTTTTAATTTTTACCAAAAAGTATGTAATTTATTGTAAATATATATAAATAGCAAAAAATAACAAATATTTAAAATTTATTATAATTATAACATGGATTTTTTTCTAAAAATTTATCATTAACAATCAATGAGTAAACTCGATAGCAATTTAATTTAAATAAATTTATGTACCTGAAGATCGCAACGTTTTTCGCGCAACGAAAATAAAAAATTTTTTGTAATTCTACTGCTTATGGGTGATCTAAGGGGTAATTAGGAGTGGCTGCAATTTTCGGCTAACATACTAGCTCCTATTCGAAACATTTCAGAAATCTAGATCCAGTCGATTTATTATTTTTCATTTTGTTTTTTTTATTTTCGCTCTGCAAAAAACGTTCTGATCTTCAGGTACATATAAATTTAGTAACCCTAGTAGAAATGTAATCAAGTAACTAGCCAGTAACTGGCTAGTTTAACTAGACTTAAGCTAGGAACTGGCTAGTATAATATCCAGTAACTGTCCAGTTACTGGCCAGTTTTACTAGACATCAAATAAAACATGGCGACACTTGTATGTTTTGAGGTTATTTAAAATTAAATATGGATAAATTTGTTACAATTAAAATAATAATAATAATAAAAAAAATAGTAATAATAATATTTAAAATAGTAATAATTAATAAACGGAATAATTATAACACTTATTTATTAATTACATTTAACTGGTATAAAATTTTCATTCATAAAAGTATTAAAAACTATTAAATAAGTTATTAATTTATAAAATCATATTCTTAAATAAAAAACAAGAAATATTAAGCATATAAAATAATGAAAATAACGGTTATTTTTTTCTATTGCCCTCCCAGTCTTTTGCATTACTTAAAATTATTCCCACAGCTTGTAATATTTAAATATATTACAAATTCTTTTTACATTAAAATACACAATTTTTTACAATTATTTATACTTTTTCTTAATATTTACTAGGAATAATTCAACTTACAGGTTAAAGTGAGTAAATAATCATACACACACACTAGTTAAGTAGAACATCGGTGTGACCAATGTTTATGATTCAGTTGCAGGTGGCGCTATGTCTAGTTTTTACCCAGTTTCGCTAGCCAGTTACTGGATTTGATTGCTGGCCAGTTACTAGACATGATCGCTAGCCAGATACTAGATTTAATCGAGTGAAAAATTTATCATTTCTACTAGGGAATTATACTCAAGCAATTACGTAGTGATTAGATCACTTGATGCAATTATTCACTGTCGAATAAAACATTTTACATAAAATTATCAAATTCTTTTGTTTTGGTTCCAATTAATCTTCAATACAAGTGACAGTAAAAAAAATAAAAATAAAACCAAACAGAACCATGTGCACAGATGATGCGAAAGATTTTTTCATAAGAATAGGAACAGAATATCCTATAACAATAAAAGTTATTCAATTGGTAAGACTATATATTAAATACGTAATAAAAAATGAAAAAATAAAAAAAAAACATTAACAAGGTTAAATGATACGACATTCAGGTTTTGGTATGCGTAAGTTTTAGTTTAATGAGCCAGTATTATAGTTACGAGATACCATCATGGTTATGGATAGTTTACTGCATCGATTCTGCAACCTATTTAATAATAATAATAGTTACTATAATATCATATGTATTTCAAGATAATTGTTATGTCCTTGATCTTTATTTCACGGCTATCGGTGTACCGATTTATTTAATTGGAGCTATTGGAGGTGTTATCCAAGAAACTGTACTTGATCCTTCGGATGCTTCTAATGGACCGAGTCAATTATATTTATCTGCTTTATTTTCCGGTTAGTGAATTTATTAAAAAAAAAAAAAAAAAACGTAGAAATTAGAAATTCAAAAATTTTTTTTTACATTGCAGTTATCGCATTATATATGATAGGACATGCATCCCTAATAATTTACGCTGAAAGAAATGAATGGTGATAAAAAATTAACGTATTAAAAAAAAATTAATTTATAAATTTATGAATCAAATTAATTATTAGTCAATATATCAACAAATTAATAAGAAAAAAATTAAAAGTTCATTTGTTTGTAATGTATACATATATATTTATATTTATAGAAATAAAATTCTCCAACTTCAAGATGTTTAAATATATAACACTCGTAAATATATAAAACGAAAATGTATGACTTTGTGTCAACTGTACAATCGACCGTTAATGAGCCATTAGAAGATCGCACTATTTCTTTATTACTAACAAGCAAACTTTGTGGAACAGTAAGATAATTAATATAAAAAATAATTAATTAATTAATAGGTTTTTCAAAAAAATTTACTAATTTTAATGTAATCAATTTTTTTGGCTTTTAGATTTTTTGTCTTGCAGGTACATTAACTTTAATAATATTACCATCGACATTTCTTTCTTGCTGTGCAACATCTATTTTATTTCCAACATTTATACCGGGTTATTTAATTATTAATATCGTTGGTTTTTTATCGAATTATGTTCGTCAGGAATTTCATTTAATTGCCGTAAGTCTTTTTTTTCTCAGCAATATAAGATTACAAGGAAATTTATATTAATATATTGTAATAGGATATATTATTTTCAACATTGGGTGTATGTCTGAATTTATTTTTCATAGTTTATATAATGTTAGACTGGAGTGAATTGTACATTAAAATTATGAAAACAGATTATGCTCATCACTATGGGTAAGTTTTAACCATCAATTTTTTTTATATCATACACAGAGAGAAATTTACGGTAAAAATTACAAGGTATTATGCACCCATGCCAATTATGGTAACCATTCTTATCTATATGGGTTTCTTTCCTATATGAAATCGTAATGGTTCTTATAAAATTATGGAAGTTGTTCATATATCATTGTGGTAATGCTAACTATACTATCATAGTAATAATTACCGTACTATTATGGTAACCGTTACCATGTATTCTGATAATGATTCGTATAATTTACGATAAAAGATACCATAAATTATAGGAATCATTATCTTACTATCATAGTAATCATTACCGTATTATTATGGCATCTTTGACCATAAATTATAGGAATCATTATCTTACTATCATAGTAATCATTACCGTATTATTATGGCATCTTTGACCATAAATTATAGGAATCATTATCATACTATCATAGTAATTATTACCGTACTATTATGGTAACTATTACCATGCATTATGATAATGATTCCTATAATTTGTAATAAAAAGTGCCATAATATTATGGTGATGGTTACCATACTATCATAGTAATCAATATCGTACTGTTATAGTAACCGTTACCATTTATTATGATAATGACCCCTATAATTTACGGTAAACATTATTATAATATTCTGGTAAATATTACCATAATATTTAGAAATTCTTCATATCATGGGAATCATTACTATAATATTGTGGTAATGGTTACCATAGTAACATAGTAACATAGTAATATAGGAATAATTACCATAATATTATCGGAATATTTTACATATGTTATAGAAGCGGTTACTATAATGTATAGAGTTTATTTCCATACACACTTAGAAACCTTTCCAATGTGGATATAGTATTTATTACTATGTGACTATGGGAACTATTCCCATGAGCATGGTAATCATTACCACAATTCATTTACTATACGATATAGAAACTATTACCATAATTATAGAAACTATTTCCACGGTTATAGAAACTTTTTCCAGAAATCATAAGCGTATATTCCATAATTTCAAGGAATTATTACCATAACTTTATGGGTAGATATTTCATAAACGAACTAAAACCGGTTACCATAATTTTCTCTCCATATCCAATTAGTAAATAAAATAAAATAATTTAATATATTTTCAGATTTGAATATTTTGTCTTAGCAATATTATCTCTGTTAAATTTTATAATTTCATTAGCACAATTAATATTCTGCATTCGTGAAGTTTATATCAATGCTACTCTTGAAGAAGAAATATAGCCTTAAGTGTAATTAAATAAACGTCATAAAGCCTCATTCTTTATTTAATTATTTCAATTTAAGATTGAAAATAGAAATTAGTTACGACAATTAATGTACTTATATTATTTTAAATATATATGCCCTAAAACTTGCATCTGATATCACCGACAATTATTCTTGTATATGAATATAACATAAAAAAAAATTATGTATGTATATATATATGATATGAGATAAAAATAATCCCATATGAGTAACGAAGATATGAACCAATTGATCTATATGACCTTATGATCTTCGTCGTCATCCACCAACACTCGCTCTTACTCTCTCTTTCTATCTCTGAGCAGCCTCACCCACGCTCACCGGATACTTAACCAGGCGATTGCTCACCAACTTAAGAATTAATTAACTTCTTAAGTCTCAGCAAACACGTTTTGTTATTTAATGAAAAGTGTATTAATCATTAAAACTGTATCCATATTAATCACACTCGAGAAAAAATTATTTAGATCTAATGAGATCTGATTAGATCAGTGTAGATTTTTCTTTTTCTAATTTTAGATTTACATTGATATCAATAAGTCTCTAGATCTACAATTTTTCGGACTTTTTTTTTTTATAAAATTTGGAACTTTTTTTTTAAGACAAAATTTTGAATTTTCAGTTTGATATTTTGGCTTTTTTTAGATTTTATCTACGAATTAGATCACTAAAGATTTACATTAGGGTGAGAAAAAAATGTATGTTTTTTATATTTATTATTTTTCAAAAAATCAGAATCTAGTGAAAATAAAATTCTCATCCAGTTTGAGTTCAAAAACTTACGGAGTAAAAACGATTTTTATTTAATTTAACCCATGGATAAAAATTAAAAACTTCAAAGGAAAAGTTTTTAGCATTTTCTAAAAACTTAATAGTGGGCTGAAAATTTTGTATTTTCAAAAAAATTTTAACTTGTCTGCGAAAATAATTATTTTGAACTTCTCTATTACTGTACGAGTGAATCGATGACATTTTCAGTTCATTTCTCTGAGAGTGAAAAAAAGTATGGGTGACATTTCCTCTTTAATTTACAATATTGCTGTAGAATTTTTTGAATCTTCAAATACGAAAAGTCGAATTTTCGTTAAAAAAAAAAAACATTTTTTATTATTACGACAAACTGCTATAAAATAAACAATCTCTGAAAATTTTGTTTTACAGTATGAATTTTTAAACGTCACTCAAAAAATCCAAATCTCGAAAAATTCAAAATTTTCGTGACCTCATAAAATTAAAATTTCAAAATAAAAATTTTAGTTCATTTCTTATATAAGACAAAAAAAAATTTTAAAGAAGAAAAACTCGATTTTTGAATATTTTCAAAATTCTTAAGAAAAAAAATTAAAATTATTGAGTTCAAACTCAATAAGAATTTAACTTTTGCTACAATCTAATCTTCTGAAAGACGAAAGCGGAAAAAAAAAATTTGAAAAAACAAAAACTCGATTTTTAATATTTTCAAGATTCTCAAGAAAAAAATTTTAAATTATTGAGCGTTAACTCAATAAGAATTTAACTGTTGCTACATTCTAATTTTCCGAAAAACGAAATCGGAAACAAAAAAAAATTTTTTCGAGCCACCCAAATTTTTTTATATCTACGCAATAAAAAAAAAATATCTACAATTAAAGTAAAATCCAGCGTTCAGATCTCTATAGATAATTTTTTTCATGTGTAATTATAATTAAACCAAACCTAAAAATCCATAAAAAAGTACACAGGTGTCCATTCTATTTCTTACATCACATCGTCTGCTTTTTTACTAAATTTGGTGAATCATTATAATGAAAAATCGATTTCTCCAAGCGCATAGAAACGCAGCGAACCTTGAAGAGGAGTTTTATACTACGACCTGTACTCTTCATACAGTTACTCCATGGATTTACCTATAGTTTTAACACACACTATGTAATACTCAGCAGAAAACTAAGTAATATATAAGTACTGATACCAGATAGAGTAAAGTTGTACAGTTTAATGTACATAAGAACGGTTTAACTTCTATATACAGGCGACCCTATTTTCTAGGCCATGCACAGCCCAATAGCCGCACTATTGTTTTATAAAATCCTCAACAATCTTTACAACACTTGCATGTAAAAAATAATAATATTAAATATGCTAGCTGCTGTATAGTATTTTAGTTTTTTTTAAATCGATCGATAGACTTCAGCAACCACACAGCCTATAAAAGTAAACATAAAAATAATGTAAGCTGTTACTATTTATCGTTAAAGCTAAAACTGAAGCTGAAGCTAAACATCATAATCTGCACTGCAGCACAACATCTATCGGTCTCTATATTTACAATCGGACTAAACTTTCGCACTGAGGAATTTCTCGGTCCGTTATCAGCCAAAGATTTCTCTGTATCATATAATAATTTCAATTTATCATACATGAGTTTGGTAAAAAATTAAAATTTATAATCCGTAAAATATATCGAGGATTAAAAAGTGAATGAATGACCGCACCCAGACCTAAGCATCATTCTTTCCTACTTAAACTTGCATCGACGTATATATCAGTGGCATGTTTACCACTTACACTAGTTAAATTCAATGACGTGTTACATGCATGTATATTGTGTTTATGTACTCCTACACGAGTAAAATTTTCCCTCCACTATTTTTTAGCGTACGCACGATGTACACCATACACCGGGACTAGCCTATGCCTTTCAGAAGTTGCCGTGCCCTGTCGACGTCGAGACGCCTATCGTGTCACGCTCCGCGTTCCAGTTTAAGTTCCGACCGCGACACGGTTACGTGCTCACTGCGTTTAGTCTTTTGTTGGTGGATAAGTCGCGAGTACTGTGGTACCGTCTTTGAAAATCGGGTTTTGATTTTTAAATCGAAATATCAAGTGTGTTAATTATTTATTTTTTTTTAATTTGTTGTTTATCTCAAAGTGAATAAACGAAATAATTCATTTCCGTGCTTGGATTGTCATCAAGATTATCTGTAATTTAGGGTTTGGAGTAAAGTACGTATAATTTATTTTTATTGTTTTTTTTTCTATTTTCTCAAGGCCATTGAACTCAATTGCGAAATAAATATCCAGGTGTTTTAATATTTTAAAATTGTTTGCATAGAAATTAAAACCAGCCCGACTCTGTAGAGAGTAAATAAAAATAATTTTTGGATTGAGTTTGATAATAAATCTATCAAACTGGGAGACGGAAGAGGTAGACCTAAAAGAGTCAGGATGGCTGACGAAAATTTACCCGCGGCTCCTGCGGCTAAGGAAAGAAAATCTTTACATGTGACAACTCTTATTGCTAAAATTGCCGAAGTGGTTTGTATTAATTTTATTTTTTATAAGATATATCATAAATATATACTATATATTACATATCATCTTTTCCTTGTAACATAATATTTTTAATGCGACGTAATTTAACCTTGTAAACAACTCGTTACTTTCACTAATTTTTATAATAAAATTATTATTTACTTAACTCATGTAATAAATATATATAAATATAAATATATACAGAAAAAAATAATTTCTTGACGCAAGAAAAATTTTTTACTATGAAATGAAAAATAAAATTTTTTTTCACCCCAAGAAAATTTATGAGTAAGAATGTGGCAAATTTTTAATTACAAATAAACGACTTAACCAATTAAAAATATAGAAATAAAAAAAAATGCACATACTGATTTTCAAATTCTATAAATGCGCATTTTTTTTAAATTTCAAAATTTTTTAAATTTACAATTGTCAGCTACATTCACACTCATAGAAAATTTATGATCCTGAAGTTAAAATTTTCCTACTTTTTTTCAATAAATCAATTACAAAAAAAAAAAAAAAAAAAAACTAAAAATATGCACATGTAGTAAATTAAAAAATCTCTACGTGCAATTTTTTTTAAATATTTTTTTTTTCTATAATTAATCGTTTAAAGAAAAATCTAAAAATTAATAGACGTCGTCTAACTTCAGTATCATAATTGATAATCAACAATTTTTTGATTTTTTTTTTCAATAAAATAATTACAAAAAAAAAGTTAAAAAAACTGAAAATATGCACATGCAGTAAATTCAAAAATCTATACGTGCAATTTTTTTAAATATTTTTTTTCTTATAATTTATCGTTCTTAAAAAAATCATAAAATTATTAAACGTCGGCTAACTTCAGTACTACGAAAATTTTCGTTTTCAATTCATAATGCAAAAAATTTCTTAGAGTAAATAAAAGTTTTTTGCATCAAGAAATCCTTTTTTTATGTATATATATATATATAAATGTTGTTGTTTTTAATTTAAGGTCCTTGCGGTATTTACTATTGGTTTGATTGTCGATCCTTTGAATTCATATCATCAACGAATGTACAATCGACCCCGTTCGAAATTAGACGATGTCGCTCTTATTTACACCACCGTCGCTGGATATTTACTTATCAATATACTTTTTATTATTGGATACG
This sequence comes from Microplitis deprimator, assembly GCA_964016945.1. Classification (NCBI taxonomy): domain Eukaryota; kingdom Metazoa; phylum Arthropoda; class Insecta; order Hymenoptera; family Braconidae; genus Microplitis; species Microplitis deprimator. The sequence continues at coordinate 17,526,966 of OZ024709.1, read as the reverse complement.
CACTGGGAGACAAAATTCCAAAGCGAATGGTAATTATTACCTTTTTTTTTAATTAATTATTATTTATCATGGCTTTATAATAATTAATAAAGTCACTTAAAAATGTGCTAATTATTGCGTAATAGCATTGATGTCAGCAATAGTTATATATGTCATTTCCGTACGTTGACGGTGTAATCTAGATGAAATATAGGCAAAGTAAACCTTATTTTATAAAAAATAAAAAAAAATTGCTATTGATTGTCATTAACTTCCGGTATTATTTGAAATAAAATACCTTTTATTTTACGAAGGCTAAGTAATATTTGTAATTATGAATTGTATTGTGAACAGAAGTATGATTTTAAATGTAAATAGATAGTTGATTTATATAAAATAGTTTTTTTTATACCGTTCCAGACTACGCCTTGACTCCCATTTGCACAGCTGAGTCATGAGTTTATGTTGGCATTCGCGTGTGTAATTAACTATCAGTCGCATCAAAGCCTCGATGATATTTGCTAATTAGTTTATCATATTTAATAAAAAATTTATTTTTAGTAAAATTTGATACAAAAAAAAAAAAATCATTTTTAGTAAATTTTGATAAAAAAAAAATCAATTCCAAAGAAAAATTAAAAACTTATTTTTAGTGAATTAAAAAAAAAATTCTATGGAGAAAAAAAAAATTTTTTTTGTAAATTTTAGTTAAAAAAAAAATAAATTTCAAAAAATAATAAAAAACTTATTTCTAGTGAATTTAAAAAAAAAAAATTTTTTATGGAAAAAAAAAAAAAAATATTTTTTGTAAATTTTAGTTGCAAAAAAAAAAAAAAAAAGAAAAAAATTATTGTACTTTATAAAATAATGTCACGGTAAAATGATTAAGACATTTACGTCGTAACGCGTTTTTGTGGATGACAAAGTTGACGTATTAAAAAAATATGTATAAGTTCTAGATATCAGATTTATGACTAGAATGTTACTGTATTTTATAAATATTAAATTAACAAAAAAAATGAAATTAATTACTAATAAATATTCAATTTATTTCAGATTGTTATGTTTTCGGCAGTGGGATCTATTTTGCATATCGTTGCTGCCAGTCTGATGGTTCACGGCTGGAGAAAAGCCGTCGGCTCTTATTATGACATACAAAATAATAACATATATTCAAGTAAAATGTACAATGACATGATGATATCAGCATCAGTATTTACATTTATCAATGCTGCTGTATTTGCCGGTGAAGTTTTTGTCACGATAAAATATTCGTAGCCCGTTATTTCGCGACAGTACGAGGTCTCTATGGATGAATTAGGCCGGTACTGATCGCACGACTCGGTTATTATTACGAAATTTTAAGTATATTTTAATTACTAATATACTAAGTGTCATAATTTATAAAAGTAAATTACATTAAAATTTAAATAATTATAAAACTAAAATGCTCGTAATAATATTAACGGGCTTTATAAAACATTAAAAAGCTTAAATGTACAACGCTGTAACCCAAAGTTCAAAGTTTTATCTCGTTAATATTTAAATCCGTCCATTAATTAAGAATTTATTGATTCAATTATATAATACAGGATCTCTTACACTGATAATTACTTTTTTTAAAATTAACTATATTAATTATTTATGATCTTTAAGTTAGCAGACAACTAGTAATTTTCGGATTTTTTTTTTACCGAATCAATTACAAAAAAACAAAAACTAAAAATATGCACATGTAGAAAATTTTAAAAAATACAGGTGCAATTTTTTCAAATTTTTTTTTTTATAGTTTATCGTCTAAAAAAAAAATCCAAAAATTATTAGACGTCTGTTAATTTCAGTATCATTAATTATTTTTGATAAAAAAAAAAAAAAAAGAAAAAAAAATTATTTATTTTAGCGGATCCAAATAAATAAATTAAAAATTTTTTCAATCATGTCGATAAATTTTTTTTTCGATTGATAAATATTTTTTAGTGAACGTATTTTTTTTTTCGTGATTCACGTGATTGTTTTTTAATGAATTACAAAAATACACGGAGAGAAATTTATGGTAACAATTACAATATATTATAAGAATAGTTCCCATAATGAAAGTAGGAGTAATTTCTAAATTTTATGGTAATGATTACCATAATAAATGGTAAAGTTTACCATAATAGTATGGTAGCAACTACAGTGTACTATAGGAATAGTTTCCATCATATGAAAAATTTCCAAATGTTACGGTAATGATTACCATAATATATGCTAACGTTTACCGTAATAGTATGGTAACAATTACAATATATTATAGTAATGGTTGTCATGAAGTATAAGATTTATTCCCATACGGATCTGGTAACCGTTACAATGTGAATATGGAAACTATTCCCATGAGTATGGTAATTATTACTATAATTTAGTTACCATACGATATGGGAACTATTACCATAATTATAGGAATTGTTCTCATAGTTATGGAAACTTTTCCTTGAAATTATAAGCGTACCCATGATTCCTAGTAAGTATTACTATGACGTTGTGAGTTAATATTTCATAAACGTACTAGGAACCACTACCATAATTCTTTCCGTTTATGAGCTTATTTCTATTATAATTGACCACCTCAGTTTTGATATTTTAACAAAATCAAAACGTATCGAAGGAATTTGATAAATATTAAATATATATCAGAAATCGAAGTAAAAAACCGTAAAAAAAAAGTTAAAAATTTTTTACCAACTCATTTTTGAAAAATAGTTCACTAGTTATAGAAAAATATTCGCGCAGGCGCAGTGAATATTGTTTTTTTGTATTTTGTATACGTATGTAAGGTTTTCTGTGTAACAAATCTGTTGGTAAATCCATGTAAAAAAAAAAATGCTTCTAAAAAGATTCCAAAAAAATTCGACATGTAGAACTGCTAAATTTAAGACAGTTTAGAACTTCGTCAAACTTTTTTCGAACATTAAGGAATTTAATAGTAGAAAATTTGGTTGATTTAGAACTTTACGGGGATGAATTTTTAGCCTTAAAAAAAAATTCTCAAAACTTACAGGAAGAAAAATTTCAAATAAATATTCCTATGTAATTTAAAAAGCATAGTCGACATTACTTTTCGAGCTTAGTAATGATTACAATATATTGCAATGTAAATATTACTATACAGCTGTGTACATATTTATTTTTATGTTCCACAGTTGCATAGTAATGGTTACTTTGTAATATAATTTAATCTTAACTATGCTCGAAAAGTAATATCGACTATGCTTTTTAAATCACATATGAATATTTATTTGAAATTTGTCTCCGTGCACGTTTTGAGAATTAAAAAAAAAAAAATTGTCATCTGGCTAAAAATTCATCCCCGTAAAATTCTCAATCGAACAATTTTTCTACTATTCAATTCCTCAATGTTCGAAAAAATTTTAACTTTAAATTCTGAACTGTCTTAAATTTAGCAGTTATACATGTCGGACTTTTCTGTAATTTTTTTTTACAAGGAATTTTCTTTACACGGGAAAGCTCAGATAAAATTTTTGCCTAAAATATTTTTGAATTGGACCATCACGGAACAATCACCATAATACTGATTTTTAATAGCTTGTATATGATGTAAGAATTTTTAATCTAAAAATTGTATATAGATTTTTACAAAAAAAAAAAAAGAAATTTTTTTATTCGATATATGTATACATATTTATTAAAAATATATTTTTCAGCAAAATAGAATAGAAAAAAAAAAAAAAAAAAAAAAAAAAAAATTATTACTATGCACTATGACTGTAGTTATTATTTATTTATAGAGATTAATCATTAACAATAAATTATTTCAAGCCCGTAATTACTCCGTCCATTTATCGAGCGTTATGATATTATAGACTAGTTTAGTATTAAAAAAAGTTTGACATGTATTTAAAAACTTTATTAAGCTTAAGGATCAATTAATCCATGTATTACTATAGTATATTATACATGTATGTATTTACACCGTCTAAGTATATTATATTTTTATCTCTTAATCAATAGTTTATATTTATCAAAAATTTATATCAATAAAAAATTACATTGCAACAAATAACTTGTTTATTTATTACATGACTCCCAAGGTTACACTTCCGGAATTAATCGAACTGTCACAAGGGATCTATAGGACAGCGGCTAAAGTCAATAAACGTTTAAATTTATTTTTATCGTAAATTTTGAATTTAATTTTAAAAAATTTTTGAAGACAAAAAATGACTTTTTTTATAAAAATAAACATAAATTTGGTAATTTTTAATATTTTTAATTAAATCTTGCGGAAAATTCTTAAGAAATAAATGGACTTTAACATAAAATTGATTAAAAAGTTTAAATTTCCAAAAAATATTTTTATTTTAATAAATAAAGTAAAAAATTTTACATAGAAAATTTAAAAGTTATCATGAAAAAAATGTGCAATTGGTTTTTTGGAAATATTTCTCTAAGTATTGAGTTATACGAAAAATGGTAAGAGAACTTTTTTGTAGAGCTTTAAATTCTCTACAAAAAAGGTGTCGTGTACTTTTTTTAAAAACTGAACAGCTGATGAGATATTTGCAAAAGATTAGAAAAATTTACTACCGGATTAAGAGGATCGAGAAAATCGCCCGGATTTTTTTTATCCCGGGTGACTGTTAAGGGTCAAAATATAAAAAAAAAATTTCTATACTACGCCGGGTCGTGGAATTATATGAGATTGTAATTTAATCGAGCATGAAATTCAAAATATAGTTCTATTTTTAAGTTATTTGAATTAAATAAAAAAAAATAAATGAAGTCTGATTGACTGTCAAAACCTTAAAACGTCAAAAGAAATAAACTGAAGCTTTTTTTGCTAATGTATAAGTTTAAAAAAAAATAAATTTACTATTATTTATAATATTTTATTTATATATTTATAAAAACTATGACATCGAGAGGTAATTTATAAATATTATTAATTACTACAAATCTTAATAACACTAGTGTAATAATCAATCGATGGATTTATTAGCAAAACATTATTATTTTAAATAGATAAAAGTTCTTCTGATAATGATAAACAAAATGGTAAGTACAGAAAGTTTATTGAAAAAAGTACCGTACAATTCGGATGTGTAGATTCATCAAACGAGCCCTGGTTTTTAATGTTAACAAATCCGATAAAAATAACTGAGTTTGTAAGTTTTAAATGAAGATAAAGTATGATATAGATAATTGATATTAATTAATGTATATATTTATAAATGATTAAATTATTTATTTCCAGATATTAACATTATTTTTATTTGGTATAGTCGTTTATTTAATTACATTACCAGACCCAGGACTTCGTCAAACTACAAGTATTTTTGTAATCGCCACTTCAATAGCTTTCTTATTTTTTGATTCTATTCAAATCATTGCGCATTTTGCTGGATCTGATCTCCCAGAATATCCGGTAATTAGTTTACTTGATATTATATTTAATATAATAAGTTATGCTAGCAATCTAGTTACTACATAATTGCTCGAGTATGATTACTAAATTTATTTAAATTAAATTGCTATTGAATCACTTACTCATTGGTTGTTAACGATAAATTTAAAAAAAAAGTCATGTAATTATAGAAAATTTGACATATTTTTTATTTTTTGCCATTTAAACTTTGAAAAATTTGCGGTGTGAAAGCGGATGAAATCCGGAGTAAATGCGGAGCGGACTGTTTTTTTATTTAATCTCGGAGTAAAATTTACTCTGAACGGGAGTTTATTTCAATATTAAAACTCAGAATTGGAGTAAATAAAAACCAAATCACTCTGTTGTAAAAATAAACTCCACAAACGGAGTGATCTTTTTAAAAACTCCGAAAAAAAATTTTTTATAGTTTTTATCATAAAACAAAAGTAATTAACAATTTTTTGACCGACACTTTCGAGTTTTGAAAAAGTTTAAGTACCTACTTAAAATTGTTTAGTTTTTATTTGTTAATTACTATATATTATTGATTTCAAAGTAAAAGATTTAAGTCAGTTTTCAGTCCCGAGAAAGTATTTTTGAAAAAGTAGTTATATATTGTTTGAAGAACTATATTAAAAAATTATTAAAAGTTGATTAAATTTTAAAAATTGTAAATATTTTTGAGTTGATTATTAATATAAATATGAAGTAATTTGACACTGGGAGTTTTTTTATTGTAAATTGATAAGAAAAAAAAAACAAATTTCAAATTGGGTACCCCATTTTGCCTCCCTCTCTTCTATATGTATAAATAAATTACATACTTTTTGGTAAAAATTAAAAGCCAAATTTTAAAAAATTTATATTTAAAGTACGACGGCAAACTTGAATTATTTTTTTTGCTTAATAAGTTTCTATGACGATTTTGTAAATTTCACGATGGGGATTAAAAATTATTTAAATTACAATAAACAAAATTATTTGGATAACATTTTCGAAAATAGTAACCAATAAATATTTATTAAAGTAAATGGTTAGTTTTTGAGAAATATAATTTATTTTAAGAAATTCGCCCTCTCTTCCGGCTACCGGATTTTATTTTTCAAAGTATTATTATCATTAAAAATTAATTAATTGATTTTTTCGCTGATTATCAACCCACTGCTGAGACTCTAACATCCAGGAAAGTTGATCTCAGATAACTTGCGTCGTATTAATGTTTTACTATTGATTTTTATTTATTACTTTTTCTCCTTGGAGTTTATAAATTTTTGCTCGGCTAGTCACTACTCACTAATTATTAGATTGTAATTTATATTGACAAGTTTAATGAGTTGATTGATGTTAATAAGTTTATTTTAAAGAATTTTAAAGTCTATGTCATATAATACTGTAATCTATGGAGACCCTGTCATTGGTCTTTGGCTATTGAGTCTTCTAATGATAAAATAAATAAATAAATTAATTAATTAATACGACAGACATTCTCTTCTGTCCTTAATTTTCTTTATTTTGATAATTGTCATCATGGAATACTTAAAAAAAATCATCATATGCTCGACTTTTTTACTGCCGAATTCTACATCGTATTTTTTGTTTTCAAAAATCTTAACAGTAAAAAAAATGAAAAGTTGAAGACCAAATCAATTTAATTGGCTTCATTATAGATACATGTCACAGACCAAATTTTATTTATTTTTTTAAAAATAAAAATTATTAATTATTTTTCTAAAACTCATTTTTTACTTTTAAACTCAAGGCAAAATTTAATTATACACTTCCGTTACTTATGTCCAGTTCATTTTATCAGTTACAACATTAAAATAATTAAATTATCGTTAAAATAATCATACATAAGATAATGTATTTTTTAAAAAACTCTTTAAAAATGAATATAATTAAATTATCTTATCTAAATTCAAAGTTATTAAAAAAAAAAAAACAATATACAAAAATGACTAATTGATTTAACAAAAATTATTTTTCAACAGATGGTATTTATTAATTTTCTGGGTGTAATTTTTTATCTGGCTGCGGGATGTGCACTTCTTTATACTGCGCCTGTACAAACTTGGGGACGTTTAACATCTTTTATGTTATGTTTTATGATAAGTGTTGTTCACACTATTGGATTTCTTATAGTATTACTGTAAGTTACTGTAAATTAATTAACAACCACTAAATTATATGTTTATTATTTATTTTATTATTTTAGGATATGGCGTCATAGATTTTGTTCAATGAAAAAATGCCACCCATTGTCATATGGTCAATCGGGTCAGATATTTTTTAAAAATGACGGTGGTCCTTTTTTTCCCGGTGTAAATTTCTAATTATTTTACAAATAATTATATTCATATTTAAAAAAAAAATTCAAATATATGAAGGGTATTTTTAGACAGTGCCCCCACTTTTTAAAATATTCAATGATCTTGAGCTGTCAAACCCGTACTAAAATTTTTTGATGCATTAAATGAAAAAAGGACAATTTCCTCGAAATATAAATTGAAAAAAAAAAGAAAAAAATTAATTACAGTTGTTATCAATTAGGAGTTAAATATAAATTTTGTACATGAATTTTATCGTAAAAAATTTGAAAATTTGAATCATAAAATTGACATAAAATTTTACTGAAATTTATTTAATGTTTCGTTGAATTCCTAATTAATAGGGGATATATATATATATATATATATATATATATATATATATATATTCGATTTTAATTTCGAATTGAATAATTTGAAAATTTTCGAATATTTCGAAACTTAATACTATTTGTCAATATTAGAATCATCTGAAAGTTTTTGAATTATTTGTAACTTTTCAAATTACTCGATTCGAATCAAAAAAATTTTGATTAGCTTTCAAATATACAATTTTTATTTAATGAAGAGCTTAATTTTTAAAGTACTCAAAAATAATTTTTTCGTAGATTCGTGTCTAAGCTCTATTTACCTCTGACAAAAATTTTAATTTTCGGAAAAACTTTTGCAACTTTAAGTCATTCTACAGAAAATTCTGGAATTGTTCGTAAATTTTTTAATAATTTGGAAATTGACAGTAATTAAAAAAATAACGAACAATTAAAAAAATTCGTATTATTAGAAGTTTGAATCGAATAAATCGATTTGATTCGATACGAATAATTCATATGTTTTAATTATTCGCACATATCTACTAATTAATAACAATTACAAGCAGTTTTTTTTTCAATTAATGCTTTAATTTATTTTTCTAATTAATTATTAAAATTTCAATATTTCTATGACAGTTCTGTCATTAAATATTTAAAAAAAGTGGCGGGAATTGTCTGAAAATGCGCTTAAATTAAAAATATATTTATTTATAATTAGAATTGTAGCTGTGCTATGGAAAATATAACAGCTGAAATAATTGAACCATATGAATCTAAAAATTATCAAGTATTTCAAAGACCTCAATACACTGAGCGACACCACAGTGTACCAGAATTATCATTGCAGAAGCAAACAGAAACCCAAGCTGAAGTAGCACATAAATCTAGGACTGGGAGTCGACCCGATGATACGACACAAGTAAAAAAAAATATTCAACTCTCACATGATTATTAACTATTAAAATTTTCTAAACGTTCTTTCATTTCAGAGTGTTAAGTACAGAGAAGATCTAGATCAAACGGGAAATCAAACCTGTGATATTTGCCAACGTCCAATACCAGAGATACCTCGAGCATTAGAGACAACTTTTGGTCAAGCAGATACATCGCAAATTCCATTAGCATCAAGTTCGCCAAAATATACTCGTCGTACAAGTTCACCGCGAGCGATATCAACACCCCCACATGATTCTCATATCTCGTCTCCAGTACGACAAAGTATTCAATCCAGCCTGCAATATACTAGAGGTCACCGTCCTGGGTTGCATACCTACAATACAACTATTCCTAATACAATTGTTGTAAAACCGGCACCTACTCCTCCACCTGCACCAACTGTTGCAATAACAACAACTACTGCTACACCTACTCCTGCTCCTACTCAACCAACATCACGAGCTGGTCCCTGTTGTGAATTGTAAAATAATATTCATCGCCTACTTACTTATTACGTAATTTCGAGGGTTAATTTATTATTATAATTATTATTATTCTTATTATTATTTAATTGTAGCTGTAATTGTGCCTCGACGATCTGCGGTAAAATGCATAAACTACAACACAATAAATCACAAGAACAAATACAGCAACAATCTCAATCGTCACAAGTTAATCAATTACATTGGGCATGTTTTACAACGGCTCCAGGAGCAGAAACGGCTATTTTTGATGCCACTGGAAAACAATTTGGATGTGGTCGGGTTTCAGCAAATTTAAAATTTTAATATGAATAATTAAAATTTAATACTGTTGTAGCGTATTTAAAACATTCGTTTTACAGATACTGTTTTAAACTCGAGTGAGAAAGCAACCATGGGTTTTAACGCGGCCTACAATACTCGTAAGATTTAATTATTTAAATAAATAATGGTTATTAAAGAACGTTAATGATTAACAGTTTTTTTTTTAATTTTATTTTAAATAAATGTGTAGAAAGTAAAATTGTTTGAAGGAAAAATAATTTAAATTTTATTTGAGAGGACAAGTCTGTCGCGGTTCAAAAATTAGGATTTTTAAAAAATAAAATGATAGCAATTTTATTTTTTTTTTTATATAATCATTAAATTTTTTTTTAAACAAAATTTCAAATAATCAGTTTTAATTATTTAAAAATTTTTTTAAAATCTTTTTTTTACTGAATACTGAATACTTTAATTTTGAACGTCCGCTATTTTGGATTAAAAAAAAAAAATAATTAACGCTCATAAGGATTAAGAATTTTTAAAATCTTTTTATTCAAATTTTTCAAAAAACTAATACTACATGCCTATCACTCAAAATTTACAAAATACGTTTTTAAAAAATATTTTGAAAAATTTTGTTACTGAAATAATTTTTTATTCAAGATAATTTATCAAAAAATTAATACCAACATGTCTGTCACTCAAAATTTACAAAATATGTTTTTAAAAAATATTTTGAAAAATTTTGATGCCTAAATTATTTAAAAAATTTTCAATGAAAATAAAAAAAAAATAAGTGAAAAATTTGACAAAATCATAACTTTTTCTTTTATTCTTTTAAAAAAAAAAGTCAATTAAAAGTTATTTTAAATTTTAAATTGATCTCTCCCTTCTTTGTATTTTTTTTTATTATTAAAATAATAATATATTTATATAATTAACTAAATATGTCTAATATGTCACGTCACTAATTCTAAAAAGACTTATATTTTTATACAAATTTTCGGCTTTAGGAAACTCTTTAAAGCCAAAAGAGCGTATAAGTTTTTTTCATTGCCAATCATTTTGTAGATTTATTTTATAACTACACGTAAAAAAGAGCATAGAAAAGTTACAGTTTTTAGCGCAAAAGCAGGGCCCTCATATAAAAAATTTCAAGTATTATAACTTGTACTGTAATAATCCAGACTACTTCCTGTAATAAAATAATTACAATTATAGATACCAAATGTTACAGTTTCTAATGTATTTTTAGTTGAATGAAACTTTATTATGAATGAAACCCTATCTAAGAATCGAAAAAGTTTTATATGAAACTGTAATAATTGCTAACTAATTGCAACGTCTCAGAAATAATAAAATTTTTACAGTTTCAAAGTAGAGGGACTTTGATATTTTAAACTGTAATTTTTCCACTATTCTTTTTTCCATGTAAAAATTTAAAAAAAAAATTTCAACTTTAGAATAAGTCTACAATATGATTAGGAAATAAAAAAAAATTAAAAGCCCTTTTGGTTTTAAACTTAGTGGCTAAAGTCAAAAAGGCGTATAAAAATGTCTTTTTGGAATTAGTGACGCGATGTATCTACTAGTTATAAAAAAAAAATATATATAAATAATTTAAAATTGATATTGAAGGTCCACAAATGAATCAAGCAGCTGAGTTGTCAAACACAGTGGGGTCAATACCAAAATCACTGAGTGACGGTTCATCATCATCGTTTCATGTTCAAAAAAATAAGAGGACACAAACCAAATCACAAGTATATAGATCTGTATCTGAAGGAAGCAGTGATGAAAATGAAAAGTTGATAAATAAAATAATTATTTATTTAAAAATAGATTTAAACTAAAATGATTTTTTTTCCTTTTTATTTCAGAAAAAGATATAGTAAATCTAAACGTAAATCAAAAAATAGTGAGTCTACGGATATAAATAAAATAAATTCAATACAAGAAACTTTTGAAGACAATAATGATACGACAAAACCGACACAGGAGAAGAAGGAAGAACATGAAATTAAAATTGAAACAGACAAAGATGACAAATCGATATCGAATAGTCGAAAAAGAACTAAACCTTTGTACAGAGAATCTTCTGAAAAAAATGATGTGACAGCAAATAATGATGTTAGTAATAAAAATGACGATTTTAATACAAGTAGGAGAAATTCACAATCAAACCAAGAAGACATTAGTGATGAATCACTTAAAAGATTTAGAAATACAATAAGTCCAGTATTGACACCAACTTCATCTAATCAACAGATAAAAAGAAATGAAGATGACGTAATTTGTGATAATAATAATCCTTTATCAGGAACTCAAAACAATAGGTCGTCGTTACGTAACAGAGAACTCACAGCCAATAAATTATTTGAAACCATTGAGGAAAAAATCGATAATCTATTCGATGATAAAAATTCTTAAGATAACTAAAATATATAATACGTATATTTATTAAGATTTATTTATATTTATTTTAAGACTGTAAACTTATAAGGACGTTTTTTTTTAATTATTATTTGCTTTTTTTTTTAATTATAATTATGAATTAATTATAATAAATATAAAGTAAAAAATGAATTTTTTTTGTACGTTTATTTAAGAAAAACAATAAGTTATATATTTTTTTTTTATAATTTATAAAACAAAAATTAAGGAACAAAGATTTAAATTAATAACAGAAATTATTATACATTGAATGTAATTGTTCTAATGAAGATGACAATAAAATGGTTATTAGTAAAACAATAATTGTTTGACATATGAGTAATTTTAAACACTTAAATAGTCTACATATTAAGAGTGTGAATGTAGCAGACAAATTTAAAATTATAAATAAATAGAGTAAATAATTAAAAAAATGATATTTATAAAAAATGCACTTCTTAATTTCAAAATTTTGTAAATGTGTATTTTTTAAAAATTTCATTTTATTAATTATTTACTCTATTAATAATTTTTAATTTGTTTGTCTGCTACATTCACAGTCATTATATATTTTCAATAATTTGTGATGTTGATATATTTTTAATGGGGATAATTATAATGGTAGTTAATAAAAAAAAAATATATAAATATATTCATTGGATTTAAAAAATCATTATTTTGTCATCAATTTCTTGATAAAATCAATTTAACTCGCATGCATAAAAAAATATTTAATTAAATACATAATTTTTTTTTTTTTTAAATAAAAAATTTGAGTTACTTACAAATGAAAATGATTTAATTACTCTATCATAGTCAGATTTATAGAAATAATTATTTAATATTTTTTTTTCTTTTTTCAAAACAAGACACAATTATTAAAAAAAAAAATTACGTTATTTATTTAAAAAAAAAGCTCTAGTGAAAAAAATGTTTAATTTAATTTGTACTTCCAATTATTTAAAAAAACTAAAAAAAATTAATAGAAATAATTTTTGAAAGCAAAAAAAAAATCCTTATTTTGATAAAATAAAATTTGTCTGTCTGCTTTCGAAAAATTAATTTTATTTTTTTGTATCAATTTACTTTAAAATAAAAAAAAAACATGCAAAACATTTTTTCTTACAGGAGCTTTGAATATTTAAATTTTTAAAAAGTAATGAACTTTAAATTCTCAATTAAAATTATAAATGATTAAATATTAAAAAATTTTTTCGATGACAGTAAAAAAAAAATAATCAATAATAAAAAAATGATTTAAATACAATAAAAATATTTAATATTGTGATTTAAAAATAGGACGGGGAGTTTGATATTCTGAATAATTTACTGGAATAGAATGAACTTTACCAAACCCAAATGCTTTTGTGTCATACTGAGGTCGGTAACAAATCGTTGAATTTTTAACCAATGATTCTTGACTACGATTACCAAATTTATTCAAATTATCATTTTTAATATTCAAGGGCATTGGGAAACGTTGACTATATTGAATACCCAATGGAGACGGAAGTCTCATTTCTGAGCAGGTTAAATTATCTAATCTCATAGGACAGAATTGTTGATTATAGAAATTTGAATTTGTTTTGATAACATTAAAACCAAGTGTTGTTTGGTTACGTTCAATTCCAAAATTTTCCTGATAAACATTAAAATTAACATCGGAATAATTTTGTCTGCTTGGCAGAATATTTGATGTCATGATTAAATTTTTTTGATTACACATTTGAAAACTTTGATTTTGATTCTGATTATAATTTATTCCATTCAATGTAAAACCTTGTGGCAGTCCATTACCGATAGTATTTGTCATTTCTGTTTTTAAATTTAAACTTTGAAAATATGGAATAAGATAAGAACTGGGAATATTTTCTTTGTTATCATTACAGATTACAAATGGCGGCCTAATAAATCGTGTCTGTGAATTACAAGCTACTGTATTTATACTATTTGCTGGATTTGGTGGAACAAATCTATCAAAATTATTATTAACGTCTCCAATTATCCCAATGTTACTATTATTATTTTCATTATGCATCGAAAAAGGCCTTTTAGAAATGGGATTAAGCGGCATTACTTTTCTTTTATAATCACTAGCCACGCGCTGATTATAATCATTTGATTTCATAATTTGTTTTGCTTTATGTCCCATTAAATTATTGGATGCATCGATTTTATCGGAACTCCATTCATTTATTTTTTCACCGGAATTTTCATTAGAAAATTTTGAATTTTTAGATGCGTGATCTTTATTCAATTTACTATAATTTTTTCTCGGGCCAATATATGTCTTTGTTATTTGAATCTCACCATCCTCATTCATGGTACCGGATTCTTCCATCTTGAAATTTATTAAGTAAATTAGAAATTTTTTTTTCGAAAAAAAAATAAAGAACTTGATGTTTGCTAACAATCGGGAGTTTATTGTTTGTTAGTTTGATTTTATTTATCGATTGTTGCTCATGAATTAATTATTTATTAAGACTTCAGAGATAAAATATTATTTCGTAAATATTTTGAGTATGATAACATTTCAACCTTTTGTTTCGTAAGATTGAATTTATATTAAAATAAATAAATTTCTTGATATTATTAATAATAGTAATTTTTGAATAAATTTAAAACTCGTGGTAGTGAAAATGGCAGACGTTCATTTTTTTTTGTTTTTATTAAAAAAATTATTAATTAGAAAAAAGGATACTAAAGTCAGTAGACAATTAACAATTTTTGGATTTCTTTTTTCAACAAATTAATTGCAAAAAAAATAACTAAGATTATGCACATGTAGAAAATAAGAAAAAATTGAAGTGAAATTTTTTTTTTTACAATTTAATATTTTAAAAGAATCAAAAAATTACTATGATCCCAAAGTTAGCAGACAATTGTAATTTTTGAATTTTTTTGATACTGAAGTTAGCCGACGTCTAATAATTTTTTTAATTTTTTTTAAAAACGATAAATTATAAGAAAAAAAATATTTTAAAAATTGCATCTGTAATTTTTTAAATTTTCTACATGCGTTATTTTTCGTTTTTTTTTTTTCCTAATTAACTTATTAAAAAAAAAATTACGAAACTTGTTAACTTCAAGATCATTTTTTTTTTTTCAATAAATGATTAAAAAAACAAAATAAAATAAAAATATGCACATGTAGAAAATTAAAAAAACTACAGGTGCAATTTAAAAAAAATTTTGATCTTAAAGTTAATAGTTTAAAAACAAAACTAAAAATTACTAAACGTCAGCTAACTTCAGTGTCATTAGGAAAAAATTACTTTCAAATTTTCGACACAAAAAATTCTAAAAATATTTTGCATGCAGTTTTAAATTTATTTTAAATTGATAATGAATTTATGAATTTAAAAATGAAAAATTTTTTGTCGTCTGCTGTTTTCACTGCCACTTAAATTAAAAAATCTATTAATTAATTAATTAATAATAAATAAAAATAAACAAACCTTTTGTGCTTTCGCGAGATAAATCCAGAGCCGGCGCCATGTGCTAAATTTATTTTGATCGCTAAAATTAAAAAGCATTTCTTTTGACGCATAGCGAGTTGACAATGGACTTTTCCAAGACGAATATTCAATTACGTTCAACATTATTGAACTTTTATTTTTAAAATAAAAATAAAACACTGCACTAAAAAACAATGACTAAATTTAACGAATGTAATCAGCTGACTAACTGTAGCAATTCAATTTTTACTCTTTTTATTCACAGTACATTAAAACGAGTCGAGTGCTCTCTATCTTAGTACGCAGTAACAATTTTGTTATTTAATTGTCAGTAAAGCAGGACACTGTCATCTTTATTTCCTACTTTAACAACATTAAAAAACGCGGGAATTTTTTTTTTTTTTTTTTTAAATATTTGAATTATTTTGTTTATTAAATGAATAATTTACTTAGAACTTTTATTTAAATTCAGTATCAAATACTAGAATAAAAATATTTTTTTTTAATTAAAAAATTTTTATTTATCCAAATGAAAATCCGAATTATTGACAATTTTTTTTCTTTAATTATTTACTAAACTCTTTAATATTTTCAAAAATTATGAAGATTTTGAATATAATTTCTAAACTATTTATTTAAAACCATGAAAATTGATGAGAAAACTGTAATTCATAATTAATATCAATTAATGTAAAAAGTCATTGATAAATAAGTAGAAGCATTAATTAAATTTTAATAATTAATATTGAATGTAATTAATAAATTATAATGTCAATAATTAGGACTTTTACCAGATTTATGCTTAGAATTTTATTATAAATAATTAATTTTTATTCTTATTTACCATAAACATGAAGCATTTAATTAAATTTATTTTTTTTCATATAAATTAATGATTATTTTTACCCAAAAATTTATTAAAAATAATCAAATATTATTAATTAAAAAATAACGCATGCACTTAAAGCTTTGAATAATATAATAAAGATTTGACTGATTCTTTTTACTATAAATTTTTTAAAAAATCATCAGTCTTCAATTTATGAAGAAAAGAAAAATTAATCCTAAATAATTAACTAATTACTCTTATCCAAGTATATTATTATTAAGAATAATTAATCTATAATAAATAAATCTTAAATTAAATGAAAAGTTAAATATTTCAAGTTTTCAATAAATTATTTATAAACTTAAAATATAAAAATATGTATATTTAATATTTAAAAACATGCGAACCTCTGAAGTCTCAATAAAAATAATTCTTCATAAAGATAAAAAAGTAGCCCATAACATAAAAAGTATATTACATATAGGCGCATTGAAGATAAAGGCAAATGTAATATTCAAAGGGTGATAAGACCGACTAGTACAAGAAGGTGAAAATTTAGCTCGTCAGTCTTTCACCGTTGATTCAATAAAGTGCATAAATATGAAAGGTGATGTTAAAAATTTTTAAATAATAAATTTGTATCCCGCGTAAAAACAATGGTTGAAAAAAGGTTTAAAATGATTAAATTCAGGAATTTTAATGTAAAGTCAAAAAAAGTCTGCAAAAGAATCTTAAAATTTTTATTTATAATAATAAGTCTGTTTTCTTCTTTGTTACGTTTTAAAGTATAGAATAGTCCCCACTTTTCAACGATTTTTTTACACGAGATTACCAAAAAAAACTAAATGATAATTTATCTTTTTACGATAAATAAAACAAAAATAACAAACAATTAAATTAAAAAAAAAAAAAAAAGTAAATATCATTACATCGAATAAAAATCCTCAGAAGGGAAAGTTACCACGTTCCATTTTTCGCGTGAGACTCGTTGTCGTAGTGACCATACAGTCTCATTGTTTACTCTTCATGGCCAAGACAAAAGATGTCATGTCGAGTATTTAATGCTGACGGTCTAGTCTTTTTTTATTTTATATTTATATATTTTTTATCCCTCGTTTGTTGCAAACACAACAAATTCTTTACTATATTTTTAATTTAATAATAATAATAATTACTTACAACATTGTACATTGACGCATTGGGATGAGCCCAATCAATTGTTAGTTCAATACCTGGAAATAAATCTGTTCGTTTAGGAACCAGTTTGCGCCTTGCCATCGCTGCAGCAATATGAGTTTTGAAAGAAATTAGCGCTGTTTTTTGTTGCTTGTTAACAGAACGATACACAGAAACTTTACTGACATATTCAGTAGTGTCGTAAATTATCTGTAAACAATTAAATTTAATAGTCATATTATTTTTTAAAAGAGAAAGTTAAATATGATTTCTTATCATGCATTATATCTATACTGTAGGAATGTCGTCGCTTAGAAAAAAAAAAAGCGGAAGAGGGGATAGAAATAATAATTTAATGAATTATCATCCTGAAATTGATAGTGATCCTGAAGATAACAGAGAATTAATAATTTTCGGAATTTTTTTTTCCAATTAAAAAAAAAAAAAAAAAAAAATGCACATGTAGTAAATTGAAAAAAACTATAGGTGCAATTTAAAAAAAATTTTTTTTTAATAATTTATCGTTTAAAAAAAAATCCAAAAATTAATAGACGTTGTCTAACTTATGAATGATACCGAAGTTAGCCGACGTCTAATAATTTTTAAATTTTTTAAAAAACGATAAATTATAAAAAAAAAATATTTCAAAAAATTACACTTATAGTCTTTTAAATTTTCTACATGTGTATATTTTTAGCTTTTTTTTCTTTAAATTTAATTGTTCAGAAAAAAAATCCAAAAAATTTTATTGTCTGCTGACTTCAGGATCATAACTTATGATCCTAAAGCTAGCAGACAATTTAAAATTTTCGAATTTTTTTATCAACAAATCAATTGCAAAAAAAAAAAAATTAAAAAATGCACATATAGAAAATTAAAAAATCTATAAGTGAAATTTTTTTTTTTACAATTTATCGTTTTTAAAAATAATCCAAAAATTTAAAGACGTCGGCTAACTTCAGTATCATGTCTAACTTCAGGATCATAATTGACAATCAACAATTTTCAGATTTTTTTTTTTAATAAATATATTACAAAAAATAAAAAAAATCTAAAAATATGCACATGTAGGAAATTCAAAAATCTATACATGCAATTTTTTCAAATACTTTTTTTTATAATTTATTGCCTTGAAAAAAAAAATCAAAAAATTAATAGACGTCTAAATTCACTATCATAATTGACAATAAACAATTTTTGGATTTTTTTTTATCAATTACAAAATATATATATATATATATATATATATATATATATATATATATATATATATATATATATAAATATTCACATGTAGGAAATTCAAAAATCTGTACATGCAATTTTTTTAAATATTTTTTTTTATAATTTATCGTTTAAAAAAAAATCCAAAAATTATTAAACCTCAACTAACTTCAGTATCATTAATAAATTACCTTAGTAAAATTTTCCGTATTTAATTCAGCAGGCAAATGTCCAATACAAAGACGACAATTATTAACACTTGCAACGACGCCTATTTTTTTTTTGTGTTCTATCGGCCATTCATTGAGTTCCTTGATTGCTTTGGTAGCATATTCAGGTTTTGTGTACATAATAAAACAGTATCCACGATTCGTACCCGAGAAATCCATCATCAGTCGTATTTCATAAATTTCACCGACCTTTTGAAAAATAGGAAACAGCACGTCCTCGTAAACGTTCCTTGGAAGATTTCCTACAAAGACTTCGCACTCAGGACTTGGTGGTTCCCCGACCCAGTCTCTTGGCGGTCCTAATTTTCGCTGCCCGTTAATTTGAGTGATGTCTAACCCAGAAGTTGTTTGAAGTTCCAGTACTTTTTTGTTAGTTTCTATTGACTCTTCAATAGTTTCTTTTTTTATTTCATTTTTAACCGGATCTTGATTGTCGTAAGAATTATTTTTCGAACGATCCCACCTGCGATCTAAAAAAAAAAACCGTAAATTATTATTATTTTTTATTTGTTACTAAAGTTTTAAATGTTTAATTAAAAATATATTTACTTGACATATTATTTATATGATAGACGTGACGATAATTTTTTAAAGACCGTTTTGCGTTATCACTGTTTTCATTTTTCCACAGATTACTTTTTTTCAAATTATTATGCATTATTTTAATTGAGATTTTTAATTATTGATTCACTTGATTATTTAAGAAAATTAATTATTGACAATAATGAAAAAATATGGCGGGTAAAATAAATAAAAGAAACTGACAATAAAACAAAGAGACGACTGAGAACTGCACCGCGCAAATGGACTGATGCGACTGCCGAAATAAACTGATGCAGAGTGATGACAACTCGAAGTCTCGAAATGTGATACAGTGTGATGTATATATATACATGTATATGAAACAAAGAGTATGTGGTGTATCTTTCTTTAGTTTGCCAGCCAATAGATTTCAGTAGTTTCCTGTACCCCATAAACTACCGATGCTCGTGTTCCCGCTTATTTCGTCCACTAAACTGGATCAGTGTAAATAGTGGTGGGAAATCCGGAGAATTTTAACGTACACGTAAATCTTTGTCTTCTTTAATTCCGTTCTTATTTTATTTTTGTATTTTTTTAAAACACAAAAAGTTTTTTTTTTGTCAAATAATAAAATAAAATTATTAGTAACAAAAATTTTGTCTAGTAAATTATTAGTAAAATTGTGAATTATTTTTTTTTTTTTCTTAATTTTGAATTATAAAAAATTTTAAATAAATAAATAAATAGGGATATTATTATTGTCAGTATTGTAATTGAATCAAATTGTTTTTATTTTAATTATCTGTGCATTTGAAAATTATTTTGAAAATATTTTTTAATTTGTTCATTTGTTTAAAACAGTAATAAATATTTTTTTTTTTATTTAAATATTTTATCAATCAACAAAAAAAAATATATAAAATATGATACTGAAAGTGGCAGCCGGAGTTTTTAATTTTTATAAACAATTGAAATATTTGGAAAATAAAATTTTTAATTTTAAAGGAATTACCTTTCATTTATTTAAAAATTTAAAATGTTCAATTTATTTTTTTATAAATTTGAATTATAAAAAATTTTAAATAAATAAATGGGTCTATTGTTATTGTTGGTATTGTAATTGTAATCAAATTTTTTTGTATCAATTGTTTATTATTTTAATTATCTGTCAATTTCAAAATTATTTTTGAAATATTTTTGAATTTTTTCATTAATTTAAAGAATGTAATAAATATTGGTTTTTTAATTAAGTATTTTATTAACAAAAAACAATTCACATATATATATATATATATATATGAAATATGATGCTTAATGTATCAGCCTTCAAAATTTTTAATTTTTATAAACAATTACAATATTATTTGAAAAAAAAAACTTTCAATTTAAAAAGAAATAAAAAAATTACTTTTTATTAAACAAAAAATTTTTAATTAGTTTAATTTTTTATTTAAAAATTTTGAATTATAATTAAATTTTAATAGATAAATATAGTTCTGTCATTATTGTCATTATTGTAATTTTAATCAAATTTTTTTTCACCAATTGTTTTTTAACATTTACTATTTTAATTATCTTTATGAACAATTCAAATATTTGAAAAAAAAATTTTTTAAATTACTTTCATTTGTTTAAAAAATTTTTTAAAATTATTAATAAATTTATTTGTTTAAAAATTCAAAAATTGTACTTCTGCTATTTTTACAAACATAAAATTTAAAAAAAATTAATAAATAGACAATGAATGATTATTATTATTATTGTTTTGAAAAAGTAAAAAATAAGTATACCTCTTTTATTTGACATGAATGACATCGATTGTCACTTTATTTGCATATAACGCGTATTCGATTCTTTGAATATTGAGAGAGAGAGTCGTGATTGTTATATTATACCTCATACAACAAACACTTACTCTGATTATTCGAAGAAATTCCGGGTGGTGTTGACATTATTGTCTCTGAGTTTTCATTTCAAGAGAAAAATAAAACAAATAATATAGAGTTATACCTGCGACTATTTAATATTCATATTTTATTACATTACATTATATAAATTTAAATTAAGAATACAGATAAAGTAAAAATAAATAAATAAAAGCCTCAATTATTGACACATTAAGAAGTACGTTAGCCATTTTTATATATTCATTATATTTATTACTAACATTACCCGATTTTTTTCAATCGCATTCTTTTATTTCACTCTTTTACTAATTTAATAAATTATTTTTTCAAATTAATCCATTACATTTTTTTGATATAATTAACTAGCATTTTATATGATAATTAAAAAGTTAAATGGACTAATTATCAATATGTCACATAATTTCTATAAAATCCAAGTTTGTGTTCTTGTCTTAAAGAAATCATGAAATTTCATTTTTTTCTGTCAAATATTTTAGAAAAAAAACTAGATATTTATTAAAAATATTTAGAATTTTAGATTTTTTTCTAAATTCAAATTTACTAGTCTTAGATTTAAATTCACTTATTCTAGATTTTTCTTTCGAGATTTAAATTTCCTTATTCTAGATTTTTTTTCTAGATGTAAATTCACTTATTCTAGATTTGAATTTATTTATTCTAGATTTTTTTTGCAGATTCAAATTTACTAGTTCTAATTTTTTTTTTTTTCTAGATTTAAATTCACTTATTCTAGAATTTTATTTCGAGATTTAAATTTCCTTATTCTAGATTTTTTTTCTAGATGTTAATTCACTTATTCTAGATTTGAATTTATTTATTCTAGATTTTTTTACAGATTCAAATTTACTAGTTCTAAATTTTTTTTCTAGATTGAAATTCACTTATTCTAGATTTTTGTTCTAGATTCAAATTTACTTATTTAAAATTTTTTTTTAAATTTAAATGTACTACATTTTTCTAAATTTAAATTTACTATGAGTAAATTACTAGAAAATTTAATAAATAAATAAATAAAATCCACTGTCAAAAATTTTGAGTATAAATGTAACTGACAATTTGCAATTTTTAAAATTTCGAAATAATTGGATAAATTGTAAAAAGAATAAAAATAAAAAAATGCGTATTCAGATAATTCAAAAATAAGTAAGATTTATAATTGATATATTTATGTATTATATAGTGTATATATTTAGTACTATAAATAAAGTATAACAAATTGATTATGTTATCAGTTAATTAAGTGATTATCAGAAGCGGTTGTTAAAAGAATCCAAAAGTAGACACAACAAACGACTTGTATAATTTTTTTATTATGGTGACCCATGAAAAGTATTGTGTTATCCCACGCCACTGCGTTGTGTGATAATAGAATTACATTACATTGTTTTTTTCCAGTTCTGGGCATACATACGCAAGTCTCATTACGTGACATCGGCCCACCTGCATCAGCTTCAGCATAAACTTTACTATCTCTTTCAGTCTGCGCTCGTCGCTGTGATCTATCGGTGTCTTGTCGTCTTAATAATAAATTTAAACTTTTGTCTCTTATACCTGTCTGCAAATCTTATAATTTATTGACAACTGATATTTATTTTTTATATAAATAATTTAAATCTTTAAAAAAATTGATTTTGCTCAAAATTTTAATTTAAAAAAAAATAGTCAATTTATATTTTGATTTTGGTTTATAAATTTTTTAAATTATTAAATATGTGATTACTTGTAGACAAAAGTACGTGGTGGAAAAAATTAAAGGCAAATGCTAATAATTCATCGCGTAAATTGAGTAATAAATTATTTGAAAACAGAGAAATTTATCCGGGCATAATGTGGAATAAAAAAGTTTTTATTAAAATCATTGAAGTGGTGAGTTTTCTAATTTTTTATTTATTATGAGAGGTCATAATAGGGTCAAAGCATTTGTGGTCACTGTTGGATTTTTGGATATTTAATATTTTATTTTAATTAATGAAAAAGTATACAGTAATTAAATTTGAATTGTCTTTGAACAAATTAAAAAAATTAATTATGTCATTGCGTACATTACAAATTATTTTGTTAAAATTTTTTAAGTGGCCAAAATTGCACCTCTACCCTATTCTTTTTTTTTTTTTTATTTTTTATAAAATATTTAAATTAATTAAAAAATTTATAAAATCATCAATAATTTTACAAATCAGTTAATTACTTAAAATTTTTTTTTAAAAAGAGAAAAATTAATGAGTGTAAATGTAACTGACAACTGGCAATTTTTTAAATTTTTGAATAAATAAATAAATAAAAAGTAAGTGAATAAAAATGAAAAAATGCGTATTTAGATAATTTAAAAATCAGTACGTGCATTTTTTCACTTATTTTAATTTATTTATTTAAAATTTATAAATTGTCTCGTATCTGTTACATTCATACTCGAAAAAATTATTATTGTTTTACTGTCCAACTTTCCCCTTAATATTCAAAAATAGTCAGGGAATACAGAAAAAAAAGATTTCTTAACGCAAAAAATTTTTACTTGCCGAAGAAATTTTTTGCATCATAAATTGAAAACAAAAATTTTTTTGACGTAAGAAAAAATTTTCTTAGAGCAAGAAAAAATTTTTCCATCTTCAGAAAGTTTTTATCTTCAATTCTCAATTCAAGATATTTCTTGCGCCAAGAAAACTTTTTTTTCTGTGAAGAAATAAATAAATAAAATATTTTTTATTCATTTATATTTTTAAAAATTAATAATGACGCTTCTAAATAATTTATCTTTAAGATTTATTCATTGAATAGAAAAAAAAACGCCTTTATTATTCATCACAATATTATTCATATTCGTAATAGTTTCTCTTTACTTGTACATATATATATGTATATATTTTTTAGCTTCTATGCATTGCATGCACGGTGGCACTTCGTGTGACTGATGACGAGAGTAGAAGAGTCTTCAATTTTCTCAGATATCGTAGTAGAGAGTGGGCTCTCCTAAACAATGTAACCTGGGGAACTATAGGTACTGTAAAAAAGTCATAATTTTAAAAGAAAAAGTTTACGAAAATAAAATGAAATGTATTTTCCATAACTTTTTTTTTCTTTTTTATTTAAATCCTCGACCTATTTTTTTGTTACAGGTGCAGCTCTGGCGACAGCAACGTGCGGTGGTTACGTGATAATCACTGCAGGTCTTCTTCTTGCAGTAGCAACTGGAGAATTGCGCGGTAGAAAGACAGTAAGGATTCATTATCCTTATTTTATTATTTAAATTATATATAACTCACTAAGTATTTAGAAATTTTAATACTTAAACTCATTAATTATTTTATTTAATTTGCCAGTTTGTATTTATATTTAATATACGACATATATTATATAATAATAATAATAAAGTAGATTCAATTTAAAATCGTGAGAACGTATAAATATAAATAATAAATAAATAAAAATGTCTTATGATGTTGACATTGAGAGACAAGGCTGTATAGTAAATCATTTAAATATAAAGAAATAATATTATTATTTTATATACATATATATGTTTAAATACATATAGGCGCTGGTGCAGAAACGCGTAATCACAACTTGAGCATAATAGAAAAACACGTAATGTGTTACTTTATTTTTTTTTTTTTTCACAATGACTTTGTAATGAGTCATATAACTAGATCGCCAGTAAACCGTAATACTAAATACTAGTGTAAAATCCTCGCCCAATCCTTGATCCTGAAGAGATCGAGGAATCGCGGTCATAAATATTTTTTTTTTTTTTTACTACTTGAAGACAAAATGTAATACGTGGGAAAATATTTAATATGATGAACTCTCTTGTTCATCCAAACGAACGGTATATTGTTCATATATATTATATCGATTACAAGGCTTAGATTAATTGACTAATTATTCAAGTATTTAACATAAAGACAATTTAAATATAATTACTGGAGCCTGTAATGTAATTATAGTTTTTTTTTTTATTACTTGGGATAGGCTCAAGATTTAATACATCGACTAATTGATCTTTAGAAGATTCAATGACTCAAAATGTAATTATTTATTGCTAATTAAGAAAAAAAAGGATGTATCTTAATTACATGTTTTAAAATATTATTTTTTAAATGTAAGTACTGGCTTCCGGTACACTCATAACCCGTTTTACCCGACGTTAGATTAATATCTTAGTTATTATTTTTAGTATTTATTTATTTTGTTTATGTTACGTACATAGAAAAAAAAGTTTTCTTGGCGCAAGAAATATTTTGCATTATGAATTATAGGGAAACATTTTTTCTCGTCTTAAAAATTTTTTCTCGTCTTAAAAAATTTTTTCTCGCCTTAAAAAATTTTTTCTCGCTTCAAGAATTTTTTTTTGTCTCAAGAATTTTTTTCTCATCTCAAAAACTTTTTCACGGCTTAAAAAAATTTTAGTTTTCAATTTATAATGCAAAAAATTTTTGGGACAAGTAAAAATTTTTGCGCCAATCTTTTATTTCTGTATCGTGAATTAAGAATTTTTCTTACCGTTTTATTTTTTTTTTATTAATAGGAAATATTTCTACTTGGACTTGGAGTTATTCTCTTCGGGATTGTCGGCGCACTATCATTAGCTTCAATTGAAAATGTACCTAATGATTTAATTGATAATGCTGCAGTGCTTGGCGCTCTTTGTCTTATCACAGCTTTGGTTTTTATTGCCGATATTTTGATGACAACACCCGAACAAAACAAAAACGACCGCACACAAATTTTGATAAATAAAAATGCAGGCAAGTCATCTGGCGATTTGACTAATTCACAAATTCGTATTGAAACATCAGCTTAATAATATTATCAATTAAATGCTATTGTATTTACAAATATATTTAAAATACTTAAAATTAGTTATAGTAATAAATATATTAATTAAAATCATCAATACAATGTTACAATTATTTTAGTAATTAATAAATCAGGATGAATATGTTATCGTAATTTAGTGAAACCAATGGCAACTTTGATGATTGAGAAGGAGTCAAAGCCTTCAAAGTCCAATGGGAATACAAAAACTGTAGATACGAATTTAAATGAAAGTGTCAATGAAACTAAGGACAATAATCAACAGCAACGTCATCAAGAACCTACAGCTGATTCACGAGACCAAGATGGTCAGAGTCAAATTACTGCACAACGTCCTCGCGTAACGGACGTTGGAATTTTAGCAGAACCCAATATGGATTATGGTGACGATGATATTAAATTTATTGACGATGACCGACTGACCAAAGAGTTTTCAAGTCTTCGTAATCAGTTTAGAGAACCCAATGGATATAGAGATGTCGAGACAACGACCAAGGATAGATTCAGGGACGAGAGAGATGACGGAAGGGCTTTTTATCACCACAGCCATGAAATGAACATACGTCCTTCGGACGAGGTCGACACGCCTCGATTTTCTTCTATTAGAGACAATTTAAGTGAAGCAAGATTTCCTAAAGTTGTTAATTCGACTGTGAAAAGTTCGAGGCTCGCTCGTGATGATCAAGATAATTTTGATAATCATGGAAGGTAAAATATTATTATTTTATTATAATAGTAATTTTTTTATTATGTTTTGTATTGCGCACGGTCATAATGTAGTTTTTATATTTTTGACATAGACGACATTTTATTCATTAAAGTTTTGGTGTCTTATTTTATATTTTTTCTAGGGATGTGCGAATCTTGTTCGAGTCGAATATCAAAGGATTCGAAAGATTCGAATATTTCGAACTATTCGAATCTTTCGAATTTTCGAGTCAAATCTCGAATCGAATTGTTCAATTCGATTCGCCTCAAATAATTCGAAGTTTCGAGTATTCGCACACCCCTAATTTTTTCTGAGGAATTTTATATTTTTTTGACGTCTTTTTTTAAAAGTCGTGTATAAAATAAATCTGTTTTAAAATTCAAAAAGAAAAATGCCGTCTGGTAGCGAGAATGGAAGAGATTTTTCAAAAGACGTTCTAAAAATTTTGAGTTCTCATAAAAGCAGTAAAATTATCAATCATTAAAACCATATTTAGTAATTTTTTTGATTTTGTTCAAATTTTCAAAAGTATCAAATTATTGTAAAAAAGTCAAAACGTTCAGTTTAAGGACAAAAATTGAAGCTTATTAAACAAACTTCAAAAAACTTTTCACAGAAATTGTTAATAAATTTTAGTTTTAAAGTTACATGAAAGTTGATAGTAAAAAAATGATTTTTTGAATTATCGGGAAAATTTCAAATAACCATAACTTCTAAAGTAATCGACCAATTTAGCCCATCTTCTATCTCGATCAAGATAATTACCCATAGAATGAGTGTAGAAAATTTCATTAAGATCTGATCAGAATTTTAGGCGCTATCGTGGTGAAAAGGTTGGCTATATTCCATAAATATTTATATATTTGTATATTAGACTGATTAAAAAAAATCGACTATTTTTTTTTTTTAAATCCCGCATCGAAATATCTTCAGAGTACCGAAAAAAGATACCTGTAAAAACCAGAGCTCTTAATTGTAATATTTAGAGGTCGCGTATCACAGATTTAGGTTATGGCAAAATTCCTTGAAAAATCGACCATGAGGACAAATACAATAGTTAGATTTTTGAAAAATCTACATACAACCTGGTTATAAGTTACTCGGCTATAAGTTACTTCCCCTCTATTTTTTAACTTCCCGCTAAGAAAATTGCAAATTTTCAAAAATTCAGAAAGTTATTGGTTTCACCCCGATTTGTGAAAATCGAAATTCCAATAGATGTCGACGTTTTGAGGTTCTAGGAAGCTATTCTGACTAAATTCAAGATCATGTCCGAGTGTATGTATGTATGTATGTACGTACGTACGTATGTAAATATCTATAACTTTTGAACGGATGAACCGATTTTGATCGTCAAGGTGTCATTCGACGCGGTTTGTCAATATCTCGAAGCTGAAGAACAATTGAGCTTGATCGGTAGGGCTCGTTCGGAGATATTCCAAAAATAAACTTTTTTTAAAAATGTTTTTACGGATAACTTTTTACGGGCTCGATGGATTGATTCCAAAATCAACTGGGCTCTGAAGCTTCATAAACCGCGTCGAATGCCACCTCAACCATTAAAATCGGTTAATTCTTTCAAGAGATACCGTTGTCGAAAGAATTAAAAAAAAAATTTTTTTTTAGTATTTTTGAAATTTCTCAAAAACGTTTCGATAAATAAATTTCAAAGTCTGATCAGTTGTAGAACTCAATAAAACGCGCGATTGCCACCTTAACCATCTCAATCGCTTTATTAGTTCGAGAGATATCGTATGAGAAAAAATGGTAAAAAACGTTTTTTTTCGAAAACAAAGGCATACAAAAGTATTTTCGAGCTCGAAAATGTATCCACAACAATTTTTCGAGCTCAAGGAGCTCGAAAACGGCAGGAAGTTTTGAGGCTGGTCCGCAGGGTCAACTGTTAGACCGATTTTTTTTTCCTCATCTCGAAATGGTAACCCCAGTAACGAAGTTTTTTTAGTTGTAGTGTAGGAGATTATTTCTTCAGTCCTCTTATAAATTAATCAAGTATGTGTATAGATAGATGTCAAACGTCTACTAACTTTTTTTTTAAAATACTGCGGTAACAAACACAAACACAAAGCACACATCCAGAAAACCGAGCGATCACCGAGTGAAAGATAGTAGGGGAAAACCATTTCCAAAAAATGTTTATCCTACAGCCCCTAACAGTAAATTATAACCAGGTTGTATCTTGTATGTAATTGTAGGTACTGTAATACACTAAATTCTGAAAATAAATCACTTAGCAGTAGTACATCCTTAAAAGGTTCTCCTTTCAAGGTTACTTTTAAGTTATGACCTTAGTGGACCTCATAGTCCACCATCCATCTTATGGCTTTAAATATAACAGCAATAACTAATATAATATAATTTATTTATTGTCACTTATCAGATACTTAGATTCCAGTCATTTCGATACGATGTCGACAAGATTAGCGCCTGGAATATTAAAGCGAGGACGAGATGCTTATCACGCTTCTTCTGGAAGAAGTTATCGCAGCAATGATAGAAATAAAGATGAGATTGAAATACTTGATGAGTGGGTTGGAGTGCTGAGGAAATCAACAACTGGAACACAGACAACAATACCATCGTCGTTGCCTTCATCTCCTAATGACCCAGGATATGTAAGACACACTGCCAGCAACTGGCCTCGAGAAATTAAATTTAAGACACCAGGATCAAGTCCCAATCGCGAGGTTCATCATTAATTATTACATCTTTTTTTTAAATTATGGGAATTTAAATTAATTTTTTTTTTAAATAAAATAAAATCATCTCTTAATTTTTAAAATATATATAATATGTATAACTTCTTTAATACAAAAATTTGAGTCTTTTCATTATAAATGTGTTCATAACAAAATATTATTTGTTAGTCAACATTAATACCTTTTATTTATATATCGTGTTATTAGTACTTAAGTTTTTTTTTCACCGTTAATTTTATTACTGGGTGTTAATTATTATTATTATACACTTAATAAATAAACGCTTTTAAAATCGACTTGTTGTAAAAAAAAAAAAAAATAATAACTCATGTTAACAATAATAATATAATTTATGATAAAATTATATTTTTGATAATAACAACAATTATTTATTTACTTATGACTTATAAGATGGACTTAGCAAGTAAATGTATAGTATTTTTTATGTATATTATTGTTTTATTATTTTAAAAAGTGACTCTTATTATCTAGTGTCATATAAAATTATAATTATCGAGTTACTTATGCCCGAATGTTATCAACAATTGGGCATAACAACAATTAAAACTTAAAAGTTTAGCTAAAAGTAACACTTACTATTAAATGCAGAGTATTTTTACTTATGTAATTATCTCCTTTTTTTTTTATTGCCACTTTTTATCTACTTGTTATTATTATTATTTACAGAACCGATATAATTGAGCATTTATTTAAAATTTAAAAATTTTTTCTTAAATTTCTTAATTTTTAAAAATCGTTTGATAAAAAAATAAAAATAACAGTAACGAAATATTCAAATAAATATAAATTATTTCCATCCGTATGTCATACCGGTTGTTTGATTGCTGGTTGTTCGTTGTTCCATTGTGATATACTGCCGGATTAGGCGTGAAATTTCATGCGCTTGTTCCGTTTGTAATCTTGTTATTCGTTGCTGCATTAAGTTACCGCATTTCATATCTAAGTAGAGAGCGCCTTCTTCGGATTTAACTTTGCGGGTCGATATTACTTCAGAGTAAGGATAATGATAGAGTGTAACCTTTAATTAAATAACATGTTATTAATAATAATAAATATGTAATTATTTAAATTTTTTAGTGGCACAGAAAAAGAGAAATTCTTGGCGCAAGAAAATTCATGATACTGAAGTTAGCCAACGTCTAATAATTTTTTGATTTTTTTTAGAAATGAGAAATTATAAAGAAAAATATTTTTAAAAATCGCGCCAATAGTTTTTTAAAATTTCTACATATTAATATTTTTAGTTTTTTTTCTGTTATTGATTTAAAAAAAAAAATCGGAAAATTGTTAATTGTCTTTTAACTTCAGTCATGAAAAATTTTTCATTATCCCTAATAGTCAGGGTTGCTGCAAAAGTTAACTTTTCAATTTTCCGTAAAATTCCGGAAGTAATTTTCAAGTAAATAGAATTCAAAATTGCCATTAATTTGACAGCAGGTATTCGTAAATTTTTATAAATTTGTTTTTTTACTAGAATATAAAGGTAGAATACTGTAGGAGTTGTCGAAAAATTAACTGGGAATTTTTATTTTCAACTTTTGCTGTAAATTTGTCATCAAATTCCGGTAGCAGATTTCGGGTCAATTGAATTTTAAAATTGCCATCAACTTTAGGATAAAATACAGTGCAAAAAATTTTTTGGAGAAAATAAAAATTTTCTTTAGGCGAGTAAAAATTTTTGGCACCAAGAAATCTTTTTTTTTTGTACAGTCGACTATCCGTCATAAGTTACGTCGAAAATATTGGTTTTATTAGAAAAGTTTTCAAATAAAGGTTGTAGGAAATTTAATTTTCTAAAAAAAATCTCTCTTATGATTTTATTAAACGACCGATATTTTTACCATAATTCCAAAATTAAGATTCATATGAATGATTCAAATTTTGGATAATTACGAAAGTCTTAATTTTGAAATTACGGCTTTCTTATTAGTCCTACGAAAAAATGATAAGGCATATTTTTTTTATAAAATTAAATTTTGAACAACTTTTATTTGAAAAATTTTTTTATACGACCAATATTTTTGTCGTAATATCAAAAACTTCATACCATTAATTAATGATTATTTCTTTGAATTCAAATAAAATTCCTGGCCCTTGTCATAAGTCAGGTCTAGAGGAATTTTATCTTAGAATTTTAGTCTCTCCACTACCGTGCGTTTAATCTTCTCGATTAATTTTTAAACGTCATAATTGATTTTTTTATTTTTTCTATTCTTAGTTTATAATTTAAAAAATTTTAACGAAGGTTAATAACGAACTGTCTGGTACAAAATTTAAAAAAGTAATCAAGTGGGGAAGTTTTTTGGACTCAGTGATTGCTGATTGGGGGAAGAGGCTTATGACGGATAGTCGACTGTATTTAATGTAAAATAATAATAATAATAACTTACATGTGTCATTAAATCAATGAAGTGAACACCGTGTCTATTGAGGGCTAGAATATGATCTCCACCTTTCTCTTTACCATTCTCAGGTATTCTTTTTACAGCAAAGAAACTTGATCCAAATAACGGCCACTTTGATAATATTTCTGCAATAAAAAAAAAAAAAAAAAAAAATTAATAATTATTTTTTATTTAATTAATAATATAAAATTTTTTATTTAATTACCTAGTACTTGAGCTTTACAAACAGCAGAAGTATTGTGCTGAATATTATTCCATGCCTGCTGAACCATACTGCCCCACTGTTGTGGTTTAGGTTCTCGTAAACTGAGCGCTGGTTTTGGTAATAAATATTTTATTTCTTTAGTCGATGGATCGTGTGCCATATCAGCTGCCCGGTGTAATAAAGCTGCTATTTGAGCCATATCGTACTGGAAATAAAATTATTTTTGTTAATCAAATGGATGTTAATTAATAAAAAACTAAAGTAAATTAAAACTTACGATAACTTCCTGGGGTAAATGATCATCAGGAATAACTAGCAATAGTCCTTCCAAATAATCTGGTGCTATTTGATTGAAAACTACTTCTATGTACAAAGCTGCGTCTAGTCGAAGGGGATAATACCAGACCGATCTATAAAATATTAAAATTTTTTTTTTATTGTCAAATTGTTAATTTAATATTTATAATAGAGATGTGCGAATAATTCGAACTTTATGATTTTCCTAATAATTCGAAACTTTCCGAATGATTTCAAAATTTTTTTTTTCAGACTTCAAATTGTAAAATTTTTTCCAACAATTCAAATTTTTGTCAGAAGTAAATAAAGCTGAGACACGAATATATGAAAACATTTTTTTTTGTTACTCCCAAGTAACAGACTTGACTTTGTGACATCTATAGGATAAAAGTTTTTAGGCTGTTTTTTGACAGATCGATAAGGCACCAAAATGTTGACAAAATTATCAGAAATTTATGCCTCTGAAAAAATATCTACTTAAAAGACTTGGCGCGAGACGACGAAAAGTAATGTATAAATAAATATCAGATAGGGTAGAGGTACCATTTGTGGTCACTGCTTCATTTTTGGACATTTAATACTTTATTTTTAATGAATAAAAAAGTATAAAATAAAATTTCCATTTTAATAGTGGGATAAAAATATCTGAAGAAATTTAAAAAATTAATTATGACATTGCGTCTTTTACGAATTATTTTATTTGAATTTTTCAAGGGTCCAAAACTGGCCCTAAAGTGGCCAAAAGCTCTACCCTAAGTTATCTATACGATTTTTTAATTTAAATGTTTTTTTTTTAAGATAGAAAAAATAACAAATTTTCCATGACTCCTAGGACTAAACATCTGTACGTCTTATTTATATAAAAAACTTGACTTTGAAACAAAAAAAAATTTGTCTTGTTCTTTTAAAAGACATCATAACATCTTAAAGTTGTCTCTGTGCCACTTGGATTTTCATTGAATAAAAATTGAATATTAGAAAGCTGATTAAAGTTTTCTTGATTCGAATCGAGTAATTTGAAAAGTTATAAATAATTAAAAAATTGACGAATAATTAAGAAAGTTTCGAATTATTTTATTTTATCGAATTATTTGAAAATTCGGGTTATTCAATTTGAATTTCAAATCGAATATTTATATTCAATTCGAGCCGAAAACGATTCGCACACCTCTAATTTATAATAAATATGATAAATAAACAATACCTGCAGAAGATCAAATAAAATACTTGATGATTTTTTTGCAATTCCGTGGTGACATCAAGGACATACTCGTCTCTAGCAAGTGGCATCGTGAAAGCATCACCATCGACAATACAATACAATGAGAATTCATCCATTTCGTGTGGATTTCTCACGGATATGACGCTGCACATTTCTTCAATGACATCCTAATCATTAAGAAAAAAAAAAGTTTATTAAATACAAAGATATTGTTTTTTTTTTTTTTTTTTTTTTATAAATAAAATAAATGACATGGACTTACTTGAACAACAGTAGTACACTTGGTATTTATCACTCTTTCAGTACCACCAGGTAATCTATATATTTGTCTCTTAGCATTTCTTCCCGCACTTATAGCCATTATTTCTTCAACACTTGGTACATTTTTTCTACCGCCATATTTAACTGTTTTTCGTAAATTCTGCAGGCAAACTGTTGCAGTTCCATGATATGCTCGTCTCTTATCATAAGCCGCCGTTTCTAAATATTTAATCAAATATGGTCTTAGTCCTTCGCTGCAAGTGAAGTAAGCAGCGACGATACTGAACAATCTCCAGCCACGTTGACAGCTATCAGGATTTGGACTTTTGTTGTTGGTCGTTTGTTTCATTAATTGACAGAAGACTTCATCTCTCAGTGGCTCAAACTTGTGGCAATGCTGTGTAATAATAAATAATGGAAATTAATTAACTATAAATACGTAACCTACAGTCATATATATATATATATATATATTCAGTCATATTTAGTGACAGAATAATTAAAATATTAATTTATCTAAGGAGGACCACTAGTGTGACCGCCTGAAGAAAAGATAATTTTTGGAAATTTTTAAAAAGAAAATTACTAAATGGAATGTTTTAATGTTTTAAAGATATATAAGAAATACATGGTAAAATTTTTGGACTAAAAAATTAAAAATTCAGAAGTTATTCACAATCTCCCAAGGTTTCAAAATTAAAAATTTCCCCCACTGCTGCAGTGATAGTGATTTTACAGTGCATGAAATAAAAAAAACCAAAAAGTTTATTAAACTAGAAGATATTTTCCGTACCATGGCCCTCGGGCTAAGAAAAAATTGAAATTTAAAAAAATGGCGGGGTTTTAAAAAAAAATTTCAAATTTCGCGCGAAAATTTGATGATTTCTGGCCGGCCAAAATTACATTTTCTATTCGATCGTAAAAACTGGAGGTTTATGGTACGTAGAAACATATATAAAAGAAGCTGCAATTCGAATAAAATATATCGAATGATTTGTCTTCGAGTTATAACTGCAGCAGTTTTTAAAAATGTATTTTTGAGAACCGACAAGCGGCTGCTCTTTAGATGGCTGTAACTCAAAAAAACTATTCAAAATATGGACTTTAAATTTTAGTATGTTATTTTAGAAGCTATAGACTATTGTAATAAGCAAAAAAAATGATTTTATTAAAATTTCATACTAGTGGTCCCCCTTAAAGAAAATAAATACGATCGTCGTTTTTTCCCGCGTAATTTAAATGTAATTCGAAAGATACAGATAAATTGATTTATCTCGATACTTGACAATAAAATAGAATTGAAACCATGCAAAGGCACAAATTCAAGTCAAGACCTTTCTAACGATACCAAATTCAATAACATCAACTAATTCTATAATAGAGGTATGGCTCGTACAAAATTTTCCATATTCTCTTAATAATATAGAATAGATAATTGATGATTAATGGGACCAGTTAATTTATTATAAATGAAATAATAATAATAAAAAGTATAAGTAGAAAGTTTAAGGTTTCACTCACCATCAGTATCGTATATACACATTTAACTTCACTCATATCCGGAGGTAACGGTTGATCACCCATGTACCTCATAAGACACAAGAAACACTCGACAGCAAGTGAACTTAACTCAGTATCCAATCGCAAGAGACTCTGCTCAATAGGTACCGGTGAAAATTTAACAAGATCAACCTGTTCTTTCCAGGTCCATTCAGCGCCATCCTGCTGTCCCTTGTTCTTTTTACTCTTCTTTTTATTTTTTAAGGACTCGATAACCTTCAATGAGCCACTTATCGATCCATCAGCAGTCTTCATCATCTCGAATCTGCAACAACAACAAAACAACAATATAAACATCAGCACAATACCAGTTATTTCGTAATTTTCTCAACAACTTATCAACAATGTAACGTTAGTTTTTCTTACAAACGATCCCATGGCGCCATCGATATTACGGTTTTTTTATTTTGAATTTTTAAAAAACTTTTGTTGCTTATTTGGTTTTTTTTTTATAAAATTGTCTAAATAATGATATATATGTTTTTATTATTACTAGTATTATTTTATTGATAATAGTCTTGTGCTGATGTCTAGACTGTAGACAACAGACGAGCGAGTACATGGTCTAGCTTTAAAATTATGAGGAGCGTATGGGGAAAACGATCGGTTGCATTATGAAAAGCCGGCAGTGATGATATCTATCTATAGCTGTGTTATGCTTTCTCAACACGGTTTATTTCTGCGGTCGACGCACGAACGTTACATAATTCCTGACCGTACGATGTTAGAAGATGCGCATTCCGTCACATAAATTTTCTCAATCATGCGTTACATTACTTATAAAAAAATTTAAATAAAAAGATGAATAACATTGTGGTTACGTAAATTATTGTCATTGCGAAACACTAATATGAGAGAGTCAATGACATTAATTTTTAAATTTATCTAAGAACCTTCGATATATTTTTATTTTTATTAGACAGATTTTTCTAATTAGAAAACTATTTTTTTTAAGAGCAGCATTAAAATGAAAATAACTAGGAAGTTATGCGGAATTTTGAAAAACTTTATTTGTAGTAATTTGTAGGAAATGAAATTGTCTACAAAAAAGTTCCTATGACGTTTTGTGATATGTCTGATAGTTTCGATGGAAAAGTAAAAAGATCTCGAAATTTACTGTAAATTTGATTTCAAGTTTAAATAACTTTTGAATTGATGGATTTATTAAAAAATGATAAGAGAAATTTTTTGTAGAGCGTTCAATTTCCTAGCAAAATATTTATCGCATATAAAAATTCGTTGATTGGTTTGTGAGCTAGAAAATTCTAAAAAAAAAATCGGTCTGTCAGTTGACCCTGCGGGCCAGCCTCAAAACTTCCCGCCGTTTTCGAGCTCCTTGAGCTCGAAAAATTGTTGTGGATACATTTTCGAGCTCGAAAATACTTTTGTATGCCTTTGTTTTCGAAAAAAAACGTTTTTTACCATTTTTTTCTCAAACGATATCTCTCGAACTAATAAAGCGATTGAGATGGTTAAGGTGGCAATCGACGCGTTTTATTGAGTTCTACAACTGATCAGACTTTGAAATTTATTTATCAAATCGTTTTTGAGAAATTTCAAAAATACTAAAAAAAATTTTTTTTTTTAATTCTTTCGACAACGGTATCTCTTGAAAGAATTAACTGATTTTGATGGTTGAGGTGGCGTCCCATCGAGCCCGTAAAAAGTTATCCGAAAAAAACATTTTTGAAAAAAGTTTATTTTTGGAATATCTCCGAACGAGCCCTACCGATCAAGCTCAATTGTTCTTCAGCTTCGAGATATTGACAAACCGCGTCGAATGACACCTTGACGATCAAAATCGGTTCATCTGTTCAAAAGTTATAGATATTTACATACGTACGTACGTACATACATACATACATACACTCGGACATCATCTTGAATTTAGTCAGAATAGCTTCCTAGAACCTCAAAACGTCGACATCTATTGGAATTTCGATTTTCACAAATCGGGGTGAAACCAATAACTTCCCGAATTTTTGAAAATTTGCAATTTTCTTAGCGGAAAGTTAAAAAAAAAGATTATTTTTCCCGTGTTATTTAAATGGAAAATAGAAATCTGCGATGCGCGACCTCTAAATATTAAAATTAAGAGTTCTGGTTTTCACAGGTGTCTTTTTTCGGTACTCTGAAGATATTTCGATGCGGGATTCAAAAAAAAAAAATAGTCGATTTTTTTTAATCAGTCTAATATACAAATATATAAATATTTATGGAATATAGCCAACCTTGTCACCACGATAGCGCCTAAAATTCTGATCAGATCTTAATGAAATTTTCTACACTCATTCTATGGGTAATTATCTTGATCGAGATAGAAGATGGGCTAAATCGGTCGATTACTTTAGAAGTTATGGTTATTTGAAATTTTCCCGATAATTCAAAAAATCATTTTTTTACTATCAACTTTCATGTAACTTTAAAACTAAAATTTATTAACAATTTCTGTGAAAAGTTTTTTGAAGTTTGTTTAATAATCTTCAATTTTTGTTCTTAAACTGAACGTTTTGACTTTTCTTACAATAATTTGACACCCTTGAAAATTTCAACAAAATCAAGAAAATTACTAAATATGGTTTTAATGACTGATAATTTTACTGTTTTTATGAGAACTCAAAATTTTCAGAACGTCTTTAGAAAAATCTCTTCCATTCTGACTGCCAGGTGGCATTTTTTCATATTCATATTCATATTCATCTTCATCTTCTTTTTCGTTTTCATCTTTCTCTTTAGCTACTACTACACGATCATCATCATCATCAATTGACGACATTTTTCGCGTGAAAGTCGAACGACCGGTTGAATGTATTTGGGACAGGGTTCGCAAGAGATCAAAACCCCTCATCATTTTTCATGATAACTCGTCTTGATAAATATGCATAATAATAGAGTAATTACTACTTATGCTACTTTTTTTATTTTCAATGTTTAAGTATTAAGAAACGTATAAATTAACACGTCAAAATTTTTTTATTTTTTTTTTAATTTATTGATATTCGCAGAGCAATTGACTTCTCACTGTATTTCCGCGTTTACTTTTTAGTGCTACGGGGCTTTAGTTGGCGTGTGGCCACATGGCACAAGTCATTGACATTTTTCTTGTGAAAGTTGTTAGTAGTCGAGAGTAGTTATTTTTCATGTTTAAGATTTTCCATCCTGATATATTTAATGCGACTAATTTGATACAATTAGCGCATGTTACATCAATTAATTAATTAATTTATTTATTTATTAACAAATTAAAAGCATATATATTATATATATTAGTGATGTACGGCAGAGAAATTTTCAGACAGTTGACGCTAATCGACCAGTCATTTTTTGAATTTAATCGCAATTCCCGCGCTAGTTTAATTTTTCCCAGAAAATTATTTAATAAAAACTTTATCGAAAAAATTTTTAACCTCATTTCAAATCTAAATAGAAGTTCAGAAATTTTTCACGAATTTTTAATAATAAACAAATCGGTCGTTATGTTGAATGATTTGACTTAAAGTTTACTTACAATTACAAGTGATCATACATTTAATATTGTCTAGGAAATTATTTTATAAAAAATTGTTCGAAAAGTTGACGAAATAATTTTTGACGTCAATTGACGTGCAATTTGTCAGTAAAATCGTGATCTGAATAAAGATAAAAATTACATTCATTTTATAAAAGTTTGTTTTAATAAAATAATTGAGCATTATTTTGAATTTTTTTTCGTTTAAAAATCGAAAATTTCGATAAATGTCAATGACTTTTGTTTTATGAAGATATAAACTATTAAAAATTTTTTTCTTCCTTTGAAACCAATAATTATGTGAAATGTAATTTTCCTTTATGTAAATTACTTATAAGAAAATTTAATTTCATTAACTTTATTTAATTTTCAGAATTTTTTTTTTTTCACCTTTTTTAAGGGGATACGCTACCGGACCTTTTTCTCACACTCAGAAAAATAAACGAGACTATCTTTGTTGTACTCGTAGAGTAAATGATAATTTAAAAACAATTTTTCTCGGAGACGAATTAGAATTTTTGAAAATACGAAATTTTTAGCCCTCTGTTAAGGTTTTAAAAAACGCTAAAGACTCTACTTTAGGTTTCCAGTGTTTGTTCGTGAATTAAATTGAATTGAAAATCGGTTACCGTTACCCTTTAAGGGGTGCCCCATTTTGCCCGCAAAAAATGAAAATTTTTTTTTCAACGACAGCTGAAAATTTTTTGTATTCACTTTGAGTATCATTAAAAAAAAAAAAAAATTAAAGTATTTGAGTTCTCGAAAACTTTATCTTCTCAAGTATCCCGTTTTGCCCCTCCCTCCCTATCTATATCTATATATTAATTAAAAACCTACTTTTCAGTGCTCTGTCGGAAATTTAACATGGCATATTGAAGTAATGAATGCTTCCCATCATTAACAACTGGTCCGCACTCATAGAAACCTTCTTCAGGTGATTTATTATTTGTCTCTTCGGGTGGTTGCCGCCATTCTTGATTTTGACTGTTACTGTGATGTTGAGTATTACGTTGATTTTTTTGATGATTATTACCGCCATTTGTTTGAATTATCGGTGATGTATGACCACCCGTAACTCGATTAACTGGTGAGTGATTTGTTTCACGATTAACGTGATTTGATTGATTGTGAATTTGATTATTATGATTTACATGAGTATTCCCGTAATTTGATTGTGATTGGATTGATTTTGTTATCTGTGACACGTGATTCTCATGATGAGTTGATTTGTGTTGTGGTTTCTGTCCATTCTGAAGCATTAAAAAAAAAAAAATTGTTTTTTATTAAATGAAATTCACAGAGAAAAAAAGTGCAATTAATTAAATAAAATAAAATAAATACATCTGATTAAAAGTTAGTGACCTAAATTAATTATATTATTAATTGTCTCTTAATTATATATTTAAAAAAATTTTTAAATTTCTTAAACTTTCGACTTTTTAATTTTTTTTTTTTTATAATTTATTTATTTAAAAAATTTATGAGGAACTCTCTTACGTTGATGTTTATGTACCAAGTTCGATCTCTCGTCGTACACGAGAAAACAAGTTATCCACGCAATCAAATGTGTACGAGCATCAAGCTCCCTTAGTCATTTAGAGCGGAATGCGATTCTCGAAGGCGCGCGAGCACGGAATTAATGCATCGATCGAAATTCTATAGAATTCTTAAATTACTCTCTTATATACATTTAGCTGAGAAAAAAATATATAAAAAAGTCAAGTCTATAAATATTTTATTAGCCAAAAAAAAAAAAAAAACAGACAAATTAATCTTACAGTAAATAAAAATTTAAATGTATTTAAAAAAATTTTTTTCTGTAATAAGACATTGACGGATGAAAGAGAGTGTAACTTGTAAAGTTCGATGTGCGCAAACATACAGTTATCCTACAGGATTACCATATATACGTTATATATTCTCATACTATTCGTTACAGTCAGTAAATTTTGCGCCAGTAAATAATTAACGCTCGGATTCGTATGAATTTTTTATGATTTATTTAATACCGGCCCGAATGACTACTCGACTGATACTGCAGTTATAAATATTACATATCTAACTTTTTTTAAACCTTGTTATATACATGATATAATAATTTATATATAAATATATACATATATATATATATTTAAAATATTACTGTAAAACTCGTCTCAACCTGGTTACTCGATCGCTTGACCTTTTCGTCCAATTTTTGCAGCGTTTCTTGAATGGTCGTCAATGTTTTATCGTTACTCTTCTCTTCTACCTGCTGCTGCTGTTGTTGCTGAGCTTCATTTTGCATTCTCAGTTCCTCAAATCTCTTGAGAATTTCCCTAACACTGAGTTTACTTCCGTCTTGCTTCTCCTCAGTGATTGTTTCCATTTTTGATTTTTTTTTCTCACCAGCATTCACACGATTCCCATTTGTCTGGTCTGTCTTACACATATCCTGGATAAAACCTTCAAGCCTCAAATCCTCCATCGAGGATCGATTATTATTATTGATAATATTATTATTATTATTGTTATTAACATGAAGAGATGAAGGAGAGACTGGTGATGTTGAACTCTGTACACTAATTTTCCGCGTGTCTTCACGAGTTTCATTTGAAGATGCTGAAGAATGTCGGCCATTTCTCAACTGACATCCGACCTCCATTCTCAATTCTTCAATAGTCGGTTGTCTATTAGTGCGATCATTTAAATTACGCGTTAACTTTAGCTGATGCTGTTGTTGTTGGTCAGCACCAGCTCCTAAGACCTTTGATACATCAATCCGAGGAATGTTCTCGTACTCGTAGGGCATTGGAATCGAGGAAGTACTTCTGCGAGATTCCTCGACGCGTTCAAGATGATCGGAACTCTTATTCGTGACCGGTTGCACATCTTTGGTGGTCTTCCGCGTCACGTCCACTCGCGACTCGCACCCGGAAGACTTTCGGTTCTGTTGTTGCTGCTGGCTGCTATTGCACTTGTTCTTTTTATTATTAACATCTCGTGAAAATAATTTTGCTATTCGGCCTCTCTGACCCACTTGACCGACAACTTTTTCACTATCGTATTTAGATATTTGGCTCTCAAGAAAAGCACCAGAGTCGTCAGTGTGTCCGTACTCGTCGCTACTGGAGTCGGAATCTGATGACTTTACTAGTAAACTGTCTGGTGAATTCGTCTTGCGTTCCTCATCTGACAGACTGCGGTACTCATTTTTAATTATCATGCTCGGAAAATTTGGATTAACACGTGAGCTAAATAATTTTGATACATAATTGTCTGTACTTTTTTTATAATCATCATTATTATTATTACTGTACATTATTTTTTTTTCAGCTCGTGATTTATCCCAACCGTAACCAGAAGAATCTTTTTTGTACTCATCCATTTCAAATTTACGCAATAACTCAGATCTTTTTACTATTCGTCGGACATTCATTGACGTTTGATGGGGATCAATTTTACGAAATTCAAATTCTGATTCGAAATTATCCGTAAATTGATTTAAAATTTCTGGACGATGTTTTTGTTTACGACGTAATGTCTGAGGTAATTCTGCCCAATTACATGACATACGTCGCGAAAATACTCCTTCCACATCGGACACTTCACGCTCCATTTTTTTATTTTATTTTTTATGTATTTACACTTTTATTTCGCGTTTATCATTCACTTCACCTTCAAGACATTGCCTATTTGCATTATTATTTAATTCTATAAATAAATATATTATATATAAAATATAATAACTATATATATATATATATATATATATATATATATATATATATATATATATATATATATATATATATATATATATATTGAATAATTTTTATTTGATGTCAATGATCAATAATAATAATATATAATATAACATTCTCACGCAAGTTATTTTCTTCGGCAATAGAAAGCCATAAGATTTATATTTATTTAATGAAAATGACAGAGCGCGACGGTGTTTAGTTTTTTTTTTTTTTTTTTTTTTTTAACAAATTGAGGATATGTAATCGTAAATCATGACCTTAATCGGTGATTCTACTAGTCAATAAAAAAAAAAAATTTCTACTTGTTATTGAGAAAATATTTAAATAACGAAATGTAGTAAAATAAAATTAAAAAAAAAAAATAAAATGAAGGTAAATTTTGTATCTTCCGGCCACGCGCGAAACGACTGTCAGCTTCCTCTTCCTCGTACCTAGTGTCTATAGTAGTAGTTTTCTTTAACAATTTAAGTTTAAATTGTAGCCGTGTAGATACTGCACTTCATTCATCGTGAGAAAAAAGTATAGTAAGGAAACTGCGCGTCGTAGTAGACGTCGTGGGAGCGACTTTTGAGACTAGACACAATGACTGGTTGGTTGAATTTAATTATAATTATCTAGCGCTAATAAACTCTCTTAAAACTCGTCACCGGCAATGAGAAAGGCATAAACTTTCTTGTAAAATTCCGGTCTTTACTGCACTCCCCTATATATTATATATATAAAATATAAAGGTATACAATGAAACACGTGTACATCAATATAATAACCCGTATATTTATTTATATCCACATATATATATGTGCATATTATTTTTTTATCAACAAAGAATAGTCGCTTACGCTTTTTGCGTGCCAGTTTTCACGTTGACGTTTCACTAAAATTATAATTATTACAATAATACGGTAATAATTATTTCCGCGCGGATGAATGAATTTGCGTGCAGTGAAATTACTATTACATACAATGCGTTGACAAATCAACTATTCAATCGTATAATTTTTATATTACTCCGTGAATTTTATGATTGTAATTTTTTTTTAATAATTAATCCAAAGATGCGTTAGAATGTTATATTTTATGATCCTCAAGTTAGTAGACAATGAAAAATTTTTGGATTTTTTTTCAACAACTCAGATAAAAAAATAAAATCAAATAAAAATATGCACATGTAGAAAATTAAAAAATCTATAGGTGCAATTAAAATTTTTTTTTTTATTTTTAATTTTTTGTTTTGAAAAAAATCCAAAAATTATTAGACGTCATATTTTATGATCCTGCAGTTAACAGACAATTTAAAACTTTTGGATTTTTTTTAAACAAATTGATTACAAAAAAAAAAAAAATAAAAAATGCACGTGTAAAAAATTAAAAAATTTATAGGTGCAATTAAAAAAATTTTTTTTTTATTTACAATTTTTTGTTATAAAAAAAATCCAAAAATTATTAGACGTCATATTTTATGATCCTGCAGTTAACAGACAATTTAAAACTTTTGGATTTTTTTTTAAACAAATTGATTAAAAAAAAAAAAAAAAAAAAAACTAAACAAATGCACATGTAGAAAATTAAAAAATCTATAGGTGCAATTTTTTAAATATTTATTTTTTTCTGTAATTCATCGTTCAGAAAAAATTCAAGAATTACTAGACGTCGGTTAACCAGTATCATAATATTTTAATTAATAATTGATGAGATATTCACCGAATCACATGATTAATTATTTTAATTATTATTATTATAAGTAATAATTATTTGAATAAAATAACGGAACCACTGACACTTGAATTAAAAAAAAAATTTTTAAATAATTGGTTAGTTAATTAATGAAGTAACTAATTAATGCTTAGATAAATGAAAATAAAACTATTGGGTTTGATGAAAACGATAAAGAAATTTA
Source organism: Microplitis deprimator (assembly GCA_964016945.1). Taxonomy (NCBI): domain Eukaryota; kingdom Metazoa; phylum Arthropoda; class Insecta; order Hymenoptera; family Braconidae; genus Microplitis; species Microplitis deprimator. Next base: position 17,482,082 of record OZ024709.1, on the reverse strand, counting down.
AAAGATACGTGTTGTCGGCACGGCGGTAGCCGATAAACTAGTGGGGATTCACGATTGTTGATCCCGCGGTACCCTGGTGAGCTCGAATCGTGCGGCTGTTCAGTAGTAGAGCCTTCGAATGACTGTTATCTGGGTCGTACCCCACCAGGTGGTTTCTTTGGTATGCCATATGTACGTAAAATCAAGTCACAGGAGAATGTGTACATATTATTATTATTGTTTTTGTTTTTGTTAAAAAATATTGTTTATGTAAATAACAATTTTTAAATGAAAAATTTCAGTAGTAATTTATCATTTGAATATTGACCTTGACTAAGTGGTTTTTAGAATAATGAATGACATTGAATTTATGTTTTATTTAAATAAATATGTTGTTTATATATTTATATAAATTGTAGGAATTGATTTTAATCAATTGAATTAATAAGATGGGACGTTAATCAACAAGAGAAAGGAAAGAATTATTATTGTAGATGATCATGGGTTAAATTAACCCATTCTCCTACATATTAATCTTTATCTTTTGCTCTCTCTTTCCCTGATTGTTCTAATTGTTAATATAATTAAATCTTTTAATAAAAATTATTTATAATTACACTGTAAAAAAAAACCGAAGGAACTTCAGGTGGTGTAGGTGTTAAAATTTTAGGTGTTAATAACACCGCTACCGGTATAAATATTCTTTACCGGTGTTAAAAAATTTCCCAGTATTAAAATATTTGACTGTGTTTTTATTAATTAATTAAATTATTGTTGATTGAAATGGTAGGTGTAAAATTGTGAAAATTTTAAATAAATTACGTATAATATAAATAATTATTTAAATAAGTACATAGCAAAATTGAAATTTCCTCCAAATCATATTCATTAAATTTTTATATTTTTTTATGTGTAAATACATTTTTTTTTCTAATTACTAAACGTGGAATTTTTTTTTACATCGATTTAACACCGGTATTTTCTCACCGCCTACACCGTGTTGATTTTAACACTGAGCGGTGTTAAATTGAGCTATTTTTAACACCAATTTTTTTACAGTGCATACTCCGATTGGAGTTAATTTACTCCGTAGGTACTCTGATTTAATACCAGTATGTTAACACCACCGAATTACACCACCTACACCAGTATTATTTCATTTTAACACCGCGCGGTGTTGAATTCAGTCCATTTTTTAACACCACTCTTTTCACAGTGAATACTCCGATCAAAGTTAATTTACTACGTATGTACACCGATTTAACACCGCCAAGTTACACCGCCTATACTGATATTATTTCATTTTAACACCACACGGTGTTAAATTGAATTCATTTTTAAAATTGCTCTTTTTATAGTATATTCCTTTACTTATTATATATATATATATATATATATATATATATATATATATATATATATATATATATATATATATAATACCGTGTAAGTCATGAGAATTTTTTAATAACTCATCAGTTCATCATCAAGACATTGAAAAAAAAAAAAAAAATTCTCGTAGATATTGTGAAAGTCAGCAAATCGTTTTAGTTGATTGAGAACGTGGATTTAAAAAATAAAATTTAAAATTCCATATCATAATAATAAATTTAATAAATAAACGGTTGTGTATTAAATTTCTCATCAATAAAGATAATGTGCGTGATAGAGCTCATTATCATTGAAATCATCACTATCATCACTACTTTGCCGTCATACTTGTAACGAAATAGAAATCAGAACCGGAAGCAAAAACGTTTGATTTAAAAGTGTAAGAACAAAAGAAATATTATGTTTTTTCTTTTTTTCCTTTCGTATAATTTGCGATGTTTATAGAAAATTAGAACAGTATTTATAATAATAGTCATTGAAATAAAATTTTTTTTAAATATATGTGTGCTATAAAAAGTTTTAATGTATATATTTAACTTGAAACTTGGATACTTAACAGTTATTATTATTTATAATTATAGATGCTAAAGCAAAATATATATGTTAATATCTATTTATTTTTTTTATATATTTTAATATTAAAACATTAATTTTAAATGAGTATTTTTTTAAATTAGTTAAGAAAATTTAATGATGTGCGTCATAATAGATTCGAGGAATTTTGATGTTGAAATAAAATGATGAAATTACGAAATAAATAATTAGTTTATAAAATATATACTTAGAGGAAGAGGGGGAAAAAGGTAATTGGAACCGACAAAATTTTTTATAAATTTAAATTACAAGAAAACATGGGCCTCCAGAATTTTTTTACGAAATTTTACGTAGATGTAATGGGACAATTTAGGACACAGAAAATTACTCAGAAAAATTTTTTAAATCTGAGTAAGCCCGACAAATTTTTATTAAAATGATTTCGTCAGTTTTTACAATTCAGGATTAAAAAAAAATTTATATTGATAATATTGAGCCAAATGACAAAATTTATTGTTAAAAATTATTTTTCAAAACAAAATTTTGTGAGAATTATTTTTAACTCGAGGAAAAAACTTTAGTTTAATTTTAAGAAAAAATTTATGATACTGAAGTCAATAGATAATTAAAAATTTTTGGATTTTTTTTTTACAACAATTTAATTTAAAAAAAATATGCACATGTAGAAAATTAAAAAATCTATGCATGCAATTTTTTCGAATATTTTTTTTTTTTTTAATAATGTTTCGTTTTGAAAAACATTAAAAAATTATTAGACATCAGCTAACTTCAGTTTCATACACAGAAAAAAAGGTTTTTTTGGTACAAAAAAATGTTACTCGCCCCAAGATAATTTTTACTTATCCCCAAAAATTTTTTGCAATATGAAATGCAAACAAAAACTTTCTTCAGGCAAGAAAAAATTTTTTAGTGTGAGAAAAATTCATGATCCTGAAGTTAGCAGACAACTAAGAATTTTCGGATTTTTTTTCAAAAATTTAATTTAAAAAAAAAGAAAACTAAAAATATGCACATGTAGAAAATTTAAAAAACTAAAGGTGCAATTTTCAATTTTTTTTTTTTTTCAAATACACAGAAAAAAAGAATTTCTTGGCGCAAGAAATATTTTGTATTATGAATTGAAGACAAAAATTTTTTTTGGCTCAAGAATTTTTTTCTCGCCTAAAAAATTTTTTTCTTGTACCAAGAAAATTTTTTCTCACCCCAAGAAAATTTTTGTTTTCACTTTATAATACAAAAAATTCCTCGAGCCAAGTAAAAATATTCTTAGAACAAGAAAAAATTTTTTGCGCCAAAAAATCCTTTTTTTCTGTGTACATCTTTAAAAAAAAATCCAAAAATTATTAGACGTCGGCTAATTTCAGTATCATAAAATTTCTTGTGCCAAGAAATTTCTTTGTAGACCTCAAAAAATTTTTGTCTTTATTTCATAATGCAAAACATTTCTTGCACCAAGACAATCCTTTATCCCATGTAGAAATTTGATTTTTTCCGTGGTTCATTTCGCCCCACATTTTTTTATCGCCCAGCCATATTGATACCGTATATTTATTTGTGAAAAAAAAAAATTAGAACTAGTGAAAAAAAACTATTGAAATTTTTTCTCAACGACCCGTTTTGCCCCCTCCCCTTTCCTTATAATCCCATAAACTATAAAATTTATCAATTTATTATTTTCTCAAACATTAAAAAAAATTACATCACTTAAATAACTTGTATACTTTACTTACGATAAATAATTAAAATATAATTGCTTTTAAAATACTACTAAGATATTTCATTCATAAATATTTTTACGTTTAAATAATTATTCATTAGTTAGTAATATAAATATTAATATCTTTCCTCGTATATATAAAACCAACATAATTATTACTGTATAAATAATATTAAAAGTAAATATCAACAGATATAATTTTATCATATATATGAGAAAATATGAAAATCTGAGATATTTAGTTATTATTAATTACGCGATAACTTAAGATTAACGTAGCAAATAGTGTATGTTAATAGCCGTACAGTTGCTAATAGAAAGTCGTACAACAATCTTATGATTACTTATTATTACTTTTTTTTTTTATAACTATTTTTTTTTATTTACTTCCGGTGTAAGGAGTAAAGTCTGATATTTCTACAAGATATATTCTGTCGATGGACAGTTTAGTTATAACACTGCCAAAGTCTTTGATATTATTATTATTATTTTTTTTTTTTCTGTTTCTTCTTTCGCGCGTTCTCGTAATAACACATTATCCTGCGGCATTCTTGCGCAGTAATTTCTAAATCGCTAAGGCAATGATTTCATTGGCTGTCTTGTTGTTGCGTTCAGATAGCCGCTGACGAGATCGACAATGCAAGAGATACTTTAACTTTAATATACAAGAGAGACGGAAATGAAAAAAAAAGGTGAGAGGTCGTATGCTTAAAATATGTGGGAACATAACTTTTTAAAATTTTAATGTCATTAAGAAAAATTAAGTCCTCGATCTTAAATTTTAAGACAAATATGACTAAAAAAATTAACACATGTTTGTTAGTTAAATAAAATTAATTTTTTTTTTTATCACCTAAGGAAGTTCTTGTGCGACTCGAATCAAATGAGGGCTAACTGTTTCAAATTTAATTCCAAGGCTTAAATTTTTGAACATATCCCAATAATTTTTAAATAATTTATCAATTTTTTTGAACTATCGAAAATATTTTTGAAAAGTTATTGTAAAAAATGTAAATTTCTTAATTAGACAACACTTTGACTCAGGTTTTTTTTTGTCATACTAAAACCGGCAATATCACAATTTTTAAATTACGACATATACATATATATGTCAATATACGATTCAAACACATCATGGATAATAATAATAAGAGTAATTGTTTAATTACTTGTGATTGAACAAATTACTTAAATATTTTGACAGTTTTAAATTACCTCTAATAATTTTGTGATCTTTGTCTATGTTTGCAAACGTATTTTTTTTTATTATCATGCGCTGTTGCCGGTTTTTAAAATGGCCAATAACGTCACGTAATAGTTCAGTTTTACAAACTATAATTATTAATAAATAATTCAAACCATCCCGTGTAAAAAAAATTGTTGAAAAAGCGTTGACTATTCAAAACGTGACACAGCGATGAACTTTTTTTGAACCTTTTTTAAACTTTTGAAAATTCAAGAGAAAAATCAATGAATATCCTAATGCTATTCAGATATGCTAGAAGAAACGTTCAGAAATAGTTCAAAATCATATTTTTCTGAACGTATTTTGCACTGAAAAAAATGATGAAACCTTGCACTTTTAATCAAGAGTCAAAAAAAGTTTACGAAAGAGTCTAAAAATGTTAATTTATAGTATTAAGTCAAATTCTTTTTTTCTTTGTACTTTCCGAAGTTTGAAAATCGTTTAAAAAAAGTTTGTCATTGTGTCACGATTTGAAGTTTAGAAAAGTCAACACTTTCAACCTTTTTTTCACACGGGATTAATAACACTATTTTATTACAACAATTATATCATTAGCATAAATTAAAGAATACACAGTTGAAAATTTTGTGTTATTGTGTATGAAAATTAAATATTTAAATATTTAGTGTCAATTATTTGACACCATCAAGTGTAAATTTGAGTAAAGTTGAATGTGTTATCTGATCTCAACAAGTTTAAAACCTGTATTATTGTTTGACACAAGTATAATGTGTTAAATTAACACAAAGAATTGAGTGGACCTTTTGGGACATGTGATTTGTGTTAAATTTAACACAAAGGTTTATACTGTGTGTTTTGAAACATTATTTATCCCTGTGTCTATTCTAATAATATTTGTTTTACAAAGTTGAAACATAAAAAGTTATAATTTCCCATAAGACTCTGTGTTAAAACTTCGATTTTCAATTGTTAATAATTTTTTTAAATTATCGATAACATACTCCGAAATTTTCAAGAATGATAATTATTGATTCATTTTTTCCAAAAATATAAAATTTGAATTTTTATCTAATAGTAATCCTCACGCAGATAAATTTTTAGTAAAAATTACCCGAAAAATATGATACTGAGGACATGTGGAAAATATATAAATTTTTCCCACGCACAGTGCAAAATATACTACTCGATAGCATGTAAATTAAGTGCAATTTCTATTGACAACATGGTAAAAATTTAGTTACTGGCTAGGTGTCCCTACAGTACCAAATTTTATGGGTAATTTTTACTCAAAAATAATCTGCGTACACGCAAGAACGTTCTTAAGAAGTTACATTTCATTGTTTTCTGGCATACGGTAATATTTGGAAGACCCTTATTTAAAGTTTGTTATGCGACAACTACTCATTTCCGGTTTTACGGCAGGTGCGTGCTTACCATGTGTAAAAATGAATTCCGTTAAATTTTTTTTTTTTAAAATACACGTAACTATTTGTTTTAGTGAGAAGAAAAAAAAATCCTGCTAATAATTGATAGATAATTTTTTTTTTTTTTGAAATTTAAATCATTAAAATATTTTTAGGAGTTTGAAAGTAAAAATAGTTAAGAGAAGTGTAATAAAATTTAATGAAAAAGGTATGTTACATGTTAAATGATGTTGACTTAAATAAAATAAAAGTCTATAAAAGGTTTGTAAGTGAATCGTGCACATACCAGTAAGACCGGTCGATCTGCCTTGATCGATCTTAGAAAACTCTCGCTGAGCATGCATTGAATACTTGAAGGCCTTGCCTTCAAGTATTGCCTTTTTTATTTCTTCCTATATGTGTAATATGTGTACAATTGCCTTTTTATTTAATGTATATAAATCTTGGCACGTGATAGTAAAGTCAATAGTCGACTACTCAATAGATTTTGAATAGAGAGATAAAAAATAGTAAAAAAAAAATTTATCTTTTATGCATTGAATTTAAATTGTAAGCACATGGTGAATTTATAAGGAAGAAAAAAATAGGAAAGTGTCTCTCTGTTGTCACGAGATATATAATGCGATATTGTGATGTATGTAATAAATAACAGGTGTTGGATTTGTTAATAGTTTAAGTTGTAAATATGACATCTTTTAAATTTTATTCAACTCAATTCTGGATCGTCACAATCTGGCACGATCATAAGAAGTTCCAAAAAATAGACGTATTTTACAATAGTGACAATAGTGCATTGTAAAAAATTTTGGTGTAAAAATGGCTCCGAGAAGTTTTCACGGCTGTGTAGTGTGACATAATGGTGTGAAAAATTCTTGGTGTAAGTTATCCAGCCGTGTAATTTTCACACCAAAATTTTTACACAGTCATTTACACTACACTGAGTCCTAAAATTTTTAACAGTATACACAAAAAATAAGGACTTTCTGAGAAATTTTCTAACATGAATTGAAAGCAAAAATTTTCTTGAGGCGAGAAAAAATTTTTGGTGATAAGAAATTTTTTCTAAAAGTCCTAAGAAAATTTTTGTTTTCAATTCATAATGCAAAATATTTCTTGCGCCAAGAAATCAATTCTTCTGTGTAAAAGAAGCGAAAAATTTTCCATTAGAAATTTGAAAGTTACCAAAAAAAAAGTGATTGGTTTTTTGGAAATATCTACGTAAATATTGAGTTATCTGAAAAATAGTAAGAAACTTCTTTTGTAGAGTTTTAAATTCTCTACAAAAAAGATATTATATATATTTTTTAAAAACTTGATAGTTATTGAGATATTTGGAGTTTAAAATTCGAAAAAATAGTTATAGAAATTTGGAAATTGAAGAATTAATACGTCTACACTTTAAATTTTTGTTTTTAATTTAAATAGAATTTTTTGAAGTCATTAATAAATTAACATCAGTTAGAAATATAAAATATCAATTTACTTTTTTTATACTTGATTATTACATCACTTCAAATCTAAGATTAATGAATAAAATAAAAATTTCAATCACCGTATTTTATTTTCTTTCATTTCAATGATTTTTTTCGCCTATTAGTCAGGTAATTTTCAATTATAAAAATTTTATGGGATATTCATTTGAAAAACTATCAACTTTTTTTAATCATATATAATCTTCATTTAAATACTCAATTAATTTCTTAGGACATAAATTTTTAATTAGTGATATAATATTTTAATCAAAGGTTACGCTTTAATTTTTGTATGTGAAAAATTGATATCCACATAACATAAATAAATTTCATTAAATTCCAATGACTATTTTTTGTAAATAAAAAAATTAAAATAGTGTTTGATAAAAAAAAAAATAATAATAAAATTTGGGCCAGGTGATGCAGAGAGACCAAGAAACGAATAATTACCAATTCAAATGTGGTATATCCGGTCTGTAAATTCTCAATTTATTTATTTTTCACGCATTACCGTATAAACAAGAAGATGTACTAGCTCAAGTAGACACGAGTTACCTGAACCTAAATACCACAGGTGATAAAAATAAAATTTATTATTGATAAATTTAAAGAAATGCATGACAAGGAAGCGAAAAATAAAATAAAAATTTTAAGTCTTGAGTTTTTTCACTTAAACGATTTGAATTATCATATTTTATTGAATGTTAGTAAAATTGACGCGGCATCTTGTCATTTGTCTGTATAGTAATTTAAAAATTTTCTCATCTTTTAACGGGAGAAACCGGAAAGTTTGGCTCTCTACAACTCTAACCGCTACACAGATTTATTAATGATAAATCGGAGTGTGTTAAGTGCATATTCAAAATGAGAACCAGAGACATAAATAGACAACTAATAACAACAATTTCTCAAAGTTTAAACTATTATAATATAAAAGAAAGTCATTTTAAATTAAAGACGTTAAGTTGTTGGATTATCATTAAAAAAAGAAATAATGCATAATAATATGATGATGATAATAATGATAAAAGCCACAAGACATTATTCTCTAAGACACGACACAGGTGCAGGAGTTAGCAATTAAAATGTCTATTTCTCATCAACGCCCTTTAATGAACTTAATTATGCCTCATCAACTTTGTTGTGTTGTGTTGTGCGTTGTCTCGTGCGCTTATAAAGAATTTCGTGCACGAGACCGGAAATTATTTCATATGAAATCGTATAGCCGCGTAGAAAATATCCCAAGCACGTAGATAGAAAAAAATAACACTATTATCATTATATATATATGTATATATCTATTTATAAATTAAATTTTTTTTTCTATTTAATTTTCTAACTTGTCATGATCGAGTACGATATCCCGAGATATCGAGGATCCAGGTAATGATGTAAAGTTGTGGTATACATTAATGATCTATAATTGGGACATATATAATACAAGAAGCCAAGGTAACTCCGGGTGTAAATTGGCTTTCCAATGAGTGGTTATATATGTTGATCGGTTATTTTCCTTTACCACTACTTATATTGATGGACTTCATCTTTGCGTTACTTCCACTCGCTTTACTTCCTTCTTACATATATATGATATATGTGTATATATGTTTATTATATATTATAAAAGTCCTTGTGCATTTAGCGCACTTGAACGGACACGAGTCCAAGTCCCAGATAAGAAACTTTGTTATCGTTTTATTATAGCCTCTTCTAATCACTGTGTTCATTTGTCCAATATTTTATATATATGTTACATACATACATATATATACACAAGTATAGACGTAACTTTTCGATTTCTCCTCACACATCATCGACGATATATTACAACCACAGGTAATTTATAAATACATCCATTTATATATATATATATATATATATATATATATATATATATATATATAGCATTTATGAGGTAGATAATAAAGCGTGTGAGATGTGAATTAGCATGATTTTTGGGCGTTTCGAATAACGAGGTCGGGAGGTCGGAAAGATTTCGATGGGAATGTAACGGTTAAATAAATCGACGGGGCAATATGTACACTTTTATGTTTATATATATATATAAGTGTATATATACACTTGTATGTCTGTTACTTTGACTTCAACCTGACTATCGGTCACGGACTGTTGACGAGATAGACTATCGTGTCCGTAAAACCCCGCCCGACTTGCTTTTATTTTGTTATTATTATTTTTTTCATTTTCCATTTATTTTTATGTATGTATTTATATGTATATTATATTTAAAATATTTTTTCAATTGAATGCATTTTTATTGAGGGGGTTGAGACATCGGTGGCACTCGTCAGGGTTGATTACGGTGATTCTTTAAGTACGCACGAGCGACCTGACCGTTAGCATCAACGGCATTGCACATTATATGCGAATAAACTTTCACGGATGAACAATTGCCAACGCCCTTATCTTGTTGTTATAAGGTTTCGTCATTGACAATCGACAGTATGTATGCTTACTGACATTAAAGAACAATTAAGAAATTTTAATTATGCATGGAGAAAAATGGAGACAAAAATGTACGAGTTTTTATTATGCTGTCGACCGAACTTTAAACAGGGAGTTTAATTGTCAGAAAAGTATTATGCTGCACTATAATTATTGTGAGCCTCTAGAAAATTTTTATTTTCTACTATAAGTCCTAATTTAGACAAATAATATTTACTACAATTTATCAATTTATGAATTTCCAAAATTGAGACAATTCTGGACTTTAAGTTGAATGTTTTTGGAACTTTGAAAAGATTAGAAAGTGGAAAATTTTCAACAGGTGAAGGTTTTCCTGCGCGTTTTTTTTTTATTTTTTGACCAAAAATAATTTGATTTGAAAATTTTTTGGTTTTGAAGAATATTAAAAAAAAAAGGAATTAATTAGGAATTATAAAAATTTACGACTTCTACCAAAATGATTCAGGTATGAGGCAAAGGAAAAATAAAAATGATTTGAAAATATTTACGAACATTTTTTGACTTTTATCAGCACTTTTTGGGAGGGTCAATTTTTTTTAACTTTTCGTCCTCGTGCAAAAATAGTGGTAATTATTTGGAAGTGGGGTCAACAGGTATTTTGACAAGCAAAAATCCAAAACCTGGCAAATGGCTTAGGGACCGCGTTTAATCCCAAGCATTTGTCGGCGGATTGAAGTTGTTTCAGCTTAATTTGATGTTATATAAGCTTTGATACACACTTGGTATATAATTAAGGTATAAATTTTGCTTAATTTCGAGTTTATCTTTGAGATTTTTCAGTTCCGTGCTACACTGCACTATTTGACATATTTTTCATATCATTCTATGTATTGACTCTTAAGTAAACCACCAAAACTTAAGGTATATGCCTATTTGCCATAATGTTTGTAGTTTCGTCCTAAGTACGTTAACGGACTCGTCAGTAAGGCTATGTTAACGCACTCTTGCCTTAGACTACGTCTCTTACTAGTACGGGCCGGCGTAAAACAGTGTTGTGGGTTTCTGCCAGACACTATACTAGCGAGGGAAGGCAGATACCATCCAAACTACTTGCAACAAAATGTTATGTGGGCTGTTGTACACATTAAAATACTGAAATAACAAAAATATGCTGATTTTCACTATTACAAGAGTTCAAAAATTATTTGTAACTCTTAGATCGACCTTTCTATCACCACCGTCCATCTTACGGTATTATATAAAATTACTTATATTTATTAGAAAAATTTATTTTTGAAAATTCACATGATTTTGTGTTATTTTTGACATTTTTTCACACTTCAATTGCAAGGTTCAGATAGATATCTGGTGTTAGAGACATAAACTCATACAGAAAATTTAATCCGCCGTGTAACTGAACACGTGGAAAAAGTTTAATTATGGATCTTTAAGGTGTAAGCACTTGGAATTCTGAAAAATGTGGTTGACCCCGATTCCAAACAATTACCAAAATTTTTCACACTTATAAGTATTTTAAAGTTCCAAAATTGTTCAATTCAGTTCAGAATTATCTGCATTTTGAAAGTTCACTCTAAGGAATATTTTCGGAACTAATTTTTTTTACACGACTCAATTTCCTGTTTCAAGTTTAATCGACAGCACAACCAAAATTCATAAACTTTTTAATCCCATTTTTCTCCGTGTGACGTCAGCGAAAAAAATATTTTTAACAATTGGGTAGAAGTACTATTTCTGGCCACTGCTCATTTTTTGACATTTCATACATTACTTTAATTAATGAAAAAGTATAAAATAAAATTTCCATTTTAATAGTGGGATAAAAAGTATCTGAAGAAATTTAAAAAATTATGTCATCGCGTCTTTTAAAAATTATTTTATTTCAATTTATAAAGTGTCCAAAACTGGTACCTCTACCCTAGAGTTTTCTTCATTAAATCATTTTTTTTTGTTGATAATCAAAAAAATATTTTTTTTAAATTCTTATTTGTTGTAAATTATCATTATTCAAAAATTTTCTCCAAATTGAAAATAATTGTATTCTTTTAAATTTAAAATCATCATTTCTTCATTTATTTGAATTCGTAATAATAATTACCAACTTTCTTTCAATGTAAAATATAAATTTTCATAATAAATTATTCAAAACTAATTATTTATTCCCAATAATATTTACTTATATTTTTTATGCTCCGTGTAACTGTACTGTAAATATATCTAACTTGTACTTTTTTATTTTAAATAGCATTCTAATGAATCGTAATTAGATTTTATAATAATTACGATACAGTAATACATATATAGTATGGGAATGTCTTCAGTTGATCGTAAGAAGGCATCTTGAGGTCGGGCGCACCTAAATAGCGACCGAAGGCACGCAGTGTTAATTTTCCCCAGAAGTTATAGGTTTATACTAGCACTTTACACGACACAAATATCTACGCTCTAAGTGACATGCGTCTCTCATATATGTATAAATGTCTCGCGCAATAATTCATTATTGTGTAATGGTTTATTAGTATAATTTAAAAATTTTTACTGCCTAGTAAAACTGTTGACGTTTTTTTATATTTTAGCAACCGATAAATGTTACACAAATACCGCGAGATCATAAACAATTGAGTAACGTACTCAAATTATTTTCTTGTATACGTTTCAACAGCTATGTACTAAGAGAAAATAATATTTTCTTTTTTTTTTCAAATTTAATTATAGATTTATATAATTGTTGATGAAATTGATAGCTTACCACACGAATAAAATTGCTGATCATTTCTGCAAGCTGTGGAGCACGAGTTGTATGAAGAGGAAGTCGGACTCCTGATGAGATCGTTAAAGTACAAACTCCAGATCTGGCAGAACCAACAGAGACGATGTCTTCAAGGGGTAGAGTTTCGAGAATAATCAATTCACCGTTTGATGTTCGTTTAATTAATCTGAGACCGTGATGAGATACTGCCACATGCTGAGCTTCCGGATGCTGTGGTCCGATCTACAAAATATTTTATCATGATAATTAATAAAAAATTCATTTAAATTTATATTTGCGCGCCTCAAATGATAATGTGTTGAATGTATTTTACGAGTGAGTTGAAATTTTAGGCTACATCACTCATGCTTAATCATTTTTACAGTTTTGTATACAGAAAAAAAGGATTTCTTGAAGCAAGAAATATTTTGCATTATGAATTGAATTGAAATTTTTTTTTGCTCCAAGAAAATTTTTTCTCGCTTTAAGAAAATTTTTATTTTCAATTTATAATGCAAAAAATTTTTTAGGACAAGTAGAAATTTTCTTGAAGCGAGTAAAATTTTTTCCGCCGAGAAATCCTTTTGTTCAACATGGGGAACTTCTAAACTTGAGACAGATTAGAACTTTGAGTGGAATTTTTATGGAACTTTTTTAATTTTGATAGTAAACAAAAAAAGTTTATTTAGGATTTTATATGAGCGAATTTTTAGTTCCGAAAAAATTCCCATTAGAAACCAATAGACCCATAAAAATCAAAAAACGGTCATAAAAAGTTCAAAATTTGAAGTTTTTGAACTTTTTCAGAACGAGGGTAAAATACATTTTCAGAAATATGTTTTTAAAAAGTTTTTTTTTTACTCAAAATTTGCTCATGTAGTCCTAGATAAACTTCTTTTTTACTATCAAAATTACAAAAGTTCCACTCAAAGTTCTAATCTGTCTCAAGTTTAGAAGTTCTACATGTTGAGTTTTTTTGGAATCTTTTAAAAACGAATTTTTTTTACACGAATTAAGTCGATCAAAATTTATATCACCATAAAAAAAGTATATTAATTAATTCTGATACAATTTCAAGTTGGTTTATCAATATTCTGCTTAAAAAAAAATTGATTTCATTTAAAAAACCATAAATGTCAATTAGTTTGTATGAAAATTCGCGGACCAGATAACTGTAAAAAAAAAGGACTAATTGATCTAATCATTTTTTCATAAGCAATTAATTTTTGTTGAATAAAATCCTAGTGAAAATTATTATTCGAATCCTTTTTGTTTAATTGTAATTAATAAAAAAACAAATTCAAATACGATAGCATCGAAAATTCAGCGGCCATTTTTTTTATTTTGCTTTCTAATGGATACTGGCAGCACTATCGGTGCGACAGCAATATCAGAGAGAGCAAAATAGAGCTTCACTTTCGAGGTGTGCAATTAAGTGTGACAATAAATATGACAAATATATAAAAGCAAGATTTTGCATTCAAGTAAACGACTCAATTAGAGAACAGGCTTCAGATAATATTTATGTTAATGAAAAGATGTCTTTTCATAGATCATTTTTAAATTAACTGTTAAGATAACTGTGAAATTTGAATAAAATATAGCTTTCAGTTAGCTATCATTTAGTTATCCTTGAGCTAAGTGCGCTACTTGGGCAGTAAGAGTTTTTATAATTTTCATATCGAAATCAATCATAATTTTCATTAAACAGCAGAGTTTCATTATTTTTAAGGTCATTAAAAAAAGGAAGGAAAGTAGGACATTCCAACCCACGTGTATAATTTCCTACTCGAGCCGAAGGCGTGGGTGGCAAACATTCGGATTGGAACATCCTACCATCCTCCGTAGTGTGTATACAATTTTTCACCAGATCTATATTTAAAAGTTTAAATTTCCGCCTGTTTGTGGGAAGAATGGCGCATGCGCTAATTTTTATCATTTCTTTTCTCATAAACGAAAAGATCGACTTTCTTCCCTTTAAACAGAACAAAAATTTAAACTTTCGGTGCAGGTATGATGAAAAATCGTGTAAACACGCGTGTTTTCCACCCATGACTTTGGCTCGGGTAGGCAATTATACACGCGGGTTTGAATGCCCTACTTTTCTCCCTAGGTGTGTAATGTACTATAAAAAATATTCACAAGAAAATTTTTTTAAATTCTTGCGATTAATTTTTTTTTAATTTTTTCCGTAAATATTTTATTTTTTTATTAAGAAAAAAATTTCATGTCTGCTATTTTCAGTATAAAAAATAATTAATGAAAAAAATAAAAATTCTCACAATCTTAATTTGTAAAGTTCAATTATTAAATTAGCGTTTGAGGCGCGCACTTTTTTTTTTTTTGTTGAAAATAAATAACTTACAGATACAGGAAATATTCGGGCAAAGTACAGAGGCCATTGTTTTGCCATATCGACGATATTTTTCTTCATTGTAATTTTATGTTGAGTACTTTGAAGATTATCTAGAGTAATTCCGTAGTTATCAAGTAATTTAATCATGTTGTGTCGTTCTTCTTTAGTGATTCTGATGCTGGAAGTTGCCAGTACATCATAAGCGACTTGACAAAATACCAGATGAAGTGCCAACGGACTCGAAAGTGTTTCATTGGGTGCAAATACTTCTTTTTTAACTCTCAGAGTCCATGACACCCGATTATAAGTAAAGTGCGTATTTGAAGTCGGCGGGTGTAATTTAGTATCAACAATTTCTTGCGCTTTTTCAATTTCCGGTTTTTCCGGTGGCGGTAAAACAGGTTTAAGAAATTCCGGCCACTCTTCAATTTCAATTCTCTCTAACTTGTCAGTTTGATGAGTCGAAGCTATACTAGAACGTCTTTCCATATCATGGTCTAATTTTTTAAAGCTTTGTCTCGCAACAACAAATGATTCTCTCGTATTAGGAACGACTCCAAATTCACGTGTCGACGGTATTCCAAAACTATCACGTGATTTCGGTGATAAATCTCTCATCATACCAAAAGAATCTCTTTTAGAATTGTCATATAAATCACGTGCGTATTTAGGATCAAAAATATCGGAATTTATGTCACGACGAGAATCAAAATCAATACTTCGATCTCCTCGTGTCGTACTTGCGATATCAGTACTGTCTTTACCGTAATAATCTTTTGAGCTTTGCTCTCTGTGATCTTGACCTTCACGTAAATGTTTTTGAGAAGCAAAAATATCTCTGCTTTGGCTAAACATGTTCTGGTTCTTAGAGAAATGATCGTGAGTATCGGAGTCAGGTGAATTGCGGAAGTTATCTCGATTTTTAGGTTCTACAGGCGCCGGTGGAGAACGTGGTTGCGGTACACCGGATTGACTATAAAAAAAATATATAAATAAGTGACACGAGTAACATTATAAATTAGCTTACTTAGTTGTACCGATAATAATTTTTTTGTTGTTTGTATCAGCGATTAAATAAAACCTGTAGGACAAGTTCAGGTAAAATTAAAAAAAAATAAAAAAACACACCTGTTACTGTAAATACTTCCACCTCGTGGACTTGGTGGCTGCGGAGGTGAGATAGGGGGAGGCGGAGGTACGGGCCGATTTTCCATTCTCTCAATTTGTGTTCTCACAACATGGACCTGCGTCATCATTTCAGTTGTACCTTTAGAGGTCACGCTTTGAGTATCGTCCGCTGTGGAAGCATAATCATCCCATCTTCCGCCTGACATCATCATAACAGATCATTAAATCAAATTTAATTAACGCAAGACAGTTAATAATATAATGAAGAAATAAATTAAAAAAAAAAAAAAAGAAAAAAGTTAATTAGTTTGTTAGTTGGTTGATTTATTAAGTGAATGAATAATGATTACCTAACTGTTGCTGGAGCAGGAGCTTTCGATTGTCCTCTAGCCGATTGACCTTTACATCTTCACGAGGCAGTGCAGGCTTCTCAGTGGTCTTGGTTGAACGAACACTGTGATTTGCGGTTACTTTCTCTAAACGTTGGCGCATCTCGGAGCTGAGTTTTAACTTGCCTATACTACCTGGTGATGGTCTTTGAGCTCCGACTTCGTAACCGGCTCTGGACATTTTTAAATAATTATTCATTTATTTATTCATTCATTTTAATTACGGGGCACCACTAGTGTGAGATTTTGAAAACAATTTTTTTTGCGTATTACAATAGTCTATAGCTTCAAAAATAACTAAAATTTAAAGTGCATGTCTCAAATAGTTTTTTTGAGTTACAGCCATCTAAAGAGCAGCCGCTTATCAGTTCTCAAAAATACATTTTTCAAAATTGCTGCAGTTATAACTCGAAGAAAAATCATCCGATATATTTAATTCGAATTGCAGCTTCTTTTATATGTTTCGAAGTACCATGAACCTCCAGTTTTCCGATCGAATGAAAAATGTAATTTTGGCAGGCCAAAAATCATCAAATTTTCGCGCAAAATTTGAAATTTTTTTTTAAAACCCCACCATTTTTATGATCCTGAAGTTAGCCGAGGTCTAATAATTTTTTGATTTTTTTTTAGACAGTAAATGATAAAAAAAAAAAATATTTAAAAAAATTGCACCTGTAGTTTTTTTTTTATTTTCTATGTGCGTATTTTTTAGTTTTATTTTTTTTTGTAATTGAATTGTTGAAAAAAAAATTCGGAAATTTTTAATTGTCGGTTAACTTCAGGATCATCCATTTTTTTAAATTTCAATTTTTTTCTTAGGCCGAGGGTCATAGTACAGGAAATATCTTCTAGTTTAATAAACTTTTTGGTTTTTTTGATTTCATGCACTGTAAAAATCGCTATCACTGCAGCAGTGGGGGGACTTTTTATTTTGAAACCTTGGGAGATTGCGAATAACTTCTGAACTTTTAATTTTTTCGTCCAAAAATTTTACCATGTATTTCTTATACATCTTTAAAACATTAAAACATTCTATACAGTAATTTTCTTTAAAAAAATTCCCAAAAGTCACTTTTTTTTCAGGCAGTCACACTAGCGGCTCCCCTTAACATTAAATTTATTCACTAAAATAACTTACTTTGATTTTTTCTTCTTTTTTTCCCCTTCTTCTTTATGATTTTCATGTTTTGTAATAATAGAAGTCTGAATAGTCGCATGATTTTCAATTTTAGTTTCCGCAATAACATTTTCTATTTCAAATTCTTCCCAGTCAACCGAACCCTCGCCATTCATATTCCCATTGGTATTATTGTACTCCTGATACTGAGGAGTTATTTTACGCTGCTGTTGATGCTGCCGCATTTTAAATTCAGTAAAACTATCCTGGTTTTGTTGTTCATTTGAATCACTAGGCGGTGGCCATCTCCATTTTCCAATACGGACAGTTTTGGCGCGTCCATAAGGGTCCAAAAATGGCCTGGACTCCGAGGGATCATGAGCGTCAAGTGGTGGTGGCATTGGAGGTGGTGGTGGTACTCCTTTGTTTATTCCAGGGCTACACTCAGTACTGCTTTTACGATTTTTCAATTCACTCAGCACATTTGTGAAGTTACTTTGAATGTTACCTCGGCCCGAACTTGTTCTCTTCAACTCTGGTGTTGATGATATTTTTCTTTCAACGCTTATTTTACGGGCTGAATATTCAACGCTTGTTTTTCTATTCAAATCGAGGCCACTTTTCTTAGGTGGACTTTGTGATCGATGAACTTGAGCTTTAACTGTTACTGTTTCTAAACGTTGGCTTATTGGCGTTGGTTGAGAAGAAATGGCACGATTTGTTTGTTCACTATCAGTAAATCCTAATGGCTGTTGTTGGACACCATTTTGTACAAGTAACTGTTGAAATGCTTGATTTTGAGCCAATAATTGCTGTTGAATTTGAAGATTTTGTGCCATAGCACTTTGTAAAAATGCTCGTTGAAGATTTTGTTGATATGCCACCATATCAGCACTTTGATTCGGTGGTGAATTTGGGTATTGAGGTAAATTAAGTCCCTGCATGTTGTAAATTGGAATTGGAAGAAATCCTGATCCCATATTTAAATTTGAATTTTGTCCTGTTGGTAATTGTTGTGATGCACTGGGTGGTGGTGAAAACATCGGCATCATCATTGGAGGTGACATCATTCCTGGTGACAACGGACTAAAATTAAATGCCGTATTTTGATTCGGAATGTCCATATTTCCTCCACCACGAATTTTAGCTGATAAATCAGCTGATGATAATTCTTGTATGACAAGATCATCAGTAATGGCATCCAAAAAGTCATCAAGTGTTTCAGGATTTTTTAAATTATTGTCATTTTTGTGTGTCCCCTTAATACTTGCGGCCAAACTTCTTGCGTCTGACAGTTCATCTAAATTACCATCCAACACTGGCATGAATAATTCGTCCAAAAATTGATCCACATCTGAGGCTTGACTTGGAACCCTGACTCTTCTTACATGTGAAGCCAGAGATGGCGCTTCGCTGGTGTCAGACATAGCCGATGATTTAACGCCATATTCACTTTTTTCAATGTACGCTCGACTAGACTGACTACCAGGTAACGCTCGTTTACTTGGATACTGAGACTTAATAAATCTAGTTTGAGATCTTATGTAACTGCTCTTATCATCTTCAGATCTTCCAGTTTGACTGACTGATTGTATATCAGGATACTCAAAGTCTATTGTCAAGTCTTCTTCTTCAACAATATTTGGCTCAGTAGTTCTTCCAATTCTGCTGTATTTTCTTTCTTGGGATACTTCAGAACGGGTCATGTACTCAGAATTAGATACTGCTGATACTTCACCAATTCTTTCAAGACTGTGGTATCTTTCATTTAATTTTGACGAAGAAAGTCCCAAGTTAGTGAGTTTACTTGGCGGCGAAACGATTTCTGATTGAAGTAAATTGTCTAGACTTCTACTCCGTTGTTTTTCTTTCTCAAAGTAACGATCATTCAAGGCCGATTGTCTAGATAGTCCCATTTCTCCTGAAGACTCTAAAACTGGTTCGTGGGACTGCTTTCTTGACTGTAATTAATAACAAAAAAAGAAATAATAATAATATATTTAATTGATTTAAAATATCAGGCTTAATATTAGAATAAATTAAAAATAAAATATTATACTAACAGGCGATTTTACTACAGGTGGCTGAGGTGGAGGTACTGCTGGTCGTCTAGGTGTTTGTAGTTCCGGTTCAACAGGCTTATCCACCACCTTCGTCACCGGTTTTCTTTCCAACGGCTGGAAGGTCTTTAGCACAGGCACTGGTATATCCAAGTCTTGTTCCAGTTCACGAATGACTTGTGTGTGCTAAGGAATCAAACATATTATGACGTTAAATTCTCACGCTCGCATTCTCATTTTCGCTGATAATAAACAATGCTGATCCAGTGCTGACTCTCACCAGTAACGGTTAAAATACATATTATATATATTAAATATCCCCCACTTTACCTCTCTCTTTTTAATTGGCGGGAAGTTGTTCTTTCGCTGTTCAAGGAACATATGTTTTGCCGCTGGGAATGCCGGGGCTAATTCCATTTCTGATATTAAATCAAGTACATAATCAAAGCCATTTGTCTCGGTAACCATCGTATCTGGACTTCCGAATTCATTCCACAGAGTAATTGTCCAACCGGAATTATCAACTCCGTGATTTTGGATTGCGAGATTTGCTAATTCTTCACAAGTTGTCCAAGAATCAATGGCACATGTTGTTGTTTCACCTATTAGTCAAATTTATAATCAATTATTCAGAAGTACGGCTTCACTTATTTTTAACAAGCAATTATTCAATTTTTTACGTATCGCTTTTAGATAAATTACATTAGCAAGCGCGTAGCAGCAGATTTATTGTAAAATTTTCTTTTATGAATAATAAATACATATTTTTTTGTAAAGTTATTTTTAAAGCATAAATTTATTTTCAATTTCCATATTATTATCCACACTTTTTAAAATATATCAATTTAAAATCGTGTCCAGATCAAGTTAATAAAATGATGAAATCATAAGAAGGTGGACAGAAATTCAAAAATTATAATTTAATTTTAACCATAAATTGGACGTTTCGTCATTTTATTGGGACTTCTTCAGCAATTTGATGATATAAATTCTATCGTTTACTAGATGTTTTTGAGACATACGTCATCTTGTTTAATGATATAAAAATTAGCATTTCAAATATTTTAATTACAATAAATAAATTACACTAGTTGATAGTATAAATCAGTAGGGCTGATGAAGAAAAAATGATTCAACAGAGTAACTAAAGCAGATAAGTGATTTCCGCGAACACTGTCATAGCTCGCAGTTTAAACTCATGACGAGACATGAGACCCGGGCCTTGACGACGTTCGCTAGGGTAATCTGAGATGCGACATTGAACGATCACATAAATTACATAATATTATTTTTGTTAAAAAAATTTGACAACATTCTATCACTTGATTATTATCTAATCGATAATGATACAAAATTCAGCCGCTGCTTGTAATATTGATATAAAAAACTAAGTTTTTATTAATCGGTCAATGATGGGGTAAAATGACTACTTTAGCCGTTGAATCAATACTAAAAATATGAAAACACCTACAAGTTGTCATTGATACTGCAGAAAGAACTGTCAAATTGACTGAAGAATATATTAATACTTTAGTTAAGAACGAAGATTAAAAACAATACGTAATTCAAATTGTAAGTGAGAATAAAAAAAAATTTCCCAATACCTCCAGAGAATGTTTAATAAAATAGTTTTAATCAATATATTAAAAAATTTATTTAATCTATAATATTTTTTCCGATAAATTGCAAAATTTCAAACTTAGCTCGTCAGTTACATTATTTTTCAGTTATCTGAATTTTTTATAGTAATTTTTTTAAGAACACAGTTAAAATTGAATACCTTTCGCAATAAACAATTTAATTTTATAGAAATAATGATAATTTTGCGGTCCAAATAAAAAAATCAAAAATATTACTATAAGTTTAACTTTAACTGAATAACTTTTAAACTAGTAAATTTATCAAAAAATCATAAGAGATCTTTTTTTGTAGAGCGTTTAATTTCCTACAAAAATATGTATCTCTCATATCTGTATATTAACTAGCTTAGGAAAGTAAAAAACTTAATTTAAAACGCGCCAAAACTCCATGTTATTCAAATGTATTGTCTTTGTGGCACGGTTTAATGTGAATATTAAGGGCTTATATGAGTCTAATTTCTTTTAGGTTATAAACGAAAAATTTAGGGTGCATTGCTAAAAAAAAATCAAGTTGGTACATAACGGACACCCTAATGTCTATCGTCTATTGATACGCGTATATGAATAAAAAACAGATTAATATTCCTATAGGAAACTATATGAGAATCCACATAGGAATCTAGGCTGGATTCCCATATGGATTTTTTTTATAGGTAGTGACTAATATTTCTAAACTTAGAAATTTAGTGGAGCCGTTAAGCAGCATAATTAGCAAATTAATTAATTGAAATGAAATAAAATAAATTACCATCATAAAATCCAACATTCAGAGCCATATTAACTCGATTTCTATTAGCCCTCCATTCAAGAACACACGGCGGATAACTTCTAGGCACATGATGAGCTGTTAATTGATTATTGTTCATTATTCTTATCACTGTACGTTCACCTTGCAAGAGTTTACGTTGACAATAAGCCTTGTAACCATTATACGCATGATCCGAGACATATCTTTTGTAATAATAATAAAATAATAAGTGATATAATTATTTGTTTATAATCTTACAATAAAATAAATGTTTTAATGACTTAACTTACTTTAAAAAGTATTTGAATAGTGTTGGACTAGGCTGAAATGCTGATAAGCAATTGGCTAAAAGTAACCATCCACGTTCTTTATTAGGATCATTATCATTTTTCCATGTTTGATTTGCTAGCTGACAAAGTATTTCATCACGTAATTTTTCGTTTACGATTCCTTTGTTGACAATATAATCTCCTAAGGCGTGTTCTCGTTTACCACTCAGATTATTTTCATTCATAAATCGTAAAATCAACTTAAATATCATCAACGAGTCTGTGTAATCTTGATCACGTGCTTTTGCCAAGAAAGGTGTTTTTATTGGCTCACGTTTCATACCAAAAATATGACTTTTGAAGTATATGTTTGTGAATTTTGAAAATTGATGTTGATCAATATCTGATGGCAGACTGTAAGTTATAGGAAGTGGAGTCACTGAACCAACTACTTTTAATAAATTCCTCTCGGTATGTACGGGTTGCCAATCTACAATAAATATTTATTATTTTATTTTACTTTTTATCCAGAATAGAAAGATTTCTTATTTTATCATAAAAATTAAATTTTAAAATTATGAGAATTATCATTTAGGCATAATTTAGATCATTAAGAATAAAAGAAACGTTTTTAAAAAAAATGCAGTAGTGTATAGTATGATGCGATATTCCAAAGTTATTAGAAGATAAAGTCACTTTTTTTTTCGATATTTTATGAAATTTTTAAGGCTCCTTATTTAAAAAATATTATTTCAAACGATACACAAAAAAAAGGATTTGGTAGCGCAAGAAATTTTTATCTGCCCTAAGAAACTTTGCATTAAGAATTAAAAAGAAAAATTTTCTTGAAGCGGGAAAAAAATTTTTTCTTGTCCTAAGAAAATTTTCGTTTTCAATTCATGATGCAAAAAATTTATTGCGTTAAGAAATTATTTTTTTCTGTGTCTATAGAACGTTTAAAAAATTTTGAAAAATAACTGGATAATAGAAATTAAAGTGAATCGCATGAGCTTTGAGATGCGTGTAACAAAAATTTGCTTTTATTTGTTGTTCATCTTTGAACTTGATTAAGGTATTCAATCAAAGAATAAGTGTATGAAATTTAATTACGATCTGTTAAGAATCGTGGGCAGTATTGTCATAACAAGGCGCGTTATATTGCATACACGTACAAAGATTCAAGCGGATGGTAAATTTCGACTACTCAACGAAGTGACATATTGTGGAAAAATTTTGTAAAAATCGCGTCACAGTAAAAACAGATTCGCAAAATCTTCACATATTTTGTGTAAAATAAACAGTTTAGACTTATTTACATGTTATTTTAACATACGGCGTGAGTGTAGAAAAATTACATGGGTACAGAAAAGAAAAATTATCGATTAAAAGTAAATATTCTTGAATTGAGAACTTTTTTTTGAAAATTTCAATTTTCTCAGATCAAATAGAAATCTCCTCTGATATGCGTTAAAATTTTCCAAAAATTATTTTGTGACGGTCGAGAGTATTTTTTAAAAAATATTGCATTTTAATTTGAGAGTAACATTTAAAAAATGTTACTTTCAAATAAAATAACATTTTTTTGTGTTAAAAAAATCAATCGAATTTAGCTTGTCGAGCAAAATAATAACAGTGTGTTAAATTAACTCTCGAAAGTGTTAAAAATTAATCACTTCAATTTTTAAGACTAGAAAATGTTAAAAATTCAAAATTAAAATTTTTAACACTCGAAAATATTAAAAATTCAAACTTAAATTTTTAACACTCAAAAATTTTTAAAATTCAATACTTCAATTTCTAACACTCGAAAGTGTTAAAAATTAATCACTTCAATTTCTAACACTCGAAAATGTTAAAAATTCAACATTTAAATTTTTAACACTCGAAAATGCTAAACTTAATCACTTAAATTTTTAACACTCGAAGGTGTAAAAAATTAAATATTTAAAATTTTAATACTCGCTGTTTTTTACACTTTGGCGAATCCTTTTACTGTGCATGCGCCTATTTCTATAAGAAAATTAAATATAAAAAAAATAATAAATATTTTACCATCAAGTTTACTGTAAATAAATGCCAGTTCCGCTGGAATTTCAAGATGATTAACACCGGCAACAGCTCTAGAAGTTCTTTCCTGTTCTTCTCGTTGTTGTTTAGCTTTAGCGCGCTCTCTACTTGCCCTTTCAATTTCAGCTCGTTTAGCCATTTCTTCTTTCAATATTTTAAAATTCTCTCGTTCTTTTTTACCTCTATATAACTTTTGTGCCATTATAGCGCCTTTTTTCAAAGCACGGAAGTTTTTTCTTTCACGATACCCTCGATAAACAGCTTGAAGAAATACTGTACTGCGGGATATGTTTAAGAATCTTCGCCGTGCAAGAAAACCTCGTGTATATCTAACAAAATAAATATTAATAATATATAATAACAGTTATAAAGTTAACGCGAAATAATAAAAAGGGTTAGAAAAAAAATTCTTTATTGTAGAATAGATTATTAAATAAACTTACCGTTGAACAGTAATGGCTGCACGCTCGAGAATTAATGCCCGATTATACTCCAAGTTCCTTTCAAGTGATTCACGTAAAAATACGCGGGTCAAACCTAATTGATATTGATCATGAGCGTCTGCTGGAGCAGCTTTGTCTAAGATTATGCGACAAAGTTCCTTATTGGGTGCGCCTCTAGGTAAGCGCGTTGATATCAAGTATCGATATCTATCTACAAACTGACCAAAGAGAAGACGTACCGGATAACCGGTCTTTCTGATTCGTATCGTCTCCAACATTCCCGTGTAACGAAGTTGTTCAAGAACACAAGGCATGTCGAATTTCATTGGGGATTTATCGTTGTTCGGTTTAATGCAACGTACAAACCACGGATTACATTGAGACATTGACTCCAATAGCTGCTGAAGACTGTCGTGAAAACGAGCTGACACAGTAGGCGTTCTTGGTTTCATTGTGACAAATCTCCCATTTGGTTTATTAACTGTTTTATTTGCCTCGTGCGCAGATCTTACGTGTTGAAACATTTTACTGACCATTTGAATTTTACTACTGATAAGAAGCTCAACTACATCTGATCTCAATGTGTCACGATTTTTATCAAGAAAACCGTCGACGTTGTACCAGACTTGACCAGCGTAATGTTTTATTGCAAATTCAGCTGAATTCATTCGCGGTCGCGAGTATAATTCACTCAGAGCGTGATTGTAGTGACATTTTTCGAGGAATGATAGATCGGTAGCTTTTGGAAAATTACTCTCGTCATCGAGAAGATGGAGAATTCCTACTGGTTTTTTAGCAATCAAATGAATTACCGGTAGATTATCCTGTAGTTAAATTATTTAGTTAATTAAAATAAATGTTATTAATATTCAAATCAAGTAACTAATGCGCGCGTCGAAAACGACTTTTGGAAATAAGTGATTGAAAACAAAATTAAATTTAATGACATAAAAATTTTTTTTAAAAACTTTTTTGGGTGTTGGCAGCTCGCATATTTCACGTTCGAATTATTCAATTAATTTTAAATTTTTACGAGATATTCTTCAGTCATATATTTAAAATGGCGCGAGGTTTTTATTTTTAATTTTCAAATGAAAATATAGAGTCGGTTTTTTTCGCTAAAAAATACTTTGGGTTAAAAAAAAAATAAATAAATAAAAAAAAATACAATAAACTTTTGCGTTCTGTCGAACATACAGTTTACGAGTTTTTAAAATTTTTTTACTTTAGATGAATTTTGAAAAATTTATGCCAGTTATCAGTCACCCAAAATTTATGATACAATTTAGCCGACGTTTAATAATTTTTGAATCCTTTTCAAAATGATAAATTATAAAAAAAAAATATTTCAAATAATTGCACCTATAGTTTTTTTAATTTCCTACATGTGCATATTTTTATTTTATTTTTTTTTGTAATTAATTAGTCGAAAAAAATATTTTAAATCATTAACTGTCTACTAACTTCAGGATCATTCCAATTTACAATATTTAAAAATAAAAACATTTTTTTAATTTAAAAAAAATTCCCAGTTAACAAATAAAAAAAATTCATTTTTAGTAATTTCTTTTTTTTCAAAATCCTCGTGTTTGAAATGCCTACTCTAGAGTAATTTTTTAATGATTAATTAAATAACTCACGGTATAATTAATGGTCGTCCAATCAATTTTTTCCTTCGCATACTCCTGCTGTTCCAATTTGAATATATGTTTATTGAAATAAAAATGAAGATTTTCATTAGCGTAATTAATACACAATTGTTCAAAACTATTCTCAGTAAAATTTTCAAAGCCAAATATATCAAGAATCGATATTGCTGATGTCTGTTTTGTTCCTTTATAGACAATATGATTAACACGAGCGACAAGCCAAGAAAAGAGTGAACTGTAAAGAGCCTTTGCAAAGGCATCTCGCGCGTCTAAGGCTTGGTCAATATTTAAAGCTGTTAACACTCTTTCATTTCTCGCTTCCTAAATACATAAAATTATATTTTTATCCACTATAACATAAATTTAAACACTTGCCAAATAAAAAAATATATATAAAACGTACGGTAGTTTTTGTCGTAAGCGCCCGAATTATGCCGTCGACATTTATCTGAAGAAGATGAGCAGCCCAACGTATTTCAGCGTCTGAACCAACTTCAACTCCTTCTTGCCCATGTCTCATTTGCTTTCTATGAAAATACACATTGCCAAGATGAAGAACACTAGCTAAAATTCTAAAAATAGTGTCTTGTTCTTCAGAAGTAAATCCAAGAACTTGCATTGCTGATAGCAGAGCTTTGAAATCTTGTGTGTCATTTTTTCCGTCAATTTGACAGCTCCCGCCCTGTAATTTTTTTGTTATTTGTTGGAATTAATTATTAACAAGTTACTTGTTGATATTTTTTATTATGAGAGTGTACCTGGTTAAGGTAAAAATACTTGTCGGGAGTAAGAAGACCGTATTTGTCTCTTAGTTGTTGATCAAGGCCAGCGAGAAGTTCGTAAAATACATGATAGTTTCTCTCGTCTGATGCCTGTGTTACTATTCTACTCTTCTCTAATAAATATTGCGTTACTCGACCACCAACTATCACTCCGCTATAAATATATGAGGAAATAATTAAATATCAACCGTCACTAATTGTTTTGATTAAAAAAATTAAGCGACAATTTTAAATTAAATCACTTACTCTCTGAAATGGACTTCAAGATATTTTCCGAATCGACTACTATTATTATTGCGCGGTGTCTTGGCGTTACCGAAACTTTCTAAAAGTGGTGCAGCTTCCAAAATTTGTTCGGTAACAAGATTACTTGGTGCTCGATTTACAGCAGCTAGATATTGCATTACCAATTTTGTTGATTCTGTTTTACCGGATCCTGATTCACCGGAAATTACTACGACTTGATTTGCAGTCGAATTATTCGCGGCTGAAACTTGACTGTAAGCTGATGAACCCATGGCAAAAAGATGTCTATTTGAAATAAATATTTAAATATTTTTATTGCGATGTCAGAGTAAATTTTATTTTTTATTTTTAATTCAAACTCACGGTGGTAAAGTACCGAGGATTCTTCCTTCATATAATTTAACTTGGTCCAACCCATAAATGTCAAA
Organism: Microplitis deprimator; assembly: GCA_964016945.1. Taxonomy (NCBI): domain Eukaryota; kingdom Metazoa; phylum Arthropoda; class Insecta; order Hymenoptera; family Braconidae; genus Microplitis; species Microplitis deprimator. The sequence continues at coordinate 17,453,820 of OZ024709.1, read as the reverse complement.
CATTTTATACGGGTTAACGGCTACGAGAATACTGCCGGTATATGTCTGTAATTAAAAGCAGCAAAGTTAAATAACCGGGTATTTAAAAATATGTATCGTTGCTGATGACGTAAGGGCGTATCCTGGCAAAAAGTCCTACTGAAAAAGCATAGACAGTAAAAAATGTGAGTGAATATGGATTCTATTTTAATCGAAATTCACTCCGCCACTCAGAGTTCCGAAGTTTAAAAAAAAAAAAAAATCACTTCGCGTACGGAGTAAATCAGATGATTTTTCAGCGAAGTAATTTTGGAGTGACGTGAATTTCATTTCAATGCGCATCCACTCCGATCTGAAGTTTTAATGTTGACCTTTAAATGACACCAGGTGCCATTTTGACCATAGATTATTTTCAAATTTTTTAATAAAATTAATATATACTATAGATTGAAGCTGCTTTGTAAAGATAATAAATATATTACAAAATTTATTCAGAGAAATTTTTTAAATTCTTGATCGTTTTTTCACGCTAGGGTCAAAATGTCACTGGGTGACACATACGACATTTCGTAGACGTGTGGCATTTAAGGGTTAAAATAAATTCTTCGGAGTGAATTTCATACCGAAAATTATCCACTTCATATTCACTCTGAATTTGATTCGCTCTATTCCGAAAATTTTTTACAGTGGGCTTGTGAAAAAAAAAAAAATTTTCGAAAAAGATTCCGAAAAAGTTTGATATGCGGAACTTGTAAACTTGAGACAGATTAGAACTTTGAGTGGAACTTTTGTAATTTTGATAGTAAAAAAAAAGTATTTAGGATTTTATATAAACGAATTTTGAGTAAAAAAAGAAAGTTTTTTAAAAATATTACTGAAACGTATTTTTACTTTATTGTACCCTCGTTCCGAAAAAGTTCCCATTAGAAAATAATAGTCCCATAAGAATAAAAAAAAATTTCATAAAAAGTTCCCAATTTGAGGTTTTTGAACTTTTTCGAACCGAGGGTAAAATGTCGTAAAAATACGTTTTGAGAAGTATGTTTTAAAAAAGTTCTTTTTGTTACTAAAAATTCGCTTATATAAAGTCCTACATAATTTTTTGTTTACTTTTAAAATTACAGAAGTTCAAAAAAAGTTCTAATATCTGTCTCAAATTTAGAAGTTTCACAAGTTGAATTTTTTTGAAATCTTTTTGGATCGAATTTTTTTTTTTACACGGGTAGGGCGAATACTTTTTTTTTAATCCTTGTATTTTTAATCTAAAAATATAAAAAAAACAAATTTTATTTATTTTAAAATTTTTTTATACGCTCTTATGGTTTCCGGCCCTTAATAGACACCGGGAACTAAAAGGGCGCACACAAAATTTTTCTCTAATCGATGTATGTTTTTTATCTAGAAATATGAAAATAAAAAAACTTTTTAGGTCCTTATGGTTCCTGGCCCTAATCTCAGGAACTATAAGGGTGTATAAAAAAAACTAAAACATCTTATATTATTTCTATACTTATATACGAAAAGTATGTACATATATATCATCAACATTTTTTTTACACGTCTTTAAGATTTTCCGGTACTATAAGGGCGTAAATTATCTATACGTTTTCATAACATTTGGCACGCGAAATATTATTTAAAAATAAAGATATTAATAACTTACATAGATAAGCTCTTTATCATATCGTATTTTAAGATTCCAAAGTAAAGATGCTTCATTTAAATCACTAAAAAAAATAATAAATAATAAAATTCATTATGTAAATAATAATAAATATTATTTACAGTATAATTATTATGATTATTACTTCAATTGAATCATATCCTCAACTCCATTCTGTCCAAGATCTTGTCTAGGCCGTACTCCAGTCAGGTTTGTAAGCGTAAAAGTTTGCGGCTGAAAAAAAAAAGTTGTCTTTAAAAATCTTTATAATAAAATTTAAAAGGATCTACTCAAAGCTTTATTGTATCGGATCACATTTATCACGATAACAAAGACAACAACAAATAAATAAGATAAATGATATGACTTAAATGTTTTTTCATTGACATGGATTTTAAATGTCCGTAACTTAGATTTATTTATTTTTAAAACGTGTTTTGCTTTCACAAAAAATAAAAACTCCGACAAAATTAAATTACATTTATGTTAAAAAATTTGAGACTTTAAATTCTTTTAACGAAACACGCGAGTTGTTGTCGTTGTTCAAGGTCGAGCATGGAGAACAATAGTAAATTTTTACGTCTTACAATTTATACTCTATCACATCTGTATTTTTTATTATTTACAATTAAACGTATGGTATTTTTTATTCAATCGACATGTAGTATTTTTATCAGTCATTATCCAAACAAACTAGTAATCAAATATTTCTCAATCTCAATGTCCTCATCGCTTTACACGATTTGATCTACTTTTTTTTTCCTTACGTGTAACTCTTTCACGCACTTTCTTATTGTATAATAATAACAACTTTAATGTTTATTTAAATTATTATTATTTTCTTTTGTATAGACCGAAATCAAGTACTATTATTACAAGTGTGTAACCCGCATACTGTAAATAAATTACCAGAAACACGAATTTTCATATCGCGTGTACTTTTTTGGAGTAATCAATCTTATTTATATGCACACATGCGTGTCAAGTTGCTCTTTTTTTATCAATTATTTCAACACATAATTTTTTATCCTTGCATCTCATTCCGTACATAAAATAAATATAAAGATATAAATTATAGTAAAAAAAAATTAACGGTTCTTTTAAATTCACAAGACTTACTCGAGAGTCGTTCTCGTGAAACTTAACCGGATGCACCGGCTTACCTGACTTTGCAACGACGGACACATAGGCGCAGCCACTCATGTGTAGAAACACTTTTCTAGTTTATTTTACTTGTTTTTATTATTATTAATATTTTTTTTAAACTTTTAATTTCTGAGAAAAAAATAATTTTTTGGCGCGAAAATTGTTTACTTGTCCCAAAAAATTTTTTGCAATGTAAATTTAAAACAAAAATATTTTTGGAGCGATAAAAAATTTTCTTAATACAAGAAAAAATTTTTTTGTATCGAGAAATTTTTATTAGTCATAAGAAAATCTTTGTTTTCATTTTATAATGCAAAATATTTCTTGTGTCAAAAAAATTATTTTTTTCTGTGCCTTAAATTAAAATAAATTGAAAACCAAAATTTTCTTGGAGCGATAAAAAGTTTTCTTAATGCAAGAAAAAATTTCTTGTATCGAGAAATTTTTTTTAGTCATAAGAAAATTTTTGTTTTCATTTTATAATGCAAAATATTTCTTGCGCGAAGAAATAACTTTTTTCTGTGCTTGTATAATTAAAAAAAATTCAAAGTACTACAAGTTATGTCCATACTATGCAACTTTGTACCAACATGCAATTAAACAAGTATTCTTATCTGTCACGCGACTATTACATTTTATCCTGACGTGCATCGTCATCTACAATAGGATACTAATAAAATGCTGAGTATAAATTTACGACGCTGTATAATTTAATTAAAAATATTTAATCAAACTTATATTATGTAGTTCTTATTCCTCATTGTATTGCAGTTTTATTTCCTATAATTATTGCGTCGTATTTATTTACTTGATATAATACTACGGTAATTGTAACAATAGAAATCGATAAACTTAAATGGATATTTAAAATTATTGGCTGTAATTAAAATATACAATTTTTTTTTTTTTTTTTTTTTTATTGTAGTAATGAATGAGTGATCACTTTCGCGGAAGTGTCCAAGTATATTTAATGAGGCACGCAAAGTATCTCAATAATTTATCCGTAAATTCGACTTTCTATATATGTATTACATCTTCTCTAGGTATTTTAATTTAGTGTAATAAATACGACAGTTGTGTCCTTATAAAAATCGCAGTTTCTCTTTTTTTTAAGTAAATAAATATACGAAGTATTTACAATTAAACTTATTATTAAAATTTACTGTCTGTTGTATGGCTAAGAATTCATTAATGAAAATTGATTATTATCAATTGTTAAGTATTGTGTAATACATTGCATTTGTTTATGAATCATTTAATTTTTTTTTATCTCTTTAATTTATTTGAATAAATTAAATTAATCTTTAAAATTTAATTGCAGATATTTTGTCGATTGTCCTGGAATATGATCACTTGGAATTTAAGATCAGAGATCAACTGAATTGTTGTTAACTAATCGAAGTCTATAAGATATAGATCTTATAAAGAATGTGAGAATATTAGAGTAGTGACTATAAAACATTTTAGATAATTTATTTAATAAAAAATCAAAATTAATTACAGTTGAATTATATGGTTGGATTCCATTAACTGGAACTTCTTTTCAATTACGACCCCTACTACGAGCTAAGCTGTCTTCCACTCGATGCTATACAATTGTATGTGTCTGTGTATATTTATATTTACATCATTTGTGTAGATGTAACAGCGCATGCGTGTAGTTTACTCTTTAAAGGAGAAGGGGCATTCGATAAGTCGGAATATTTAGGAAATTTCCGTTCCTCCGTAGACTAACTATCCAAGTTAGTAAATAAGCCTCTTTCCCTCAATCGGCAGTTACTGAGTTCAGAAAACTTTTCTTTCCAATTTTTGACTTAAGAAAAAATCTACAATACACAGAGAAAATGGAGACAAAAATGTACGGATTTGTCGACCAAACTTGAAGCAGGAAGTTGTCACCAAAAAATTATCATGCTGCACTATAATTATTATTGTGATTCTCTAGAAAGGTTCTATTTTCTTATAATTGTAGCATAATAATTTTTTGGCTCAACTTCTTGTTTCAAGTTTCGTTGACAGCTTAATAAAAATTCGTAAATTTCTCAAGCCCATTTTTCTCCACGTATGATTAGCAATTAACAAAAAACTATACGCCCTTTTGGTTTTAAACTTAGTGACTAAAGCCAAAAGGGCGTATAAAAATATGTCCTTCTAGAATTAGTGACGCGGCATAAAATAGAACAGGCTTATGACGGATAGTCCAGAACAAAACCAAAAGCACGGTAACGGGGAGACTGAAATTCCAATAAAAATTTCCCCTTTTTTCCCTAGTTGATTGTATGCATTTTCTGGCTCTATTACCGTTTCATGTACCTCCATGTCTAGATCTGCGAACTTGTTTTACGTTCTGACAGCTAGATCGGCTTTGGCGCAGTCTTCACCGCTTTATAGGCTAACATCTATATGCAATTTCATTTTGAGTAATTCTGATTGTCTACTTGATATTTTAGGCTAAAATCAACCTCTATCAGCCAGCACAATCGCATCCATTTTGATCTCGCTACGATAAATTCACTACACCTAATATCATTCAAACTAAGTTAGTTAATTTAAACTTAATGATTTACAATTTAAATCTACTTTCTTATGTTTATTAGTTGATGATAATCATAAGTTGCTTTTTATTGTATATCATTCTTATTTTAAGTCGTCTTTGTATTTTAAATGTATCACTATAAAGTGACCCTGTTATAGGAAAATTTTGCTGTTGGGTCTAAATAAAGGCAATAATAATAATAATAGACCAGGCTTATGACGAATAGTCGACTGTACTTAATAAATTAAAATAATTAAGATATTAAAATAATAATTGTACCTTGCCAGCGATGACAGCCTGAACTGAGAGTACATTAGCAGCTCGGTGATATTCCAACACCTCACCTGGTAGCACATGACCGACACCTGGGTCAAACCACACTAGTTCACCCTATAAAAATTATTTTCATAATTTAATTAACAATAATCAAATATTTATATATCAACACTTAATTTAAATTCAATCATAAAAATAATATAAATAATTTTATCTTTAAGTTATCGCATATACTTATAATTAATAAGACTTTTATTATATAATTCGCACTTTTGTTAATTTTAAATTTCCTGATAAAGTTGCAACACATTCTACAGATGATTTATCAGTTATCGAGTCATTTTTTTTTTTTACTGTAACCGGAACTTTTCTTCTTCCAGTACAGAAACCAAATATTGATGACGTAGTTGCTGGTGATATCGATCTTGTACTATTTATGTCACTTAGTGATCTCGAATGAGTATTTACAGATTTATTAGCAGCATTAGCACGTTCTTTTATTAATTTAGATGACAGTCGTGAAGTTTTAGTATCAGACTGTCGATTTTCCGTTGATCTTGATGCTATTTTTAAAGGAATACTTGAGCTCGTGCAGCTCGAAGTTTTCCGAACACTTTTCATATAAAGTGGCAAAGTCGTAGAAACATGAGTTTGTTGTTTTAAACTGGGATTTGTTTTTTGTTCTGTTTTATTTCGCTGTTGGCTAACGCTGTCATTAGATCTTGATTTAACATTATGCCAAGTAGACACTCTTAAGTTTGAATTTTTAGTTTTTTTAATACCACCGACAACTTTGTTTTCACTATCATTGACACTTCGCTTAGTCACGGCCGATTCCTGAGGACTGTGAGTTTGTCTAACTCCCGAAGCGAATTCTGTCACCACGTAATCCTTGTCTTTAGTTCTCTTTAATTTATGATGAACGACATTTTTCATTTCCTTGGGTTCTTCAACGCTGCTTATAATTCGTCTTCTTGAAACAGCGCGTAAGTCCTTAATCACATCTTTATTTTTTTGATCACCAGACAAATTAATTAAACTTTTATCAGACTTAACATCTTGACAAACTGTCGGTGATAACTTTGATGAAGAAGATTTTCTTAAAATTGTCCCTGATATTTTTTTGCAGTCAAGTTTCATTTCACTGCCTCTAGGTGTAAAATTTCGTGGATAATTTCTTATCGGTATTTCTTCATCCACTGAATCAGTATCAAATTCACGATAGTACTGAAGACTGCCAGTTGATTTTCGTAAAATAGATTCTCTTGAAATGGCTGGTAATGATAATTTTCTCCGTCGAATTTTACCATAAATAGGAGCTTCTCTACTTGCTGATTCTCTCGGTTGTTTAAATCCAATATTATAATGAGACTCAGAGGTTAAATTTTTACTAGTATGAATTATTTTGGGTAAAGTCGATGGCCTGGGTACTAAACCACGTGTGATGTCTCGAAGTCGATTGGAAACTGTAAGAAAATCAGCAACCGATCTGGCACCTTCTCTTCTATCAAGTGAACCCTCTCTCCTCTTTCCGGTATTGCAAGTACTTGTAGTAGCATTCTTAAGATACGCGGAGGATGATTTGGTAAATCCTTCTATCCGTCTTGTATCATCCTTTCTCTCTGAATTAATAATTATTCTACTTGGCGGTTCGAGTAAACTATTGCTTTTTTTTCTTATCGCAACTTGTACGGGTGTTTTTGGTGCTTCGAAACTCGTTCGACGATTTAAAATATCTTGTCGAGAAATTCTACGATTTTCAAGCAGTGGAAAACCTGGAGAATTGTCAACAGCAAATTTCGATTTTCTACCAATTGACGGCAGAGTTTGCGGCCGCGAGTCAAGATAAGAATTACGCATTCGTTCATTTTCAATTGCGGCTGATGGTTTCCAATGATGCTGGAGAGTTTGAGCAAGTCTTCCATCTACATTTTCAAACCGTCTTTCAATGATCTCTCGGCGAGATATGCTAGCATTAGTAGCAGCGGCAGAAGTAACTCGGGCATTCGACCGAAACGCTTCCGGGTTACTGAAACGTTTAACAACTTGACGACCAGCACCAGCCCTGGCGACCTCATCATGTTTCTTCAAGGTACCTGATGTCACTCTTAAACTCACCAGTGGTAGATTAAGAGCGTCTGTATCTAGGTCTGGGCCAGGAGAATTATGCAATCCACGTATGTACGGTAACGGCTTTCCGCCAGCAGTTGCCGCGTACTGAGTATTCAATTCACCGGATTTAAGATGTGGAGGAATTCTTGCTCTTGTTGATAAACTTTTGCTGGTTCCACGTTCTATTTTTGTTCTCTTTAATGTTGATTCCATAATGATGATTTAAATAAAAATATTTAACAGTGGTGAAGATCATTGCTCAGTTTCTTGGTAACGAAATAACGAAAAAATCCTTGCGAAAGTCAAATGACCAAGTGGCCTTTCACCAAAAATGACATTTAGTATATTGTGAGTAAACTTGCGTATCACATGCGTACATTCCACATCTAGGCGCAGCCGAGATGTTTTCTTGATCGAAACGAGCTACGACTCTCGAGAGCCAACTCACTTCCGCTCACTTTGAGGTCATTGCACGAGCTGGTACCGGGATTGCCGTACCAGTGGCCTCTTTGTAGAGAAGTTCTCTTTCGCGTTTTCCACTAGCTAATCCGACAACTCTCCACTAACTTGTTGTTTTATTTATTTATTTATTTACTTTTTTATATTAATTCATCTTTTGTTATTTTCCATTGACAATTTAACTCCATCAGTTACATGATTCATACATATATCATTTGAGGTAATCATAATAACGAAGATTATTCCTACAGTGTTATATATGTTAACAATGGAATAACCAGTGATAATTGCGGTTTGAAAATGTTGAGTAATAATAATACATCAATAGGACGATGCACTGCTCATGACACTTTATCAGGGTCATCGCACCCCGGAAACCCGCAAGTAAAAGAGTCGTCGTCTATGGACAAACTTGGCTACCAGCTAGACTCACTTGATAAACGAGACACGAGCAAACCGATTTGGGCCGTGAGTTCTGTCAACCGCATAACGCATTCGGAATATTATACTTTCTGTCTCCAACAAATTCAGTTTACAATGAGAGTTAGGAGACCATGAACTACTAAAGATTATCGGGTTCAATGGGTCACTAGTTCGAAAAATTCACGGTCTCGACACCAATCACGTACTGTTTGATAACGGTCACATTCAAATTTTGAACTTTAATTCAAATTTATATCTCAATTAAATCTTATCCTATTAGATCGATGAACAATAACTTTTTTCAGGAAATAAAAACTGCGTGAAGTAAAGGAATAAAAAAAGAAAGTATGGTTTTTAAATATCGATGGATTAAAATATATTAAAAGATCCAGTCTTGAGGATGTTCGATACGCAACTGGAGGCCCGAAGTCTTTCTTACAACGATTGCTCCTGTTGTACAGTGGCGTAGATGGTTTTAATTAATTCTTAAAGTTAATTGGCCGTTCATCGAGGCGTTGGATCTTCGTAAGAAGTTATGTCCACCTACATAAGCTCATTCGCTAGTTTAACGCACATAACGTTATGCTTTTATATTTTCTAAAAAGGTTATAAAAGTTAAATTCTATATAAATTAAAACTTATGTCACTACACATAATTTCCTTATATGTATATATATATTTTTCATATATTTATATTATTATAAATAAATAAAAAAATAATTGTTGGCGCCAATGGATCGAAGTGCTTTGGGGTGAAACCAAGCGTACTTGTTCTCTTATATAAATTATGCGCTAAATAACCACGCATATGGGCAGCAAGTGCATTAGAACGGGAAATTTTATAATGCAAACCTATGATAGTGAGTGAACTGAAGAATATACCAATTTCCCTACTCATGTAAGAAAAATAATAAAAATTTTTTTAAATTCTTTGATTATTACTATTTTTTTTTATACACGTACACGAAGAGAATTTTATAGGAAAAGTTATCAGTTACAGTAAAATTTTTAAACTGAATTCGATAGGAGAGAATATCATTTAAATTATTAAATACACAGTCGGATTGTAGTATCTACTGACTATATGGTAAAATTTACAATTATTTATTGCAAAAAATACAATAATCAGAAATTATAATTTTTATTATCTTAAATAATTTCTACTATTATCAACATCGTAATTCTTAATAACCTGATGGTAATAATTACCATCAGCCCAAATAATAATTACTATCTACACTCAGAAAATTAAGTAATTGTGTTTATTAACGTTTTTCAATGCAAAAATAGCTAGAGTTATAATTTTTTTTATTAGGATTAATAATTATTGGATGATAACTTCTGCAATAAATTTCGTAACAGTTACTATCAGGATGGTAACAATTATAATTTCTGATGGTTACTGTTACCATCTGGATTATAAGTATAACTATTTAGAATAATAATTAACTGTAGTTAACATACAGGATTGTAACAATTATCATAAATATGGGGAATATTACAATCTAGATGATTTATACAATCATCGAGATAATATTTACTACTATCTGATTGATGGTAGAAATTTTTACCATAACTAGATAGTAACTCCTATTATTTAATTTTCTGAGTGTAAACTAATAAATAATTTAAATATCGGCCCATAGGAATTCATATAGAAAAGTATGGATTTATGTAAGAATCCATAAGTATTTGAATTCCCATATGGAAAATTCACATAGTAAACTGTGGGTACCTGAATTCCCATGTAGAAACTTCACATAGGAAACTGGGTACCTGAATTCCTATATAGGAACTTGACATAGGAATTTAGATGTATATGGAATTCTTTGTGGGAAATTCCTATGGAATCTTAGTTTGAATATAAGTAATTTCTATAGAATCTGGGGTATCTGGATTTCTATGTCTATCGTCTATTGATACGCGTATATGAATAGAAAAATAGATTAATATTCCTATAGGAAACTATATGGGAATTCATCCGAAAACGCCATGTGTGAACCCACATACGAATCTTGGCTGGATTCCCATATGGATTTTTTTTGATAGGGAACAGTTACCATCTTCGATAGTAATCGTCACCACCATTAATTGTTGCTGTTATCATTCTCAATAGTAAAACTAATTATTCAACTACTGAAAAATTTTGCTACCATTTCAAATTGTTGAAATTAAAAATTTAGTATCGTAGATAATATAATTAAATTTTCTCGGTATATTATATATATATTTTTTTTTATCGATTAAAATAAAATAATCGCCTACGGTGAAAAAAAAAGAGAATTGCTGAATGTCATTGGAAAGTAGTGGGCACGTGCGAACGACGTGCAATTCCTTACACAGATCATTGACTTCTGACTCCGGTAAGTGTTATTATACCACGCGTAATCATTGATGCAGTCTTTTTATGTCCACAAACTCTTAAAGATCTTTCATCAATCTATTATATACACAATTGTGAATCATTTGCCGGAAACTATTTAATTGCGGAACGTACGTAGGGTTCTTAAGTGTCTATTAAAATCTATATAAAGAATATCCTTACCACTTGCCACTCGTTGTACATCTTTGGAGATAATTACAAATCCGGTTGGTCAAATTTCATTTTGTTTAAAAGTCTTTCGATTTCTTTGAAGCCTAAAAAAAAATTAATGAGTTAATTTAAATTATGAATACAAATTTTATGTTTTATAAAATAGATGGAAATTATTTTTCAGTACTTGATAATTATAGACACAATAGAAATCGGTTATTAGCAAAAAAAAAAAAAAACTTCAATGATATTATAAAAGGAAATTTTTTATGGAGTATAATTATTTCGCATTATTAAATAAATTGTTAAGTGTGAAAAAATTAATGGAAAAAGTGGATAAATTTTTGTAAATAGTTTTTAGTTTTTATAATTTTATCTAGAGAAGATAAAAAATACTGAATTGTATAATAAGAGACAGTGTAAAATCAATTAATCGTAAATAAAAATATAATGACATAAAAAGTTGTTTAAATAATTTCTTTTCATTTTTTTTTTATGATTAATTACTATACAAAGTAATACTAAGTGAGAGTATATAATAAACTAATATAATGTCATTCTCAATCTTATATTGCAACAACAAGCAAGCAGGCAAGCGAGTGAGTGAGTGAATATGTATTTCACAACATTATGGTGATTCGGGTTGGTCACCCTTGATCGGCACGTAGGTGCAGCCTTAGTTAATATAACGAGTGCGGAGATTGAAAAATCAACGCAGAGAACAATGGGTCTTGAAGTGGGTTTAAGATACCTTATATATAAGTACCTATATAGTATATAAAAATATATATAAAAGACCCCACTGGATCGGCGGTCGTTTCGTCACGACAACACGATTGTGCATTGTACCTTTGAAAGTGAAGATTCTTTCAGATATATATATATATATATATATATATATATATATATATATAGAAACTATTTCTTCGACATGTTAAAACAACCAAATAGAGAAATACCTTTTTTAAATTTATTTTCTCTGCTATCTTAACTTAAAAACCGTTTTTTTTTTCTTTTCATTGTTGTCTAGTATATCTAGGGAAAGTTTATGTCAATGAATTTACACTAAATTGTATTTTATGGAGAAAAGTTCAAAGTCATGATAGCAAATCGATTGGAAAGTAAAAAATAAAAATAAAATAAAATTGATTTATTTTACTCTGACAAATTAAGTAATTAATATTTTTTCTATTTGTACTTATATATATGAAAAATTAATATTTATATAATCTAATAGTTTTACAATTATTCTTAATAGACTCGCGATTAATTAAAGATAAAATATAATAATGGTAACAATTTAATTTTAATTATAATTATATAAGTAATTATTTATATTTATATTTATATTTATATTATAAAAAACACTCTTCTGCATGATTCATAGATATAGTTATTGTTAAAATATTTAATATTATGTACATTTAAGTGGCCTTGTATGAGCACACAATTCTCACGTGAGAATTTATGTTAGTGAATGGCCGACAGTAGTATGACAGAACTCGCCTTTGAGGTATCCTGATGAATCTAGACAGTTTGTGGTCGTTGCAGGAGCTGCTGCAGCAGCAGCAGCAGCAGTCCAACACGAGAATCAGGGTTTCCTCGAGCAGATATTGAGGTCAGACAGAGAAAGCAGCTATTCAGTTGCGGTGATACAAGACTCATTACGTAATTCATAATTGCCTTCTTATATTAATATATTAAAATTTAAATATATATCGAGTATACAAATACCGGAAAACTAATGAACCGCACGTATATTTAATTTCCGCGGAATAGAAAATGTTGAGTAAACCCGAGTCAAAAAAATAACTTTATTTTGACTTGTTTTTGACTTAATTAACTCAATTTTGGCTACACCTAGTTTTGTTAATGTCAATATGAATTCTTTAATTTAAAAATTTAAAGCCAACTAAGAAAAATTCAAGTCAAATTTAACTTATTTTACTTAAAAATTTAAGTAAAACTTGGACTTGACCAATGATTTAAATTTAAGTCAAATAAGTCAAACTTGATTTGAATTTGACTTAGTTGGCGTAAGTCGGTACTAAGTAAGACAATTTAGTCAAAAGTACGTCAAAATCGAATGCGTTTTCATATCTTAAAATTTGTTTTTCATTATCATATGAGTTTTTAGGCTGTTTTTTATGAGTGTAAATGTAGCAGACATAAGACAATTTTTAAATTACATATAAAAAAATTAAACAATTAAATTGATAAAATAAAAAAAAAATGCATGTACTGATTTTAGAATTTTCTAAAAGTCCACTTTTGAATTTTTTTGTTAGAGAAATTTTATCTTATTTTATTTAAAAATTTTTTAAATTATCAGATGTCCGCCAACTTTACTGTGATTTTTTTTTGTCATATCTATAAGGCACCAATATGTTGACAAACCGATCAGAAATTTATGTCACCGAAAAAATATCTACTTAAAAAACTTGACACAAGTGACGACAAAAATCACATTATAAATAGTGGTAAAATAAGTCATCTAAACGACTTTTAAATTGACATAAGACAGGAAAAACAACACAAATTTACTATGTCTCCGAAACCAACATTTGCATGTCTTATTTATATCAAAAAAGGTGACTTTGAGACCAAAAAAAATTTGTCATCCTTCTAAAAGACATCTTAAAGTTGTCTGTGTGTTACATGGGAGAGAATTTAAACTTGACTTGCTTTTGTCTTTCTAGACTTGCTCTATTTTCAATTTTTAAAATTACGACAAAATCAACTAATTTTTTTAACCCAGGAATTTTTATTTTGATTCATTATTTTATTAAAAAAAAAAATTTATTTACTAAAATCATAATAAATATTATTGATGGTATGTTAAACTACAAGTGCATTGTACGTAGAAAAATATATAATTTTAATAACGGTATTTTTTGTATTTTATCATTTTCTCATTGTTAATAAAAGATTTAAAGTCACGTTAATTTTTCTGTGAGAATTTTTCTACAGTTAAATTATTTGTATTATGACTTTTAAATCCAACTATTAATTCAATTTACTGTCTTGGAATTTTGTATATTAAACTCAATTAAAAAAACTTATAAATTTTAATTGTTTGAATTAATTATTTATCAAGACAATTTAAAGTTACAAGATGTTATTGAAGTTTAATAAATAAATAAAAATAAAAAAATGCGGATGTTTTTTTACTGCATATTATGATTTATGATGTTTTATTACACAACACTAAGTGTTTTAAAATAGTTGTAAGTTAATGACAACGTGACTATGAGAATTCCAAAATGACGATGACGGTAAGAGAAGAAGAGTCATAAGGACAGACTCGCGGTCGATGGAGAAAGGCATTCAAGGCGATCATCTCATCAGGCGCAACAACTTCTTAACTATATTGGAAATTATTTTATATTATGATAGTGATGAAAATGTTAAGCCACAGTTTGCAAATTTAATATCTGACTAACAAATTATTGTAAAATATTTAAATTTCCCGGTGAAAATTATCGAGAAAATTAATATCGTCATCAACCCAATTTATCAAAATCACTTTCTCAGAAAATTTGCATGTTGAGAGATCATATGAGTAAAGAATTTTATATAAATTTAAATGATTGTTTAAAATATTTGAAGACCAATCGACTGTCGTTTTGAATTAAACATGAAAAAAATTTTGAAATTTATATCGTCATTTATTCATTGACTACTTGACTAAATGATGTTAAAATCTAACCACTTTCAAAAATCAATAAACCTTTTAATTTAAAAGATTAATTTATTTAAGAGAAATTAAAAAGAAAAAGAAAATATTTTTCTGATTTAATTGGACTCTAAATAAATTTTATATAAAATTTCACATTTAAAATAAAATATTTTTAAGAATTTAAATATATATGTACTTTTTATATTATCAAACTCAGAGTTTATAGACAACTGAAGAGTCTGAGATCTAAACAAAAATAAATTTATTGGCGCTAGTAATTTTTTCTCGCCTCAAAAGAATTTTCGTTTTCAATTCATAACGCAAAAAAATTTTTTGCGCCAAGAAATCCTTTTTTGTGTAATTGATTATTAAATTTTCAATTTAAATTAACCAATAACTCTATTTAATTAGTGTATCATAGAGTACAATGTAAAAAATTTTCGGAGTGAACACAGATTAAATCCGGAGTGAATGCGAAGCGGATGACTGTGTATTTAATTCCCTTGGAGTAAAATTAATTCGAAGGGGAATTTATTTAAATATTAAAACTCCGAAACGGAATGAATGCGGATATAAATAAAATCCAAATCATTCCGCTGGAAAAATAAACTCTCTATTTACTCCGTATACGGAGTGATTTTTTTTAAACTCCAGAACTCCAAGTGAATTCGGATTTAAATAAAATCCATAATCACTCCGAATTTACTCCCGATTTTTTACAGTGGATTGTAATCATCCGTGATATATTAGAAAATAAATTAAACAATATATATATATATATATATATATAATAGTCTAGACCTGTTTGCGTGTAACACGCCATTTTACAAACGATCTGAGTTGAAAGTAAAATCGGTCGAATTAAAAATTTATACATATTTTGTTTAAAAAATATATAGATTAATATAAATATAAATGATATTTAAAAAAATCGAGAGTAATAAAAATAATAATAATGAGTAGATAGGTGGTAAAAGTAATTCTCAACGAAATTCCGATATCGTTTACGACGAAATCAACTAAGAATATGAGAGAACCGGTATTCCCGTTGGAAGTTATTCAGTTTCCGTGGGACGATCTTGTTCGTGGGAGCATTGTGGCATCGAAGTCTCCAACCTTAGTCTCTTGTGAATTTTTCACTCACCCTTATAATCACTTATCAATATAAATATTTATAATAATTATCATATAAAACTTCACTTCAAAGTATCAAACTCATATAAATATTTTTTTTTTAAATTGCACACTTGCATAAAATAATAAATAATATATAATTAATTTATTGCAATATATTATTATCTTATTTACCTTGCTGATTTACCCAGCACGTTTTATAATTTGCCCACTGGTAACAACTGACTAAGCAAACTCAGTTTGAGAACCGACAGAGAAATAAAAATATATGAGAACAGTGTAATATTATTTTTAAATGAAAGTTTTTTAAAATTTGACCGTAAGACCACAGGACTGTCACTTCAAATCACTGCTTTTTTATTTACTTTTTTTTTTTAAATAAACTTTATATCTTCACTGAACTAATTGTTAAATAAAAAAAAAAAAGAATAAGATAAAATAAAATATAAAAAACTTGTAAGTTTTAAAAAGTTCACAGCGCGACTTAAGCACAGCGAGTAACGATTTTAATTATCGAAAGACTTGCGACGACTGTCTACCTCTTGGATACGGATCACTTTGAGGTATGCAGTCGACCTCGCCTCGTAGATAGTTTTGTTTACCACCACAAGGCGCCACTGTCCGCGTTGGTACCGTTATAAAAGTATATTACAGGTGGCTGGTATCTGGTATACCTGTACGATCATCAGTAAATTTACTTTTACTCTAGGACTTTTGGTTGTTGATATGCTGTGCGACCAGCAGAAATTGTCAATAATTTTATAAATAATAATCTATACTCGTGTATCAGTCTACTACTGATTAATTGAAATTATTGAAGCATTTAAATCACATTTTTAAACTTCCCGCTAAGAAAATTGAAAATTTTCAAAAAAAGACAACTTATTGGTTTCGGTCCGATTTTTGAAACCCGAATTTTCAACAGGTGACGTTTTGAGGTCCTAGAAACCTATTCTAATTTCGAGATGATGTCGGAGTGTATGTGTGTGTATGCACGTACGCATGCATGTAAATATTCTGTAACTTTTGAACGAATGAACCGATTTAGCTTTTTGAGGTGGCGTTTGAAGCATAATTAATTTCAAAAATTTGTGAGAAATTGAGGATAATCGGTAGAGTATATTTGGAGATGTTCAAAAAATATAATTTTTTCAAAAATGTTTCTTTTGGATAACTTGTAATGTACGAGATGGATTGATTCCAATCTTTGTCGAAAGAATTTTGAAAAAGTGTTTTTTTCTAATAAAATTCAATAGTCGAAATCGTTGAACTAATTGATGACAGTTTTTTTAACGTTAGTAGTTAAAAAACTGCGTCAAATGCATTTTTGAACGTTAAAATCGATTCATTATTTCCAAAGATATTGCTGATATAAATTACTTGAATTTTCATGAGTACAAATGTAGCAGACATTAGACAAATTTAAAATTAGAAATAAATAGAGTAAATAACTAATAAAATAAAATTTTAAAAAATGCGCATTTAAAAAATTTTGAAACTAATAAATGCATTTTTTATAAATTTTCTTTTTTAAATTATTTATAATTTTAAATTTGTCTGATGTCTACTACATTCACACTCATGAATTTCCGCAATGGAAAGTGTGACATTACTATTTTTGAACTTGAAGAATTCAAAAATGTATTAATAAAAGTATTTTCAAGCTCAAGAACTCGAAAATATCGGGAAGTTTTAGGGCTGGCCCGTAGAGTCAGGCGGTTTTTAAATTTTTTATCATAACTACTTATCTTTACAACTTACTACTATATCTGTAGCTGTTTATTTACCTCGTAAATCTTTAAGTTTTTTTACATACCTTTTTATTTTAACATATTATTATAAATCAATATGAAAATAACTGCGCCGGTTAACGAGCTTGTAAAGTTTGGGTTGACGAGCGCTCAACGGGGTCATGTCTAATCATTAAGGCCGTTGTCCTCTTCAGATATTCATGCAGATAAAGTTTCTAATGACGATCATATATAAATTCCTCAGATATTATGAGACCTTTGACTTGTATTCGAATAAAGTATACGCACATATTTTGAATGTGCTATTAAAGCTATGGAATTCTGAAAAAAAAATAAAATTTTTTTTTTTTTTATATAAATAATTATTTTATGATGATAATTAAAGTCTAATTAATCAGTATATTATGTGTGATTAATTAATGATATTAAATAATTAATTGTTAATATATATATAGATATATATCTTAGGAGTATGTTATGTATTGCAATGTCAGTAAAATGAGTGAACTGACATTAAGGAAATTATTACCCTGTTATTAATGATAATAATCGTAAATGAACGGGTGAAATAAAATGGTAAGTTTAAAATATATGAACAGAAGTAAAAGAGTTGAGTAAAACTTTCACCATTACGGACTAAGGAAATAATATTTTATAATTTATATATTGATAGAACAATTCTTATTCAATTTGAAATGTATATTATTGAGTGTAAAAATAATTACTTCAGTAGATATGATTTTGAAAAAAATTTAAAAAATTCGCCATTGAATTAATGGGGACAAAATTTGACCTCATACCATAGTACGCTTATTATAGATATGCAAACAATGCACTCGTAGATTTCCATTCACCGTTAATATGACAACTTTGCATTCATATTAAGAATAATAATATATAATTATTAGTCTTAATGTATATGAGTGCTAAGAAAATAATTACATCTTTAATTTTAATTTTTATTGAGTGTAGAAATAACCTGAATATTAACTGTGATAAATTTCTCTTTATAATTTATTCTTGGAGATTTTCTACAGTAAATTGATATTTTGTCTGTTTTAATTAGATTCTAAATTTAAAAATAAATAATTTTATAACTGTTGACAGGAAATGTCAAATATATGTTACCATTTAAGGTTGATAAGTTACATTTTATTGTTAAAAGATGTGAAAAATCTAAATTACCAACTGCTAACATAAATTACTCTGTCATTTCTCCCGCCAAGAAAATGATAGCAGACGTTAGTTTTTCAAATTTTTGTTAACAAATTACTCATTAAAAAAAATTAATGACCAAATTAGCAGTGATAATTTTAAAAGTCTATCTATATATTAAATTTATCTGATTAAAAATATTAAAATTGCTTTCATTGTCATCAAGAAATTATCAAATGACTAATAAGTATATTCTCGCTGATCAGAATTTATTATCAGAGATATTTTTATGATAATTAAATATTTTTTAATGATTATTAAAAATATAAGTGTTAATGTAGCAGACATCAGACAATTTATAAATTTTAAATAAATAAATAAATTAATTAATTAATTAAAGTAATGAAATTTTAAAAAATGCGCACACTGATTTTTATTTTAGTTAATTTAAATATGCATTTTTTAATTTTTATTCTACTTAAATTGTATTTGTTTATTCTAAAATTTTGAAAATTGTCATTTGTCAGTTACATTCGTACTTATTTTTTTTAATTTTTATATTTTATTTTATTCTAAAATAAAAAAAATCATGAGTGTGAATATATCAAACACCAGATAAATTTTAAATTATTAATAAACAGAATAAACAATTAATAAAATTAAATTTGAAAAAAATGCGCATTGAAAAATTTTGAAATTAATAAGTGCCATTTTTTCAAACATTATTTTTTTAATTATTTATAATTTTAAATGCCTGATATCTGCTACACACACATAAAAAAATCGCTAATTGTCAGCTACATTTACACTGATATTAAAAACATTGAGTTTTTAAATTATTTATCTGATTTCAACCTTTAACATGTTGACAAATCGCACGTAGATTTGTTGACTTTTTTTTAAACTAGCTGATGGTTGATTTTACGAATAAACTGGTCTGTCATATTAATGTCTAAATATAATGATGCTGAAAGTAGCAGTCATTAAAAAAATTTATTTATTTAAAACAAATAAAGTAAATACTGGCAGGTAATAATTTAAAAAACTACATTTAAAGAATTTTCAAAATTTTTCTCTTGTGACAATTGACAACTTTATTAGTAGCTGACAATTCTATGAGTGTGTGTAGCAGACATCAGACAAATTTAAAATTATAAATAAATAGAGTAAATAATTAATAGAATAAAATTTTAAAAAAATGCGAATTTGAAAAATTTTAAAATTAATAAGTGCATTTTTTAATATATTATTTTTTAAATTATTTACTTTATGTCTTTATAATTTTAAATTTGTCTGTCTGCTACATTCACATTCATCAAATTCTCTCTTATAAAAAATTCCCACTTGTCAGTTACATTCACTCACGACAATGGTCACTCATCTAGTTTCAGCAGGAGTAAATATATATGAGTACGTATATTATAGATAAGTTGGAAAATATTGAAAATAATTAAAATAATCCTTGTTAATTTAAATTATTACGAAAAGTAAAAAACAAAACAAAGAATAGGTTACATTACTTGTAGGGTCTGTAGGTTAGAGACAAATCAACTGCCATGATACTTTTTTTTGTTCCTTTTGCCTCTAAAAATTTTTGAATCTGAGTAACAAATAAAACCTGGCGACAAATGCGCGCTATAGTTATTACGCTGAAGTTGGTTAAAAATTTTATGTGTCCGGAATTACATGTAAAGTAATCATAATAAACAACTGTGTCTTCAAGTAAGAATCACTTGTTTTTAATTGTCGGGCAATCGGGTAATTAATCAGTTAGAGGAGTAAATATAATTATCGTATAAAAAATATGTGACTTAAAATGAGTGTGAATGTAGCAGACATCAGACAAATTTAAAATTATTAATAAATAGAGTAAATACTTAATAAAATAAAATTTTAAAAAATGCGCATTTAAAAAATTTTAAAATTCATAAGTGCATTTTTTTCTAATTTTATTTTTTAATTATTTACTCTATTTATTTATTTATTATTTTAAATTTGCCTGATATCTGCTACATTCACACTCATTCCTGAAGTTAGCAGGCAGTTAAAAATTTTCGGATTTTTTTTCAACAAATCAATTAAAAAAAAAAAAAAATGCACTGTAGAAAATTGAAAAAACTTGGAAATTTTTTAAATTATTTATCGTTTTTAAAAAAATCCTAAAATTATTATGAGTGTGAATGTAGTGGACATCAGACAAATTTAAAATTATAGGTCCAGAGACGAACAATTCATCAACCTTCGATGCAAGAAATTGCACAGTATCTTTCGGGTTCACTGGAAGGACCGTTTGCGCGGAACCAAGGTGACCCCAGTCTATGGTCGAGGGTGCGGGTCGCTACTAGGCGTCAATCTAGTCGATTTGGCCTATCGTGGGAATGGAGCGATGTTAATCGAGAGCTCGCACTGAAGTGCAAGGACGTTGAGGGGCGTTATGCTTTAATTGGTCCCGGCTCACGTTCGCAAGTAATATGGCGCCTAAGAAAGGCTGCACAACAGTTTTATTTTGAGACCCTTACAGTGAAGAAGGACCAGGGCAAGGTATGGCAGGTCACTGCCCGTAATCGTGAGAGCAATCTCTGTTTACGGGATGGTAAATATATCCGATTCGCGGAGTGGCGCTTTATCCATCGCGCGCGCCTAGACGTTCTGCCTCTTAATGGAGCAATTCGTTGGGGGCAGCGAGATAAACGCTGCAGAGTGTGCGGGTATAGCCTGGAATCCCTTCCCCATGTCCTGAATCACTGTATGACACATTCAGCGGCATACCAATTGAGGCATAACTCCATCCTAAACAGGATATCACGGGCCTCTAGGGTGGCGGGAGAAATGCGTGTCAATAAGCGCGTTCAGGGAGTTGATGGGGATCTGGCACGTCTCAGACCTGACATTGTTGTTAGGGACGAACGGGCCAAGTCGGTGCTCATCGTAGATATCACTGTGGCTTTCGAGAACCAGTGCGCTGCTTTTGATGATGCGCGTCAATTGAAGATTGATGCGTATCATGAGCTCGCAACTGCATTGAAGGCACAGGGGTATCAGGTGCGTACTGACGCGATCGTTGTCGGCTCCCTAGGCGGGTGGGACCCTAACAATGAGCCGGTTCTGAGGGCACTTAGTATCTCATCGTACTATGCTCGTCTGATGAGAAGACTCATTGTGTCGGAGACCATTCGCTGGGCGCGAGACATATATGTGGAGCATGTGTCTGGTCAAAGACAGTATGCTGGTACCGTGGCGCCAAACGAGGATGCTTCGTGCGTCCGCCCGGACACGGACCTGACCTATGGACCACTGTCGTCTTTCTTAACGTCTCCACCACTGCGATCGCCGCCACTCAATTAACCACTAAATATATTTTATTGCTCGCGTGCTAGCCACTGCTTCTGACGTTTGTTTTCCTTGTCGTCGTTGCTACGCGCTATATTCTAATTATACATATATATATATATACACACACATACACACATCTTATCTTTGTATTTATTTATTTATTATTGTGTATGTGTGTTGATATTTAATCATTATTGATATTATTCTTATGACTAAACTCACCCCCTTCGCCACATACAATGCTGGACCATTGTTATGTGGGGAAAGGGGTGATGTAAATATTATATCTTGACTATACCTTATGTAAATTTATTCTTTATATATATACACCACACGATTGGATCGCTGCGGGTATAATAATATGACACTGTAACAATCTTGACTGCTATATGCTATTTTTACTATTTATTTATTTATTTACTGTGACTCCCGCCACAAGAATATTATTTATGTGTTGTTTTTTTTTATGAGTATTTTTTTTTTTATATACATTATTGTAATTTAATTATAAGAAAATACTTGCTGTACCACCCGGTGAGGGCTTGTCCTCACCGGGCAGTTTTAATGGCTTCAATAAAGCGATCTTTAATCATCTAAGACTAATCAGTGTCCATGATAAATTCACTATTCAAAAATATAATAAAATGAAAATAACGACATAAAATATATTAGTGTCTATAACATTCTTTATACACTGTAAAAAATTTGCGGAGTGAACGCGAATTAAATCCAGAGGGAATGTGGGCGGATGGCTGTTTATTTATTCAATTTCTCTCGGAGTGAAATTTACTCCGAAGGGGAGTATATTTTGATATCAAAAGTCCGAATCGGAGCGAACGCGGATTGAAATAAAATCCAGACCACTCCGAAATCACTGAATTCGCTCCCAATTTTTTACAATGTGTGATTTATAAATTTCATATCCATTTTTGAAAGATAAAAAAATGATATGACTGAAGTGAGTAAGATCATATTAGAATCGGCACGATGCCAGTGAAAAAAACAATGAAAACAAGTATAGATATCGTCTCGATAAAAAAGTGTAAAGCTTGTAATATTTTGTTATAAAAGATATTTAAAAAATTTTTTTTCGTCTTTTCTTTATATTATTTAACTTTTTCTTCATTCTTAAGCTATGAGAGAAAAATCGTGGATGAAAAAAAGAGAGGTTGGATAACTCTGGGATATTTCTATGCCGCAACTTAAATTGGCTCGATAAAAGTTCGTGGAACAAAAGCGGCGTCGAGTAACAGTAACTCGCGCGAGTTACCACGTGCACTATATATTATCAGAAACATCTGCCAAACGTTATTACAACTTTGAATAAAGAACGACCCGCAGAAACTTTCGCCTTCCACTAACCATCTTCGTTAACTCGTCTTTTTTACTTTATCTTTCCGTCAAAAATGTTTTTTATTATTTTTTCATTCACGTAAACTTTGTAAAAAATAAATTTCATCATATATATTTCATAAACAATAATTAATTCAAAAGTATCAGGTACAAAACACTTTCAGTTATTATTAATAAAGTGCTATGTTAACTATGATCGACACCTGTCTCGCAATTAAGTTCTAATAACTCAATTGACCCCTTTTAATTTTATTCTTATTTCGCTTAGAATTTAATGCTAAAGAATCTAGATTTAAAACATAAAATTATATACGATATCGTTACTCTTGATGATTCATCACGCCATTTGAGTTTCGAATGAGGGTATAGATCAACAGTAACGATAACATAATTTACGGAGGCATCGGAAATAGGTTTATTGAGATTGTGAAATTATAGTACAAGAGAATTACAAATGATTAATTTACTATTTATCTATATAAATATATATGGTAATTATTTCGTTACAATCACTAATCGAATTGATTAGTAAAATTGGTGTAGTCACACAATGCAGTTACAATTAATCTGCTAAGCTACGATTATCCCAACAATTTAAAATTTACTGTCCATTTCCAACACAATAATTCCATTAAATTGATGGAACCTCTCGGTTTATGGTTTATTTTTATGACAAATATTACATTTTATAGATACATAAACATATCATACACGTTATATGAGTTCATAGGCGAGTCAAGCGAATATTTATCGTGACTAGATAAAATGAAAAAAAAGGATTCGCGGAAGCTCCGTCGTTGTTTCATCGTTATTCCGCCGTTATTTCCAGCGAGCGGTTAAAAGAGAATTATTGCGTCCGTCCGTTTCTGAAACGCCAGTCCACTGTCCCGGGGAATCTACCCCTTATATGATTATTTTCTCTTCTCTTCAGTTTCTAGCTCTATATGCTGTCATATATCTACGCTATACAGCCATATATGTACATATATTTATATATAGCTTGAATAAACTAGTCTCTTGTGGCAAACATTAATCTTCTCATTTAAACATGTGCAATTGAGAATTCTCGTTTTCAAAATTCCGCAGAATTTCTTTAATTTATTGTATTTATTTATTTTTGAATATCTACTTTATTATAAAAAGTATACGGAGAGAAAAGAATAGTTCTAATTCCTATGTAGAATGGTAACCATTACTATGTTACATATTCTCTATAAACATAAATTAGTGAAAATGAGTGAAATTCACTAATTCTAGGTGCAAATCGAACCACTAATTTCAAAAAGTAGAATATTCACTTATTTCACTTATTCATGTTTAGAGAGTAGTAACGTGGATTTTTTAGTGTCGAGAGTCACAGGACAGAGTAATTCCCCCCCCCCCCCCCATTCTACATGGTAACGTTGACTATGCTAGTATAGGAATGATTATCATTCTACATTGACGAGAGAACCATGTAAATATGACTGCAATGTTATCTAGCAACATTTACGATGTTTTATTCATTTTATATTTAGTAAATAAGATTACACGGCGTGAAAAATATTGTCAGAATGACCATCCAACGTATCTTTAAATGACGTATCATCAGAATAACGATTAGGTTACCTTATTTAAGAATACTCACATGTTCATTTAATAATCTATAAGATCATGAAAATAATGATATGTATTTGCTTTAGGTTAAGTATTCATTTATTCAATTAAAAAATGCGATAAATAGCCTTTTTAAACATATGTAGTTTCATTGATGTAAGTAACTGTTTTGCCAGGGTGAGGATCCGTATAGCTAAATTGGCTATACGATGCATCATTTTTGGTTACGGTTGTGTAAATTAAGAAGTTTGCACAATAGTCATGTCAGAGATTCATACAACGCCTAAAATGAGAATACGATCGTCATTTTGACGATCCGCTGTGAGGAAACTCTGTATAGCTAAATTCGCTGTACGGCGTATCATTAAGATGAGTATACAGCGTATAGCTAGAATAGCGATACGTATACTTACTCTGACAATATTTTTTTCGTGTGTACTCTCTAAACATGAATTAGCGAAAATGAGTGAATATTCACTTATTTCACTTATTCATGTTTAGAGAGTATGATAAAATAAATAACTCAAGTTACTTTAAATATATGTAAAAATGGAATTAATCTATTGAAATAATTAAAATGTTGCTCATAATGAAGTATCATTTTTTGATAAAAGATAAAGAATGATTTAAAAAATTCTAATATTTAGTAATAAACAATTTATTTACTTTGTTTGCTTACTTTGTTGTCTTATATATATTTATTAAACTGTAATGACAGCTATTCAAGCATGGAACTGAGTAGCATTCTACAGAGCCTTGACTCCCATGCCAGGTAGCGATTTTTACCATTTTACTTGTTTTAATGTAACATAGTAATCATTACTAGAAAAATGCTAATGAATCCTATTCTACATGGCATTGTTTACCATTTTACAAAAAATTAGTCTGGTTACTATGCAGAATGGTAATCATAACTATTCTTTTCTCTCCGTTTACAACAAAGATTCTAACGATTGTGACTGTATGGACAATTTAAGACTACAGTAACCAATAAAGAGATATCATATGTATTTATTTCTACGTGAAGCGTATCGAATGTAGTATACGTGACATGAAAACATGATATAAATACTTATAGTATATATGGATTTATATTATCAGATTTATTAAAATACTATTATGGATGTAACTAAAAATTCAACTTTTATTTGAATTATTAACAAAAAAAATGATATGTTTAGAAGTTTTAATTTACAGATAAATTTAAAAAAATGTTGAATGTGTAATGGAAAATAGTTTTTTAAACCGTAGATGTAAATATTCCTGACAGTTTTCAGCAAATACTTTATATTCTGCAGGCATAGCGTTGTACAGTGGTGTGTATATCTTGTCGATTTTCAAATAGAGCCGTCGCTTAGCCAACCGTGAAACACGTTTGCTTGAATTGAAGCGCGAAACCGCAAGAGTTTAAATTTTATTTGAAGATATTATTTTTACCCTTGGAAAAATTAAAATAGTAAATCATATTCTATAATTTTTATTCAATAAAATAAATTACTCATCGATTATTTTTTATGTGAAAATAATAAACAGTTAAATTATAATTTTATTTATAAGGTAATTTACTATAATATTATTTTTATTTTCAAAAATAATTTTCATACAAACGGTATAATGTAAAAGGAAAGAGTTTTTAAATAAATTCTATGGGTGTAAGGTATCATATACAACAACCGCCGAATAAAAGTGTAATATAGACATGTCCGAACAGAATTGAGCGTAGGTTAATTGTTTCGAACAATCCCGGGGCGCTTGGGATTTTATACGAGTGGTATGAGTAGGTTGTTACTATGACTACGTGCAACGCATCTTTTGCATTCGCGAAGTTATATAGAAGAGAAGAGAAGAGAAGAGAAGTATTAATAGTAGTAGTAGTAGTAGTAGTATGTAGTAGTGGAGAAGTAAAGAGAAGGAAAATCAAGTAAACTGGGCGCGCGAGAATCCGCGGGTTTTCATGTACGAAGTTGCAATAGTGGGGTATCTTGTTGCTGGTGCTCTCATAGGGACAGGATAAAAGTGGTGGGGAAACATGTGGGCGTGGTCCATATTGAACCCGACGAAGAAGTCATACCCTGGGTTGTAAACTCGGACCGCCTCCTTTTCCTGTTTCATCCCCCATCTCATTCTATCATTCTATCTTCATCACTCTCATACATTATTTCGATCCTTGTCATCCACCCTCTCACACATCCAAGTTACGTTCTCTTTTGCGCCAACGCCGCCGATGTGAATCGTTTCATTTTTATTATCGCTCTTAAAACAACCGAGCCACGACCGACCATCGATCCACATTAGCGGCTAATTTCACGTTATTATCTTTCCACTTGCTCTCTTGGATTTTTCAGTTTTGTGATTCGCGTGTATCTCAATAAGCTGTTTTTAAACTGGTCCATGTCAAATCGATAAATTGATTGATTATTTATTTTATTTTGTGATTTAAATAATTATACATCTCAAATTTTAAATTATTTTATATATCTTTTATTTTCTTTTGATTTGTGTTCTTCTACAGTTTTTTTTTTTTTATTCAGAGCATTATTAGATATATAATTTCTTTATTATTAAAGGATTTACGAGGTGATGGTAATTAACGAGTAACTCGATTAGACTCGGTGTAGTTTCGTAGGCGATAAATGAACGTGAGGGAAAATATAGCAAATGTAGATAGATAGATATGTATATATATATGTATAATATAAACTATTGAACTCTCTTCTCTATCTTTCTCGCAGTTTCTAACACATTGAGGTGGGTGGAGTAATTAATTTACGCGGGGACAAAACCGGTAACGAGTTCGGTGCATGCAAGCTCCGGGAAACTCTCACGCGATAACTCCTCGAGTGTATTTAGCGGACTCTCCCGTGAGCTGGAACCGCCGTGCTTGGAATCTCGTTTAAATTGAGTCGCCGAGTTTAATTGGCTATTTATTTTAAAGTTATAAATTTTGTTTCAGGTCGATTTTTACGCTCGAATAAAATCCTCTGCATTCATAGTTTAATTTTAATTTATTTTCTTTTTTACATTTTAATATAATATTTGATTAATCTTCAATTAACATTTTTTTATTAATACTGAATTTTTATATAATATATAATGTTCTAGAAAATCGAGTCAAAATTGAATGTTTTAAAAAATCAGCATAATGTTGATCTTATAGAAATTTATTATTCAAAGTATTATTCTAATATTAAAATTCAAAGATCCTAAAAAACATTTAGTTTCTATTGTGATATGAACTGGTGACATGAACAAAATAATTCAAAACTGGAAAAAAAATTTCTCATCAGCTCGACCAATTTGATTAAAAGCATTAAAGTTTTAAAATATATAGCTTATGTTCTATTCTATTGTTTGCAGTTGAAAAAAATAATGAATAAAACATTTTATGTTCAGCTGTTTTAGGGTTTTGATATTATTAAATTGACTAGTTCATCAACACCTATTTATTATTAAAATTATTTGGATAACAAAGGAAAGAGCAAAATATGAAAAACTAACGACATTTTTAGACGAATTCGAATAAATTATGCATTCAAAAAAAAAATTAATAAAAAACGGTTGATCCTAAAGTAATTTTCCGGTGATGTTTTTCGAAAAAAATTAATCAAACTGCTTGGATGATTCTGAAAATGCCAATCAAAAAGGTTTTTTACGGGAGTAATAGATACAAGCCATAACATACATTCATATTCTACTCTCTAAAAGTAAATTAGTGATTCATATTAGAAAATATAGTGAATGTTCACCAATTCACTCTTAGAAAATATACAGGAAAAAAGGATATCTTGGTTAAAAAAAATTTTTTTTAAGTAACAAAATTTTGGCTTTCTATATGGATTGCAAAAGATATTCTTGGGCCAGAAAATAATTCTTAAGCCAAGGTACTCTCTAAAAATGAATCAGTGAAATTGACTTCGAATTAGTGAATATTCACTAGGAATCAGCTATAAGTATACCACTGGCTAAATTAGTGGTATACTTATAGCTGTAGAAATAGTGACTATCCACTGATTCGCAGTAAATTTCACTAATTTATTTTTAGAGGGTATTCTTTATTTCTGTGTTAAAATATTCAGGTTAAATACAGCTTTAATTTAATTCCACTAGCAGGCTGATCAATCTGAATTCATGACACCTGGTAGGCTGAATAGCTTACACGAAGAGAATTGTCAAGTGAATATGCCTATGCAGCATAGTAATATTTACATTACTCTATAGTTTGTGTCTTGCCACTCTTATGTGACTGCTTACACAAACTATAGAGTAATGTAATTATTGCTATGCTGCATAGGCATATTTACTTGACATTTCTCTCCGTGTAATTTAAGGCTCAATTAAGCGTAGTAGTTTTAAGTAAGGTTGTTCAGCGCAGTCAGCTTCATTTAAGGTCTAGTTCACCTTAGTTTGAAATAATGCTGAAACTTTTTGACTATAGGGAATGAACAGATATATTTTCGGAGACCACAAAACGCTGATATTTTTTAAACGGAATACTGATAATGTTTTTTCATTTAACCTCTTTTTTCATCATGGAATCAAATACTTTTCATTTATCAATAAACATTAGAATTATTCCATGTTTGTTCTATAATTCGTATAACAATAGAAATTCAAAATAATTTTTTTCATTATTTTTATTTAAGATTTTGAAAAATAAATATAATTTGTATTTATATTTAATACAGATGACAGAGATTATATTGATGCTTCCATGTTTACATATATATATTCATCTAAGTCATCTCTAGAATTATTACATATATGATGGAATTTCATTCTGTACATACGAATTAGCATTTATATCACTGAGTATGTATTCAACGAAGCGGAAACAAAATCACTGTAATATCAAAATAGACATTCGTTGTCACATGGGAATTAATTTTCCCATCTACTCGAATAAGTTATCCCGTTGTTTACACTTTGATAAATTTAATAATGATAAGAAATATATACAGTCGAGTCGCGTTATAAGTCCGCTTAGTGTCTCTCTCATATTAACGCGAGTCTGGTTAAAAGGAAAAGATACAACCTGGACTTATGACGCGACTCGACTGTAATATGATAAATAAATAATAATAATTTATTTACGTATACATATATTTTAATAAAAATTAATAATATATTAGTTTATTAAATCATTTATTACGATAGTGAAGATCATCAATCGTAAATCGTTAGATTCATCGAAAACTCACTCCCTGGAGAGTCTTTTCGATCATTTTATTCACACCCTAAATGCATGCGTAACCACCAAAATAACACGTGTCAAGGTTGAACACGAGTAATCGTTAAGGGTTGTTCTTTTTTTTCTTCAAAGCCCAGGGCGATTTTCCAATACAGACGAGACAAGGGGTTGGTTCATCGTTTTCGTTATATGTGGCTATATATAGTTTTGTGTCGTTTGTACTTAACTCTGTCTCACTTTTACATTTGTAGGATGTTCAAAAGACACGTCAGCAGTCTATGTCCTCACTAGCCACATTGGAACATCCCTCGACAGATCCCTTGAGAGTTACGCATCAGGATACTCAACTACTATACCCTAGAAAGAGCAAAAGATCACCAAGACAGAAAGATCGATGGTCCTGATAAAGTGAGTGTTTTTGATCGTTTGCCAACTCACGTTAAGACTTTCTTCTTCACATAATACACCATGATTTTGTTTTTTAATTATATAGTTATAATAACTATACCATTATCCCATTACTAGTTTTAAATTAAGAATGGGTTAATGATAAATTACTATAATAAGTATTGTAGAATAACAATTTATTTACTATTTTTATTTATTAAAAATAATAAGTTTTTATTGTTGTTTTATATACTGATAGATTTGTCTGTTGAGATATTCGTTGATCATCATACAAGTTAAGATGTTGCGACGATGAGTAAACCTTATAACGAGACGTAAAAATAAATGCTTAAAAAGAAAATAACTATATATAAGAAGGTTGAGATTAATGAAATGACCGCGGGCAAATAACACGACTGTAAGAAAGGGACCGCGTGTGATGTGGGGAACATATGAGAAGAAGGTGAATTGGTGGTCGCGCGAGTTTCAGGAGGTGAGAGGTGTGTAATAAAAGAGATGAAAAAGAATAATAAGATGTATATATTTGATGAGTAAGAAAAATTAAATAGATACGCCAGGCCAGAATTTAAAATAAAAATGTTCAACTCAGAGGTGCATCGGGTTCGTGCAATGAATTATGATCGTCATCAACGCTGCGGGATGTCAAAATCTTGACAGATTATCAACCTAATTTACTAATATTTAATTATACATTTGCAATCTTTTACTCTCAACAAGAAACAGAAAATAATGATACGTTTCAATCAATCTGTTTAATTATTTTTCGTAATATTTTATCTACTTAGAGGATCGGGGAAAAATGGGACACTATTTTGAGTCAAAGATAATTTTTTTGGTTCAAAATGATGATATAGTTTGCAAAAAAGAATGGGGCAAATTAATTAGCGGATTACGCGGTGACTTTAAAATTTTTATTACATTTTTTTGAAGTGCTTGTTATCTGAATTTTCTCATTAAGACATGGAAAAAGCTGAATCTGGGATAAAATGGACCATTATTGATATTTTGTCGATTCATTAACTCAATTACTTAAATGAACTTCAATTACTTAAGATCAAGTACGAAAAATTCATGCAAAGAGTTTTTTCCTGTTTTGCAATAATGCCCCATTTTACGTCAGATTCAAATTTTTTTAGGTCCCAATAAAATATATTAGATAGCAAACACATGAAAAAAAAAATTTTATTTTCACTGAAACTTTTGGCCGCTCTGTCCGGGCTGCCCAACTTGCCCCATCCCTTTCTGCGAAAAATAACTAAGCATTTTTGAACAAAAAAATTTTTTTTGGCATAAAAATGATGCCTCATTTTACTCCAAATCCATAGCAAAGAAATGGTGTCTCATTTTCCCCCGTCTTCCCCATATTTAAAATAATTTCCATAGTTATTTTTATCTTGCGTTTTATTTTCATTTTATTCTCTCTACAAGGATTTATTGATGAATATAATATTGTAGTTAAAATTGAAAGATGAACTCGTTAAAAAATAATCACCGAATTAAATCGAGACACTTGGTTGTGTAAACAACCCCTAAAGTCTGTTAGTATATTATATATAAAATGCGATGATGGTCTTTTCCAAGTCCCTGCGCCAACCCTCGTAACATGGATTTTCGATCTTTTTCTATATACTTGGTGCTTTGTCTTTTACTCTTCTAATAATAAATGGGACCCTTGGGTACCGCAAATGAACCACGAAATACTGGTAGTGCCCTACTGGACCAACCTGTCGCTATCCGTCGGTGAGTTTACCGACCATCTGTCCATTTTATCTCTATCTCTCTTTTCTCCTCTCTCAATGCGTTAGAGATCGTCAGAAGATAAATTCATATGCCACTTGGCATTCGTGTCGTTTAGTTGCGTCGACTTGAACTCGTTGATGCGTACACCCGTTTCGAATTCTGTTTTCCTCTGTCTCGACATGTATTTTCACCGCCCACCCTTTTTTCTATTATTGTTATCGATGCATCGTGTCGCAACATACACATCACCCTAGCATATATTCTATGTAAGAATTGTATATGAATTGCGGTATGAATTCGACACTCGTTCATAAATGCCTCACGAGATAAGGTATTATAAATTTAATGTACCAAATGGCGTTATGTATAAACATAATCGAGCGTTAAATTTGAAATTTTTTCATTCATTATAAATTGCTATTGCAGGACAATTCAATTTTTAAAGTTATTATTGTTTGTAAAATTGTATAATAATAAGTGTAATAGTTTATGAGATGCATATGCTTATATGAAGAATTATATTTTAACACCATATTGGACACTCTTGAAAATGGTATAAAATATAAACTATAATCATAGTCGATTATCGAATTTTTGACTTCAGCAAATTAATTAATTTATTGTTTATGTTGTAAATTATTGAAAGAAAGAAAGGTAATTTCTTTAGGAAATTCCACTTATGATATACTTTCGTTCATTTAATAGTTTTAGAATACGGATATAAAGACAAAGGATAAACGGTGCAAATTAAGTTTACGCGAAATTTCAGGTAGATATTCGAAAACAGTCACTAGTTAGAAATATTTCGTGTAGAAGGCCTAAAAAATTTTCAGGTTGAAATGTTTTGATGAAAAATGGTTTAGATAAAAATGAGGACAATTTTTTCGGTTGAAAGTGAAAAATTTGAACGATCAATTTTTTTTTTATTGTTAAATGGGGCTTGTTGGTTTTTTGAAGAAATTTCATAAAAGTTTTTGCTTACGAAAAATTTAAGCAGTGTTATATTTTGTGTTAACGACTTCATTTATTTTTTTTCATTTTCTAAAATCATCGATAATTAAAAAAAATATAAAGAATCGTTAGTACAAAATAATTATTGATCATATATTGTCAATTTCTATGTATAATCATTTTTCACGGATTACAGTTCTTCGGTGTGAGTTCGGTTTTCGAATTTGTACTGAATTCGGCTTTCCTAATTATGCAGAGTTTCGGACGTGCGTTATTTCTGTAATGCGAACCTTAATGCGGTTGCCTCATTTGGCGCGAACTTGGAATTCAGAACTAATAAAAAATGAACTGAAATTTCTAGTCGGGAAGATGTGACTTAGAAACTTCATAATTAAGTTTATACTCTAATTGAATTTGAAAAAAACAAAAAATAAAAAAAAATCGAAGGGTCTCAACTTCCGTAAAAAAATAATTTTTTTTATTATGGCTCGAAAAAGTCAAACGTCAATGCAATTATGTTTTCAAGCTTATTGAGTTTTAAAATCGAGAAGTTTTGGGGCTGAATCGTAAAGTCAACCGTTTTCCGTTTCTCTGAAAGTATAAATTTCAAGATGGAATTTTTTTACCGTAAAGAACCAAAAATGATCAAAGTCATGACCATTAAAATAACACAGCTAAAATTGTTTTCGATGCAAAGTTTTCTGTATTCAATACAAAAAAATTTATTTTGATACTAAAAAATTTTTTACATTTTTCGAAAATATTTATTAAAGATGTCCCATAGTTGCTCATAAATTTACTAATTAATGTATAAAGTTTCGTACAAAATAATTTGTTTAAAAGATAATAATTTTTATTTTAATCATAAATCATTTAGATTTGCAATTTAATAGTGAAAATACGAAGCTAAATTTACAGATGAAATATGGAGATAGCAACTCATGTTGTTACATAAATCGAAGTCCTGAAATGCGTTTATATTGCCCCGGTGACCGTTGATGCGTTCTAGTGGTGAATAACGTTAAAATAAATAAATAAACATGATCGCGGTAACTCACAATTATTTATAACGAGTGAGGGTCCATGAAATTGTGGGGTTAGAGTGAGTGTGCTCTGTATGAAACCGTCACTTTTAATTTGAGAAGCGTGCTTTACCATGTTTGACATATTTTAATTTGCGATTTATAGCATCACTACCAAACCCGTTAAAAGATGGATGATTAATCGTATAAAATATTGCTTAATTTTTACCTCTCAATATTTATGTAACTAATTTTTATTTATTTTTTTTACAATTTCTAAATGAATTATTGTACTGTTTAATTAGCGTATCATGAATTAAATAATTTATTTTAAGGGTTAAGAAAGAATAGTTTTTGTATAAATGATAGGGAGTAAATAGGCAATGAGAATAAGAGTGAGAAGAAAATAGAAAATAGAACGAAAATGAAATGAACGAAATAAGCGACGGTACAGCATAGATCCCACTTGGGTATCGTTACTTTGCCGTGCACAGGCCGGAAAATTGTTTACTGGATTGTTTAAACGAAATTTAGTAAAGCTTACTGATTTTATATCACGAGCAACGCTGCCCTAGGGAGCCACCCCGGATTATACATTAACGAAGTTAGCGACTTCGCTGTACCGCGCGTGGTTGTGCAAGTGTTTGCATATACGTTTTATACCATGGACCGGAAAACACATTACGCGATCCCTACAAAACCTATACCGCTGTTGAGAATGAATTCACACTTGTTAATTGATCTGAAATAAACGGTCGCTCATATAAATATAAATATGAATATTATTTCTATTAGACTGATAAGTCATTAACGATCGTACAATTATTTTTAATTGTAATATTATTAAAGCTTGTTAAGGAATATGTTATGTCGACAGTTGAAGTTTTGTGCTAAAAACCGCCCACACATTTTTGTGTTATTTTATAATATCCTTAAAATTTAATTAACACAAAATTTATGTCTTAATAAAATATAAGGAAATGTGTGAACCGTTTTAATACAAAAATTTTTTATTTTGCACTCTTTTATACTTAAATATCTGCTGATATATTTGCGTATTATGAATCTCAGTGTTTTATTTTCATATATATGAGAATGATATAAAATTTTATGATTATTATATGATTGTTTCATACAAAAATATCATAAAATGATATTATAATTTTTTGAAAAAAATTTACTCTAGTCATGTGGGACAGGTGTGCTCAAATCCATGCATTTCAGTCCAAAATGAATGGGATTACGCACACTTGCCCCATATGTCCCCACTATTAAAGTAAACCTGAACTAAAAAAAAGAATTACGAAATTATAACAGCTAATAGCTTTTGTTTGATATTTTACTCTTTTTTGTTCAAAAATTATTCGAGTATTTATTATATTTTGTAATAGGAAAATATTTAAAAACAGAAGAGTAACTATAGTTTAACTCACAATTGTAAAGTAAAAATTTGTTACACACAGAGAGAAAATAGCATACTATTGCTGAGACGTTTTTCTTGTCCCATGGGACAAGAATATTTTTGCTCTCGATAATCATTGAAATGTATATTCTTTTGCCCAAGAATTTATAAATTTGATGCAAATAATATTTGTTTTGTGCAAGTTTGATCATTTTTAGATTTATCCGAAGATGTAAAATTTAGTACACGCATGGGAAAAATTTAGACATTTTCCAATGTCCTCATAGTGTCATATTTTTTGGGTAATTTTTACTAAAAATTTATCTGCATGTATTTATTTGTTTTTCCCAAGAAATCCTACTCGTGCAAAATATATAATTTATTAAAGAAATTACCCGAAAAAAATTAAAGATTCAAGAAAATCTGTTATGAGTAATAGTCATTTTTTTTCTCAGTGTATAATTCTCTCCGTGGAAAATCCTTAGTTTTAGACTTATTAATTTGTTTTTAATCAGTGAAAAGTACTGATAATCAGTAAACATTCACTGATAGTACTTTTCACTGATTCATTTCTAGATGTTTTTTTCACGCATAAAAAGTTATTATTGTAAAAAATAACAATAAATAAAAACCAAAATTTTTTCTGATAATGCAGCAAATTTGATGGTCTATTTTATTAAAATCTAAATAATTCACAAAATTATAAAAAAATTCACAGGACATCCACATTCACAAAGAAAATTTTTATAAACTGAATATGATTTAATGTAATGAATAATTAAATCATTAATAAAAAAATAAATTAGTAGATAATAGTATTAGGTAGTAGCTAAGGCATTAATGGAATATCCACATAATTTCACATATAAAGCCCTATGTATACATATATCACATAACTTTAGATGATATTTATGTAGTCCCGCGAGCTAGAGGGGTAAGCTCTGCCACCGTGAATCGACCCATCGTCCCATCTGGTCAAAGTGGCGATCATAATGTCCCGTTGACTATCACCTATAATTTGGGGTAATATATTACCTGGTAATTCGTTACGTATTGATGTAAGACGTAATTATGAATCGACCCTCGAGCCAATTCTAGCCATATCTGCCACATGTCTCGCTACAATTCAGATCCAAACTATTTTCGCTCTGCCAATTTTTATAAACTTTTTTATTTACTTCTCAGCTAGCTCTTTTTGCAGGTGTTGTATTTTTATATACTTTTTTATATAAACATCTACAAAATTATTTTAATCGTTCATGGAGAAATTATTCTTGTTCAATTCAAAATGCTGGGTGTCATAGGGGCCGTTCATAAAATACGTCCGCATTTATGGAGAAGAAGAGGGTGTTGCTTACTGTAACAAGATTTGGCAATGGACAATTTTGCAAATTTTTCTCTTGATTTGGTTACGATAGAAAGTCACTTATTTCATATTTGTAAATATATTGTGACGCAATATTGATAGAGGGATCACAGAAATGTCACATAGCGCGACGAAGGGGGGGGGGGGGGTCGAAAAAGGTAAAATTTTGTGTGACGTATTTTATGAACGGCCCCATAGCAATACCGGACCATGTTGGCCACCTAACGGGAATTGAAATAAACACATACAAAAATTACTATGCCCAGGTCGAAATATCTAGCCTCAATCTCCCTGATAGCACGAGTTGCTCGTCAAAAAGTTGGTATTCATTAGTTTGCGACCAACTTGACGACAATTTGTCGACAACTCTAGCTTTTGCAATTTTTGGCTACAAGTTACCGCCAACTTTCTGAGAAAGTTGACGCCAGGGAAGAGCCGCAATTCGAAAGCAGGTTTCTGAGAAAATTGAAGGCAGTTTTCCGTCAACTTATGGATTGCCAACTTTTGCCACCAACTTTCTCAGAAAGTGTCTATCAACTTTGGAAGTACCAACTTTTGCGACCAACTTGGCGTCTAGTTGCGGCTGTTAGTTGGAAGCCAGTTTCTCGCCAACTTGGCTATCAGGACTAGCCTCATCAAACCCAAGTAAGCCTCAATCCAGCCTCACTGAGTAAAAACAGCATTTTGAGCCTCAGATGATGTTCAAAAAGCTTCAATGAGCCTCAAATGGTGATCAAAGAGCCTTAAATAATGTTAATCGAATTTAAATTATATAGTCGAAACTAGGTTCATTTGAGGCTCATTGAACATCATTTGAGGCTCAAAATGCTTTTTTGACTCAGTGAGGCTGGATTGAGGCTAGATATTTCGACCCGGGTGACTATAGTAAAATTGACAATGGTTACAGTAATTTGTGACATAATCATTGTCAATTTACTACGGCCATAGTAATTTTTGCATGAGTTTATTTCAATTTCCGTTAGGTGGCCATCAGTCCGGCATTACTATGACACCATAGGATTCCAAACAATAATAATTTCTCCGTGTTGGTATGAAATATACTTTGTTTTCATCATATATATATACATATATACTTAGCAGTAAATAATCTTTTATTAAAATAAATAAAAGAGAAAGTATTAAATGACAATAAAAGCAAATTGTCAAGAGCCAGCAATTAGATACGAGGTTAAATACTTACCTAGCCAAAAGTTCATCGGATTGGTGCGCGCGTGAGACAGATTAGACTCGTAATAAAGTGCTGGGGGTATAGTCACAGTGGAAACGGTCCACGAGGGAGCCACTAAGACACTGCTGTTGGAAACTGGCCTGAAACAGATTTAAACTCGTTTCCTCAGGGCTCCGGAGAGGAAGTTCGCCGCCTTTTAATTAGTTACCAGGCACGAGGACTGCCGTTGGCTTTTGCATCGTGTTCCAACACCATTCAAAATGTATATAGATGTATACTTTTTTTCGTCTTTATTTCTCACTGCATATATCTTCATCATCTTTCTTTCTCGCTGGAAAATAAAACCTCAAAAAAAAAAGAAAATTATCATTAAATTTGAAACTATTAAAGCCTACAGAAAAAAAAAAAAAAAACATAATACAATGTAAAAAAGTCAAAATGAAATTATTCACATCGTTAATGTAAGGCTTTCGTTTTTAAAGATTAATTATGAGCAGACATTTGAATTAGTCACGATCACACTATATTTATTTAAGTCATCATTTTGAGTCACGGAGATGTGGTAAATAAAATATGGGAATAAAAGCCAAGTTGACTAATGTTAAAACAAGTAAAGGTTGTGAGTGTTGTATGTGCTCTAACGAACAAGAATAACAAGAAGAAGAAGAAAAGTATGTATTATATATATAAAGTTGATAATGAAAATGAAGAAGAGTATGTCCCCGGTGACGTGAAGGTTAGACTCACCGGTAGAAATTACTTAACTCTCGGATGATACATAAATTAAGTTAAAATCGTAAAGGGGTCGTACCACAGTCGCAGCCAGTTAGCGTGAGGGTGCTCCAGGGGGTCGTACACTCCCGCTACTCTTTCACTTCGTCCACGTTTTACTCTACTATCATTTTACCTCTTTCTATCGTAAGCTCTTCATCTACCATTATCTCAAAACCCATTGCGAGGTGGCTTCATTGTGTCTAATAGAATTACCGCATTTCGTGCCACTTCAACTTAAACATTTTCCAATGTGATTGAAAATATATATTCTTCTTTTTAACTTATTCATTATAATTAATATCGATTTAGTTTTTTTTTCAATAACTTTTTATTTTATTCTCCAATGGATTTTTTAGGTAAATTTCTTTAGAAATCGGGCTATTGCAATGGGTCTCATGATGGAATTATCAAATAATTTTGCGACCATGTCTTTTTTTACCTATAGTAAAGTCAAAAAAGAGCCATCCGGCCTTACCCGGAATGGAAAGGTAGATTTCTTATGTAAATACAATAAAGCTACAATAGTTTAATTAATATTTATTTTATAAGCTTAAGCATGAATTTCAAGGAAATAAGTTATGCCTTATCATTTCGAAGTCATTAAAGGACTTAGCTGCAAAAATAAGCTTTTTTAGTTTTTTGTGAAATTTTCAAGATCATCAAATTGTTAGACAAGATCTTTGAAAACAAGTAATATAGTGAAAATTAAAGCTAATCGTACGAATCTTAAGATACTTTTTACAGAATTAAGTTATCATTTTCGGTTCAATAGTTATTGAAGGATAAAGCCAGAAAATTCATTTTTATGAAAATTAAATAAAAATTTCAAATATCCACAACTTCCAAACTAATTGACTGATTGGGCTCACCTCCGAACTTGATCAAGGTAATCGTCCAATAAATAAGTTTATAAAGTTTCATTAAGATCCGTTAAGAATTGCGGGTGCTATCGTGATGACAAGGCGCGTTATATCGTATATATATATATATATATATACATACATATATAAACTTTTGAGTGGATGGTATTTTTTGACTCTACTAGGTAAAATAATATATATGGTGGCAAAATTCTTTGATAATTCGATCATGAGACCCATTGCAATGGTTTGATTTCTAAAGAAATCTACCTAAAAATACCATCCACTCAGAAGTTTATATATATATATATATACACCATAAAACGCGCCTTATCATCACAATACCACCCGCAATTCTTAACGGATCTTCATCAAATTTTATACACTTATTCATTGGATGATTACCTCGACCAAGTTC
This sequence comes from Microplitis deprimator, assembly GCA_964016945.1. NCBI lineage: Eukaryota > Metazoa > Arthropoda > Insecta > Hymenoptera > Braconidae > Microplitis > Microplitis deprimator. The sequence goes on along the minus strand of OZ024709.1, from coordinate 17,413,374 downwards.
GAAGATGAGCCCAATCGGTCAACTAGTTTAGAAGTTGTGGATGTTTGAAATTTTTTTGATTTTCATAAAAATGAATTTTCCGGCTTTTTTCTTATATAACTTTTGAACCGAAAGTGATAACTTAGTTATGTAACATGTATCTTAAAGTTCGTACGATTAGTTTCAATTTTCACTGTATTACTTGTTTTTTTACAGATCTTTTCTAACACTTTGAAAATCTCGAAAATTTCACAACAAGTTAAAAAAGCTTATTTTTGCGGCTTAGTCCTGTAATAACTTCTGAATGATAACGCATAACTTATTTCCTTGAAATTCATGTTGTAGCTTATAAAATAAGTATTAATTACACTATTGTAGCCTTATTGTATTTGAATAAGAAATCTACTTTTCTATTCCGGATAAGGCTGGATGATTCTTTTTTTATTTAAAAGAGGCATAAAATTTATTGTTAAACATTAAAGACAAATGATCGTGTGAAGATGTCTCGTGTAACATCGAAAAATTGACAAGGATTATTATGCCAACACTTTTAGATGAATAGATATAGTAGTAACGTGAGTCCATTAAATCGTAAGTCCCGTGCGAAGCGATGTATCATCAAGATATACATACGGGGATGCTTTAGGGATAATAATTCCTCGGTGTGGCGCAACCAAGCGAACCAGATGGGGTTGCGGTACAGCAAAAGTACCAGTACGGTATCTCTCGTCGTACGGATTACGAAATATGTTCCCTAATCCATGGACGCACGCCCACTTCGGGGGGTTGTTTTCCGTAGGGACCTGGATTATCATACGCGATAAGCTAATTTTTTCCACCACGAATCGCGAGTAATGCGTCTCACTCCCTTTTACATGGATTTAGATAAAAGACTAAAAAAAAAAAGGGGGTGAAATTGTCTCGAGATATCGGAATAAAATTTATCACTGAAAAAAGACCATCTTATTTTTGTCATTTGTAATTGCTTTAAATTCTACAAACCTTTTTTTTATTCTTTATGATCGTAAATTATATGTTGGATAACTTTTATTTAGTTTTATATATTTTTTTTTTTAAATATTATTATTAATTCATTCAAGCTGGCATTGTCGAGAGTTTTTATCCTCGTGGGCACACGCGTAAATTCCCAAGAGCGCCAGAGACGCGACTCGTTCAATTTCCCCGTAAAATAAAAATCCGTTTCGACCCTCCCCCTCTTCCTCCCTATATATTTCTATCCCATTTTCTTATTTATTTCCGTCTAAAATCTCATTCGCGTGAAATATCGAGGCTACATCCCCGACGGTACGTGGATTCACGGCATGATTTTTCATTAAAGTGTCTTCCAAGGTTGAGATATGACTAGGACATTGAATGTGAACTCTCCATCCAGCTAAGATTGTATACGTACATGTATATTTTTATATATATATACACATACTTATATTTATATAGATGTGTTCATGCACATGTATGTATATATGTACACGTGCTTACGTGAGATGTAATCGTGTCTTGAAGATGAGAGGGTTGGAGGACACGAGTTTTCGCGGTGTATCGTAAGAATTCCATGAGAAACATGTACTCAACTTTCCCACGAGCAAGATAAGGAGGATGTTATGTAAGGTCGGATAACGTAAAGAGAGAAATGGTAGACACTTTTTTTTTTGTTTATTTGTTTTTATTGTTAAATTTTTTCTTCTCTGGCGTTTCCTCGTGCCTGTGTGATGTCTTGCTCTTTCTTTAAACTCATACCAACGACTAGTCTCGCGAGTGCCACAGACGTTTTGAACACCTTCCAAAGTGCCGGCATGCAGCTCTGGTAATACCATCCATTTATTTCCTCGTAATTCTCGGCATCTCATGCGGCTTCACTCACTCTTTATCCTTTATCTCTTTCTTTTCTTCTCTCTTTTAGTTTAACTTTTATATACCGACTTCTCTCATACATATGTACTTTTATGATGACTAAGATATAGTATAGAAAATAGGCCGATAAGATTTAAAGCACTAGAGAATTGTTCTTCATTATTATTTGCATAAAATAAATCGATAAAATTATTTATTATTCGTTATGGTTATAATAATAATTTTATATTGATTTTATCACTGTAAAGAAAAATTTTATATTTTAGAGGCAATTCGTCACGGATATTGAGTGGGAATAAAATGAAAGTCATTGCTCGAAATGGATATTGAGTTGTCGAGATCTAAAAGTCGTTGATATGATGATTATAATGATGATCCCATGTCTACCTTGTGCCCCTGATCAAACACATTAGCTTTGACTTCCGGTCTTTTTAAGTGGTGGCTATTGTGACACATTAAGTAGCACAGGCAACTATTGTTATGAACGACAACAGCTACCTCTTGAAATTTCTTCTTTATCCTGCGAGCATAGCTAGTAGTAGTGGACAATGTTTGTTGAGGGAAATGGGAAAGTCAAGTTATTCTCACTAAATTATTGAGTGTCATCGTCAGCTAGACAATTTTTGTGGATAGATCTGGTATGAGTGGATATTTGATATTTTATATTTTTAACACCTTGTAATCATCCACCCTCATACTAGAATTAATTATTTTTTATATACTGTAAAAAAAACTGGGGTAAGTCCAGGCGGTGTAGGTGTTAAAATTTTCGGTGTCGAATTTCAACATCGAAAGCGGTCTTAAAATAACACCGCCATTAATAACAATATTCTTTATTGGTGTTAAAAAAATTTCCCGGTTTGAAATATTTAACTTTGTGAATATTTTTACTTACTCGATCACTACACGGAGAGAAATTTATGGTAACCGTTCATAGTACGTTTATGAAATATCATCCCATACCGTTATGGTAATGATTACTTGGAATTGTGGGATATAGGCCCATACTTTCTGGGAAAAGTTCCCATAAGTATGGGAACGATTCCCATCATTATGGTAACAGTTTCCATATCACATGCTGAAAGAATTATGGTAATGATTACCATACTCAGGAATAGTTCCCATAAGCAAGTAGAAACCAATCCTATAACCATATTGTAATGGTTCCTAAGTGCATTTGAGAATGAACCCTATATATTATGGTAACTATTCCCATAATATTACGGTAATCATTCTCATTATACTATGATAAACGTTACCATATACTATGTATGGGAATTATTACCATAGAATTATGGTAGTGGTTACCATAATGTTATGGTCACCATTACCATTTACATGGTAAGAATTGCTATAGAATTATAGTAATGATTAAATTTCCTTCAGATAATATTCATTAAATTTTTTTTGTATGTAATACATTTATTTTTCTAATTTTTATACGTGGAATTTTTCTTTTACACCGGTATTTTAACACCGCCAAATTACACTGCCTACTCTGGTGTTACTTCATTTTAACATCGCGTGGGATTAAATCGAGTCCATTTTTAACACCGCTTTTTTTACAGCGTAATCTTTAGTTTTTTTTTTTTTTTTTTTTTTTTTTTCGAAAAATTTTTTTTGAACTTTTTAAAAAATAAATATTTCATATTAACTCGCTAAAAATTAATTAGTGAAATTCACTGCGAATTAGTGGTATGTTTATGACCGTAGAAATAGTGACTTCACTGATTTACAGTGAATTTCACTAATTCATTTTTCGAGAGAAAGAAGTTTTTGTTTCTATTTCCGTTTGTAAAAATATCTTTTGATATACTTTACGTTACGTAATTTGTTTCTCAATCCACTAGAAAACCAATAAAGTTTTATGAAATTATTATATAAAAAAAAAAAAAAAAAACACTTCGATATCTCCGATAGTAAGAAATCGTCACGAAATGAGAGTAAGGTTGCATTAAAAAAATTAATTAAATAAATAATGCGGAGAAAACTTGATAACTGTTTATTATTTAATCAATAATTCAATAAAAAAAATGACCTCTTCTTCCATCGTCTCCTACACCCCCATGGGAGTCCATTGATTCGTGTATCATCGTAATTTCACGGCGCGTTACCTACGCGAAATAACTCGAGGGACAGAGTTACACAACTGTATGTCTCTGTGCGCTCTACCTTCGGGCTTTAAACAAGCCACGAAATTGGTTTACTTTTGAACGAAGCGCGAGCTACCCCTACAGTGTAGTTGCCAACATGGTACGAACGAGAGGTCTGGAGAGCGAGGGTGATTTTCACTGAGGAGAAAAAGAGACCGAAATATACGCGACGACCTGAATTACGTCCGGGCACAGCGTCGAGTAAAAAACATCCAGCCTAATTTTGTCTGCCACCCTTAGTATACTCCCCTACACCTACCAAGTCCGTTACGCTGCTTCCGTGGCTTTTTGCTCCGGAATTAGCCTTTTAAATTGGCTCATCTAGAGTCTACCTTCTAGTACTCATGTCTACTTTTTTTTGTTTTTTTATTTTTTTGAAATTGTTCTTTCATTTTACATTGCCATGGAAATGAAATATTGCAATGAGTGTTAAGTGCCTTATTCATGTTTTTAATTATAAAAAGTAATCAAATACTTTTATACTCAAAATGTTTGAATTTTTTTTTCTAATTTTATATTATTGTTATTTATTTATTTGACAATTTACACAGTTGAAAAATTATATAAGAACACAAGAACACAAAATTTTCAACTGTGTATTTCATGTAATGAAATTAAATTCAGTATTAACACAAATAATTACATGACGTTTTTAATCGCTGATTTAACCATGCGAATATTTTAAAATTTTTATTTTTGATTAACATCTCGAGGTTTTAAATAGTGGAAAAATACTAGGTATCACTTTGGCGTTTTGCGTGAAGGCTCCAGAGATCGGAGCCTGTTACAATAATTTTCAAACCCTTATCAGAAATTCAAAAATTAAAATTTTTAAATATTTCCTTTACATAAACCCGCAGAGTTAAAAATGCGTGAAAGTATTGTCTTGAAATTCCGTTAACTTTTACTCATACTATAATTAAAATAATTATAATTTGGAAGTAAAAGAGGTGTAAATATACCACAGAGTAATTTAGATTCAATATGACTTTCATAAAATTTACGCACACCGAAAAAAAATGTAAGCAAAAATTACTATATGACAAGTAACCCTGGTATCATAAATTAAAAATTACCAAGCGTTGGTATCTTTTATTTATAGAATAGTAATTTTTTATTTATGCCAAAAGTAAATGCTATCGGATCCATTAATAGTTTTGGGTTACTTTCCGCATAGTAATTAACTATAACTATATTTTGACATCCGTTTTTTTCCTTGATAGGTTTATTGGTATAATAGTTTATATTCTGGTATTTTATACAATAAGGCCATAAAAATAAAAAAAGCTTGGGATTAAATTCTCTCTAATATGGAATAGTCTACTTTTGATATTATATATAAACTCATAATTGGACTTTGTTATATCATAAATTAGTTGACACCAATGTTCTAATACATTATTGTTATTATAGAGCATTTTTTTTTTTTTTTTTTTTCGTGACGTGTCAGAAGAAAGTCTTCGCTATTTGCAAATTTTTATAAAATCTGTCATTTTTATTCTCTTAACAAAAATGATTAGTTATAGAGATACAAAGTAAAACGGGGAATTATGGGCCACTCCAAATTTTGTTAAAATCTAAAAGTAGCTTTTAATTATTTTATTGAGATTTCGCTCAAAGAAGTTTTTAAAACTTTTTTTATTGTTTTTTTCCGTATTTTTTGCATGAAAAATATGAAAATTTCGAAAAAAAAAAAATTAGAAAGTCAATTTGATATCAAATTTATTTTGATTAAAAAAAAATAGAAATAGAAATATCTAATGAAAAATAAATAAATATACTTATTGATGTTTTTTTCTCAGCGAATCCATTTCGTCCTTCTTTTTATACTTTTCTTCATCAACACGTGTACTTGGTAGTAAAGTCCATCTAAAAAAGTAGAGAACGATGGAAAGAAAATGAATAGAACCCTCATGAAAAAAAGATCTGCGACACTTGGTATCAGTGGTTGGATTGGTACGCGAGATGCATAACTATGTTGTGTGTTGGGTTTTATTTTACTGTGTACATATACAATGCATTACATAGGACTTGTTTGACTAGGGAGAAAAGCCGAATCGACGGGTATAGCCCGCGGCCATGGTCCCAAGGGTCCCATAATGTGTTCCAACCTCCTTCTCTCCCTCTGTAGCATCAGTTATCGGTTCAGCCATATGTATGAATGCATGCAAAATCAAGTTCTAGAATTCGAGATATCCTGCGCGATATACGAAGACTAATGGTCATCAATTTAAACAAATAAATAATGAAATTTACGAGAAATAAATACTATCACTATTATTTAAATTTATTTTCGGAGTATACTATTATCCTAAATTCGATTCTTGAAGCGAAATACCGTTTTATAAATTTAAATGAAAAGAAAAATTTCCGATATGTTGAATAAAAGTTCAATAATATCAAGCAATAATCAAATTTTCATAAAATTTAATTTTTAACACGAATTTATTAATTTATATTCTTATATTTGTTTCTGTATTCATATTTATTCTTATTCTTGTAAGAAAGATAATTTAGGTGGGTGATGTCAATAATTTGACGATTTAATAAAATAGAAAACTAATAAAAATATAAATGATACAGACTGAAAAAAAAATAGAGTACAAAAAAATATTCATATATATAAGAAAGACGACATTGTATACATATACTCTCGAGGGTACGTCCGAGATAGTTATTTTTATTTATGAGGAAGCCACCATGAAAAGGGAGCAGTTCACTCGCGCCCCGTTACGCGTTTTACCCCTCCGGTGTGTGGCAATATGTTGGGATTTCCACAAGTTGAATATCTACTAGGCGACAAATTTCTTGTTCTCTGTATATATTTCGAGGGGATTTATTTTGTGGTGCTATAATTGCCTTCTTTAAAGCTTTCGGTGAAAAGTCAATTTTATTTTATTGCCTACGGTATAGAAATATTCATCAATATATAATGGTTTTATAAATTGTAATAAATGGAGACCAGAAATAAAGTTCAATTATCTACTAAATATTAATAATTACCGTTTAGTTTTTAAACGAAATATCAAACGGGCCTGCTAAATTCATTTATTCAAATTTAGTAAAAAAAAAAAAAAAAATATTTGTCAAAATTTCTACTATAATTCAGAGTTTATTGAGGATTTAGAGACAAAACAGAGTAGCCACACTGTAAAAAATTAGCGGAGTGAACACAGAGCAGATTACTATTTATTTAATTTCCTCGGAGTGAAATTCGCTCTGAAAGGGAGTTCAATTTGAATACTGAAAATCCGTTTCAGAGTGGAATTCACTCTGAAAAGATGTTTATTTTAATATTGAAATTCTGAATCGGAGCAAATTCGGATTTAAATAAAATCCAGATTACTCCGCTGAAAAAACAAACTTCCTATTTACTTTTATGCAGAGTGATTTTTTTTAAGCTCCGGAATTCCGAGTGATGGAATTGATTCGAATTTCAATCAAATTCGTAATCACTCTGAATTGACTTCTAATTTTTTACAGTACAGTATTATCTACTACCTAAAAAGAGTAGATTTCATACATATAGGCTGCAATAGCCTATGGCTTGCGTGGAAAACTTTCTTTTTATGTAATGTACTCAACTTTACGAGATATATGACATTATATTTTGTGATGAAATATCAATTTTACTGTTATTCGAAATTTTTTTTTTTTTAAATAGTGAATCACTTTTCGTTTTTCTTATAAAATAGAAATGACGAAATGTTTATAGAACTCGGATTAGTAATATTTTTTAAATGTCCACATTTTGCCTCAGCTGTATCCTCCAAATACGTATTTATGTACACATGTAGCTAGTCAGTAACCATGTTTACCGCGAGATAATGACCTAATTAATTCGATCACTAATTGCCGCAGCAACCGCGAACACGTAACGGATAATTGGTTTGAGTTACTGGTCTTACCATTATTTCGACAACTTTATTGGAGTCTGCGTTTTGAGCCGTTTTTATGGGTGATAAGACAATTTTGCATCCAGCTGTTGGAAAAAATTAATATCATAGAAATAAATGATTTTGTTGAAAGAGAAATAAACTAATTTCCAAAAAAAAAAAAATGATTATGGGGTAGATATGTTAATTCATAATGTATTACAATAATTGTATGTTAATAATTTATAGCTGTTTATATTTAGGAAATCCTAGTAAACGATCAGTGAAGCTGAAAACATTGAGTATATGGACTACAGAAAAGCCCATACGAACCGTAGATCCTCGGTAATGGCCTCGTCGAGTATGTCGAATCGAAAGTCAAAGAGCTACTGTGATCCGCGTGTAATTCGTTCGGCAATAAAGAGGGTGAGAGAGGATACCGGAAAGCATTGCGCTCTATTCAGGGGTTGTTTGACAGTGAAAGCACTCAGTAGTCAGGAAAATCAGAGTTAGAATGAGTGAGTGAGAGAGAGAGAGAAAGTGAGATTTCGAAATCCAACCAAGGGGTCGAAACGTCGCCATCTATCGTTCTATTTGTTAGCGGGCTTAGCAAATCACCCCAACGAGCTTACGTGGTACTTGGGTACGAGGGTGCTAAGCCCCCGATTTGCCACCACCTTCGACGGGGTGAAAACACCACCAACCAACCACTGTCACGCTTACGATATCTCTGCTAATTTTCTTCTGACGAAGTACGTCTTTTATTTTGTATTCCCAATGAGTTTTTTCCCCAAATAAAATCTTCCTTGCAAACAATAGACTTTTCTTATTAAGAAATTATTTTTTCATTTGGAATTAATCCATATACATATTTTTAAGCTCTATATTATATATTATGCACTATAAATTTTATGAAATCGCAAAAGTAAATTATGTTTTCGAAAAGTTTTATAATTTTTGAAATAACGATAGAAAAAAAATGAAATTATTTGATTGTAAGCAGTTATAAGGGGAAGACCTCAATTTAAAGTTACAAATTCGACCATAAAAACCGCAGTTTTCGGGGTTGAAAAAAAATATACATAAAGCGAAAGTGAGAGATTATTTTTGCCACCCTCAATGTAACAATCGCGCTCGTATTTTCCTATTAGAGGGCGCAGCATTCACTTATAAGCCATACCATAACACTTGTTCGCTAGCGTTATGAGGCTTTCATTGGACAAGTTTCGCGGGGGTGCGGTTTCGTTCCCGAAAAGGTAACATAGAATAGAGTGAGACAATATATACGAGGGTGCAGAGTTGAATTTAGATTCCACGGGGACAGATTTATGATCACCTTGGGCACTGATTCACGCGCTTCGATGCTCTGATTTTAGAGCTCCTGCTTCTACCGCTGGTATATACTGACACTATGTATATATTGCCGTATGAGGGTAGTGAGCCACATGCTCACTTGCCACCCTCTATAGCAACTCCACTTGCTCTATATGATATATCATACCACCACTCCCGTAATACTGTCGGTTCGACGGCTCCTTAAATTTCTCGTTTATAATTATTATTTTATGAGCATCATGAGCTTTCGAAAAATTCTAACACCCTATTCATATATTGTATTAAATGTCTATAAAGATTTATAAATCTATGATCATCAAAATTATTGATGTAGTTCATTTATTTCAATAAAAAAAAACAATTATCAAAATTTTTATATGAAATTACATTTAATATTTATTATTACTAATTTTTTCCCTGACTTTCATGATAAAAAATAACGAAAAATTTTATTTCATATGAATATTGATTACAAAAAGTGTTTTCAGAGATGTTTATATATATTTATAAATTATAATGAATAAGGATTTTTTGAAGACAGATGCTTTTATAGTCAATTTCAGACACGCAACTTTCGCAATCAATAAAACCCTGGCATTAAATAACACGAGTAATCATCAAATATATTCTGCATCCGAATTACATCTCATTTTATAAAGTAGAGCCAATGGAAAAAACAAAATTAGACCACACACCGATATTTTAAAACGCTTATATATATGTGTCGGGTGTCATCATATGGCCCTAATAAAAAGTGACTGCCCATAATAGGATGTTTCGTGAATAAGGCGGGAATGAAACGTCTTATTTGTGAGCATCATTCTCGAGTAAGGCCCGATCGTTACCAGTCATGATATATAATTTTCCCGCTTTCTTATTTTCGAAATTTTTATGCTCTTAAGATTTCGTTCATATTCATTGCCATTATCACCCTCGATTCTATCGCTTTTAAATATTTTTTTGTTTTACTTTTAAAAATTATGAATCATTTTTGTTAGGAAAAAAAAAAATTTTTTTTACGGAAATAAAAATTTACAGTAATTCGAATTTTATATATTGAATTATATGTAATGTTATGATTATTGTTAGTGAAAAGATATATAATTCTCTTAAGTGTGAATATTGACCAGTGTGTGCTAGTGGCGAGAGTGTCAAACAGAGAATGGAGGCTAGCTGTAACAAATGGATATTTCCTCGAGGGGTGCCGTTCCTCGGCAACGTCTAACAAGGTGTTGGACGCCCCGGGACGTCGTACGAGAACTTTCATCTCAACCGCGCCACGCTGAATTGACTTTATCTTCATCTCAATCCTCTTTGACTTCGCGCCTGGTCTACGGAGTGAATTACGTGCTCGAATTGATATTACTCTTGAATCTAATCCAATCTATTTTAGTTATTATTTATTTATTCTTATTTTCATTTATATCAAACTAATTAGATATTTTACAGATGTATTATGCTCAGGAATTTTTGCTGTTTTAATGTTTGAAATTTTTTTTCACGAAAATTATTAGAAGCACGAAAAATGTGCTAATGTTGATTTCATATCACAAACAATATTTTCTACTCTTTTTCAATTTAGAGTTTAGTGGGGATTTAGGAAAAAGAGTATCCCTTTTATGAAAAAAAAAGTTTAATTTTGGAATTTTTTAGGGGACGAGATCTTCGTGTCCTGCGCAGAAAAAAAGCACTGGTAAAATTATAGTTTTTAGTGCAAAAACAGGGGTCCTCGTATAAAAAACTCTAAGTATTATAGATTGCACAGTAATAATTGGGATTACTTTTTGTAAAAAAGTAATTAATATTACAGATATCAAATTTGACAGTTTCTACCACAAAATTTGAAGGTTGAAAACCTGTTTGCTATTAAGGATTGAAAAAAGTCTTGCATGAGACTGTAACATTTCAAAAGTAATGTAATTTCGTCCGTTTCGAAGTAGAAGGACTTTGCTGATATTTGAATCTTTTTTCTGTGTGAAAAATTTTTTTTTTTTATAATTTTAAGCCACAAGAAATAATTGCTCGCTTAGGCGAACCATACCCTGGTATCCCCTGCACCATCCTACCGCAAATAATAGCTGTTACAAAATAGTATAATTTTTGTTCTACACGGAAAAAAAAAATTCTCGACTGAAAGTAAATATTCTTGATTCAAGAAAATGTTTTTAAAAACCTGAATTTTCTCAGATAAAATAGAAGTCTCCTCTAACTTTCTAAACATGAATTACTGAAGATAAGTGAATATTCACCAATTCAAAGTGCAAATTGAACCACTAATTTCAAAAAGTGGTTTGATTGGCTCATTTTACTAATTGATATTAAGAAAGAACCAACACAGATTCTCTTGGCTCAAGAAAATCTTGACTTGGTTCCCAAAAACGTTTGTCTTCCAAAATATTTTCTTGACTCAAGATAACTTTTTTTTCTGTGTATAAAAAGTATTAAAATAAAATAATTTTGCTGTACAAAATAAAGTTATTTTGATTAAAATTAAGTATTTACGTCCACAATTAATTTTTCTAGATAATGAAAAAATTAATTAGTAAATTTAATAATTTTTTTTCTACCATAAAATTAACAAGTTTCAGTTGATCTATTAAGATCAAAAATTTTTTTTTTTATGTACAGATTATTAAATATATAAGAAGCATGTTATAATGATGAGCAATAAATCGTTAAAAATTAAGATGCCAATATACTAAAGGCTGACACGTTTTGAAATTTGTATTGTGGTTTTACGGCCATAAACCATTCACATATAGTGGTATATGAATGTCTGACCGTTATGGTTAAAAGGAAACAAAATGAATCATAAAATAACAGTAATAACGTCGAGCATAAAAAAGTATATATAGATATAAAAAAAAAAAGAAAAAAACAAAAAGTCGAAATCGAATGTACATCTTAGTAACCAATTTATTTTAATTTCATGTAATTTTTTTTGTTCTTTATTTCTTAACTAATTTGTTTCAACTGCTACATTTATCTTTCTTAATACCTTTACTGTCTTAAATTTTATTACACACTACTGGCATATTATGTATAGGTAGTATGTGCAGCAAGATAACTTAAAGGATCTTTATTCACAAAATTGGCATCAAGTGAAGAGAAATATTTTTATTCGTTAATTTAACTTCACGTGAAACGATTTTAAAGATGAGAGAGACATGCTGTAATTTAGTACGCATGATGGGCGTCAATGAAGATTCCATAGTGAAGAGTATAAACGTAAAATACATCAGTGTGTTGTAGACTTGTAAGACATTAAAAGTTTTCTTGGTTTTTGATGCACTGCAATGTGCTCGAGCATAAAAGCTACTGTAGTGCGTCCCAAGAGCTCACTCACTCGTTTGCTTGCTCGTATAACGCTTAACATTTAAGCCTTTAGAAGGTTGTAACGACTGAAACTCCCTGTAATTATTGTTGAGGCGCGGCGCCTTGAGGTCTTCATTACGTCCGGAAACATCCTTGTTATTTCTCTGTACGCCGCGCGAATCATCAAATAATAAAACTACAGAGTGTACCTTTTATGTTACTTACTTTTCGGTATGCTACATTTATTTATTTTACGTTCTATCTGAATACATATATACAGATAAAACCGTTTAGTCGTGAAATAACTGAAAATCGACAAAACAATATCATCAAATTAATAGTATATCACACACCTAGGGAGAAAAGTAGGACATTCCAACCCGCGTGTATGATTTCTTACCCGAGTTGAAGGCGGGGGTAACAAACACGTGAATCGGGATATGTCCTACCTTCCTCTATGGTTCGGATAATTTTTCACCAGATCTGTACCTGAAAGTTTGAATTTTTGCCTCTGGTTGTGGGAAAAATGGCGCATGCGCTAATTTTTATCATTATTTCTCATAAGAGAAGAACGACTTTCTTCCTTCTAAACAGGGCAGGATTTCAAACTTGTGCAGGTATAGCGAAAAATAATAAACTTCAATGAATTTTGCTTGTTTACGTTATTAAAAATTTTTGGATAATAGTATATTACACTCCAAGTGAGGAAAGTAGGACATTCCCATCCGTGTGTTTGCTACCCTCGCCTTCAGCTCGGGTAGGCAACTACACATGCGGGTTGGAATATCCCACTTTCTTCCCTTGGCATGTAATATACACTGTAAAAAATTTGTGAAGTGAACGCGGTTTAAATCAGGAGTGAATGCCAAATTGGAGTGAATTTGGATTTAAATCCGTAATCACTTTGAATTCACTCCTGATTTTTTAAAGTGGAGTATTCAATTATGCCCCAAATAATTTTGTAAATTTCACGGGCCCGTTTTGCCCCTTATAATTTTAATATATAAAAAATTTTAAGAAACCTACTTTGTTTTCCCTCTCCTTTTTTTTTTCTATATTACAATAAAAATTTCATAAACTTATATTTAATTTTTACGTATATTTCTATATATTTTCTTTACCATATTTTTGACAGCTTCAATAATATTGCAACAGGAAAATTATTGTTATCTTAAAAATTACGTTGTATCTTCTTTTTTTATATTTATTTAGAGTAATAATATTATCACAGTTTTTATTTTTTATTACTTTTTATAACGAAATACTTTGAAATTTGATTTTATTAAGAACTAGGCAAAAGTGCTGGTAAAATAGGCCACGATTGTAAAAGAATTTTTTTTTTAACTCAAAATTTTGAATTGGCTGTGCTCGGTGTCTAGACTGATCAATTGAACCCGACCTTTCCTACAAACTAAGCATGTCTTAATCAAAATCATTTTATTTTGTCTCATTTTACCCCGAGTTTCGCTAAATTAAATTGAGAAATTTCATATAAAAAAAAATCAATTACACTTGGCAAACAAATTTGTTAAATTTAGCGAAGTTTATCCTTATAATTTTTTTCTAACAATTGTAAAAATATTTTGAAAGCAATATTATTAAAAAAACAAAATTATGAACAATTGTTTATAATCAGAAAATATTTTTTAAATCAACAGACTATTATTATTATTATTCTTATTTAAATAACAAACTATACTTACCGGTTATTATAAAACGAAGTGTCTCACGAACTGAATTTATAAGTTGAAGGAAAGTGAAACATATAATTTAATTGATTTTATATCGTCTAATTATAAAGGAATATGGCAAAACTGGTGGTGATTGGAATACTTTTCCTGTGCTTGTTATGTATTTGTAAGAGGTGTTTTTATTACACAGAAAAAAAGGATTTTTGGGCGTAAATAATTTTACTTGCTCCAGAAAAATTTGTATTTGCCCTAAAAAATTTTTTGCATTAAGAACCGGAAATTTTCTTAAGGCGAAAACAAAATTTCTTGAGCCAAGAAATTTTTTCTAGTCCTAAGAAAATTTTTGTTTTCATTTCCTAATGCAAAATTTTACTTGCGCCAAAAAAACCTTTTTTCTGTATATAAATATATTACTAATTAATAATTATAATCTTTACTAGTACGGTTTAATAATTTAATAGGTGTTGATGCTAAAAAAAAGAAAAATTGTCCTAAGCACGAGCATGAAGTAGCATGTGGTAATAGGTGTGAAAGAACATGTACAAATCCAACAGACACGGTTTGTCACTCTGCTCCTATAGATGTACGTAATTTCGATTAAAATTATCGACTGTACTAAAATATCTTTTTTTAAAATTAAATTTCATACTTTTCTAGAATTGTCCAATTCAGTGTCAGTGTGATGATGGTTATTTACGACACTTAAAAAAAAATAAGTGTCTTAAACCAGAAAATTGTTTCAAATAATAATTTACTGTAATTTTAATTGTTCTAAGAAATTTTATATTTTCTTTTGTTTATTTTAATTGAAACTCAAAAGTGCTTCAATATCTTTATTACAAAAAATGTAACTATATGATCTCGTCTATAAAAATTGTAAACCGTTGATCGATATTAGAAATTTGCATTTCAAAATTTTTTGTATAAGTTCACAATGCGAAAAAGATTATAATACTTTTGTTATTTTAATGTAGTCACTGCCATAAAAGCTCATATAGAAATCTCTAAAAATCCTTACCAAAATTCATGAATAGGAATCCAATCCATCCGTCAGAATCAATCGGAGTCTTTTCCATTGGATATTGGAAATAGAAATATTATCACCAATTTCTTTAGATTAAAAAATATTAAGAAAATATATTGTACAACTCAACCTCGAAGCGTTGGATGCGCAGTGCGCACTATACTCAAAAAATATTTTACTATAAAAATAGGTAATATTTATAGAAAGAAAAAAAAAAAACGATTTCCTGTAACTCAGGATTACTTCGATCCTCCAGATAATTGTTAGTACAAAATTTTCTCTTTATGTGAAAAAAAAAAAAAAAAAAAAATATAGAGGCGACCGGAGCACGACGGTCGACCTAAGTGAGTAATTATTTTTCGTGGTTTTTCCGAAGATCAAATACAAATTTCTGCCATCTATTTCGAAAGAATTTTATTTTTTAGGGATACGAGGGCCCACTTCTAAAATTTGTAAAATACAATTTGAGCTCGAAAACATTGTTGTGAATACATTTTCGAGCTCGAAGAGCTCGAAAATGCTCTTGTATGTCATTGTTTTCGAAAAAAAACGTTTTTATCATTTTTTTTTCCAACGAGAACTCTCGAACGAATTGACTGATTTTGATTGAGGCGGCAATTGACAGGTTTTATTACACCCTAGAACTGATTAAAATTTGAAATTGATCGGTCTAGTTGTTTCAAAGATATTTGAGAAAAACCGTTCTTTACCATTTCTTTCTTCCGCGATATCTCGAACGAATTAATCGATTTTGATAGTCGAGGTGGCAATCGGTGCATTTTGTTGAGTTCTAAAGCTGATTAGATTTTGGAATCAATCGATGAACTCATTTCTGAGAAATTTTTAAAAGACTAAACAAAAATTTTTTTCTTTTTTCGTATTTCTTTTATACCTTAGGTCTAATGAATCGATAGATCTGAAATTCTCAGGAAAGTTGATAATAAGCGCTTTCGATTGCTGCAAGTACCGTTCCGATCGGTTAATTAGTTAAAAAGTTATAGCTAGTTTACATACACGCACATACATACATACATACATACATACAGACACTCAGACATCATCCTGAAAATGTCAGAATAGCTTCCTAGGACCTCAAAACGTCGACATCTGATGAAAACTCGGTTTTTGAAAATCCGACCGAAAGTAATAACTTCCGAATTTTCGAAAATTTTTAATTTTCTTAGCAGGAAGTTAAAAATTTTATTTCTGTAGATTTTTTAGGTGTCTCATATAACCCCGGATCCTCGGTTCTTGCTTTTGAATCCTTCTGAATAAACTCTTAATCATAAAAGAATTTTCCAAAATTTTTTCTTTCACTTTTAACCAAATTTAGGAGGTTGGACCTTGTGCTCTGGGCTCCCTTATTACGTAAAATGAAAATCAATGTTCTATAATAATATAATGATTAGAAAGAAAAAAATAAGATAATAAAAAATGATTGAAATTCACACAATGTTTGGTAAAAATAATTTTCATTTGTAAGGTCATAAAAAGCACGTTTGTTAGTGGCAATGAAATCGAATCAAAATGAACCTCAGAGGATTGACGTCGGAATTAATTTCCGTCGGTTTTAGCTCGTCCTGGGTCGTCCGGTCCTCTCTGAATCGATAGTCTCGCTTATACACGACGGCTCGATAGAAGCGACGCGAGGACGAGAGGATGAGGATGGGACGAGAGGTGGAACGTTGCTCGTCTCGATTTACCTCTACTCACCAAGAGAGTGAGCAAGCACGAGGAGTAGAGAGATCGAGCAACGAGGGCCGGGCGAGGAATTCGTACGGGACGCCATATTTCAGTTAAAGCGCGCGAGGGTGGCGTTCAATGCCTCCGCTCGGGGTTGCTATGGCAATTAATTACCTTCATCCCTTCCCAAGCTCACGACACCCTTCTATAACGGGTACCACAGAGAAATACCGACGCGCACAGCGAATCAGGAATTTCCTACTCTGCTACCGTACGTGGTAATAGACGTCTCTCGCTTACTATATATATCTACTAGTTGAGAGTTATCTGCACTCAATTTCCTTTGAAATTTCTACGCTCCACTGAAGTTGTTGAATTTCACTTTATTCGACATTTCTAAGTTAATTTGTATAATTAACGAAACTCATTTTCTCTTACTTATTGCTTAGCATATAATACATATTAGCAAAAATTCACCCAAATTAAGACGTCGGAACAAACTTTATATTACAATTAATTTAAATGATAATTGATTAATTATAAAATAATTAGTATTGATCCTCTAATGAATTCTTATTGACATGAAATCAAAAATGAAAAATAAATGACTTTTTTTCTTGGAAAATGTTTAGTTATGCTTCCGAAAACTGATGGGGCAAGTCGGTCAGCCTGGACATCGCGTCCAATTTTTTTACTAAAAATTTTTATGTGATCGCATCGTTCACGCTGACCAACTTGACCCATTTTTTTCTACATGTTACCAAAGATTGTTTTATAAAAATAAAATTTTTCGGCTTAAAGTCCAGTGTCTCATTTTGCCCCAGGTTCTCCCGTACATTGAAATTGAAATATAGGATATGAAATAATTGTCAATTATTTTTATTTAGCCACCCGTTGTATTAGTATACTAATGGCAAAGTAGATGAGATCGTAGCTTTTCTTGTATTGTAGCCAGTGGAGATAATAGTATAACTGATAGCAGTGGCTAACTGTGTAGTCTTCTTAACTAGCCCACGGCATTTCTATTCTTCCAATCTCCCCAAAGTTAATTTTCGGTTTCCCCAAGCTATCATCGTTTTGCTTCGTAGATTTACGTTGATGAAAACAAAAATATATTATCACAACCAAAAAGAATCAACAATACACACACACGCATGCACGCACGCGAAATAATCAATACAAATAAATTACTTTCAATTTGACACTTCAATTTTTTTTTTACAATTTTTTTTTTTCGCCTGAATAAAAAAAACTGACTTTTATTTAGCCACCGTGACAGATTGACAAGACATAAACTTGCCATAATCCAATTTGTCGTATGAAAGGTGGAAGCGAGAAAGTCGTATAGTCACACCTCGTGTTCAATCACCATAAATAACTCACTTGAAATAATCTCCACAAAGAGAATATGCTTTCTCCATTGTATATTTTATTGCAATTTATAAAAGTAGAGCGCGATCGTACTGTTAATTTTTATAAATTATCCCTCGGAAATTCTATTTATTAAATAAAAATAAATATAGACTTGTACGAAAATAAAATCGGCTTTAATTACCATTTAATAGAAAAAAAATAAACAATAATTTGCTCGAGAATGTGACCTTTTTCAGCGAATCTCTGAATTAATGTCTTTGGTTTCTCTTTTTTTTCTTAATCTTAACGAGAGATTCTATATAACAATCTTCTCTTCCTCATATATATACATATATATATCAATGTATGCGGTTAAAGTCGATAGATACATAAATTCTCAAAATCCGTGGCGAGTCGTAACAAACGACGCTTGCTCGCTATCTCGATGAAGAGCCGAAAGGGAACCGCCGGCGCAACGTATCAATCTAAATTACAAATTCCATCGCACAATGGACTCGGTTAGATGGTATTAGAAAGGGAAGATGACAAGGAAATAGGGGTATGTGTGAGTGAGAAAAAAAAACAGTATAAGAATATCAGAGGATAAGAATAAGAAGAAGAAGAAGAAGAAGAAGAAGGAAAAGAGAAGATCTGAAGAGAAGAGAAGAGAAAAGAACAGAACGTTAATACAAAGCCTCAAGGAAGATTGTGTTGAAGCGTTTGCGAGTGAGGAGCATATTAACTTAATTTATTTGTCTTTTATTTGGCTGTCAGACCGCCGACAGACGTAACACTGGCGTCACTTCTGAAAATCTTAATTTTCTTAGTCGATGCCGACATGAGAATAATGCTAAAAATAATTTATCAAACCTTATCATTATTGTATTATTAGACTGTCACTGTAAATATTATATAATAGTTATATATTACATCTTATAATTTTATAAGAATATGATAAAGAATAATAAGATGAGAATTTTTACCAATTCGAGAGCTATAAAAGTCAAGTTTACGCCAAT
Organism: Microplitis deprimator; assembly: GCA_964016945.1. Classification (NCBI taxonomy): domain Eukaryota; kingdom Metazoa; phylum Arthropoda; class Insecta; order Hymenoptera; family Braconidae; genus Microplitis; species Microplitis deprimator. The sequence goes on along the minus strand of OZ024709.1, from coordinate 17,394,078 downwards.
AGCGATAATGCTTGTAATCCAAATATAATTCTTCGTAGGGAGTTGAACCCTAGTAGTTCAAGAGAGTCAGTGTTCGCAGTAGGGGATATACTTTTCACCCTTATACTTTGTGAATGCTTGTGGTTGCTTTTCATGTTTATCTATACTGTACTCCTACAGATCACATGAAAGTCATGTAAGTCACACATCAATAAGGGTGACTGCGTTGATTTCCGGCAATGGGAGAATAAAGTGACGAGGGATGATGATGTATATAAATTACATATACGATTTAAAGTTTATTAGTACTTGTGAGTATGCATAAAAATATTAGTTTTAATAAGTCAAATTTGATCAAATTAGCGTAATTTTAAATAATAATTTCAAAATAATTTTCTCGACATATATACTCGTAGAACCAGAAATAACTACTTTATCAAAAATTTACAAGTCAATTAGCCCAAAATTTACAAGTCGAACAGTGTATACAATTTAAAAAAAAATATCCTAAGATATTTAATAATATAAAGTGCCTGTCTACATGAAAAAAAAAATAGTAGTGGCTACTCTCTGGGATAGTACTGAGTACTTTCTGAAAAAAAAACTTTCAGACAGTACTGTATGATATCTAGACTACATCCACTACTCTCTGGATAGTACTGAGTACTATCCCGGACAGTAGTGGATATAGTTTAGGTAGTAGTGGATACAGTCTAGATAGCATACAGTACTGTCTAAAATTTTTTTTGGTAATTATTTGGAAGTGGGGTCAACAGGTATTTCGACAAGCAAAAATCCAAAACCTGGCAAATGGCTTAGGGACCGCGTTTAATCCCAAGCATTTGTCGGCGGATTGAAGTTGTTTCAGCTTAATTTGATGTTATATAAGCTTTGATACACACTTGGTATATAATTAAGGTATAAATTTTGCTTAATTTCGAATTTATCTTTGAGATTTTTCAGTTCCGTGCTACACTGCACTATTTGACATATTTTTCTTTTCATTCTATGTATTGACTCTTAAGTCAACCACCAAAACTTAAGGTATATGCCTATTTTGCCATAATGTTTGTAGTTTCGTCCTAAGTACGTTAACGGACTCGTCAGTAAGGCTATGTTAACGCACTCTTGCCTTAGACTACATCTCTTACTAGTACGGGTCGGCGTAAAACAGTGTTGTGGGTTTCTGCCAGACACTATACTAGCGAGGGAAGGCAGATACCATCCAAACTACTTGCAACAAAATGTTATGTGAGCTGTTGTACACATTAAAATACTGAAATAACAAAAATATGCTGATTTTCACTATTACAAGTGTTCAAAAATTATTTGTAACTCTTAGATCGACCTTTCTATCACCACCGTCCATCTTACGGTATTATATAAAATTACTTATATTTATTAGAAAAATTTATTTTTGAAAATTCACATGATTTTGTGTTATTTTTGACATTTTTTCACACTTCAATTACAAGGCTCAGATAGATATCTGGTGTTAGAGACATAAACTCATACAGAAAATTTAATCCGCCGTGTAGCTGAACACGTGGAAAAAGTTTAATTATGGATCTTTAAGGTGTAAGCACTTGGAATTCTGAAAAATGTGGTTGACCCTGATTCCAAACAATTACCTTTTTTTTTTACAGAAAGTACTCAGTACTGTCCCAGAGAGTAGCCACTACTATTTTTTTTTTCCGTGTATGATATGAGAACTTTAAAAAAATATGGGATAGAGGTACCATTTTTAGTCACTTTAAGCACTGAGAGAACAATTTATTTGAGCCAAATAAATATATTTATTTGACTGAACAAAATTATTTATTTCATTCAAATATATATTTGTTTATAGTTAACAAATCTTGGTTGAAAAAAAATTCCAAATAAAGATTTGTTAACTATAAACAAATCGTTATTTCATCCAAATGAACCATATCTTTGTCTCAAATTTGATCCATTCAAATATGGGATTTATTTGCCTGAAACAAATCTTATTTGGCTTAAATAAATTATTCTCTCAGTAATGCCAGTTTTGGACACCAGAAATTGAAATAAATTAATTTGTCAAAAACGTAATGACGTTATTCATTTTTCAAATGTTTCCAAAGATATCCACATGCAGAGAAATTTTGAGTAAAAATTACCCATAACGTTTGGTACTGTGAGGACATCTAGCCAGTAACTAAATTTTTACTAGTAGAGATTGCACTTCATTTACATGTTATCGAGTAGTATCTTTTACAATGTGCATGGGAAAAATTTAGATATTTTTCACGTGCCCTCACAGTACCAAACTTTTTGGGTAGTTTTTACTAAAAATTTCTTTGCGTGCTCGACACACAATATCCATGAAAAAAACATTTATTTATGTATCTGAAGATCGAAACGTTTTTCGCGTAACAAAAATGATAAAAAATTTATGTAATTTGACTTTAAAGGTGACTTAAGGGGTAGTTGGGGTGGCTTGCAATTTTCGGTTGAGGTGCGAAAATTTTAAGAAATCGAGATCCAGTAGATTTTTTACTTTTCATTTCGTTTTTTAATTTCCGTTCTGGAAAAACGTTCTTACCTTCAGGCACATTGATTTGAAATATTATTTCTATTACACATATATAAAATATCTGAAAAGAAGGCACATTACGACTCTAATGTTGACGGTAAATATTAATACAATTAATGACTTAGTTTTCATATTTTTGCCATGGATATTTCATCTTGGATTTTTAATCGTGTAATCTTTTTCTTTTCAATTTCTTTTATAAGGTCATGAAATCTATTCATAAATCAAAAATTTCAATTTTTACAATTTGATCATTTTTTTTTTTTTTTTTTAGTTTTGATCTATATAGATTGCAGATTTACATAGACATAAACAATAAAAAATTATACCCCTAGAGATTTAGTAAAATTCTGAATTTAAATTTTGGTAAATCTGAAAAAGTTTTTTCCCGAAAAAATACTAATTATTAACGGAGATATTTGGTTACTAATCTTATCAAAAATGTTGATTCGTTGTACCTTATTAGGATTTATTAATTAATAATATTTCACAAAAAATTTCCGAATATCATAGATACATTTCTCTTTCAAAAATAAAAAAAAAAAAATATATATTTTATTCAATATTTTTCAATGACTGATGACGGATGATGTAAGATTGTTATTTTGAGATGAGATAAAAAAAAAATCAAACATTATTTTCGTCACATCATTTATAATAATATCTACTTATAAAGTTTTGATAAAATAATACATTTACATTGCAAATGTCTCAAGAAGACAGTTCCATAAGCTTTAAAGTATAGTATGACAGAGTATACACGTGTGACGAGTATGACGAGAAATACGTGACCGATGGTTCTAAGGACACTGAATGCGCGTTCTTATGATTTGAATCTCACACCGAAAATTCATTTCCCTATTATTTCGCGCCGTCAACTTTGAGACGTATGAATCGTTTACAATCTCACTCGCGCCCTTGAAGATTATTGTTAAGCGATTTATGCTTTTAAGATGACAGCGTTGAAAAAAAAATGAGCGAAAATCGATTGGGATACTTGAAATTTATTTCTGCATTATTCACTTTAGTATATAGTTATACTAGAAAGCTATGTCCATCAAGTTTTCGACTCTTTATGCTACAATGGGTATCGTAGGCGTGCCGGTCGCGTGCCAGGCATCCATCATCCCTTTAAACGATGCTTCGACTCTTATGTACAAGTGGTCCCGCATTGTAAGCGAAATGTGTCTATGAGAGTAAAAGAGAAAAAGAGACGGAAAAAGAATAAATATTATTAAGAATGACTTGATAAACAATGTCACACTGACGTTAATGACATGGTCACGTGCAACTTTCAAGAAGCCAAAATATCTTTTAATTTATTTGTAAATATTTCGACTAACATAGTAGGTGTTACATTATTCTTAAATACAAGAGACTTTGATTGTTATTTTTTTTTTAATTTGCGTAAAATTGAAGTCAAAAATGCAATTATGACAAATTTAATTTTCAGCTTGAATTAATTTTAAACTCGTCGGTTTATTAAAAAATTATAAGAGACATTTTTTGTAGAGCGTTCAATTTCCTACGAAATTATTTAACGCGATGTTGATACGTGTGACCTCTAAATATTAAAATTAAGAGCTCTGATTTTCCCAGGTGTCTTTTTTCAGTACTTCGAAGATATTTCAATGCGGGCATTCAAAAAAAAAAAAAAAAAAATCGATTTTCTTGAATCAGCATACGTGGAAAGAAAATTCCACTACACAGAAAAAAAGGATTCTTGGCGCAAAAAATTTTTTCTCGTTCTAAGAAAATTTTTGTATTATAAAGTGAAAAAAAAATTTTCTTGGTGTGAGAAAAAATTTCCTTGGAACAAGAAAAAAATTTTTTAGGCAAGAAAAAAATTCTTGAGCCAAGAAAAATTTTTGTCTTCAATTCATAATACAAAATATTTCTTGCGCCAAGAAATTCTTTTTTTCTGTGTAAAATTTAAGATGTTAACATCGTAATCGTGGACTACTTTCATTGGCGTCAATTTTTTAAATGTCTTATTTCAAAATTTACTATAGTCTTTGTTAAAATTACGATGTAGGTTATATACTTTACTATTTAACATCATAATTTCAACAAAGACTATAGCAAATTTTGAAATAAGTCATTTAAAAATTGACGCCAATGGAAATCTAGTCCACGATTACGATGTTAACATCGTAAATTTTAGTGGAATTTTCTTTCCGTGTAGTATTGATATAATGATTAAATAAAATAGACTGTCTTAAAAAATATTAATATGATTTTCCGGGGAATTTCAGGTGTATCAGTATCGAGAGATGTTTTAAATGGGTTCAGAAGTATATGAGAAATTTACAAAGCGGCTACAATCGTCGAAATTCGTGGTTGTGTAACGGACGAGAGAAACTGAGGGGTTACGGCCCATAGCTAATAAATTCGCGAGGCTCCGCAGTGCCCGGGGCGGAAGTTTTTTTAATCGCAAAGCATGAAAACCGGGCAGAGGTAGCCAAGCGTGAGGCACTGCACCCCCGGGAACTGCCCCCGCTAGGTGCGCTTGTCATTTTAAATCACTGCTGTAGCTATCTCCTGCGCGCGCATCTACTACCCTTCATCTCATCCTCTCGCAACCCTTCTCACACTCCTTTACATTAACCGAACACTATATATACATTCAACCCTCGAATTCACCTGAATTTAATTCCGTTTTACTTTTCCACTACTAATTATATTTATTACTATTTTTTATTTTATTTCCAGTTTACAAAATTTTACGAAAATCATTTTGTGTCAAGATGAATTAAATATCAGTAAAATAAAAATGATAAATTGATTTTCTATTCTCTTGCTAGAAATAAAAAAAAAAAAAAAAAAAAAAAAAAATACAATAGATGAGAATTCAAATTTATTAAAAATTTTTTTCGAACAATGTTACTCTAATTGCAATGATTGTTTAGGATGATTAATGAAATATCTACTAACTACTGTCTCGAGAGAAAAAGAGAGAAAGATATAGTGAGAGAATGGACCAGTGAGAATATATATGACACCCTAGAGAGTGTCCCTTTTGGTTAGATTCCGCCTCGACAGAAGGAGAGACTTGCCTTCTTGTCCTGTATACACACCACTAGTGAGATAATCCAATGGCCCTGAGGCGTATTTCAAATATAATATTCTCAGTTACTATGCACGCTGGACATTATAAACTCAATACTAGTGTGAGTTTAAGTCACCCGGTCTTTTGAAATGAAAGCTGCAGCTTCCGCGAGAGGATTTACGCAGACGACTTTCAACAAATTCCCTCAGGCTCTTCCTGGTTTCGGAGCGATTAAGCTATTTGCTACGTCGTCTTGTCGATCGTAAACGTAACAGCAAAAGGCATTGTATTATCTTACTGCGGTTACAGACAACATTTTCCCGTTAACTGTAATGTCTGTAAAGCTATTTATGATTTACTAAAATAAAATTGCGTTTTACTTTTAATTTATATTTAAGTAGATTTTCTTAAATCTTACTATTGTATTTATCCTAATGGTTGATTTTTCAAGGAATTTCACCATAAGTTATGGTCCATAACCTACTATAATTGCTCGAGTATTAAGTTCCAAAAATACCACTCGTTAAAAAGTATAATATAACCAGCCTTGTCATCGCGATAGCGCCTACAATTCTTATCGGATATTGATGACATTTTTCACACTTATTCTATAGGCAATTGACTTACTTACTTACTTTACGTTACTTTGATCAAGTACGAAGATGGGCTAAATTGTCTAATTACTTTAGAAGTTATGGTTGTTTGAAATTTTACCTACTTTTCAAAAAAATCATTTTTTTATATTATTAAAGTTCATATAAATTTAAAACTAAAATTTATTAATTTCTGTGAAAAGTTTCTTGAAGTTTGTTTATTAAGCTTCAACTTTTGTCCTTAAACTGAACGCTTTGACTATTTCTTCCAATTATTTGAGACCCTTGAAAATTTGAACAAAATCATGAAAATTACTAAATATGGTTTTAATGACTGGTAATTTTACTTCTTTTATGAGAACTCTAAATTTTTAAAACGTCTTTAGAAAAATCTTCCTTCCATTCTGGTTGCTAGATGGCATTTTATGATGAATTTGAGTCTTTTCATAGTGTAAACTTTTTTTTATTGCCAAGTATCAAGATAAATCAATTAATCTATGTCATTCGAATTACATTTAAATTACGCGGGAAAAATTTTGACATTTTATTTTTCTACCATGGATTATTTTTAGGTTATCAATAGTGTCAACAATTATTATTCAACATTGAACTATTTTGTGATAGTAAACATGATCTTAAAGTTAACAGACAGTTATCAATTTTTGAATTTTTTTATCAACAAATCAATTACGAAAAAAAAAAAAAATCAAAAATCAAAATATAAGCATGCAGAAAAGTAAAAAAACAACAGATGCAATTTTTTAAATATTTTTTAACTTCTCGCTAAGAAAATTGCAAATTTTCAAAAATTCAGGAAGTTATTGGTTTCACCCCGATTTGTGAAAATCGAAATTCCAATAGATGTCGACGTTTTGAGGTTCTAGGAAGCTATTCTGACTAAATTCAAGATGATGTCCGAGTGTATGTATGTATGTATGTATGTACATACGTACGTATGTAAATATCTATAACTTTTGAACGGATGAACCGATTTTGATCGTTAAGGTGTCATTCGACGCGGTTTGTCAATATCTCGAAGCTGAAAAAAAATTGAGCTTGATCGGTAGGGCTCGTTCGGAGATATTCCAAAAATAAACTTTTTTCAAAAATGTTTTTTTCGGATAACTTTTTACGAGCTCGATGGATTGATTCCAAAATCAACTGGGCTCTGAAGCTTCATAAACCGCGTCGAATGCCACCTCAACCATCAAAATCGGTTAATTCTTTCAAGAGATACCGTTGTCGAAAGAATTAAAAAAAAAATTTTTTTTTAGTATTTTTGAAATTTCTCAAAAACGATTCGATAAATAAATTTCAAAGTCTGATCAGTTGTAGAACTCAATAAAACGCGTCGATTGCCACCTTAACCATCTCAATCGCTTTATTAGTTCGAGAGATATCGTTTGAGAAAAAATGGTAAAAAACGTTTTTTTCGAAAACAAAGGCATACAAAAGTATTTTCGAGCTCGAAGAGCTCGAAAATGTATCCACAACAATTTTTCGAGCTCAAGGAGCTCGAAAACGGCGGGAAGTTTTGAGGCTGGGCCGCAGGGTCAACTGACAGACCGATTTTTTTTTTGATAAACTATACGAATTATGAACTTTGTCAACTTAATTTTTTTACGTCCAATTGAAAATAAATAAAATTAATGTCACAAAAATAATAACTAACCAAGCAGAACCAATGCTTAATGGCGATTCCCGCGTGAATGAAAAAAGACATTTTTTTTAACACAATTCAATTGTCGCTTTAACACTTTTTTTGTGTTGATTTGAAAGTAACACTTAACAAATTTTGATAATGTCGATTTTTGTACTAGGTAACACTTTTAAAGTATTGAATAGTAAATCGATTAAAAGTTCTAAAGTAACACAGAGAATTGTGTTGATTTGACACAAAATAATCAACACAAAAAATTTAACATGGACCGTTTTTAACACAGATACACAATATTTTTTACAGTGTATACACCATATATTTGTCTCAAATAAATACGAATTGGGTCCATTCAAATATGGGATTTATTTGCCCGAAACAAATCTCATTTGGCTCAAATAAATTTTTCTCTCAGTGTAATGATAAGAAACAAAAAATTATAGAGTAAATTTTAGAATGATTTTAATAAACAGTTAAATTCAGATCATATTCAATAAATTTGATAGCAATTCTCGGGCAGTTACGTATTATTATTACTATTATTGTTATTATTATTATTTTTCATTAATAAATATATACTATTTATCTATATGATAGTATTCTATTTTAGAATGAATTTAGAATGGATTCGTCTTGTTATCTTTTATGCGGTTACAAAAGATCTATCATTTCCGGTTGCATCTCGGTCATCACGTGGTTTAATTTATTACAATAATACATACATAAGTGTTTATTATGAATGATATGATAGATTTATTATCTAAATAATAATTAATATTCTTTATAGAATATGGAATAATGAATAGAAGGATGATTGATAAAAAACAAAAGTAAGAAAGAAAGATATTGTAAAAGAAGAGAGCAAACAGCTGGTCAGTGAGATGGCAGACTTGACGACGCCGCTATCGGAGGAAGTGAGGTCGACCTCACGAAGACCTTTGAGTGTGAGAGCAACTTTTCATGATTATCATACAATATAAATAAATTATAAAGATTTATTAAGGGGCCGGCTTATTAAGAACGAATTATGACAGATTTTAATTTTCTTATCATGAATTATTCATATAATTCAGTTATTATTAACTATTACTTTTGATTTGTAATTATTAATAATTTAATTATTATTACGGCCGATACTTTGTTTATAGTAAGCTTATATGTGTTTTATTTGCATAAAAATATTGGCTGTTGGTGGAGCATAACCCCATTACAGACTACTCAGGAAGTGTCAATTATATGTATACATGATTTATGGAAATATGATAAAGATTATGATTTATTGACTTTAAAAACATATAAATTCATTTATTTCGAAATTCATCTTAATGAACATGGATTCATTGATACAAACAATTTTACTGAAACACGTTTAACTAACAATAAAAAAAATCTGGAAACCGGCTGACCCTGCAGGCCAGCCCCGAAACTCAACGAGTTCGGCACTATCTTTTAATACATTCGTATTTTTGAACTCTTCGAGCTCCAACATGAGATTTTTTAATTTTTGTTCCCGATTTTGTTCAATGAAATCAATTCGGACAAAAATCAATAAACGTGATTAAAATAGAACGTTACATGAGTTTTGAATTATATCAGAGCATTCATCTATAAAATATCCGAGAAAAGTGTAAAAAACAGTGATTTTCCTTATATTTTTTTGATAATATTACTTGAACTAATGGAACGATTGCAATTAAATCTGTAGTGATCGAAAGAGACTATAAAGTTGTAGACTCGGTTCAATTTTAGGTACATTTGATAAATTATGTAAGGTACTGGCGGGTAATAAGGCCTAGCTAAGGGAGGTTTTGAATAGAATCGAAAATATTGCATTTAATTATCGAAATGTATCATAAATCTTTATTTCAATACATTAGCCATAAAATATAATGAAGTAATGGTAATTTATACTACAAACAAACAAAAAATTAATTTTTTACAAAAACCATACGAATAGGCCTTATTTTACTACGGTAGGGTACTAAGGCCTACGGGTTAAACAAACTGGAATAGTTTAATTATACTTAATTAAATTGGTATTAGAGATGAATCATCACTTAAATTTAGCAACAATACTTTTTTAAAGACAGAAGACTAGATTGTTTTGTTCAACAGCACTTAAAACTATGACTATCCTTTTTAAGAGTCAGAAGACTAGATTGTTTTTTATAATTTCTTCTGCCCTGTGACATCATATGACGGATGATGAAATATAGAAGACAGAGAACGTGGTATCGGGACTCTATAAACTTGTCGTAACATCTCTATGCAAGACTCTTCTACTAGAGTAGCCTTTAGCGGAGACGATTATTTTAAATATCATTTCTGTCACTTAGGCCTTATTACCCGCGGGTACCTTAGTAAGTTATCCAGGAAAAATGAGAACAATTGTTATTTTTTAAATATGTCATCGCCGATATCTTTTTAACTAATAGATCGATTTTGACGTTTGAGGTGGCATACAGAATTTGTATCGGAAAAATGTAACATCAAGTGATGTCGAACCAGCCCTGATACGAGATTATTATCAGGTGGTACAATTCTTATATCTCTTTTTTCCGTGTAAATTTGGTAGCAATAGATCTTATGTTGATCAAAATTTGATAGAATTTGTCAATACATTCAAATATCTTGGAATTATACTAGATAGTACATTATCATGGCATTCGCATGTAGTTAGTATTAGAAGACGTGCGGCATTTGCACTATATAAAATCAAAATGAATGATGTTAATCTTAGCTTGCAATTAAAGCGTAGACTCATGGTCTGTCTAGTATTCCCAATCTATAATTACTGCTCCTGTGTTTTAACAAACTTGACAAATGAGCTTAATAGATCTTTAATCGTTTCATTAAATAATTGCGTGTACGTTTTATTTTACGAATTAAGCGAGATGCACATATATCGGAACATAGACGCCGGCTTGGTTGGCTGCAACCTTCTAATTGTTGTATACAACTGATATTCTGTGAGTTTTATAAAGCATTATGTTTCATGAAGCCAGGTTTGTTTGGACACGAGCTTACGCTAAGACAAAATATTGCCTCTCGTAGAGATCTATTGCGTACCGATATTTTAAACGTACCATTTGCTCATACAATGGCATATCAAAAATCATTCATCATAACAGGATGTCATTCTTGGATTGCTCTGCCGCAAAATATTACATCATCAGAATCACTCGACATATTTAAAGAAAGATGTTTTACTTACTTGCTAGAGCGTGAGAGTGAATCAATATAAGAATCGATGCATGTTAAAATTTATGTTAAGTTGTAACTAATTCATTCAATTGTGTATTAAATATTGTGAGGCCGATTATATGTTAACTAACTGAAACTTGATGGCTTTTTAGTCTCATCTCAATAATTTTGTGAGTTGAGAGTCATATTAATACCCACATATGCTAATTATACTAAGTATTCAAATGTAATTTTATGTAATATTGTAAAATATTGTGATCACAAGGAGTTATACTCTAAGATCGATAATAAATCTAAATCTAAATCTAAATCTATAATCCCATAAGAAATCAACCTTATAATCGTAAAAGAATTATTTTTTTTCGATATGACATATACACAGAAAAAAAGGTTGACTTGGCCCAAGATAATTTTTGCCTTCATTTTTTTACTCTTGGGCTGAGTAATTGGGTTTTTTTAATCCGAGAACATTTTCTTCGACTAATATCATAAAAATATTGTATCAAGAATAATTAAATTTTAATTCAAGTTGAATAATCTTGGCTTAAGAATATTTATTTTAAGTCAAATTTATTTTGTTTCTAACCAAGTAAAAAAAACTATCAAAATAAGATATTTTTCTGACTTGGTTAGTGAGTATAGTAAATTGTCACAATATATATCAATATCTCAAACCAAGAACTTTTTTTGCGTGGCAGAAGAACATTTACTCTCAGTTTGAGAAAACTACATTATCGACTCAAGACAACGGTCTATTGGAATGAGAAAATTTTAATTTTGATTTAAATAAATTATAATCTTCACTTAATAAAATAACTTTTCTTGAATCATGCAAATATTTACTTAACGGAAGACATAAAATTCTCCCATTGATGATTTTTTTTCTTGACTTAAAAAAAAACGTAGTCTCGATTCAAAAAAATAAACGACTCTACTTAAAAAAATATATCGACCTATATTTTTGAGTGAATTTAACCTAATATAAATATTAAATGATGTCAAGTAGGAAAGTGTATGCGTATATATTCAGAACATCACAATACAGCAGTATAGGGGATAAGGAATAAACTCTCGCGATTAAATGGCTTATGAGCAAATTGAGAAAAATAAATTGTTTGTTCATGGTAGGAATCGAACCCAGACCGATTCGGCATCACGCGAGAGCTTTACCAGTTATGCTACTTGACCATTTCTTGAATGTTTGTTCACTTTAACCATATATAGTAAGTACACTGTACAATGTAGAGTCTACACTACCGCCACTTTAGTATAATACAGTTAGCTTTCCCAAGAGAATTTTTGCGTTGAGCCGTGAGCGCAGTTGCTGTTGGTTCAAACGTCTATGCTGACTTGCCGCAACACAACAAATACTTAAGCCAAGATATTTGTTACTATTGAGTCGAGTACTTTTAATTCTTGATTCGAATCACAAATCATCTCGATCCAAAATAAATTATTCTTCAACAAAGAATATTTTACTTTTCGGACAATTGATTATATATCGGGGCAAAATATTTATTTTTCTCACTTTAAGAAAATATTTCTTACTTCAAGAAACATATATTATATTGGTTGAATAAAAAAAAAATCTTGTGCCAAGACGACTAAATTTAAGAAAATTTTGTTCTTGAACCAAGAAAATTTTCGTTTTCATTCAAAATTGCAAAAAATATTCTTGCGGCAAGAAAAAATTTCTTGCGCCAAGATATCCTTTTTTTCTGTGTAGGAATCGAATCCATAATTTTTTCTCGTTGTTTAATAATGAATAAGAAAATAACTTTTATACACTTAATAAGACATAATGACTCTGAGGATCAAGAGATTTTATGCGATGGCATTATATTAATAAATAAATAAAAAAGTAGTCTGTAAGAAATTTTTATTTTATTATTATTATTAGTTTTTTATTTTCATTAGCTTGAAGAAATTAGATACATGTAAAAATTAAATAATTCGTTGATTAAAGTAATCATTTATTACACAACTTTTACCATCTGCCATGAGGTCTAAGCTTGGTCAGTTTAGCTGAAGCAAAAACGATTATATGCATCAATTAATGAATATAGAATGTTACACGGAAAAAAAAAATATCGCTGCAACGAGATAGTTCTGTGATAGCACCAAGGCTTTCCTGTGGCTGCAACGGGACTGTTTTGTGGTAGAGAAGAATGGGACTATTATAATCGAAAATGTAATTTTTATTAATACTCTAATAAATTATTGTAAGGTAAATTTTAGCATATCTTGTTAATCGAAATCTCCACGATTAGCAAAATTTGATCAATAGAGATTAATAAAACTTATTTAAACAGTTACTTTCTATTACTTGTTTTGTTAAGTATAACTTCTTCCAGATTTTTTTTAAAAAGATTTACATTCGAAAAAAATTAAAATTATTTTTTTATAACAATTAGTTTTAAATTGAAGTTTTTTTTGCTTTGAGCTGCTTAGAAACTCTTGTTGTAGTCACAGAAAAGTTCTATTGTAACCACAGGAAAGTTCTGTTACTTTCACAGGACTGTCCTGTTGCAGTGATATTTTTTTGTTTCCGTGTGTGAAAACAAGATTAAATTTTCCTCCCTTGGTGTGTAATATCGATATTGCCATTCTAATACGTTGTATCCCACATTTGGGAAATTTTTCAGATGATAAAAACGTTTCACAGTCGCAAAATAAATATTATTTGTATTACGTTTAAATTGGTATAACCTACAAATTTATTTTCATGTTTTTCATAAAATACAGGCATTTGTAGAGAATAAATTATTTAGAATTATATGCTACAAGAAAAGTAAAAAATTATTCATAATTACCATCTTACTCATGTTGTTCATTGCTTCCTTAAAATTAAAAATATTAAGCGTGACTGAACACATACGAATGTGGAATACGACATATTAGAATGCGCGAATGTCTGCATGTGGGATACGGCATATTAGAATATTTATTTAAAAATACTAAATAAACAATTTGACCTCTCAAATTTTTAAATAAGCCTCACATTGTTACAATGATTCCATTTTTCAAATAAAATAAAGTGAAAATGTCAAATTTTGTGAGATACGACGTATTAAAATAGCAGTATCGATATACCAATTTACCCAATGATATGAAAATAAATTTTGACTTAATAAAAAAGAAAATAATAATTTGATATGTTACTTACGTCCATCACATGTGTATGGAGATGGTGAAAAAAAATTATATCTGCATTTACATTTATGATTTATACACTCAGAATTACGGATCGTACATTCTTCATTATTTTCACAGTACCCACCTATTATTGGTAGACATGTCGAATTATGTTTTATAGTATTATGTTTACATATACATTTTTTGTTTTTATAACATTCTCCATATTTCATATCTAAGCAATCACTATTAAGTTTACAGGACTTTCCGTCGGTTTCTGATATAATAAAAAAATAAAATACAGTACAATGTATTAAAATTATTTAAAAGAATACGTAAAATTTTTAACTCACTTAATACACACAAATTATCTGATAGAGGTATAAAATTATCTTTACACCGACAACGATGAGCATAACAATAACTATTATCAAGCAAACAATCATTATTGTCAAAACAGAATCCATCAATCACTGGTAGGCATGAAAAATTATTTACATTAATATGATTTGATTCGCAAACACATTGAGAATTGCTAGAACATTTTCTATGCGACCGATCTTTGCAATCCAAATTATAGTCACAAGAATCTCCCAAAGTCACTGAAATTAGTATTATAATCTAATCACTGTTTATCGAATTTGTGAAATTTGGAAACGATGTTATCATTATGAGAATTTATTTTTTTATTGTATGAGTTAATATACAGATTTTGTTTCATAGAATTTTCAAGACTGACTTAAAAATTACCCACCTAATAAACATTTGAATTGAGCAATAGAAATAAAGTTTGTTTTGCACTGACATATTTTATTAACACAAACAGAATCATCTGGTAGACATTGTTTATCATTTTCACAATACCCGTTTAAAAGTGGTGCACAATGGGTTTCATTTATTTTCATAGCGTTCTCTGTACAGTGACAAACCTTATCTATGGAACATTCGGCATTCATAATTTCTTTGCAGTCAGTATTGTTATGGCAGGACATACCTAAATAAACTGAAGTAATAGAAAAATTATTCATCGTTTTCCCATGCAAGTGTAGTTATTTCAATTAATCATGGTCATTTGGAAAATAAAACTATGGATCAGCACAGGGAAAAACGATTTCAGAAGAGGGTGAAGTTGACTGCCGGCTGATATCACCCGAAGTCTGAAATGTTTTATTTCATGCTACGCACTATATTTTTCATAGTAGATGCATTGATACTGGTAGTTTTAATGTCGGGAGCATATATGCAAGTTTAATTGATTTCACAAGTAGATTAATGCCTTTTTTATAAGTTAATAGTTTTTTTTTTTTTTTATTGGAACTCATGTCATTTTTTTTTAATTTTCCAAACACAACTGACAGTTTAGTTGGTTATTAGAAAGACACAAATATTTAGAGGCTTACAATAAACAAATATGATTTTGACAAAGATAGAATAAAGTGAGTGTAACTAATTCAGCAGGCAGAAACTAATGAGTTTTTACCATACCTGCACTGAAAGTCTCCTGCTCTGTTTAGAGGAAGAAAGTCGTTCTTTTCTTTTATGAGATAAGAAATGATAAAAATTAGGGCATGCACCATTCGTTCCATAAACAGAGGTCACAATTAAAATTTTCAGGTGCAGATCTGGTGAAAAATAGTATACACACCAAGGAAGAAGGTATTCGGCTCTGGTAGACAAGTATACATGCGGGTTAAAATGTCCTATTTTCCTCCCTAGATGTGTAATATGCCATTCTTCCTTAGGGAAAAAATTGATTAGTTTCTGCCCGCTAATTCGCATGGGTTTGAAATTTTATTGTTTTGACTGGCAGAGTAGGCATTGAAACTCACAGCTTTAATGCAGGTAATTAAAAAATGATTTTCTCAAAATTCGTCAAGAATAGTTATTGGCGTAACTAGTAGGGTAAGTTAGTCATAATGTGTCAGAGCGATGTGGTTAGCACGAGTCGTAGGTGCGCAGGCACGAGCGAAGCGAGTGCATAATGCGCACCAGAGACAAGTGCTAACACATCGCGGATGACGGATTATGATTTAACCTACATGTTGGGCCCATAATTTTATTCAACTCATGTGCGCTATTTACGTTTTATTAATTGCCTCAAATGTGAAGTCTAAATAGTTGTTTAGTGACATGGTGAAAAAAAAACTTATAATATTAAGAATATGACAAAATTATAGGGATGTTGATTTAATTTAACGAAAATTCAAATTCAATGTCAAAGTTTTAACTCCACGTTAAAAACATTCGGCATCACGATCTTGGCTGCTCAATGGGTAATAGCAGGGAGTTGTAATTACCCAATATTCAGTTATAGCCCGAAAGATAGTTACGTTTATTTTTATTATGTCACAATGGCCGGGATAGTAGACATCTTTATTGCATTTTGACAAATAATTTTTCACCAGTCGGTAAACGGCCATTTAGGGTTCGGATTTTATGCATGATAAAACGTGAATAGCGCGCATGAGCTGAATAAATATTTTTATTGCTGACTTATTGTTTACTGTCCGAATATCTTCGATTAATTATAGATAGACCTCTCACAGATATGAAACTTTCTTTAGGATTCTTTATAAAAAATTTTACTTACGTTTTAAACAAATTTTATGATCGATATATTTAAAATTAGGTTTGCATTTACATACATTGTCAATGCACATAGAATTATCGGCTGCACATGGTTCATTTTTCCAACAGAATCCATTCATCATCGGTACACATATTTTAGAGTTCAATGCAACGTTATTTTTTCTACAAATACATTCATTTTTTTCAGAACACTTTGAATGGTTTATTTCTTCACAATCATCATCTTTTGTACAAAACTTATATAACATCTCTGTAGCGAAAATAAAATTATTATTCAATAAGAAAAAAAACATCTTTTTATCAAAAGAATCTTTATTTTAAATATTCTTCATAAAGTCACACCGGTTTAGGCGTTTATTCAAACGACGATACTTACTTCGTTCGCACGATTGATCACTATATGAAAATATGTAATCGAACTTGCATTTACAATGAAAATCATTGCAAATAGAATTATTAGTTATACAGTCTTCATCATTCAAACAAAAACTATTAATCCGTGATAAACATTTTGAATTGTTTACTGCTACGAAATTCGAAGGACATTTACATTTTTTATCTTTCGTGCACTCTGCATGGTTTACTATGTGGCAGTCTAAAGTGGATTTGCAACTGTCGTCTAAATAAGCTGAAATAATTTGTTTATAACACTTGCATCGATACGTAAGGTTTCAATGCCGATCAGCCAGAGAAAACAAGCTAATTTCAAATCATATTAATACAGTTGACGACTATTGGCGCATGCGTGAATTCTATATGCATTTAATCATTAAGAAAATGAGTACGTTTTTTGTTCTTAGGAATGAAGCAAGTTTGTTTCCGGTCGTATACGGTCGTAAGATGCAATACTTCATTTAAACTCTGCTATAATCAGTGTTTTAATTTTTTGTCTCAATATATAACAGCTTCGATTAATAAGTAGGACTCAATAATTTATGAATAACAATAATTAAACAATCTGGTTTCTTCCCATTGTTTCTCACTTTACTCAAGGTGGCCACAAACCGGGAATTATCAGGAAATTTAATGCAACCGGGAAATATTATAGAAATGTCAGGGAATTTCGGAAAGTATCTGGGAATTAAGTTGCGACAGTTCAAAATTAAAAAATATTTCAATAATACACTAGTTACAAAAATTTAGAAATATTAAAAATATTTCAAATTTTTTAGTAGTTTTCAACAAGTTGTAACTCGAAGGAAAATGTTCGTACGACAAAAATAAAAACGGCAAATTGTAGCTTTAAGTGTCTAGTTTTTTTATCTGGCCTTGAAAATTTTTTATTGTGTGCGGTTCTGGAGTAATCCTAAGAAAACTATCGAAAAAGAAATTTACCAAATTTTTGTCTCAAAACCGTGCATAATAAAAAAAATTTTAAGACCAGATCAGAAAACTAGACCTTGAAGCTACAATTTGCCTTTTTTGTTTTTGTCGTACGACCACTTTCCTTCGAGTTAAAACCTGTTGAAAATTACTAAAAAATTCGAATTTTTTTTTAGTATAACCTTAATTTTTGTAACCGGTGTATTTTGAATTTATTTGAATCATAAAATTTCTTATTAAATATTTTAACTTACACATTTTTCACATCGAATAATCAAAAGTAGGCAATGTTAATTTATTTTATTGCCATTTTTTATGGTTTCTCGCATGATTTAATTATTAAATTTAATTATTCAAATTGAAAATATAATAAAAACTTTGAATATCTAAATCATACGAATAAAATTTCTAAATCAGGGACAAATGTAAAAAACTTTACTGGAATACCGGGAAATATCAGGGAATTTTGAAATCATTTCTTTGTGGCCACCCTGTTACTGCTAATTTTAAATCGCGAAGCATACCCCAATAGTTTTCATTATAAACTTGACCTGACTGGCTAATGATGCCAAAACTTTAATTTTCAATGCAGGTGTTTGTGAAAAATATAGTGTGTAACATGGAATAAAACACAATTTCATATGTTTTGGGTGGTATTCGACCCAACTTTAAGCTCGGGCAGTCAATCTCTCCTTCATCTAAAACCGTCTTGTTTCATTCCTTGCCACAAAATATACCTACTATAATTTAATTATAAATACTAAATGCTTCAAAATTGTTATTTGTGATTGTATTTTTACTATAGTTGGCATTAGCAATATAATCAAATCATTAATTTCTAGATAAGATTTTCATGAGTAATTTTTATGTCGTTTTTTTTTTTAATTCATAACTAAAATTACCTTCTTTTGTACATCTCAATTCATATCGGAATGCGCCCCATCCTATACGATTACATTTCTCAGTTATATTACAGCATGGAAGAACAATAGTGAGATCACACTGTCGAATAGAATTAGTTAACTACAAATTTTAGCCAAGTACTACGGCTGCCCAATTTCAAAACCCAGCAACGAAAAAATTTTTAGAAATTGCTTTTCTGAAATTTTTTGTTTTCATTTTATACAATTTTGAATTTTGTCATAGAGATATTAATTTTGTTAAACCTAGTATACTTATGAGTGCATTTAGTGCGGATGAAATAATATATGTTTGATTGATTTTCTAAAAAATTTTCTTTGTGTTTGTAACTAATTTCAAAATTGGGTTGCCGTCCAATGGACTTGATGTGTCATAAGTTTTTTAATTAACTTTGGATGATACTTACTTTTTCTGTATGATTAGCGCAGTAATTTTCATCTCTAAGATAGTTACATTCTATGACATTGTTATTAATTACTAACGTAATTAAAATACCAGCAAGGGTGGATAATATATTTTTTATTGTCATTTCCGTTTTTTTTTGCTACAATGTTTGAATTGGAAAATAAATGATTAGAAGTGCATCCGTTATTTAATTCTGATAAAGAAACCGAAGAACAAATAAATCTGTATAAAAAATTGCGTGAATAGCTATAAATTTGTAAATATTCTTTCGATATGACTACTGAAATTCTTTTTATATTACACGGATAAATATTTCTTGATTGAAACGCTTGGGTCTTATACACGGAGAAAAATGTTGGCTCGAAACTTACCAGTTTTTATTATGCTGTCGACCAAACTTGAAACAGGAAGGGAAGCATCCAAAAAATTATTATGCTCATACGAAAAATTATTATACTGTATTATAATACTTACTACGCGCGAGACACTTATCGATAAGATTTAATAACAATTACTTCCATACATTATAATAATTGTGATGCAGCATAATAATTTTTCATAAGAGCATAATAATTTTTTGGATGCTTCCCTTTCTGTTTCAAGTTTGATCGACAGCATAATAAAAATTGGTAGGTTTTGAGCCAACATTTTTCTCCCTGTAGTAATTTCGGGCCTAGCTGGCCCCATGACAGAAACTGATGTAAACATATTGCAAAAATTACTATGGCCATGGTAAAATGAAGAGCGATTATATCACACAAATTACTATAACCATTGCAAGTTCCACTAAGGCCATAGTATACGAAAAAACAAGTTTCGTTCTCATAAAAAAAGACGGAATAACGAACGATTTCTTTATAGTGACAAACATAATAAGCTTACGGTAACAAACGAAATTGGTATGATTACAAATAAAATTGTGTCGTAATTAAGTAGTCGATTGGTTACGAAAACATATGATATTCATTATAACAATATCATCTTACTTCAAAACAGGCAACTAATTAGGGCAATTAAGCCGTAAGAAAAAAATATTAAAAATAGAATTACAGGGCGACAACTGCTCGAGTGAGTTAAATACGATCTCCTGCTGTACAAAAATCATATCAGCAAGTAAGGAAAGCCGTGGAGTCTTAGCAGTAAAGCTGTTCTCCGCCAAAAGTGGGCAAAAATGCTGATTCCGGCCACATAATCGCAAGAAAAAATATCAAAAATGAAGTTATAAGGCGGCAACTGCTCAGGTGAGTTAAATACGACCCCCTGCACTAGAAAAATCATATTTGCAGGTATGGAAAGCGATAGATTTCCTGTTAATAGAGCTGTTGCCGTTGACAATAGGGTCAAGTGCTAATTTGTTACTCTAAGTAATTTTAGCTTATAGTACAAAAATTCCGTCCGTGCCATAAATTCACTTCGTTATTATAACAAATTAATTTTTTCACTTTAACATAACAGTTTTTGCGCAGTTACAATCCACTGCTAGGTGCAACAAACAATTTTCTAGAGTTACAAAAACATCGTTATCATAACGAATCGTTCGTTTTCCGTATATTAAGGCAGATGCTTGTTACCGTAAGTTCAACATGGTCCGACTATACTATTGCACCATCGCCTCTCAAACAAGAATAGTTTCTTCATGTGTATCTTTGGCGGCTCATATACGTTTATCAAAGTATCGGCTTATAGTTTTTAATAGATCAAATAATTTCATGCAAATTTAGCGTAAATTTGCATTATATGGCACTTCCGACGTTTTAGAATGACAAGCTTCATTTATCGATTTTACGGACAGTTTAGAATTTACGCGAGTTGTTCTAAACTATTAAATTTTTCAAAAGAATATTGCGTCAATTAATTTTCAGTAATATCATAAATAACGTACTTAGTCGATCCGGTTGTTACAGTGTCAAGAAATATTTTCTATATAAAAATAAACGTTTAATTTACACAAATAAGCTATCATTATAGATTTTAAAAAATTTCAGTTTTTTCTTCTATTGGAGCAACTACAAATAGGTTTTTATCTTAAAACGTTAAAAGTTAATGACATCTATTAAACTCTCAAGGACAGTTTGGATACTGATATATGTCGGTAAAATATTTTTTACTGTTGGGAAATATTTTATATAAAATATGTCTCGAATATAATATTTATGGTTTGGTGCTCTTTTAAAAAGAATCAGTAAAAAGTCCTGCAAATCAGTAAATATTCACTGCAAATCTGTCCCAAGTATATCACTGATTGAATTAGATTATATATCACGGTAACCGTTCCCATAATATATGTAAAATATTTCTAAAATATTATGGTCATTGATCTCATGTTACGATGGTTATCGTTACCATATATTATGGTAAAGGTTACCATAATAGTACGGTAACCATTATTCTATGACAGGATGGTATCGACTACTATGAGAGTATGGTAATCATTACCAAAATATGATGGTAACCATTACGATACATTATAGGAACTATTACTATGATATATGATAACGTTTACTATAATATATAGTAATGATTACCATAATTTAAATAGGTGCTATTTCTATAATCGATATTTCAAAAAAACCTGTTCCTATATGGTGTGGCAACCATTCCCATAATATATTGTAATTGTTACCGTAAAATTTTTTCCGTGAATGAAGTGAGATAGTTAAATCTATATGCCACACATGTCTATGAAAAAAATTCAGATCAAAATTGTGATGAGGAAAGTAGTGAAAGTACGAAGACGTTAAATAAAGACAATTGTTAATTTTCAGCAAGATCTATATTTTATTGATAAACTATTTTAACAAATGTAATAACAACCGATTCTTTCAAATTTTAAGGTTGCAAAATTTGCTGCCAAAAAATTTATGCCTTGATAGATGAACTATTCACTGTTATTCTCTATGATCCGATTTTATAAAGTAAAAATTGCACTCAAAAAAAAATTATATGTAAGATTATTTAACGAATACTTTGAACGCATAAATAGTTAGATAAGGAATAATAATCAAGCTTGCATTGACATCGATTGTCAATACAAACAGAATTATTGACGGAACATTCTTCATCATTAATACAAAATCCACCTATGATTGGTACACATTTTGAGTTATATAAAGAGATGGTATTTGGCTTGCAAACACATTGATTATGTTCTGAACATTCTCGACGTTCTATATCTCCACAGTCTTCATCGTTTTGACAGGGTGTTAACGAATAATCTGATATAAAGAAATTTACTTTCATTAATAATAGATTTCATTTGATTTTGAAAATTGACTGCATTTAAAATAAATCGCTCGATCAAATTCTAAACCATTCATGGTAAATTTTCATCAGTCCCATCATTTATTTTGTTTTTTCTTTAAACTGCATTGACACCAACTGAATGTACATACTTTTTAATGAAATTAGCTTTTGACAAAATAAATTATTTTGAAGTTTAATACTATTTGCAAGACTACTCAACACTTCACACTTACGATGCGAAAAAATAATTGATTTATCTCAAAATTATTTTTAAAACATGACTAATGTTTAAATTTACTTCTGAATGACTTGGAGGTATTCAAATAATATCAATATTATAAATTTACCTAACACACATTGATTTTTGGATATTTCTATGTAGTTTGGTCTACATTTACAATTATAAGCTGGACAGTGAGAATTGTCAACATGACAATGTTCATCTTCAAAACAAAAACCACCGATAATTGGTATGCATGATATTTTGTTTAATGTCATACTATTCGGCTTACAAACACATCGTTTATCTTCAGAGCACGTTTCGTGCCATACGTCTCTACAGTCCAAACTCTTTTCACATGGCTTTCCCAAAGTCACTATAAAAATCAAAAGCTTTAGTGAATAGACTACACGTAAAAATTGAAACACGACTGGTTCCTGTGCAGCACACAACTGTCGTGTTTCAATTTTTCCGTGGATATTCAATTAGATGATTTTTTTATTTCATTGTATTACTTCACTAACCTTGCTCACATTGTTTTTTATTAATTGATACGTAGTCCAACTTACATTGACACTCATTATTCATACAAATAGAATTTTCTGGTGCACATTCTTGATCATTTTCGCAGCGTCCATTTATCAGTGATACACACATTGATTGATTTAATTTAATAGCGTTTAGTTCGCAAACACATTCTTTGTCTTCTGAACATTTTGAATTTCTTATCCCTTCACAGTCTTGATTTTTCTGACAAGGCATTCCTAAATATGCTAAAAATAAAAAAAGTAACTTGCATTATAATATACCCATATATACCATCTGCTTGGTGTGAATTGACGGTGTGAAATTTTTTTGGTGTGAAATATCAAGCGGTGTACTTTTAACACGGTATGAGTTTTTTTTTACACCGTTCGGTATTATTACCTTAACTATTCGGTATTAATGGCTGAACTATTGTCCAATAATATGATTTATCGTGAAAAATAATATATAGGCTGCAGCACTAGTATATCATTATTATTATTAATGTATATTATTTTAGCATAAAAATTAAATACTTAGTGCTGAAGTCATCAAGAGTTTTTAATAACGAACTTATACATTTACATCACTGGTAGTGTGAATGTTCGAATTCACGCGGTCTAAAATTTAACACCGTGCGTCGTGTAACTTTCACACGGGCAGTATTGAAAATTTTAACACCAAATCATTCACATCACTCGGCAGACTCAAAATTTTTTACAGTGTATTCTCGGTTTTTTGTAGTTACGTCTAAGTCGACATCCTGAAGGAAAAGTATGGATTGATATAGAAATCCATAAAGGGAACTAAGGAAAAATGGTCCCCATGGAAGTCCATGAATATCTTGATTTGAAGCTTAGAATCTTCTTGAGTAGTATGAATTTTTATAGAAAACCATATAAAATTCTATAAAGACATCTATACTGGATTCTTATATGGATTTATTAAATGGGAAAGTTTAAGGCACAAAGTTTAAGTTTATACACATGGAAAAAAATAGGTGCTGAAACAGGATATAATTCTGTGAGAGCAACAGGACAAAATCTTATTGCAGCAACAGAATGTTGATGTGGAATCATCAGGATAAGAAACAAGTTTCATTTTTTTAGTCAGTATAATAAAATTTCAAAACTTGAAAAAAAAAACTCACTTTGGAAAAAAATTCAAATTTTGAAAGAAAATTCAAATTAAAAAAGAATTCAAATGTGGAAAAAAAATTTCTTCATCACTATAAGAAGCATACAAATTTTATGCTGTTTCTGCCACAGGATTTTGTCCTGTTGTAGCACCTATTTTTTTTTCCGTGCAGAAGCTCAATTCTTACTTTTTACGCAATAATTATCAGGAATAAAATTGAATCCTTCGTTGCATTGACAAGTTTGGTTCATACAAACAGAATTGTTGGCTGCACAGGGTTCATCACCCCAACAAAATCCGTTTATCATTGGCACACAAGTGTCATTGATGACAACATTATTCGGTCTACAAATACATTTTTTATCTTTAGAGCATTTTGCGTGGTTCACTATTTCACAATCCTCATCTGAGTTACAAAACGTATCCAATTGTTCTGAATAAAGATAAATATTTTTTTTAATATTAATGTAACAAAAACTGTGTGGCTAAAAATGCATTTATTCTCGGGATTTCGAGATACTAATTTTGTAATAAATTCGAGTATTATTTAATAATTAGTGTACTTACTAGGTTCACACTTATTTTCAGACCCTAATATGAAATTTAATTTGCATTCACATTGAGAATTAACGCAAACAGAATTTTGGGTCGTACAATCTTCATTATATAAACAAAAGCCATTTAGAGGTGATAAACATAATGAGTTACCAATCGCAACAGAATTGGGTCGACATTGACATTTATGATCTTCCGAGCACTCTGCCTGGTTTACTATGTCACAATCATGATGAGTTTCACAATAATCTCCTAAAAAAGCTAAAACAATCGTAAATCCACTAATTAAAGCTATTGTCGACGATCCGAAGTTAAAATATTTTTGATGAATTATTAATTTAAAGATAGTTGTTATTTTGTTTTTTTCATTATTTTGTTTCCAAATAGATTGAATTTCATATTTTCTATATTATTAAAAACATATTATTTATGAGACTCATGTACAAAGAATATACCATTCTGCAACTGAAGAGATCCTCATAACCTCCCGTGTTATGATCAGAATGTTTCAAATTAATCGTAATCATAACATAATAGTATCTTATATATCTAGCATATTATATACACGGAGAGAAATGTCAAGTAAATATGCCTGTGCAGCACAGTAATAATTACATTACTCTATAGTTTGTGTATAAGAGCGACAGGACACAAACTATAGAGTAATGTAAATATTACTGTGCTGCATAGGCAAATTCACTTGACATTTTTCTCCGTGTAGAACGTGAGATGTGAAAACACGGGTATAAAACACTTTACTCACGAGCCTACGGCACCCGTGTTTCATACCCATTTCTATTAGATACAATAGTTATTTTGTGAAGAATGATCAAAGAATAACATGTAATGTATTCTTCTAAGACTGCTTTGGATTGGATTTTTTCGCTTATCCAAATATATAATTCATTAGCTGTGAGAGTCATTTCCACCCAACGATACAAATTATCAGCAACGACGGCTATTCATTGGGTCATTTTTCAAAAAATGTTATTTTAGTAGCATTAACTTAACCACCACGCACATGCGCAGTTTGATAGAGCTTGCGCGGCAGGATTCTAGAGGAGGGTGAGGCAGAAAGGCCCCCCTAAGCCGATTATCATATTTTGTGACTTTTAACCATCAGATCACTTTACTTTTGTCTTATTTCGATCAAATTTATGGATACTGCCGAAGTTCTAAAATAAATTTTTTTTTTTTGGGCAGAGAAGCCTCCCTCTAAAAAAATGATAATTTTTTAAAAATTATTTTCATCATTACGAATGTATTTCTTTCTCTTGACAACTATTTTTGGTTTTATATTACTCAAAAAAAATTTTTTAAGGTGTAATAAATCGTTGCTCCACGATTAGATTAATTATTAATTGTTATTTAATAAAAAAAAAATCGGTCTAACAGTTGACCCTGCGGACCAGCCTCAAAACTTCCTGCCGTTTTCGAGCTCCTTGAGCTCGAAAAATTGTTGTGGATACATTTTCGAGCTCTTCGAGCTCGAAAATACTTTTGTATGCCTTTGTTTTCGAAAAAAAACGTTTTTTACCATTTTTTCTCAAACGATATCTCTCGAACTAATAAAGCGATTGAGATGGTTAAGGTGGCAATCGGCGCGTTTTATTGAGTTCTACAACTGATCAAACTTTGAAATTTATTTATCAAATCGTTTTTGAGAAATTTCAAAAATACTAAAAAAAATTTTTTTTTTTAATCTTTTCGACAACGGTATCTCTTGAAAGAATTAACCGATTTTGATGGTTGAGGTGGCGTTCGACGCGGTTTATGAAGCTTCAAAGCCCAGTTGATTTTGGAATCAATCCATCGAGCCCGTAAAAAGTTATCCGAAAAAAACATTTTTGAAAAAAGTTTATTTTTGGAATATCTCCGAACGAGCCCTACCGATCAAGCTCAATTTTTTCTCAGCTTCGAGATATTGACAAACCGCGTCGAATGACACCTTGACGATCAAAATCGGTTCATCCGTTCAAAAGTTATAGATATTTACATACGTACGTACATACATGCATACATACATACACTCGGACATCATCTTGAATTTAGTCAGAATAGCTTCCTAGAACCTCAAAACGTCGACATCTATTGGAATTTCGATTTTCACAAATCGGGGTGAAACCAATAACTTCCCGAATTTTTGAAAATTTGTAATTTTCTTAGCGGGAAGTTAAAAAAAAAACCATTCTATATTTCTTGTCATTATTTTTAACCCAAAAAACGTGTTTTTTGATTTTTTTAGATTTCAGATAATTTTGCTGTATGTAAAAAATTTTATCAATTAAAAAACAAATTACTATTTTCGAATATTTTTAGTGGCCAAATTTGCCCCAGCTATATAGAATCAGCTGAAAAATGGATTAATTTTTTATAATTTGACGATAAAAATATGAAAGAATCATTTTTTCAGAATTTTTGGCTGGTCTATTTTGCCCCAGATATTATACCTAGAGTTAAAAATGCGCAAATATATCGGATTCATAGTAATTAGACAAAAAAAAAAATTTTTTTTTTGATCAAAATTTCAGGGGGGCCTCTCTGCCCACCCTCCTCTACTACATATGTGAAGCGATCCTATAAACTAGAATCGTTGATGCTATTTAATGACATAAGAGTCTAAGACGGGGTATTTCTTTGTACATGAATTACAGTACAGCTAGTTATAATATGTCTGATAAGTGACAAAGTATAGTATCGGTTACTTCCAGAACGAGACGGCAGGTCGCGTTGTGTTACAAGAGAATGAGTAAGAAATTTAACATCCGAGCGCAGCGAATATTATTAATTTGAACGTTTTTTCTATTAAAGAATTACAAGTAAAGAAATTAAAATACTACAAAGCTTTGGATTATCAAGTTACGTAAATTATTTTCGAATATATTAAAATACCTTGTAATATACACCTCAAGTCTGTACGTAACGAACCCCATCCGATACGGCTACATTTATGGTTTTGATTACAACATGGTCTAGGGAATGCAATGTCACACTGTTGAAAAAAAATAAAATTACTAAAAAACTCTTCAGTAAAACAATAAATAATGAATGTTATTGTTTACGTTTTATTGAAAAAATAATACTTAATTCTAAAACTATAAAACATTTTTTACTATATCTGCATTGAAAGTTTGAATTTCTGCCCTATTGAAAGAGAAGAAAGTCGTTCTTTTCTTTTATGAAAAAACAAAAGATAATAATTAGTGCATGCGCCATTCTACTCATAAACAGAGACATAAATTTAAACTTTTAGGTACAGATCTAGTGAAAAATCGTATACACACCACGGAGGAAAATAGAACGTCCCAAACCGCGTGTTTGCCACTATCACCTTAGGCTTGGGTACACAATTATACACGCGGATTTGAATGTCTTACTTTACTCCCTAGGTGTGTAATATACTCAATAATGATTAATACTTTCCTTTCCAAAATAAGTAGCGCATACTATTTCAAAATTTTCGTTAGCCAATAAATGATCGTTCGTTGATTCATTGAACATTAAAAATACAGCTAAAATTTTAGCAAAGATCAAAACCCGATTTTGAAATACCATTTTTCGCTTTTATTTTCTGTAATACACTTAATGTAACAAACAAATTAATAATACAGAATATTAAAAAGAACCAAATTAGCGCCGTTTAAAATTTTGACAAAAATTATAAATTTGTTACAACTCTTGTCAAAAAAATATTATATTAAAGAGGTTCATCGGATAATCACTTTTCTTACAATATCTTTCAATTTTTAAATACAAATACTTTGAAGTGTCCTGTATACGTAGGCATTTTTTTAAAAAGACCTTGCGGTACTAAATTTCGAAATATTAACAATTCGAAATCGTACATTTAACATGCATACCCTATGTTGACCGTAGTTAGAGTGAGCATTTTATTAAATAACAATCATTCTTTTCTTACAACATTTTTTTAGAAGCTGAAAATTATTAATTAGATTTATAACAAGTAATTTTTTTCAATAAAAACATAAACGAGCGGTATTCATTTTTTTGTGATTAATTTTTAAAGTTTGTTACTTTTAATGATTTTCAGGCTTTCTCCCATAACCTGACAAGTGAGAGATAGCGACTTGGCAACGTTGCAGTGCGCGGGAAGTTTAAAACAGTAGAAGCCCAACAGATTTAAATAATTATAAAAACTTTACGGCATTTTTTAGCATCAGACATACCTGCTAAAGCATTGTTTATTTTCTCTGCAACTCGTTTTTTAATAAATATGCCATTCTTTAGTCGCGAAGTCATTATTATTTATTATTTATTATTTGTTGTCTCCAACTATATATAACCTCGAAATTATTCAAAACACTTTCTACAACACATGCTCAAGAGGAAAAATATTCTAAGTTAGAATGCAACGTAGCTAAGTCTGAGAAAAGACGCAATGGGATCATTTTTATACTTCTGCGCATATAAGAAAATGCGCAAAAGTGTACTGTATCTCAAACACTTCTTATACGGGAGAAATCTTTCTAAAAGTTGCGAACTACTGCTACCGATGAACCTCCTTAAAGTATAAAATAATTTCAGCTCGAAAATTTGGTTCCAACGAAATTTAATAATTTAATAGTTAACTCACATTGTTTGACGGCTCTAGTACATGCGACTTCACTACAAAGAAGAAATTTCCGATCAATCATTAAACTGTTATCGTAATACTAACGCCTCAAGCTAAGATAATGTGGACGATGTGTTTCAAGGTATTTTTAGATTTCTTTATGCTTTTATAATTTTGCGTGACGTAAGTCTTCAAAAAGAATGATATTTATTAAAGAAAAAATCTTATTTACTTGCAATAGAATGTATGAACACTATACAAAATTTTTGTTTAAATTTGTTACGTAAAACTATCGAATTCTAAAGTTTAGGCGATTTTATGTCAACTATAATTAAGGCTAACCTTTCAAACTCTGTAACTCCAATATTATTGGTCGTACCCACCTGGCTCTTAGGAACTTTTTTATAGCAAATTTCATGCCCTACAAAAACTTCATACTGCTTCTTTTCAAAAAAAAATTTTTAACATAAAAAAAAATCAAGTTGAAACCGAAAAAAAAATTTCCCATGGTATATAAATGGGAAATCGAAGTGCTAAAATATAAATTGTTAAAGGTCGCTCAATATCTTTAAAATTTTACGAATGAGGTATCAGCTAATCTATTTTTAAGTAAAATTTGGTAATTACTAATAATAATAATAATTTTTAAAACATTTAGTGTGCACATAGCATCCAAAAGTTTTAAATATGAATAGCTTGATTCGATGCGAAATAAAGAATTCGTAAGTTCGAACTATTCGCATACTCCTAATGCGTAGTTATTTATTATCATATTTGAGGACGCACTATCTGTTTTCATACCTTCTTATATATCATATACGGCCATATATGGTCATATGTAGCTGTACAGATTTTTCAAATAAATTCGAGCTGACTATGACAATTACTTATTTACAGGATGTTAAAATGTAGAAATAAGAAATTTTTTTGTTATTAATAATAGTAAATTGATGATTACATTCTGCTTTTTGAAAAGTATATATATTTCTTCAATCTTATGTAGCTCAAATAAACTTAGTTGTCACTGTCGGTTGCGTAGCCTAGTCGTTAAAGCTTCGGTCTTTCGTGTGTAAGGTCCCGGGTTCGAATCCTACTAGGTCGGGTGCGGTCATTACTAAGTCTAGCGTTTTTTCTCTGAATTAAAAATTTCTCATTCGACTAGGAATGCAATTATTCGCACATCTGATCATCTCTGCGTCGCCAAAATAATTAAAAAAAAATAAATAAATCTTTTTTTTTAATTTAGTCAAAATTTCTATACATAGTCATATCAAGGCATATAAGACCATATCAGTATATGGTCATACATGGCCAATTTACATACATGGCCACGTATGGTCATATGTGGGCATATATGGCCATATATGGAGCACTCATATATGACCATGCATGATTCATTTTTCACGGGTGCTGTTAAAAATAATCTCATTGTCATCACTATTATCGTCCCTGTAACAATCACTTCTACTAATGAAAATAATCACTCCCGTATTGAATAGTGATTATTATAATTTTATCCGACATTCTTTATTACATCACGATCGTAATATTTGCCATGTATTTTAAAAAAATTATCTCAGCAACTTTACAATGATTGGAATCTGCATAATTATATTGTTTTTTAAATAATTTCTCATAATGAACATGTTTGATCTCTTATTTACTTTTTGTAAATTAAGTATTTCAACCTCTAACCAGTTGATGGAGAGGATGAAATTATTAAGCATGCACTTTTATGCCCCTAATTTGACGATTGGGGAATATTTTTTATTGATCAGGAATTTACATATTTTTTTGTATGAAATACCAATATTAAATAATAAAATGTAAAGTTAAGCTATTAATATTAGACTAATAAAGTCTCAAATGCATTTAAAAACAAAAACCCGTTATCGTAGTGGTAATATAATAGCTATTTTTATTTTTATAGTAATGATTAATCCACGGATTAATCATTCGAGATTATAACTATAACTATTGTGTGTTTTAAGTATTAACATTTTAAGAAGTTAAAGTTATGACAATTACCCGACTAGAATTTTTCATAAGGACCTGATGAGGTCCTTATCAGGTTAACCTTATTTCAAATAAGGTCTTGATCAGGATATCCCGACGAGGAACTGATGTGGATGTAACGCTTAAGACCCATGAGGTCCTTATCAGGATTGCCTTATCAGGTCCTTACCAGGATATCTTCATCAAATCCTTATCAGGGTTGCCTCATTAGTAATTACTTTTAAAAAAATATTAAATTGCGAAAAAAAAATATGATAACTTTAATTCGGTCGGAAATGTTATCTATTGTATTAAGAGCATTAATTAGAGGAAGTAAACATGTTTTTTATTGACGAAAAAATCCCGATGACTGCTGGGCTCGAACCTGCGTCCTTCCGATTCAAAGTCCTTGATGCTATCCACTGCGCTGACATACATATGTGATCTTGTAAGTGTAAATATTATATTCATTCTGATGTCAAAGAATAACTGATGAAGAAGTAAAAAATTCGTGCTGCAATGATTGACGTGATTTTTATATAATATTTATTTATACTTTGTTTAATTTTTAGTCTGTAAATAAAATATTTAAAGGGATTGGATAACTTTTTTTTTGAATAAGGATATCCTGATAAGGCCCTGACAAGGAACTTATCAGGTCAACCCGATGGCAAACAACTTTTTTTTGATCAAGGATATCCTGATGAGATCCTGGCAAGGAACTCGTCGGGTTTTCCCTAATAAGACAAACCTTATATAAACCTGACAAGGTCCTTATGGTACTTCAGGCAAATCAAGAAAAAATTCTAGTCGGGTATGTCTCTAACGTGTATGATACAGAAAAGGCAAATTCTACTATGAAAAGGTGATAATCATTGCTATAGAATTATCAGCGTGTAATAATGTTCTCGATTCATCATAAGTAGCTCATAAACTCAATCATGAAAATAAGAAATTTCGGATTAAGATAATCGCGTTCATCCGAAATTGAAGCAAGTCATCAGGGTTGGTTGAGTGAATTTTTAATGTATTATATCCACGTCAGTAAAATAAACATAAGCTCATTTCAGCAGCAAAAAACATATAGGGTAGCGTGCAATAAATTCTATTATTAAAATAATTATAAAAAAATACATTAATAGAGATAACTGATATATATATATATATATATATATATATATATTTATGATTATTTTTGTAATAGTATGAAATTAAATTGTTTTTTACGTATTATTTTTTTAATTACTTTAATTTTATGAAGATATTATATGGTTTCATAAGTTCTAAAACTTAACGTTATTGCGTTTTAACTTTTAATTATCAAATGATATGATATTTTTGTCCTTAGTAACAATCGACTAACGTGCACAGAGATTAAATTGATGAGTTTTTTTTTTGTTTTTTCTACGAAAACTGATTGAAACAAAACATGGAGAATAAAATTATATTCAAAACTTCTGTCCAACTTTTCGCTATTCTGGTGATATGTATTACTTCTTTGCAAAGCTATTTTATAGAAAATCACCGCAATTGCTCTCAACATATGGAGTCAGTAAGTATGATTTCAAAATAGATATTGCTAAGGAATTTTTTTTCTGCTTTATAAAGTTTTACTTTTATCTCGTTATTGACATCAAATTTGTAAATGATTTTCCATTTGCTTTAAAATGATTATAATAAACTCATTATAGCTTTTACTGAAACTCTTTTCAGTAGATTGTATCTATTAATTTTCAATTAATGACAAAATTTAATTGGTTCACTACAACGTATGTTTTTCGAAATGATTATTCATGAACGACCCGACCATAATGATGATTAGTATTTTTCATTCGAATTTTTGATCAAAAATATGTTTGACGGGTATCTCTTTTTTTAGCTAAAAATTTTAGTATTGTATCAAAAACGTTGAACTATTATTCTTGGATAAGATTTCATATTTTTTTTTCACGAAATATTTGGTCAAATACTCTGCCCAAGCATCTTGCATACTGTCATTTTTACTTGGGATCTTTAAATATTTTTAAAAAGAAATGATCAAAAATCTTTCAAAGCTTTGCATAAATTAATTTTGTTGAATAATTTTTGAATCATGACTTAATTTGCAACTACAATTAAATAATAAAATAACACGTATTCAAGATCGCATAAGGAAATCAGCTCCTAACACATACTTGGCTTCTGTTAAATTTGAATACAAAAATTAATTTTTTAACAAAAAGCTATAATGAAATTTTTAAAAACAATAACTATCAATTTTGAATTTCTTTTTTTTTTTTGCCAGTGTAATAGTGATATGCCGTGTTGTGATTCAACAAATGATTGTAAATTGGTAAACTTAGGAGCCCAAAATGAATTGAAGTGTATGAATTATGGTATGTACATGTTTTTATCCAAAGTATTTAGACGATAAAAAATTTGGGGAGTTAACACAGAGTATAGTATTTTTTATATGTTCAGCAATTTTATATGTTAAATCAAAGAATTCGAACAAGTTGTCAATTTTTGAATTTTTCGTAAGCTTTTAAATTATTTACCAGAATCGAATAATTTATAAATTATTGTAAATTTTTTTTTTAATTAATCGCACATGAGTTAAACATGTATATTCGAATCGAATATCTAAATTCTAATTAAATAATTTCAGAATTTACGAATTGGAGATATTATTCATTTCGAAATTCGAATCATTCGATTCGAATTCTGAATCGAAAAGTAATATTCGATTCTAACGTTTTTCACACTTATTTAAAATTTAATTTACAAAATATTTAGAAAAAATTGTATTACGACATTTGTCTAAGTGTTGGGATGCTTTTCCAGAAAACTTTGTGTAATTTAATGCACTTAGCTTTGGCTCGTGCGTCAAACATTACACTCGTTCCCATAAATACGTGACTCTAATCAGGCTCATGTCGCAACACCGTGACGGTGAATCGTTGCTTAGCGGCCAAGTTACGTGAATATATATTATATACTTACGATTAGCGTACTTAAAATTAGTTATAAATTCGCCGCTCTTAAGAACTCACGCTTACTTCATATGCGGTGACTTTTTTTAAGACTTCGGTAATCTTATTCTGAATTTACTCCGGTTTTTTATAGGAGAACGTAGTTCTTATTACGATTTCAAACGAAATAGTCATCTAAGAAGTGTTAATTTCAAAATTTTTATCGTCAGAAAGCATGTATCGAAAATTTTTCTATTCATCATTTCAGCTTATTTAGGAAAACCTTGTAATACTTCTTCCGACTGTTACGAAATGATAAATGCTGAATGTTTTGAAAATAGATGTCATTGTAAACCAAATTTCATTAAATCCGTTGATTCTTGTATGCCACTGCTGAATGAATTTTGTTTAAGTAATAATGACTGTATTGTGAACAATTCAATTTGTGTTGATAATAAATGTAAATGCGATTCCAATTTTATATCCAAGTCCAACGATGCATGTGAACCATTGTGTAAGCATAAACATTTCAAAAAGTTTTTAAAGTACTAAGAAGAATTCTTAACCAAGATTTTGTTTAGAATCATTATCAGCTCATTCGTAGCTATTTTATTGGTTTAGAATTATTTATAAACTTATTATGATTCATATTTATGTGTATGTAAATAATAAGCATTAAAAGTGAATGAAAAAGCAATCATAAATGTTCTTTTATATTTTTTTTTTGCAGATCTAGGTAGATTTTGTGAACGGGATGAAGATTGTGACGATATAAGACATTCTAAATGTTCTCCAGATAAAAAATGTGACTGTAGAGCAAACAATGTAGCATTAATCAAAGTATGTGTACCATTAATCAATGCATTTTGTTGGAATGATGAACCTTGCTATACTAATAATTCTATTTGTATCAATAATACATGTAAATGCAAACCAGATTTTGAATTAACCTCTGATAATCAATGTCTACCAAGTTAGTTCAATTATTTTTATGAATTATTTCAGCACCAATTTTACACATAAAAAAAGGTAATTTTGGTTTTTGGTTTTTCGTTACATTACTGAGAATTTATTTTTATTTTAGATTATTTAGGAACGTTCTGTAAAAGTGATCTAGACTGTCGTGCAATAACGAATGCACAATGTTCTCCAAATAAAGAATGTGTTTGTAAATTTAATGCGGTGAAACTGGATGAAAGAACTTGTGCACCACTAATAACGGGATTTTGTGACAATACTAGCCAATGTATTCCGGATGATTCTTTTTGTCTCCATAATCAATGTCGATGTGAGCATGGTTATAAACCATTATTCAATGCTGTTTGTGAAAAAGGTTAGTGTAATTTGGAGAGAGTGGTGCACAGCGGATTTATTGCGAAAAATGTGCCATTAATTTACAATAATTTAATAGTTATTTTATTTAATTCCTGTGCCTTATTCACGTTCTAATTGCCTAAAGAGCGAAATCTAAATAGTTGTTTAGCAACATGGTGATGAAAACTTATAATATTAAAAATATGTCTACCAGTATAACTCTGCAATGCCGAATGTTTTTGATGCGAAACGTACTAACGAAACAGGAACTAACGTTAATTATTTTATTGTGTAGCGAATAATTACGTATTTTAAAAAAAATATTTAAATTATTAAAATTGAAATGAATAGTAAACCTAGTAAAATTATACTGCAATAAAATGCAAACTAGACATGCGTTGAATGTAGTAATATACGCAGTATGAAGACTAAACCATTACCCGTTAATCATAATGTTTTTAGCACGAGTCGAAGGTGCACACGCACGAGCGTCTGCGACTTTTGATTCGTAGTAAAAACATTGCGCTTGACTATTAGTGACTGACTAATAGCTTATTTCGCAATTGACTATCATATGTTAGTAACGGTTATATTTATTCGGACTATTGGATAACTTGATTATCATTTAGACAAAATACAATATTTTAAGACGCCACCTAAAGGGATGTTACAGAGTATTTCTAAAGCTAATTCTGCCAAAAATTATTTTAAATGATTACATTTTTTTTTTATTATCTAATTAAACAAAAGTTTTCCACATTGTATTCATATTATGATAAGATTCTTCAATTTCAGGAATAATGGAAAAGTAATGAAAAAATTTAGATTGCACCAGTCTGAAGGATCCCGAATGTTCTGAAGATAAGAAATGAATTCAAATTTGGTCTCTGTGCTTCTATATGGAATGAGAATTGTAAAATCATTAATTTTAAATCTGTTAATAATACATACAAATATTATTTTGTAGTAATATCAAAGAATACATATAATTCATCAATATTTCCTTAGTATATTGTTTTTTTATTATCCATTATCATATTAAAACATTTAACTGTAAATATAAGACCACCATTGAGTCGTAAGAAGAAAGAAAATGTAAGATTAGCTGGTTCGTTCTTGGAACAATGTCATATCAATAACAAACATCAAAAACTTGTCTTCATCCTATAAAATAAATTATATATGTTACGAACTACTATCATATATAAGTGCATTATTAATTTCAATTTTGGAAAATGCTTTATTTCAAAACGCCTCATCGCTTTATTTATATTTAAATACACTGTAATTATTTTTCCAATGGTTATAAGTTTTAAAAAAGTGACTACGGTGTATTTGAATAAGAATAAAATAGTTCGGTATTTTAAAATTCAATAGTTAGTAAATAACTTGGATTGACAGTGTGATTACTTCATTTGATTATAGAATAGATGTACAAAAAATGATTTATATATTTGTCATATTTTATACTCGCTTTGATGACATTCATTATAAGAGATGGGTACAAATCTAGGTCTACATTGACATTCATTATCAATACAAATAGAATTTCTGACTACACATTCGTCATATCGTTCACAATATCCACCTATGAGGGATAAGCAACCCGAATTTCCAAATGCAAGAGTATTAGATTTACAAATACATTTATTGTTTTCAGCGCATTCTTGACGCATTTTATCTTCACAGTCATTTTGGTTTTTGCATGATCTAGCTAAATGGTCTGAAAGAAGAAAATTTAAAAAGAAAAAAAGTAGTAAATAGATTAATTGGTTTCATTTCAATACTTCACATTTATAGTAGTTAAGAAATTTTATGCATAGAATCGAATTCGAATCAGAGTTAAAAAATTTCTGTTCTAATTTTTTGTAAATTTAACCTAAAATTTTTTAGATTTAGTTTTCAAGGAATCCATTTGTGAATTTCTTAAATTTTTCTTATTTTCTCCAAAAGAATTAAAAACTGACATTTTTTCAGTAAAAAATATAATTTAACATTTCATTACTTTACTATTATCTTGTTATGCTTAGACAAACAAAATTTTATATTTAGCCGATATTATCGTTAATATGTTTTTCATGATACCAGCATCGAAACTTGAAGTTTCAGTGTCTTTACAGTCCGTCGAAACAAGCTAATTTCAAGCCGATGCTGCAAACAACTGCTATCAAATTCGTAATTCAAGAATACCTTCATACAGCGGGCAGAAACATGCGTGTTTATTCCCTTGGGAAGAAACACAATTGTTTCTGCCCTGTATCAGTTATATTTAATGTTCATTTGTAGTCTTATTACTCTCATTTGTTTACTTGTCACTTCAGTTTACTCATTTAATTTTTTAAGTGACAGTTTTAATTAACCAAATAAAATTATTTAAAAATAAGTGAAAATAATATTTTCGTATTATTTACTATTTAATAAGTGACTGTAGGTCACATATTTCTCATTCTCGAACAGTTCTCCGCATCATCGGCTTGAAATTAACTTGTTTCTTACTGGTTGCTGACACTGAATCTTGAAGTTCCAATGCAGGTAATCATGAAAAATATAATGTGTGACTCAGGATAAAACACGATTGCAGACTGCGGGTGATGTCAGCCCTCGCCTGCGGCTCGGGCAGCCAACCTCACCCTAGTCTGAAATCGTCTTGTTTCATCCCTTGTCACCCAATATACTATTGAGCGCTTGATCAGTATAGTTTCAAAAACTCAATAAATACTCACTTAATACACATCGATTATTGGAAGTTGGTATGTAATTAGGTTGACACTGACAACGACTAAATATACAATGGGTATTTCCAGGTAGGCATTGTTCATGTGTATAACAATATCCACCTATGAGTGATAAACATGTTGTTTGGTTCATTGCAAGAGTACTCGACTTACAGGCACATCGATTATCGTTGTTACATTCTGCAAGGTGCAAACTTCTACAATCGAAATCTGATTTACAAGGTGTTCCCAGTTCAACTAAAATCAAAAGGATTAAAATTTTGCGATACCCTAAAGCGCACACTTCAAATATTCATATTATACTTATAATAATCAATTTAATTTTATAAACTGTCGGAACAAAGATGGCTAATTTAAAATATGAAATATTTATTTTGTTTAACCTTTCGTCACTCGCGCTATGAGCGAGACGCCGCTTTTTTAACTAAAATTGCAATAAAAGTTACTGTATGGGTATTTATGACTTTATACACGGAAAAATTGAAACCCGACTGGTTCCTGTGCAGCACACGACTGAGTCATGTGCACGAATCAGTATTGTTCTGAACACGACTGATTACGGTGCTGCCGTTCGGGTGCTGCACTAGACTGAGTCCGGTGCTAGACACGACTGGTTCGGGTGCGCACCAGAACCAGTCGTGTGCTTGCCCTTATTTTGTCTTGCACACGACTCAGTCGTGTGCTGCACAGGAACCAGTCGGGTTTCAATTTTTCCGTGTACTTAACTAATTCTCTTTTTGAAATCTATATTTCTGTTAAATATGTTTACAATTAATCAATAAACATTTTAAATAAAAAAAAAATATATTTATGTACAACAAGAATGTGAACAAACGGCACAGTGCTCATTATGCGTGTTGAATCGTCGATTCAATTTTTCTGACCATGTTGTCAAACGTACTGTTGTTACTGTAAAAAATAATTCATTATTTCATTATGATTTGGCAATGTCGCATTTCATTTAACATGGATGGCACCACAGTGCTTGCCACTCGATGAAAATCGTCGGACGAGTGGACGCGAGTAACAAAAGGTTAACAGGGATTATCAAATATTCTCGGCTGAGTTTTTTTCGGAAACAAAATCTCTAAATATAAAATACAGACCGCACATTGATGCACTACTGTCCAATTTAGCGAAGTGCGCTTTAATTGTTTGATAATATTCGTTTGTTTAAGAGAAAAACTCGGTCAAAATTTTCATTTATTGCACAAGTGCAACAAAGATAATACCGTTCGTTGACTTGAGTGTAATAGAGGGAAAAGTGCGAACCCTTTTAATTGAAATTTTCTGTTTATAAAAAAAAAAAAAAAAAGAAAAAAAAAAAAGATTATAGAAGTAGTATTCGATAGAGTTATGTCCTTTATGAATCTAAAGCTAATATAAAATGCATTACGCCAATCTATCGAAAACTTCAAAAGATATCGTGCTTATAATTACGAATTGATTTAATTTGAATAAAACTTTTTTTTTTTTTTATTGTAGCCATATTGGATAGATAAAGAAATCGTCAGGTTTATTTATTAGAGTGCAATTTTTATATTTGATACTTTTTAAAAGAGAGCACTCCCACCATATTCGCGTTTAAGGCGTGCAATCTAGTAAAATAAAATTATTTTTGCAACTCATGGAAAGAGAACACGCCTTTGATTGGTTAAAAATGGCACTACAAAGAATAAATATCGCGAAAAAGGTCCATATTGTTCGTAAAAAATATGAAAAATCTACACTTTTTATATATATTTATTCAACTCATGCGCACTATTCACGTTTTATCATGCCTAAAATCCGAACCCTAAAAGGGCCTTTTGCCGACTGGTGACAAATTTTTTATCAAAACGCAATGAAGATGCCTACAATCTCGGCCATTGTGACGTAATAAAAATAAACGTAACTATTTTTCGAGCTCTAACGAAATAGTGGGTAATTAAATTTTCCTGTTACCCATGGAGTAGCCAAGATTGTGATACCGAATGTTTTTAACGTGGAGTTAAAACTTTGACTTATTGAATTTAAATTTCTGTTCAATTAAATCTATAGATGTGATCATTGAGAGAATGAAATAGGTGATTTTCAAATGAACCATTTTCATAGGTAAGAACCCAAATCATTGAATAAAATATTTCATTCGATGCGTAAAGTTATTATTTATGGAATGAAATGCTTCTCGTTCGGGAATTTCAGTTTATATCTGAGAACGACGCATTTGAAATTTCTATTTGCTAATGTAAGTGCAACAAGGACCGTCTCGTTCGTTCATATGTGTGTGAAAAAGAGAATAGATGGCATATCCTCTTAATGATTGGTACAGTAAAGTATGGCAGTGCTACGTTCAGTGTACGAGGTATTAATGACCACATTTTTACATCCCTATAATTTTGTCATATTTTTAATATTATAAGTTTTTTTTCACCATGTCGCTAAACAATTATTTAGACTTCGCTCTTTAGGCAATTAATAGAACGTGAATAGCGCACATGAGTTAAATAAAATTATGGGCGCAACATGTAGGTTAAGTCATAATCCGTCATCCACGATGTATTTAGCACTCGTCTCCAGTACACAGTATGCACTTGCTTTCCTCGTGCCTGCGCACCTACGACTCGTGCTAACCGCATCACGCTGAGACATTATGAATAACTTACCCTACTAGTTACGTCAATAACTAATAGATATATTGTATATTAGTCACTAATAACATTTAATTTTTACTATTATTATTTAATAATCTTTTGTATCAGGAATAATACAGAAATTAATTTTAAATTAATACGATTTAATATTGATTTAGGTTGATAAAAAAATTAATTTTAATGTAGTGTCCTTTTTTTACACTTATGTATTGGCAACACTCGCCTAACGGCTTTCGAACTAATCACTCGTTGTCGAAAGTACCTTCCACTTGAAGCGTTAATATACTATTATCAAATATTGAAAGAAAAAGTAAAGTTTTTTCTAAAATATTGATACTGACCCCGCTGACAGTTAGATGTTTCATCAGCTATATAGTTACTTATACATTTACATTCATTATCAAAACAAGCAGAATTTTTTAGTAGACATTGTTCATCATTATCACAGTAGGAACCTAAAATGGGTGCACAGGTTGTGATATTCATCATTGTAGTGTTATTTTTACAAGCACATTGTTTATTTATCTCCGAACATTCTGCGTTTATTATTTTTTTACAATCGTTATTTTCTTGACATGGCATTCCGTAGTAAACTAATAAACGATAAATAGGATGTTATTGGTTATGAAAATTTGAATTTACTATTAAAACTCAAAGCAAATATTTTTCAAAAATTTATCTTCAATTTTTTTTTACTTTATAAATAAATTGATAATAAATTAAAAAAAAATATCCTTCCATTAGATTACTAACCGTTCAGGCAATCATCAATAGAGGGAAAAAATTTATAACCGGGCCTACATTTACATTCGCCATTATAACAAATAGAATTATCTGCTGCACATTGTTCATTTTTCCAACAAAACGCGTTTATTTTTGGTACACATAATGTTCCATTCAACGGAATATTATTTGGTCTACAAACACATTTCTTATCTTTAGAGCATTTTGCATGCAATATTTCATCGCAATCTCTGTCCGATTGACAAAAGTATTTTAAATATTCTAAGATGAAAATCATTCATAACTTACATTGCTTTTAATAATTCATTGCCATTATTGCATCTGGACGTTTTAATTTTTTCAAATGTCATACTTACTTGATTCACAACGATTATCAGGTGTAGCTATAAAGTCTAGTTCACATTTACATTGAAAATCAATACAATTAGAATTATCTGTTATACAGCCAGTATTACTCATACAATGGCCATTTAGTGGTGATAAGCACGTTGAATTATTAACTGCAGTAAAACCTTGTTCACATTCACATTTATTATTTTCTGAACATTTTGCATAGTTCACTTGTTGACAATCTAAAGTTGATTCACAAAATTCCTCTAAAAATGCTAAAAATTTTTTAGATTAATAAAAAAAATAAAATAATATTTGGTACTCTCTTAAAACGAATCAGTAATACTGCTAATCAGTGGATATTCACTATGAATCGGTTCCAAGTATATTACTGATTGCGAATCAACAGTATACTTGGGACTATTTGTGCAGTGAGCATTCACTGATGTGAGTTCCTTTCACTGGTCCATTTTATGAGAGTACAGATAATCAGCAAATTGTATACAAGCGTAAAAAACAAATTTGTTTTATTATTAAATTTTTGAAAAAAAAAAAAAAAAAAATACTATTAACCGCAAATTTTGAGTATTTCAGATTGTATATGAATCGTAAAAGTTATTAAAATAATAACAATTTTTGCATTAGGTCATCCCAACAAGTTCTCGATTAGGTCTCAACTCGGCAAAACCAATATCATGTCATTTTTACATTGGGATATCCCAAGTTCACAAGTAGGTCCCACTTTTGCATGGGGCTACCCCAACAAGTTCTCGACCAGGTTCCGATTGGGAAAGACCAATAGGGTATGCCAAAGCAATTCCCAATCGGGACCCATTATCTGTAATGGGACGATTTTTATTTTTTTCAAGTAGTTTGCCCTTTTTCTGGGTTATAGATGTGTGCTATCATATTTGAATGGCAATATAAGTACTACAATTATCTTTATAATTTTTATAAACTAAAAAGTTCTCAAAGTGCTTTTACATGGAATATTATATTGTGCATCTCAGTACACTGAGAGAACAATTTATTTAAGCCAAATAAAAAGATTCATTTTAAACTATTAAAAAGTATTTATTTGATTGAAATATATATTTGAATGAAATAAATGCTTCCGTTAATTTGACTGAAAAAATCATTTATTTCATTCAAATATATATTTGTTTATGGTTAACAAATCTTGGTTAAAAAAAATTACACTACGGCTGGTGGTGTTACAGTTGCCACCATCCAAATATAGATATGTTAACTATAAACAAGTCTTTATTCCATTGAAATAAGCCATATCCTTGTCTCAAAAAAAGGAATTTATTTGTCTCAAATAAATATTGATTGGGTCCATTCAAATATGAGATTTATTTGCCTGAAACAAATCTTATTGGGCTCAAATAAATTGTTCTCTCAGTGTAGGAGAGTAGGACTGAAACGCGGA
The DNA here is from genome assembly GCA_964016945.1 of Microplitis deprimator. NCBI lineage: Eukaryota > Metazoa > Arthropoda > Insecta > Hymenoptera > Braconidae > Microplitis > Microplitis deprimator. The sequence goes on along the minus strand of OZ024709.1, from coordinate 17,350,279 downwards.
TTGAAACGTTCAATTTTCTATGTCATGCATATACTATTTTTTACCACATATCCAATGGAAAGTTCAAATTTCTGTCATTGTTTAAGGGTAAATTACACGGAGAAAAATGTTGGCTCGAAGCCTAACAATTTTTAGTATGCTGTCGACCAAACTTGAAACAGAAAGTGAAGCAACAATTGTTATTAAAGCTTATCGACAAGTTTCTTGCGCGTAGTAGGTATTGTGATACAGAATAATAATTTTCCGTATGAGCATAATAACTTTTTAGACGCTTCACTTTCTGTTTTAAGTTTGGTCGACAGTATAATAAAAATTAGTAGGTTTCGAGCCAACATTTTTCTCCGTGTAGCTTATGGACATATTTGTATCATTTATTTTTTCCTAAAAGACAAGTTCAACTTCTTTCCCACTGAATAGGACAAAAATTTGGACTCTCTTAAATTTGGCATGGTAAAAATAGTAACTATTCACTATTCATTAGTGAGAAATATGTCACAAATTCAAATTGTGGTATATTCTTCTCTAGCAATAAGTGAATATCCATTATCAAAAAGTGGTTTTCACTAATCCGTTTTAATAGATAAATTTTCTCAGAGATGTGATGAAAATTTTTTTTTCCATAATATAAATCAATTTCATGATGCAATTTTCTAAGTTACATCATTATAGTTGATCTTATTTCTACTCAAAGTCATAGTATCAATTACAATCATTAAGTACTGAAAAATAATGATTATTGTCTTCTTCGATTTTAAAACCTAAGTGTACTGATCATAATAATGGTAAAATATTATATCGATGATCATACCTTTTCTCAAGCATCTCAGTTCACGCTGTAATGCTCCCCATCCAATTCTCTTGCATTGAAATTGTGGATTACAACATGGTTGATAAAAATTAATATCACACTGTTGGAATAAACATTAAATCAAAGCCTTATTCTAGAAGATCCTTTCGTTTTAATTCTAATTCAAATAGAATGCATCATTCGGATCCACACAGAAAAAATATTATGTATCTGTGTTAAAAACGGTCCGTGTTAAATTTTTTGTGTTGATTATTTAGTGTCAGATCAACACAATTCTTTGTGTTACTTTAAAATTTTTAATCGATTTACTATTCAACCCTTTAAAAGTGTTACCTCGTATAAAAATCGATATTATCAACATTTATGAAGTGTTACTTTAAAATCAACACAAAAAAAGTGTTGAAGCAACAGTTACATTGTGTTAAAAAAAATGTCTTTCTTCTATTCACGCGGGAAGCGCCATTAAGCATAAGTTCTGCTTGGTTAGTCATTATTTTTGTGACATTGATTTTATTTATTTTCAATTGGACATAAAAAAATTAAGTTGACAAAGTTCACGATTCGTATAGTTAAAAAAAAAAGTATTTAAAAAATTGCATCTGTTGCTTTTTTACTTTTCTACATGCGCAAATTTTTATTTGTTTATTTTTTTTCGTAATTGATTTTTTGATAAAAAAAATTCGAAAATTGTTAAATGTCTGCTAACTTTAAGATCATGTTGACTATCACAAAATAGTTCAATGTTAACTAATAATTGTTGACACTTTTGATAACCTCAAAATAATTTATGGTACAAAAATAAAATGTACAAGTTAACATTTTTTTTGTGTCGCCATTAACATTTAAAAAGTGTTGAAGTTACTTCTCATATTACTCGAATTTTGTGTTGAAATTTTAACACAAATTTTGTGTTGAAATTTTAACACAAATTTTGTGTTGAAATTCAATACAAATTTTGTGTTGAAATTCAACACAAATAGTCTGTGTTTAAAAATAACACAAATATTGTGTGGGCCGTTTCTAACACACAGATTGTGTTGATTTTAACACAATATTTTTTACTGTGTACGTATTCACTATTTTTTTGCGACGAGATTATATTAAAGTAATTGATAATTGATACTTTCTTTTTCTATATGTTGAGCACAATGATGAATATTGCTATTATGGGGATCGCTTTTCACTGAATGATTTCTCATGATGATTGATGCTATAATCTTAGCAAAAATTACTAATAAAATTTTTACTGTCATCTTCTTATTTGTTACAGAAAAACTTAAAAAAGAAGAATTATAAGTATGAAGTTATACATATGTTTCAATTACTAGTTTTAATTTGAAAAATAGAGTGTAGAATATACTATAGTTAATTAATAATGATAAAAGCATTGCTCTACAATTAAATCAACAATTAAAGTCTAAAATAATTTAATTAAAATACTCGCTACAGTTTGAGACCCGAAACTTTTAAACCACTAGTTATTTATCTATGAAATTTTTTTAATTCAAACTATTGTCATTATGTTTTATGAGTTTTATGAGCTAATCTATTATATTGGAAAAACCGGGACAAAGTGAGACACTATTTTCGAAACATAAAAAATCGTTTTTTGTTAAAAAGTAGTTAGTTTGTAGAAAAAGATAAAATAAATTGATCACTTCAGACAATAAAACTAATTAAAAATTTTTATAAAAAAAATTTTTTTATTAAATATAACAGGGTGACTCATAGTTTGACTACGCAAATCGGTCGCATGAATTGAAGAAGCTCGTAAAGCTCCTATCATCTTTATCAACACATTTCTTGTCTCTAAAATTCTCCTTGGTCCCGCGGGAGGCCCAATGTTTATTTTCTACTTTCATAGGTGATAGTTTGATAATTGGCGTAGACCAAGTCTTAAGTTTTATGATATAAAATAGTAAACTAAGTTTTGCTAATTGAACTAAGGTTCTAGCCACAGCACAAAAAAATTTTTTTTAAAAACCTCAATTTTATCCAATAAAGGAGAAATCTTCTCTGACCAAGACAAATCCTCTTAGCTCAAGAAAATCTTGACTTCGTTCTCGAAAATAGTTGTCTTCCAAAATATTTTCTTGAATCAAGATACCTTTTTTACTGTGTACCAAAAATCTTATAAAACGGTCTTCAAATTTTCTGGGCCTTAAAATTTTTAAGTTAAAGAAAAATTAATAAATGTGTGATTACGACAAAAAATTTATACAAGTTATTTTGATAAGCTATAAATTTATCGTAGACAACAGCAAAAACAATGTATATGTATATTTATATCATATAATAGCAATATATTTTTCTCAATTTAAATTTATGTTTGTCAAGATAATAGACCCTTAAATATAAGTAAATAAATATCTTAAAATATTTCCTTCATCAAAATTTGTCTTTTAATCTATTATCTAAGAATCCTATTTGATTTACTTATCGTTCAAAACGTGTGCTACAAATCGAGATATTATATTATATATGAATATATATTTTTAAGACCCTCTCACTGTTTTCTAAACACACTCATTTTGAGGGGGTTGAAAAATCACACGGACCCCAAACTATACTGGCTGCGTGTCGAATTGCCAGATCACCCCCACATGTCTACCCTAACTCTAACCTGAAAGTTTTTAGAGAATACATATACGTATAGTTTGGTTATTTAGCTTTTGTGGTGGGTACGCAAATATTCTCTACTATTATATTAACATAGATAGATATGGTATCAATCTCATTGATGCTTCTATACAAGCTTTTTCAATACAATATATATATATTTATACCTACAATGCCGCTGGTTATATTTGTACGTTCACTTGAATCTCTTCTCTCTCTAATGGAGCTTATACCACGTGCCGCCACGTGGCAATGGGTTAAGTAAACTATCGATTATAAGATTTCACGCTAAGTAGCTATAGGATTACCACTGATGATTGCCGATAAATCTACTGGATTTGTTGCTCTTTTTTAGCTGACATCTTGTATATTTACGAGACCAGTAAGTATACAGCATGAGAATATGCAATTGCTCTTGGGCGCAATAGAACATTATCAGCTAAATAGCAGTTCTAAAGGAAAATATTAAAGCTGATTAATAGAAAAAAAAAAAAAAAAAAAATTGGAATTCAGTTTAAGAGATCAATTTTTTGAAATTCTTGTTATTTAAAGAAATCAGTCTATTAAAATAAATTTTGGCGATAATAAAAAAAATCCACTAAATATAGATTTGATTAAATTTTATAATTATTTGAATCAGTGAGTTTTATACTTTCAATAGGTAATAAAAAATAATGATTTTTTAATTGACCAATTGAGATTATTTTTACAGCCGAATAAGGCTTGTTAAAGTTAAGAAATGATTAGAGAAGATAGAGATATAAAAAATCATTCAAGTGCATCTTTATCATGACATTGATTTCAAATTTATAATTATTTTTTTTTTTTTTTCATTTCTTTTCACATGATATAATAAAATGAATTATTAACTAATGTAAAGAAAGTTAAAAAAAAATATGAACAACACGCATGACTAATTTTTTAAAGTAAATATACTTTTAATTATCCATAAGTAATTGTTGGACACGTTTCCATACACATCAATTCATTATATATATTTATGAAGATAAAAAATGAAAAATAAAACAATTTTAACGGTGATTAGAATTGGAGCGCACGAGGCTTTAAGTGTTGGTAGCTGGGAGTGTTTTCCCATGACGCAAAACGAGCCGTAGTGAATTGCGTGTGCCATAGATTCGATGTGGTTACTGGAAAGCTGGCTAAATGATTTGGGAATTGATCTATCCTGACATACATTTTATTTTTTTTTTATCCGATATAGCCGTTCTAACACCGACTATAAACACTGCTAGCAATTTTTCTCATTCATGTACGATAGAAAAAAAAATATATAAAGGAGGGAGGGGCCAAATGGAGTACCACCAAACTTTTATAAAAAAAGTTTGTTTTTTAAACATTTCCGAATCACTTTGTAAATATAATGGAGCATTGTTTTGAATTTTTTTGTCAAAAATTTGAAAAAAATCAAAAGTGTCAGTCGAAAAATATTAATGACTTTTTTTTATGATAAAAACCCGATTCGAAATTTAAATCGTAGATTGATCGTACTAGACGTTGAGAACGTAAATAAGACTTGCGTAATCGTAGACACAACCTTTCAAAACTTGCAATAAAAAAATTACACTATACCAGAAACATTTCATTGCCAAAAAAACCTATCTAGCAGCCAGAAGACGAGAAATAAAAATTTTCAGCAGCTTTTGAAAAATATTTTGAGCCTTGTAGGAGAAAACTCTACTGATAGGTTGTAAGGTAATTAAAAGAGTATAGAGTCTCAAAGAGATCTCTTGTAAGGCCCACAATATTTTCCGATGGCTGCTCAAAATTTATATTTCTCATCTTCTGGTTGCTAGATATGTTTTTTTTGGCATCGAAATGTTTCCGATAAAGTTTAATTCTTGTAGTGCAAGTTTTGAAAGGTTGTATATACGATTACGAAAACCTTATTTACGTTTTCGTACGTCAACTACGTCTAAAATACGTTTTTACGGCTATTTACGTCTTGAAAGGCTGAATTTACGTTTTTAACGTCTAGTACGTTCAATCTACGGTTTAAATTTCGACTCGGGAACTATTAAAAATTTTTTTTTCTTCCTTTACATCAACACTGTAAAACCAAGTGTGTTGTCAAAATTTACAAACTTACCAAATGACATTGAAACGCCATAAGCAATCTATAGATATTTAATACACCGTGAAACGTGTTTTAAATGACTACAAAAAACTATAGTTTCGCTTATGGCCTTTAACATAGAACACATTTAATATGTGTTAAAATAATACGCTTGTAACACACTTGGTTTTAGAGTGCAATAATTATGTGAAATTTAATTTTTCGCCATCTTAATTACTTATAAGAAAATTTAATTTCATCAAATTTATTTAATTTCCAAAAATTCTTTTTTCACCTTTTTTAGAGGGTACCCAATTTGCCTGCAAAAAATTAAAATTTTTTTTATTCACTTTGAATATCAATAAAAATAAAGTATTTAACGTATTCGAGTTCCCGAAATCTTACTATTTCTTTAAGTACCCCGTTTTGCCCCTCCCTCCCCTAGATACATTCATACATACGAACTATACTCATAATATAATCGTTATTCATTAATAACTATTTATCTCGGTCAAATTTATTATCAATATCAATATAAAAAATATGTTTATTCTATTTCAGTTTCTGAAAGCAGGAAGTATAATTAAAAATATGTATATAAATGAATATATATTCTGACTGATATGACGAGAGTTCAATTAATTTCTCTCGTTATAAATACACTCACATATATACTAAAACATATATAATATGATTACTCATAAAATAATATATGTGAAAAACAAGAAGACTGACAAGAATAACAAAAAAAAAATTTTAAATTAAAAGAAGGGTTCGTAAAAGAAAGATAAGACCTTTGAATGTAGCCGCAAGAGGTCAACTCGTAACTGACCCGTTGCATCCTGTCCAACAGAATTTGAGTTTAATGAAATAACTATTGAATTTTTCCTATCACAAGCACAAATGATATACGCACAAACATAAAAAATTAAATTTATATCTTTCTCATTAAATATTATTATTTATCATTATCAAAAATTATTTAGTAATAAATACTTACACTAATCGTTTTACATTCGTGTCAAAGAGCAATAATTTCATTATACGATCGTTAAGCAATATAATTTGCTTCTTGATATTAAACTTTCTCTTCATTTGCTATCTATACTTGTATATCTTATTCCGATGTATGATGAAAATAATTATTTTCGCATATACTGTCTTTTGAGGAAATCGGCTACGCAGGTGCAATAAAAATAATCACTTGTTTTCCAAATAAATATATAAATTAAAAATATTTTGTGGTGATAAGACGGGTCGAGATGATCTTTTAACACTAATAAATATTTTGATAGTGTATATTTATGCATTTATATTTATGTTGTTCATTATTGAGGTCGCGAGACTATTGTTTCTTTAATCGTCGGTATTGTATTCAGTGTAAACTAATCGGTTTCGAAAATGTAATAATTAAATTTACAATCAATAAAAACAGTTACGAAAACGTAATTTATACAGCAACCCGAGAGAAATAACATGCTGTTATTATTATGCTCGACGAAAAGTAGTGTAATTATTAGTTTGCCGTACACTCAGAAAATCAAATAATAGGAGTTACTATCTAGTTATGGTAAAAATTTCTACCATCAATCAGAAAGTAAATATTATCTAGATGATTGCATAAATCATCTAGATTGTAATATTCACCATATTTATGACAATTGTTACAATCTTGTATGTTACCTAGAGTTAATTATTATAATTATTCTAAATAGTTATATTTATAATCCAGATGGTAACAGTTACCATCAGAAATTATAATTGTTACCATCCTGATAGTAACTGTTTCCAAATTTATTGCAAAAGTAAATATTATCATCCTGATAGTAACTGTTATCATCCTGATAGTAAATATTACCATCCTGATAGTAATTGTTATGAAATTTATTGCAGAAATTATCATCCAATAATTTCCAATCCTAATAAAAAAAATTATAACACTAACTATTTTTGCATTGAAAAACTTTCTAATCATTCTAGATGATTGGAATTAAAAGTGTAGTATAATTAACACAATTACTTTATTTTCTGAGTGTATAGTATTCAATCCACGATAATGAAAATAACGTAAATTTTAATATATCGTATAGTAAATTACAATATGTTTATAGTAATGAGTCCTATGCTGTCAAGTACTTGTTTTCAAGTATTTCTTTTTTTTATTTTCAGTAAATTCAGCATTGCTGTTTTGTAGTTGGGCCTATGCAGCGTAGTAATTGTTACATTACTGTATTGTTCGTATTAGAGCGCTCTCAAGTAAACGCCACTCGGCTATACTTTTACATAAAGAGTCAAAAACAGCTGTGATTAGTCGTTTTAATATTAGACATACTTTAGCAATAAGAAGTCAATTGAAATCTAATAATTTATTACGTCGTTCTAATACCCAATCTTCAATTTTCAAACCAGGTCCAGCTCAATTGGCTGATAACTTACAGTGTAATAGATTACTCTAGATATTTTCATCACTTAATTTTACCCAATGATACCTGTAATGTTTCAACTGTTGACAGCATGAAGTATTTAGGTAATGAAATAACTTAAAGAACGATTTTGATGACACCAATGCGCGCAAATTCGTCTCGGTTTAGACTGAACTGGCTTACTAAGTCACGATTTAAGACGACCAAGTTTTCCAATCGGGTAAACCCAAAAGCAAGATATTAATTTTGACATTGGGTCGTCCTAATAAGTTCTCAAAAATTTCCCAATCGAGCCAACCATTATCGACTCCTTAATTTTAACACTAGGCTTCCCCAACATGTTCCCAATTATATTCCATTAGGGATAACTTTATTGGGATTGCCCCATGAATGCCCAATTGGGTCCCAACGTATGCTTGGGGATAATTTCTAGTCGGATATATTTGGGCTGTAACGATTGTATTGTTACTTATCTTAATTATTTAAAGGACAAAATGTACATGCTGAAAAAAAAGTGGTAATATTGCCATCTTAACGAAGTAACTATTCCCATCCGTACGTTTTAATGATTCTCATTCTTTTATATTAACTTTTCCTATCGGAGATGGTAAGCATTTTTATCTAGATAGTAACCATTCTTATCCGTGATGATAATCGTTACTATCTTAGAAGGCAGAATCAAAAATTTTTTAGACATAAGAAATATTACTATCTAGATGGTAACTATTACTATCGGCAATAGTAAGTATTACTATACGAGAAACGAATAGTTAACATAAAAGCATGATAATGATCACATACAGATGGTAATCCCCTATTGCAAGATGATAATAGTTAGCATTTGTTTTCAGCGTGTACATAGCTCAATTATGGATGTAAATAAAGGATTTAAATTCATTGTATCAGAATTTTTACAATTTTGAATGGTAACAGTTACCATCTTCGATTGTAACAATTATAATTTTTAATGGTTAGAATTAGCATCTTCGATAGTGATCGTCACCACTATAAATTGTTACTGTTATTATTCTCAATGGTAAACTAATTATTTTACGACTGAAAAATTTTGCTATTATTTCAAATAATTAAGATTTAAAATTTAGTATCGCAGATACCATAATAAGATTTTCTCCGTGTAGAACACGAGATTGACAATTAATGAATAATTGATTTTTATTGAGCTACGAAAAATAATATCGTTAAACAATAATCTTTCGAAATTTTGTAATCGTTTCAGCGAAATTAGTTTTCATTATGGTAGAGAAATTTATCTAAATCTGTGAAAGGATACTTCGACTGATTTAAAAGATGGATTTGCTTTTAACCCTTCACAACTTTGACTATGAGAATTTCACTCAACGGACGCTATTAAACTTACGAAAGGCCGCTGCAGTGCAAGTGAGAGGGTAAAAAACGGCAGAGTGTTGAAGGGTTAATAAAGATTGCTCCATCAAAAAGCCAAATTGCATGACAAGTTGAACGTTTGGGATAGAAGTTGAGTACGTATTTTAAAAGTCGATCTAACTGCGGATTACGAATTAATATCACGGGAAAAAATAATTTCGATCTACGGCGATCTACGCAAAGCTAAAAACAGCGAATGGTAAAACAAGAAATTCAAAATGTTAATTTTAAAAGCGATTTCGGAAACTTGTAAGAAAAATTTATGATCTAAGATCTATATTAATTTTAATAAATCTAAATATTCAAAGAAGTTTGAGGTTACGTCATAAGTTTAATTTTTTTTTGCTGAAATAAACTAATCCTGTTGCAAATTAGAACCCGAGAAAAATAATTCAGATCTAAAATTTTTTGATTTTCCTTTAGAAGGCTCGAAAATTTTCCCAAAATAGAATTTTTGAATTTCTACGATTTGATAATTTGTCTCTCTTAGCTTAGATCTAAATAGATCTCTACAGATTTACATAAACTCAAATAAAGTAATGTGGGGCAAGTGTGCACACACTTACCTACCGCGCACACTTGCCCCTCATGACTCTAATAAGAAAAGTAGATCTACATAATAGGTATAAATAGAGCTTAGATTTCTACACAGAGAAAAATGTCAAGTGAATATGCCTATGCAGCACAGTAATATTTACATTACTCTATAGTTTGTGTCCTGCCGCTCTTATACACAAACTATAGAGTAATGTAATTATTACTGTGCTGCATAGGCATATTTACTTGACATTTCTCTCCGTGTATATCGATCTAAATTTTTTTTCCCATGAATCGTAACCAATGATATAGAACTACCCTTAAAAACTGATGAAAGCATGCATGGGCTATTGATAAGCGCTTTATAAGCATTTCAAACAATTAAAATTATTTTAGAAACACTTGAGCTTGTTCAAAAAAATAAATTTCTGTCGTTTTCAATGTCAACGAAAGTGCACTATTTCTTTAATATGTTATCATATTCATAAAAAAATTTTTAATTTTTCCTTCTTTAACCCTCTCTGAATATAAACACCGGGGTAAACTTTCGACGATATTTTGATGGGAAAAATGTTATGATTAAGTATAAATATAAAAAAAAAAAAATACGAATAATAAAATACTTGAAAGGGTTGGCTGGTTGGTTGGTTGGATGCCTGTATATAATCTTATATCATATGTACAACGGTGCCATCGTGTGGTACGTTTCAGTTAAGTATACATTTTATCCATAACGTGTTCGCCATTACCCTATACAACACCGGGGCCACGGGCTAAGTAACGGCCACGACGAAGAAGGAGTCGAGGGCTGTAATGCGATGTGTGTGCAGTATAAGTGGCCATCAGCCAACATAAACAATCGCCGTAGTAAGTATAAGGTGAGGAGTGCCCTCTCTTATTTCTATCCTCCGTATAAACTTGTTCGTCCTTTATCTAACTCATCAGCTTACACCATCATATCCATCTCTTTTACTCTTTATCATCCACTTTATTATTCTTTTATCCGTGTATACACCGGATATACCGATCTCCCTCGAAGACTACACTGTAATGGAGCCATTATCGCTGGATAACTTCATCATCGACCATTGGCGTCGGCATTTTCGTATATTTATTCTAAACGACCAGGTCCAATGTATTTTTTTATGCACTTTGATGCGAATACTAATGCCGTCGGGTCTTGTATTATTCGTTGTTGTTGTTGTTACATGATTGTATATATCTCCTTTCTCACAAACGTTATTATACATAAGAGAGAATCTTCACCAAAGATTGTAATAACGATTTCGTTGAAATAAACGAGAGTATACTCTTTGGTAAAATTGAAAAATTCAGATAGTTGTTTCTTTACGTCGTTATCGCACATTCAATGTCTGATCGCGTCGATTATCGCCATCGATTTTATTATTATTATTTTTATATAATATACATCTCGTTCCAGTTAAATTATTATAATCGTTTTTATAAAAATAATATTCTCCGGTCGTTTCAATCGCATTAACTGGAGACTTGTAGTTTAAGGCGACTAAAAAAAAAAATATGTAATAAAGTAAATGAGAGTAGTTTATTGTAAAAATAATATATTATAAAAAATTCAACAAAAAGTATAAAAATAAATTTAAAAAAAAGAGCAGGTACTTAGATATATATGTATAAAGTTGTTTAATCGCAAATGGACGTGTATGTCAACCGTATATTTTTTTTAACTCGCTTTAATTTTTTTTTTGTGTTTTTTTTTCTATTTATTTTTGTTTCTTAAGTTTTTAACGTCTATGGAAGATTGACCACCTCTGATGGTAATGGAGTCGTGATTACAAAGCACGTTACACGCTAGCCCTGCCCCCAGTTTATATCAATATCTTCTGTTCACTAACACAAATTCAATTCTTATCGAATATTAATCTTTTATATACCACTCCTTTATATATATCTTTATACTTATGTCGATTTACAATTGACGTTTTTAAAATTGGAAATTAATCATATACTTCTTTTTAGGGAAGAGGGAGGCAAAATAGGCCTCTAAAATTTTTGATGCCTCGAAATATTTGGGGGCAAGGTGGACCCCTTAAAATTTATATTCAATTTAAATGATTCAAATATAAGGAAGAAATTTGAAATTAATGTTTTTTTTTTAACTTTAAAATAATATGGAAGTTGAACCGAGACCATGTCGGCTACACGCCAAGTGCTCTTCCAGCTGAGCTATCCGAGATTCTATAGTCCGTTCAATGTATCTGCATACAAAACATTCAAATAATTAAGCGCGAAAAATCAGTATTCTGAAAAATTTATTAATCAACTTTTAAGATAAAATGAAACAATAAACGAATTTCAATAGATTTCTTAGAGCGCCCATTTTGCCCCAAATTTTAATTTTTTATTTTTGGAGCATATTCATTACGAATTCATGGCAGAAGACTAGAAAAAGTAAAAGAGATAAAAAAATCAAATATTTAAACATTTTTGGCGGGGCCCATTTCGCCCCAAATTCGATGATTATTAATTTTCAACAGACGCTGCATATTGAGACCGAATACATATGTCCTTTTTTCTTATAAGCCCCCCCCCCCCCCGCTTTTTCCTATATAAGTTGCAATAAACTATCAAAATAAATCATTATATTTTTTACTATTTTTTATGGATAAAAAAAAAATCATGGTTTTAAATTTTATTTTGTTGATCATTATAATATACTTAACATTCAAAGTTAGTTCACGGTAATCTGCAAATCGAAAAGTTTTGCATTTTACTTTTTACTTTGTATCTATTTTTTTTTCTTTTTTAAACTGTAAGAAGATATTCTTATTGAGAAAAAGAGGTAAGAGCCGTAAAAAAAAAAAAAAAAACCATCCATGGAGATGTAGAGTATGAGAAAAACGTCGAGTCAGCACAAGGGCGAAGAAAACGATGGGCGAGAAAAAAGCGCGAGGGAGCTACGGTGAAATAAACTGTATTGGGTATTTTACTTTCTCGTTGTGCTATTGGTTAACTTCACGTTCAATTCGCTGATCTTTTTTTTTATATCTACTTTAAGTTAACTTGAACCATTTTATTCACACGTCAGCTGTTTCCTTATTTTTTTACATATATACGCTTTCTTTTGAGTCTGCATAGGTAATAAACGAAATGTATCGAAGAAAATACCTTTTAAATTTTAAAGCATTCACTATTTGAAAAATCTATATAGGGATTCCTCTAAGAACCCACGTGGACTTTCATAGCTTTCCAGGTGGACTCCCACAGAATTTCGGCAACGTTTTCATGAAAATCCATGTAGGGTCTCATAGGTATCCGTATTCAGTCCTATAGATACACATGAAAATTCTTATCAAGTTCTTCCATCTGGATTGCAAAAAATATTTATGGACCAAGGTACTTTTTTTCTGTGTGTAAATTCTTCGAAATCAATAAAAATCACCGATTTTTCCTGACTTCCTATAGAAATCAATTATGGTTAATTGAATATCTAGGTACGGATTTTTCCCACCCTCTAGAAAATATATTGATGGAGTTCCATGGATTCCTATAAGTTCTTATGGATTTTTATGATAGTGTTAGACATGGATGCTAGTTATAAAATAATGAACAATAATAGTAACCATAAATTGAGCGTAAAATATAATAATATCGTAAGGATAATTTAGAAATTACAAGTAACTCATAACAGACGAAAAAAAAAATTTTAACTTTGACCTAGCGGATATACTGGACTCAAGACTCTCGGACGTGCAATAGCCCCGACGTAATAAGAGTGTGTGATTAGCGTTATTTACCGGCAGTTAAGTATTAACTCATAAATCAACTGAAGACGGTATTATACACTTAGATATATCTATATGCTTTATATCCACGTATACATCTCTATCTGCGGCTGAATATATATGTACTCTCTGATTCTCAACAGTATATATTTAAGAATGTTGGATGTATATATAAAGACATCTGAATAAAATACCTACCATCATGCATGAAGACGGTTTCAGTCGATAAGAAAACTTTTCTAGGGTGATCTTTTTTTTCTCTCTAAGATTCAAGAGTACGTTAAGTCTTTATATCTCGTTGATTATTACTTGTGAAAATTTTTTTAAACAGAGCTCAGTATCAACGACGACGTACGCTCTGTTACCTCGAGGGGTGACTTTCCTGGCGCTTGTGGTACAGAGTATGTATATAAAATAAAGTACTGCTTTATGTGTGTATATATGTATACTGTAGCTGTACTGTGTGGGCGACACTGAAAAATTTAAGTATTCGGAGCACGTCATCTAGCCAGTGGTACATCATTCGCCCTGCCGCTAATCAGAACTAACCGCTGCTGCGTGCTTTGGGTTGTGATTTTCTGAATAAAAGACTCCGAAATATATTGTATGCTAAAGTAAAAGACAGGATTTGTATGACACAGCAGCCATCTTTATATTTTGTTAACATACATCTAAGATAGCAAAAGGATTTTATATTTTATTTTTTAACTACTGATATAATTCTTTATGTTCCTTCATAGTGTTATTTCCGTTTATCTTGAAAAATAGTTTAGGTCTAATTAATCGACAGAGATTGGATTTTTCCAAATTTTCTATTTCCGTTGATCTCCATGTATTTATGTGCTAATAAGCCACTCAAATTGTTAAAGACCTCTTGAGATTGAATTTTCAAGTCGTTACAGTTGGATAATTTTACCTTTTTCACCCTTAATCTATGCTAGTCCCGTCTACAGAATTTCGTAAGTATATATACAGATACATAAACTATACATAAACTATAGACTTTTATATTAATCTTAAAATACACTTTTTTATAGGACATATGAAAATTGAATTTATGTTAATGAATATTACGATTGATTTACATTAGGGTTCAAATATATCCTTTATTTTGGTCATATTAGATAAAGCAGATTATAGCAGATAAAATAAGTAAAACTTGTATATTGAGACCAAGCGAAGTATTTTTGCCCACCTCATTCGCGAAGCGTTTCGGTGCGTTCTACTCCTTCGATTCTTAAAATGATTATTGATATAACTCTTAGTTTGATTACGAGGTGGCGTTGGTTTCAGAGTTTGAATATTTACGTTGTAATTGGATGCCATTTTCATTCAATTTCTAGTGCATGACACGTCTGATTAGTTGTTAAGAAGTTTATAATTTATCGCACGTTTTAATAATTGACCATTACACTTTTTATTTGTATTTGATACAATGAATTTAAATTGTTTAATTATTTATTTATCGATGGTTTTAATTAGTCAAGCATTGAATAAGTTAAATTACATCTTTAATGTTTTTCTTATTGTTTAGATGTCTCTTTAATTAAATATAATTTTGACAATTTATGTTAATTAATTGAAGTAACAATGTGATGAGTTCGCAAAAATATACGGGGTTGGTGAAGCGAGCAAGCGAGAGAGTCCCGATAGTTCCGTAGTGACCTCTAAGTGGCGCACGGAGCTAAGTCGCGTCTCTAAGTGTAGCGGTTTACTGAGGGTTTATAAACTGTTGAAAAATAATTTTTTTCAATTCGCTCATCTGACGCAGTCATTTACTAATGGTGGTAGGCGATCAAGAGGACGATACTTAGCAGGTATTTTCTGTTAAATCCACTCTTGTAAAAATTATTTTTGTCGGCACGAGTCAGTGGACCTCATTATTCATCGCATCCCGTTCTCACATGCAGTTACCATCTTGCATTCATATTTTTGTTGTGGAATCGCGGAGTTAGGTGAGGTCTCGCGCAAATTATTGTTTGAGGATGGGACGTTCACGGCGGGTAATTATCCGCAGACACTAGGTTGGGTATCTCGTGGACGAGTATTCGCGTCTCCGGATACCAGGTGAGAACTAAAGTGACGCTCTATTTAAGCTCCCGTACTCCTCAGGGTTTTTCTCGCAGATCCTTTCTCTGTGATAGAGGGCGTGGATGCTAGTTCCGTTTAGTTAAACCGTGAAATTTGTTAAGTAACGCGGCTCGTCAACCCTTATTATATTACTTTTATACTGTCATTTGTAAAGACGTATCTATGCCGAGAGAATTGTATCTTTAATTTACGATAATCAAAATTGTTCAAGTTTCCTTAAAAATAAATTTGAATTTACTTGAGTTAGGCGATCCCTACCCCGAATATGGACACGGCGAGCTAAAAGAGCATTAGGGAAGCAAAACTGCTAGGTCTTTCAACCTCCCGTAACGTTACAACAATGATTTTTCATGATTGTTTTTTGAATTAATATAAATCTAATTTACCGATTGGTTTTTTACTGATTCCTTTATGATTCATTGATTGCAATTGTTGGTTATGTATTTTCTTTATTTTTATCTAGTGCCTGAAGAAGTCGAGAAATCGACATGAGATCATTTTTTTCGTTTTTATTAAGCCCTGACAATGGTAAAAACTTTTGCAACAATAGAACACACTTAATGCTTTCTTATTTGAGGTGTGCAAACAAAAAAAGTGCAATGAACGTTTGATTTTCCATATGTGATAATATATAAATACCAATAGTTTAATAAAATAATTATTAACGTGAACTAAAAATGAATATTTAAAAAAATCTAATTAACGAAATAAAGTTAATTTGAATTTCAACTTTTCAGACTTGCTAATTGACTCAATGTTTACATAGTCTACATGTTCTTCAGTATTACACTAGTACGATTAACGCGAGCGGCAGTTAATTAGTCACGGACTCCAGGACACTGTGCAAAAGCCCCAGGCGTACTTCGTCACTCACTTACCCTCTTTCTCTAGTACAATTTAAAGTAATACATTGCCGCTTGTACATTAATTCTTAGTGATTTATATACTTTACTAACCCAACTTATCTTATAACTTTGTACATTGAGAAAAATATCATCACAGTTAATTATACACAAGCTTCAGTAAAGAAAAATTACAATAAGAATTTAAAAAAATAAAATAAAAAGAATTATAATTAAATTAAATTAAAGTATAATAAAAATCCAAGATTAAAATATGAAATTAGTTTTAATGAAATTTCATAATCTTTTAGCTCGCATTTATTTTTTGATGACCCAAAGAACTTTAAGATAATAGTGAGTTTAAATATAAGCTACTACGCGAGTAAGGTAAATAATGAAGAAGCCTAAAGTTGAATAGAAAGTTTCCATACAACGACTATACCAGACCATACTCCATAAGAAAATTTTCTCCCTCTGTTCTTATAATTTACACAGTAACATTTTAACTGGGTGCTTTTTACTTTTCTATACTCTCTCAGCAACTTACCCTTTTAACCATGCATTTCTCATGCCAACAAAGTAAACTTGGACGACGACGACGATTAAAACGCTTTAGTAATTAACTGGGTCTCTTCACCTCTTCCACTAACAGTTATCGTCCGTACCCTCAGCTAAAGTACTTCTGAAGCAGCAAAAGAGCATCAGTGGTACTCTGACTCTTACTCTCTTCAACCCTCGGAAAATTCCCATCCAGAAACAGTCCATATACATATATACAATACAACTTTCTCAAGAAAGCCAAGCTTGCATCCCCTCTCCGCTTGACTCACTGCCTATCTTGTGACGGTTATTTAGGGGTGGCTTGTGGTTAGAGGGTTGCCTGGGCAACTGCAGAGATGCCCTCTCTCACGTTACCACGGTAACCTACACCTCACCCTCTATAATATATTTTTCTCCACACACCTTATCATCCCTTCTCTATCGCCTCATTTTCTCTCATTCTCGCGCGTACTCAGGAAAATTCAATTCGAAAAAGAAAAAGATCTACATCAAGAGAAGAATTAGTTTTTTTTTTTATTTTTTTTTAGAAAATTAAACTAGACTTAATAAAAAAATTAGTTAAAAAGTAAATGCTTGTTAAGCTTTTTTTTCAATAGATTGTATTAATAAAATTTTTATTTCATATGAAAATTGTAGCGAAATACTGAAGTTATTTTTTATAGAGATTTATAAAAGTTGAATAAAGAGTGATGATGAAGAAAAAGGATGTTCATATTATGTATAAGTTATGAAAAATTTATCGGGCGCAATATTTCATATTTTAGGTGAAAACCTGGTGAAATAAAACAGGACACGCGCTTGCTATACATCAAATTTCCGTGGTGACTTGTTCTTTCTATATATACTCTACACTCTTTATGTTGGCTTTATTATAAAACCTAACGATACATGAACATCATGACGTAAATGGGAAATACTCTTATGAATATAAGGTTTTTTACCCTCTATACAAAAATTTATGAATAAACTTCAATGTATATTTGTAAATTATTACATTATAGTTTTATTTTCCAATTAAATTGAGGAAAGAGGAGGGTAAGACGGTCCCCTCAGCGACTTTAGTAGTTTATTATCAAACTAACTAACCTAATTTATCACAATTGCCCAAAAATAGGTTTTCCGTCATTTAATTAATGGGTCTCGAAAATTTCAAAAAGGGGGGCATGATGCCCTTTAAGAAAAAATAAAAAAAAATGTAATTTGTTGGAATTTTTGTATTTTTCAATATCAAACAGTCGACCAAAAAATTTTAGCCTGCTGAGGTCAATTGGACTTATTCTGAATAAAAATAAAAAATTTTCAAATTATTTTTGCCTCATTTTCAAGTTTTTTAATTTTACGAGTATAATTTGTGTTTCTATGAGATTCAATATTTATTGCTAAATAAAAATTTAATTATGAAAAAAAATATCATTAAGTAAAAATTCGAATTTGAAATTTTTTATAAAATAAATATTTGGCGAACAAACAATAAAATTATATGTTAAAATTAAAAAAAAATTTTTTTATTATCATGGGTCCAACTTACCCTGGTTAGTGAATCTGTTCTGGTTCAATAGTCTTTATAATCAATGAGAAAGACAAAATGAAAAATTTTTTTCAAAGATTTTTTTGAGGGGGTCGTCTTACCCCTATTTTCCTATTATTGTAAATTAAAAAAAAAAAAAAGATTTATAAAATTTAGTAATTAAAAATTATTATATCAACAATTTATAAAAATATATGTGTAATATGACTATAAAAATAAATATGTGTATAAGGTAGAAGTAGCTTGAAATAAAGAATGAGGAAAATGAAAAACAAGGGTTAATTTTAATTTCATAATTTTTCTCGTCCATAGTCGCAAACACAGTCCGCTCGGGGCACAGGTAATTTTCTCCCCAGAAGAGAATAGACGTAATTACTTAACGCCTCCGAGCCACCCTCAGTTCCCGCCGTTGCTCCTCTCAACCCCTCACTTATTAAAAGAGGATCGTACCCTCGAGGCTCGCACAAGAGCAATGAAGAGGTGGTATGTATACGCCCCTTCAGCGAAGAGAATTACAGTAAAAAAAAAGTTTTTTTAATTTAAAATATTCAAACTTTTCTCATTTTCAAATTACTATTTTTTTTATTTTTTCAATCATTACTGTCCTTTTACAGAAATTTTTTTTTTATCTACAATATTGTTATTGAGAAAATTTAAAAGTGTAAAATAAAATGATAAAAATGATAGGCGATAAAACATAAATCAATATTTTTTCAGGTAAAGAAATCAATAAAATTAAAATTTCAGCAACTATTGAATTTGAATGAAGTAGAGAAAACCCAGTAAAAATATCACTGGGATTTAAATATCAAGCTCGAGTGACACAAGGGTGGTTTTGGTCAGAACTAAAGGTGGTAGGGAGGAGCCATCTTGCGGCTGAATTCGGGCCAGTCGTCAATTGATTCGTCCCCACCACTTGTAACATCACGATGCACTACACAGTCTAGTATTATATATAGATATATATACATTAATACTCTTATATATCTATATATATGTTGAAAGGAAGGAAGGCGTCGATTCAATTCTACAGTAAAAAGAAAAAAAAATGATTGCCGGGCGTGCCAGATGGTGGGAATAGAGCTTAGGGATTGGTCGGATATATCGTGGATCCCCGGAACCCGCGAGTTCACTAACCAATGGGTTGTAAGTCTGGGTGGAAGCTCAAACGGGTTTTAATATGTTGATGCCGCTGGTGGGGAATTATTCAGTCTGGTGTCTAGTCAGATAGTATTGTGCCGTTGGCTCGTGCCCCGTGTAGTAGTGGTTCAATCCTGGCCACACAGGACTTAAACACACTCTTTGTAATGTCAATATCACCTAATCATGTGTAAATTTAATTTATAAAATTATTTTTATCTTTTAATTAATCTACGATTTATATCAATTATCAATTTATTATTTTATCTACTAATTAAATGTCAACCAGGA
This sequence comes from Microplitis deprimator, assembly GCA_964016945.1. Taxonomy (NCBI): domain Eukaryota; kingdom Metazoa; phylum Arthropoda; class Insecta; order Hymenoptera; family Braconidae; genus Microplitis; species Microplitis deprimator. Next base: position 17,330,197 of record OZ024709.1, on the reverse strand, counting down.
CAAATATATTTTAAGTGATTATCAAACGGAGTTAATAAGTGATAAGGATTATTGTTAATCAGTGATTTACATCAATGTGACGTTATTAATATATATATATGTATATACATAATAATTTAGACTTGTAGAAATGTTTTTATTAATAAGTCTAATCCACTAGTGTCGGAGTTGTCGGCTAAATTTTAAATAAATATAAGAGATGCGACGGTTTTATATCGTGGTGAGAAAAGTGCAAAGTTGTGCTTGGATTTAAAAATTTATTAAAGGAATAATTATATTTTAAGCGATATAATTTATGACAAATAAATATTTTGAAACAATTGGAGCTTCTTGAGTGACAGTTTAACCACGTGGTCTAAAGACATAAAAGTGACATCTGTTACCAAACAAAAATGATATGGCAATTTAAGAAATGCGGGTAAACATGTTCATTTTTTTTGTACACTCACCTGAGTTTTAGTTGTCCGTCGGATCTGAACACTTGTTAACACACTATTCACATATGGATTAATGTATATTTGTATTTATTATTTATTTCAGGGTATGAATATATAATATAAGTAAAATATAATTTATAATAGTGAATTTTCGAACTTAAACGACTTGGTGTATAAATAGAAGCAAATGTTTTAAAATTATAATAAATTTATTGACTTTGAGTGCTGTAACGTTGGATTATTGATAAATGCTTGTGAAAAATATTTATCGGGAATAATAAAGTCCCGATTAAATACGATAAGACAAAAGGAATCAAGATTGTCACGTTGGTGCCTAATATGGTCCTGGAACCAGGAGGTGGTCTGTCATTTCCACCGCCTCCTGGTGGTGGGACAACAGCTAACGGTGCATCACTATTAGCACCAGCAGCGAGATTATTTCAAAGAGCAACTCCTGTTTTTCCTTTTCATCTTGCTGGTTGGCCACCACATCATTCGGTACTTGGAAATGTACAAAGTCAAGTGCAGCAGACGATGCAGGCACAACATCAAGCTGCCGCTGCTGCTGTTAGATTTCTTAGTCATCATCATCCCCATCATTCTCATCCAGCATTAAATAGTCATTCACTTGTACCTGGGATAAATCCTCATCATCCTGGTCCGCATCATCTTCATCACTCTAGTGATCATCCGGATGACGATGACGATAAAAAAGGTATTGTCATTTTTACCTTTAAATTCATAAGCCATTTTTATTTTAACAGTCTTCTGTATACTGGAAAAACCGGAAATTTATTCGAAAGGAATTTAGAACATAAATTATTAGTCCATTCTCACTCGAAGGTCCAGAGTTTTAATCAAAAGTCCCTCCGCGTATGGAGTTAAATTACAGAGTAATTAAATTAAATATTTTTGAAAAATTTTAAATAATTGTGTAACATACTGCATCATTGTTGCTTTATCAAATTCGATAAAAGTATTTATTTATGTAAGAAAGAGACCCAGTACCTGATCAGAGAACTAGTACCCGATCAATCATGTATTTGTATACGGTGAAAATTTTACACTACTTTTTACTTTCCCTGCACATTGAGTTTTACTATGGAACATGTTACCAGTGAACTATATTTACTCACTACTGAATTCTACGACAGCCCATAGTTAATTAAGTTGGTAGTGAAATTAACCATAGAATACTACGAAAATAAACTTGGTTTGAAAAACTGCCCCTAAGTGTAAATAATGTTTGGATCCTAGTCAAGTTGATTTACTAATCTAACCTCCTATAAATAAAGTGTAATTTTATTTAAACAAATTTTGTTACTAACGTTTTATATAATAATTGAAAAATTCTTTGAACATTTAAGTAGAATATAATTATTGTTGAGACAATTTTTTATATATGCCCACAAAATTTTATGCCACATTCACTCGCGTCTCTATCCATAACTCGTGAGGCTCGAGAGTCACAAAGAAAAGCGTGCGTTGAGGTTACGTGCACCGGTGTACTATGGGACTCTTCAAATTTGCTAGCTGCCATAGTAATTTGAGGTTAGATACATAAAAAAATATAGAATTGCTGTAGAAATCTTCCGTATTTATTAAGTGAATCAATTTCTACTATCAGAATGTATTTTAATTTACTATGGGCCATTGCGAAAGAAAGTAAATTCTCATATTAAAATGTAATAAACCATCAATTTTACTATGGTTCTGTAGTACTCTGTAAACATGAATAAGTGAAATAGGTGAATATTCACTAATTTCAAGTGCAAACCGAACCACTTATTTTAAAAAGTAGTTCGATTGGCAATCAGAATTAGTGAATGTTCACCTATTTCACTTATTCATATTTACAGAGTAAAAATAACTAAGAATACAAATAATTCTTAATTTTTAATTTTTATTAATAGCAAAATTTTATTTTTTATTTATTAATAGATGAGATTTCTAAATTTACTATGGGTCATTACAAATAATCACTAGTACAATACGACTTTAGTGTATTTTCACTGTAAATTTCTACAAAGTATCATTATAGTTCACAGATAGTATGCGCCCATAGTAAATTTGCCTGTAAATTTTTCACAGTGTACATCTATATTTACTAAATTTCACTAAATATAGATATATAAATATATGGAGTGGTCAGGTACTAGTTCCCTAATCGGGTGTTAGATCTTTTAACTTATAAATACTCTTTTTTTAATCCTAGGTAAAAGACCAGTAGTACCCAATCAGGGAACTATTACTCGATCACTCCATGTATTTGTATGTTTATATTTAGTAAAATTTAGTAAACATAGATACACAACTACATGAATGATCGAGTATACTGAGTCTTTTACCTTACATAAATAAAAATAAATTTATCAAACATCCGCGGGGAAAAATACTCTCTAAAAACAAATTAGTGAAAATCACGTGTGACAATCACTATTTTGCCGAGAATAGTCATATTTATTGCCAGTGAAAAGTATACTACTATTTGAATTAGGGACATATTTTTCGCTAGTAAACAATGAATAGTCACTATTTTCACTATTTCGAATTTAAGAGTGAACACAAAAAGTGTACGAATTTTTATTATGCATTCGCACAAACTTGAAACAGGAAGTTGCCAAAAATATTCTACACTACAAAAAATATTATACCTTTAAAAATTACTGATAAATTGTAATGAATATTATTTGTCTAATAAATTGGGAATTGTAGTAGAAAATAAAACATTTTTAGAGGCTCACAATGATCATTTTTGTGCAGCATGATATTTTATTGACAACTCAACTTCCTATTTCGAATTTAGTTGATAGCATAATAAAAATTCGCATATTTTTTGTCTCCATTTTTCTCCTTGTCTAATAATCCAATTAGAGTTTATGAAAATATATAAATATTTTAATTGTGATAACATTAGAATATCTTTTATTATATGGCTATATAACAAACAACAAATGAGTTTATACTCTACTCCGTTATAGATGAGACCATTAACGTGAACAATATTTGCCAGAAAATCAGCAGAACATTGTTCGACCAGAAAATGGTCCTAAGGGATTCTCGTAACATGGTCAATCATAAGATCGTTCTCGGTAGCCTCTCAGCCTCTTGGGATCACTTACAAAACACGGCTCCCTATTTACACTATCCTCTTCTTTTCTCTTTACTTACTTTTTATTTCTTTAGTTTACCTTTTTTTTGTTCCATCAGCCGACGGACGGGGTTCGCTAAAATACGAGGGTGAAAATTTCTTTTTTACGTGATCTCATTTAAGCTTTCTTAACTTTTATTTATGGTATATATGTACCAAAAAAAAAACTTTAGCTACAAGTATTTTAACTTATTGCTTTTTTATCAATTATTTTAACCATCGGTATTTTAACGTGTTTTTAAATATTAAATGTATGACTTGTTGAAAGAAAAATTATTTACAAGTAACTACAGATTATGAAATTTCAAGTTAAATTATATGATGGAAATATATATATAAAAAAATTTTTTTTTTTATGAAATAATTCAAGAGACAATTAAATACTAGAATTACATAAATTATTGTAGTTAACAAATCATACTGAAAGGATAATGGTAGTAGTTTATTGTGTATATATTTATATGTACGTATATATATATATATACATAAATATATTAAATAAAATATTTTAAAATTATTACTTTAAGGGTGACTCTCGTCTTTGCGTGTTTTCCCATCCATGCCAATTACTTATTATATTCTCTCTACTTCTCTCACGTTAATAATTTCTTAGATTACCTCTCAAAAGTTATTTTGCTTATTATATGATCAACTTGAGAAATATATTTAACTTTTAAAACCGGAATTTTATCTACAACTTAAATATAGTTATTTGCAATACTACATTGTCAGCGATGGTTATTACAATTATCTCTTTCAATTATCGAAATAAATATTATCGAGTGACTTTATATTTAAATTATTTTTGAAATTATTCACTTACAAAAGTGATAATATTTACTGTCAACGGTCACACGTCCGGTACAAATCATATGATAATCACAAAGGACCTCAGAGTTTTTAATCATATAGAAAATTAGCTAGTCAACATTTTTGCAAGGAATTTTATAGAGATTAATATCTTATAGAAAACACAGTCAATTTTTATTGTAAATTTTAAATTTGAGTCATAAAAAAAAACAATGAGAAAAAATGATTCTGCATAAAAATAAACATAACTTGGTTAATTTTCAATGTTTCTCACTAAATCTTGGAGAAAATTACCAGAAAATCAGCGAAATTTGACATAAAAATTTTTTTTTTAATAAATGAAGTGAAAAATTAAAAATTTTTAATTTCAAAATTATGAAGAAATAAGTGTGATTGGTTTTTTTTAAATATCTATGTAAATATTAACTTTTGTGAAAAATTGTAAGATATCTTTTTTGTAGCGTTTTAAATTCTCTACAAAAAAGGTATCTTGTGTTTTTTCGAAATACTTAATAATTAGTGAGATATTTGGAGTACAAAATTCAAAAAATTATATACAGGAATTTGGAGTTCAAAATCACCTGAGGTTTTTGAAACCCCAAGTGGGTGTTAAGGGTTAAAATTATACTCAGAATATAATAAATACATTTGATCATTTAACAACTCTCATAAAATTATAGAAAAAATAAAATAATAAAGAAATCGAAATTAAAAAATTCAATTCACTCAGAAAAATTTTCTCATTTAATTTAATATACAATATATGTGTGGGAACTACCTGTTGTAGTAAATTAAAAAATATCCCTGACTTTTCCGGTCCTTCATCAATAATTTCCCATTTAAATTAATAAGCAGCCAAATAAACTTGAAAGATTATTTTATTTTTATTTTTTTTTATTAACACTAAAAAAAAAATATATACTCTCTTATAGTTAATTATGTCAGTATTCCAGCAGTCATATATTAAAGATATTCTGACATCTTTTGTTAATTCATTTTGAAGTCTCTATATATTTATATATCTATATAATAAATAAGCTTTCTACCGTCTCTTATAAAGCCTAATCGTTAAATAATGACAGGATGCTCCCACCCTCTTGAAATATATTACCTTAACAAAAACAGATTCCAGTGAAATAAGATTCCAGATTGAATTTCCCGCAGGGCAGCAATTCTTTTTCCATTATATACATATTATATAAACATATACATAAATGTATAAGTATAAAACCACAATCAACACTAAAAAAATTAACAAAAAACCTAACGATTTAATTTGTTAACTTGAAAAGTCGTTTGTTTTAATTTTCGAATTAATTATAGTTAACATTAAGCCTCATCAAGAAGGCGCCATCACATTCTTGCAGGATAGTAAAAAAAAAAAAATAATTAATAATAATCATAATAAAAAAATTATGATTGTGATAGTATTTTATTATAAAAAAAAAAAAAAAAAAAAAAGTTTAAAAGCAGTAGTATGTAGTATGTAGTTATTGCTATTACTGGTGTTATTGTAGTAGTAGTTGTAGTGGTTTAGTGATGGTAGTAGTGTGGATGCTGTTGCAAGAGAGTAGCGGGGAAGAAAAATCTTACAGGAAGAACAAAACAAGCCGGCTCGGGGGTAATAACTTAATTTAAACTAAACTACGGTTTAATAATTCTTGGCCAAGCCGTCCATGGAAGATGCAACGGGCAACCAGCAATTTAAGAGCCGCCGTTAACTGCCGGTCGTTAGTCCCTTTTCAAAACTTCTTTCTTTCTCTTTACCTGTAGTACTCAACCATGTATATATATATATATATATATATGCATACAGTATCTTTATATATTGAGTTTTATCTTGCTTCTACACACAGTAATTTACAATATTATGAGAGAATATTCTATCTTACTCTGTTGTATAGTACACATACATACACATATATACATATATAAATATATATATGGATAAATATTATGTGTATGTATATAATATTCATGGAGTACAGACGGTGTCTCTTCATCTTTATCATTTATTATTTCTTCTTTTTTTTTTTTTTTTAGTTTTTTACTGATATTTGAATATATATACATATATGTTATCTCTATATGTATATGTTCGATGGCATTCTCATCTCTTACTGTCTTGAGAAAATCACTTGTATATAATATATAGTTAATTCGTAAATGCCGGTTGCGTGTCTCTAGTTTGCCGCCTTGAGGCACTGAATATTGCACCCGAAATCAGCAAATTGAATTGTTAAAATTTCACCACTGGTAAATTTTTTTACTAACGATGAAAAAAATAATATTGTGTCAAAGCTAGACATTGTATAGATTTGTGTATTTATATTATTTATAATTATATAACAACCACGAAACATCTTATTTTCATATTATTTTGTCAATACTCCATCTGTTGTTTACGTATGATGGTGATAGTTATTGCTATTATACTAATTTTCTATTATTTTCTTGTTATAATCTGGTTCTTAGACACGTCGTTATACATAGACAGGTGGCGTGTATTTTGACAGGTACAGGTGGTTATAACACACGCAGCCAATTGTGTACGTAAGCGGTAGCTAGATTTATTATAGGGCACACAATGATAACGTGAGCTATCATCATCACAGAAAAATTTAAAGAGTAGAACAACGAGTTATGGAGATATATGTTGAAAAATTTATAGATTAAGATTGGCACGTCAGATAAATTTTGCATGAGACGAGATTATTATGGAGAATAAAAATTTCATAACTTAATTGAGAGAGTTGAAGAAAAAATTTAACTAATAATTATGGAATTATAAATTATATGAATTTATCTGATTTCAAAACTTGATAAATTTTATTTTTTATTACACAGTTTGAAATTTTGTGTATTTGTGTTAAAAAATGATTTGGTTAAAATTTTTGTGTTCATTTTTAACACAGAAATCTGTTAATTTAACACAAACCGTTTGTGTTATTTTACTTTAACTGATTTTTTATGTTAAGCAATTAGAAAATCTGGAATGTAACACATTTCTTGTGTTATTCGAAAATTAACACAAAATTTGTGTTGTTTAGCTAAACATTCCCGCGCGTTTTTTCATTACTATAACCAAGCAAAGCATTGCAGCAGCATTGTCTGCAAAGAAACTTGGATTATAGTTGATTTACAATTAAACATAATCAAAGACAACTTTCATATTTTTATGATCTGATTCAATGATTTTTTATTCTCATTTTACCGGAGGATAATTCATAGCTTCGTTTTTTATAAAAATCACAGAAAATCGAACTAATTGTTTGCTAAATTGGCAAAAGTTGTACTAAGGTTAGGTCAGTATACTTGAGTTGGTTAGGTTATATGCTTATATTTATTAGTTAATTTTAACACGAAAAGTCTGTTAAATTTACACAAATTTTCTGTCAAAATAACAGATTTTGTGATCAATTTAACGTAAAATTTGTGTTAAAGATTAACACAAACGCAATGTGTTAAATTTAACACAAAATTTCTAACTGTGTAGATAACAGTATTGGAAACAAAAATTTACTTTGAATTTTTATCACCGCAATACTAAATTTGAACTAAATGCATGATACTATTTTTAATATCAATAATGATATTGTCTTAATATCACGTTTTTTTTCGTGGAATATATATTCCAACTCTTTGTATTGAACGAAAGTGTAAATGATAACTATCAAATTATTCGAATTTCGAATTTAAAAAAATTTTGGAGTAAACTTAAAAATTTGAGACAATTTGGAATTTTGAATTCAACTTTTGAAAATTCAAGAACAAAAAAATTAATTGATTTAGTATTTTTGTGCTCACATTTAAACTCTAATGAGAGTTATTTTTAATCTCATTCTCCATAGGTTCAGTTTTCTATTTTTCACTCGCTCAAAAAATTCAAATTCAAAATTTTAATTTTTTCTTCTCTCCGATATAAAATTCTACACATATGTAAGTCAAAATATCATCCCAAAAAAATATTTAATCAACCATCACTATTGTTTTTAAATTTTTGAAACTCCAAAAATAGTCCAACTGAAAATTCCAAATTTAAAAAAATTAGAAAGTTTATTATGATTAATGTTTTTGGAACAAATTTCTTACACGGGAACTGAGTATTTATTTCACTATATTAAAATCTAGTTTACTTGGACACCAATTAATTATATATAATTTAAAAAAATACCGTTTTGTCAGAGCTCGCTCAGTATTTTTAATTACAGTAAAAAATTATTATGTTTGAAATACATGTCTATAATTAACATAATTTTTAAGTTTTTTTTTCCAAAATTTCTTATATTTGACAATAATAATTCTTATATTGCCAAAAATAATTTCATATCTTATCGGATAAATTTAAAAAAACTGTATATTTTATGTGTTTTTTGATCTCGCGCCGTCATTTCCATTTAAATACAATATATATTTATTTGTATCTAATGCCTGTCATTTATCATTTTTTATCCTATGTATTTTTTTTATTCTGTTACTCCCCATGTCGTTATATTTTGTTTTGACAGTGATGCCGATGTCTGCTCGTCTAATTTCTTATCGTGTTCACACTCCGTATCGAAGCAGGCTCTTGCACACTCGTACTCGTATATTCATATAATATTAAATACAGTAGAAGAAAATAAGTTGAATGAGTATATTATAAAACAAAATAAAATAAAAACATGGAAAAAATAACCCAAGGAAAACATTAATTAAATAGTCTGGAGTGCGCGCACGCGGGTGGGTTTGTTACGCCCGACGGAGCATAGATACGGTGTATTTATATGCTCCGCTAATTGTCTTTAATGATAATGATCTTGAATTACAATTGTTCGCGAGTTCGCACCAATATATAAGACAAAGAGAAAGAAATAGAAAGAGATTGAGTGAGAGTGAGATATTAAGGGTCTCTATATACATATATATATATATATTTATATATATCCACATAACGTTAGCTCATATCAATTCAAGTCACGGCGGAAATTAAAACGAGTTCTACGGAGTATACTTCTTCGATTAATGTATGACTTTGTGTTTAACGATATATATATTAAAACATGTCTAAAATATTATTTATTATACTTTACCAATAATCATACACTCGTATTATATCATATGTTATTATAGTCTATGTACATATGCGTATAAGTATTGTAAGTGATATATTTTTTTTACAAATTATTTTACTTTTTTAATTATCCATATTCTTTTATCATACATTTATTGTAGTCGTTGTAAATTATGAAATGAAATGAAGATAAATAATAATATAAAACCGGTAGAAGTATATATATATTATACATATACATCTATATACCCATTGAGGATATTAACAAACTTTTTAAATTTATGGAAATGATATTTTTTTTTTTATTTATTATAATTATCGTGACTACTTTTACGCAATAATTATTTCTTTCGTTTAAATTACGGACATCGTCGCTAAATTTCTGACACACCTCGTTACTTCTTCTCTTTGATGATCGTTTTATAGCTACATATATATATGTCTATAAATTTATGTGTGAGTGTGTACGTATATAACCGAGGAAAATTATTATATTGACGTGAACATTAATGTACAAGCGTGATAAAATTATCTCGTAATTCTTTGATTGAAAATTAACATCTGCTTCTGTGTATGAATAAATAAAGTCTGATGGATAAAATATGTATATATATATATATATACATATAAATTTATAAAATAAAATATTTTAAACAATAAATTGATATAATTTAATTTTGCACTAAGTTTTAATTATAAAAAAACTGAAAAATAATTTAAGAAATAATAACTATTAATATCTATGCATATTAAACACAAGACTAATTCGTAATACATTTACATTCATAATATTAATTATTATTTGCGCAACACATCGATTGGTTAAATTTATTGAATATTAATTACATACAATAAACATTTAATTATGTTTATGTGCATACTATTAAGAAAATTATAGTTTAGTTTTAGATTAAATTAATAATCGAAAAAAGGTCAATTGGAAAAATAAATATAAAGTTATACTTTTATAAAAAAACTAAATAGAATAATATGATAAATTATTATATATTAATATATACACGCCTACGAAATAAATTAAAATTCTAAAAAAAATACCCTATATATATATATATATATATATTTTTTATATCATATAAACACTAAGAATATATAACCCTCAAAGCATTCAATAATCATTCAAGTAAATTTTATGACGAAAAAAAAAATTTTTTTAGTTTGACGTGAATGTGCACGCGATTCATGTCGAGTGAAAAAATGATTACAAAATAAAAAATAAAAAATAATAAAATGCAATAATAGAATAGAAAAGATCGAAATATTTATAAAATGTATAGGCATGAAAAGATCAATATCGACCTTTACCTTTACATAAACAAATGATCCGTTTTTCTGATGATCGGAGTAATTTAAAACAATCGCCCGCGCCAGCCCGTGAACGCGCGCGAGACTCAAGAGTTAGAGTCGCGCTCACGCAATGGAGATAATATTCTTTGGGAAATGACACGCCAGGGGGTAACAACCCATAGTTAGTAATTGGGCTACCCGAGTCACGGCACGCAATTTATTTTTTAATCTCCCTCAATTCGTTCCCTCTCCAGGACATCAACCAGTACTTTTTCAAAAAATATTCCACACGCTCGCGGTCTATAAAAAATTATAATATACACGTGACAATGCTCTAAACAATTAATCTTTTTATATTGCTATATTAACTTTCATATTTATCATTAATACTATGTATATAATAAAAAAAAATAATATTGTTAATTTCCGAAATTTAAATTTTAAGTACCGTATATTTCAATTGCCTCAATTAAATAACAATTTATCGTTTTATATATTTTTTTTCTTCGCTCGAGTGAGATTCCTGCGTGCTTGGGTTAAACAACGACGGCTCAATTTTACGCTCGAAAAATGTAAAATACTTTGGCCATTGAGGAGAGGTAGAGGTTGAGGTACAAGTAGAAGTTTAAGTTAAAAGGTAGAGGTAAAACTTAAAGAGGTAGCTGGTAAACTTCCCTTGGGCATTGCAATGCGCCGACGACGACGACGACGATGACGATGACGTTCAAAGTCTTGTAAAGCATCACACGCCATTCCCAAAGTATTAATATATAATTAACTGGTTCTCTTGTAGATGGTATCTCAATAAAAAAAATAAAATAATAAAATTACTGGCTTATCGTTTCACTCAAAAGTTATCCTCATAAAATTACATCAATTTATTGATTGCTTAATCGTGTGAATTTAATTCATTTATACGTTATAACATCATATATATATATTTTATAAATAAGAATATACTTACTGGATACTTATGACGATGGGGTAAAACGATTCCCTTAGGAATTTTACTAATTTATTCCAGAGGTCTGAAAAATTTTTAAAAGTGGGACATGATGGCACCCTACAAAAATAAATAATTTTTCGAGATAATAGTGTCTTATACGTCATGCGGAATCGGTATTATATTCGAATATGGGTTTGACGGTACAAGCAAAGCGAGTATTCCTGGGCCAAAAAAATAACTTGATTTTGGCTACACTTAGTTTTCAGGTAGATTTCTTTAGAAATCGGACTATTGCAATGGGTCTCATGATGGAATTATCAAAGAATTTTGTCACCATATGTCTTATTTTACCTAGTAGAGTCCAAAAATATATGGTAAGAAATGCATACACTGAAAAAAAAATACTATTTTCAAGTATCTGTGTGTCTGAATTCTCCCCAGTAAATATTTGTTTAATCATAGTAAAAATATACTCCAACCAAGTAATATTTTCTTGAATTAAGAATTTTTATACATATTTTAAGAAAATATTCTTGGTTGAAGTACATTATTACTAAGATTAAACAAATAATTTTCTCGGGAGGATTCAAACACGCAGATACTTGAAAACAGTATTTTTTTTTTCAGTGTATAGCATTTAACACCATGCTGGTATGGTCTCAAGACAGATACTCAAATAGTATGTGAAATATTCCAAGACAGTATTGTAACGAGTCCCAGAAGTATGGCGATATTTACTATACTGTATAGTACTGGATCTATTGTATTGCTCACACGTATGTATAGCAGGCACGGCGAAACAGCATGGTCCTGAGACCCATACTACAATGCCAAAGGCACAATGCTACTATTTTTTCCCGTGATAATTTTTGGCATGTCAATCAACGTATACTATCGTATTACCGCCAAAACTATATAGATGTCGTTAGACTAGGTTTATCTGCCAGAAGCATTGTCGATACGGCAACACAGCATGGGATCGACGGCCATACTGACATTGCGGCGTTTGCGACAACTATCGCCAATGTTACTATTCCCGCAATGGTCGAATCATCTATGCATACAATTTTAGAACGTATAAAAATCTTCGATACCATACAGTATGGCGTTCGCGCCCATACTGGCGTAGCGATTTCTGCAAAATATTTCTTACCGAGTATTATTTATATTGGCCGCTAATGAGTTAAATCACTTAACGGTGATTACAAGTACCAATGTTCGTTAGTAAATAAAAAATTTCAATTAAAAATAAATATAAAAATAAATAAACATTCGAATTTAATTCACATGTCAACTTTTGACAATTACATTCATTTGTGAGCACGTAAAATGATTTAAATCATTTATCTCTTAACCACATATCTATATATGTATATATAGATATACATATGTATTAAAATATGTAAAAATGAAAGAGAAAAAAAAAATAAATAAGTTTAAAATAAAACCAGGTGTACCGTGTGACGACGTTTACACGGTGTGTACCTCTGCAAGTCGATGAGGGGAATATGAGCAGTATATAATTACATAGTGACGTACCGACGTTCTTTAACGACGCTCAAACGAGTATATGGAGGATAAGAAGAAGAGATGAACAGACGGCTGACTACTATACCCAGAAGTAGTCTCCCTTTTTTGATCTCCTGGCGCTTACACTGCTCTTGTCTACTCTTATTATTGCGTGTTAACTTTTGTTGTGTGTTATATACATATATGTATGTATGTGTAAAATCAGAGAGACGATCATCATCATCATCAGCTCTTGACGCTAGATGATTGTCTTGTTTTCTACTGGCCATCATCATCCTCATCATCCACTTTGTCCTTAGGACATACGTCCAAAAGTATAAGTATACATTTTTTGCAATAATTTTATTGAGATAATTTTTTAATAAAAAATTTATATTTAATTTTGAAATAAAAAATATAATAATGAAGCAAAAGAAATAGAGGTCGATTATGTTAATTTATGTGGAGGAAAAAGTGTATAGATGATGCTCTTAATGGTGATGGTATGTAAAAGTAGCTGCTGGCAATCTTTCATTAAGCTAGATATTTAATTCAAACTCATCGGTGTTCGGTGTGATAGAGGCCGGAGGTGCGGGTTGATGGACAGAAGAGCAAGTGAGCTAGTGAACTAGTGAGAGGTAAAAGGAATAGAAGGGTGCAGGATCACAAGATCCTTGTGTATACGAGGGGCATTCGTGCCTGAGAGGGGGTTGAACTGGGCGTCAGGAGGATTGATGGTGTCTAGATGCAAATGCAGTCGGCTTGGCACGCAAGCCGAGCCGTGTATCCCACCTACCGACGCCTTATGCCAGTTAACGCCTTACAGCTTAATAATCCCTTCTTTCTAACCCTTTTGCACACTAGTTTTTTTTTACATAATTATTACTATTTTATTTCAATCACTTTTATTTTTATAGATTTATATTCTTCATCGGTAATTATTATAAGTTCATTTTTTTTTTTTTTTTTGTTATAAAAAAGTATAAAGGGGAGATGGATGAGACGGTCCCCTTAAAGGTTCTATTGGTTTATTATAAAACTAACTGACACATTTTATCACGGTCGACTGAGAAATAGATTTTCATAATTTATGTGATACCCCCATGTTAAAAATTTATGAAAATAATCTATCTTAAAATATGAAATATATGTATAAAAAATATATTTTCAATAACTAACTTTTGGCCGATTTTCGTATATACTTTATATATTTCAAATATGTAATTTAAATATATTAAGAACATATCTTATAGTATATAAAACATATATGTATGAAAATATACAAATATATGTATAAAATTATGAAAAAAATATCGCTATGATGATATAAAAAAAAAAATCTAATAAAAATATATATTTAATATATTTTTTTTTTATTTTTTTCATGGGAGTAAGTTTCAAAAGTTATGATAAGTGGGGGCATGATGACCCCCTGAAAAAAATTGAAATAAAAATTAATTTTTGGGATTTTTCTATTTCATTGGTACCAAATAATTTGTTAAAGCATAATAGACCCCTGGGGTAAGTTGGACTTACTTCGAAATTAAAATGAAAATTTTTTCTGTAAAAACATAAAAAATAAAAAATAACGTAATTTAAATTAGAAATTTATCTATCAGACACAAAATCTGACAAAAATCTGACAAAAAAAAAGTATATGGAGATTAGATTTAAAAAAATTTTTGTTTCAATTTTCGTCTTGAGTCCAACTTGCCTCAGTCGGTGAACTTGCACTGGTAAATATTTACTCCTAATGAATTCGAAAATGATAAAAAAAAAAATTTGTTTTAGGATTTTGTGTTGTGGGGCCACAATAAAATAGGGGGCTGTCTTGCCCCGTTTCTCTATACATGTTTTTTAAATTGTTGAAGTAATAATTCATTATAAAACAATTGAAAATATGTTCTAAAATTAATTTATCTCAAAATATAATCATGATGAGAATTTAAATAATAAAACCGAGAGAGTAATTGTAATAATTGATCGTGAAATTTAGCATTCCCATGAGCGGCAACTAACGCGAAATGGTAAATTCTGATGGTGTATTGCGAATTTCGTTGAAGCAGCAGAGAGTACATAACACGGAAAATACAGAGAGATATTCTCTTGTCCTTTACTCCCTTGAGAGCTCTACTCCAGGATGTCGTTTCGCTGCTAATGACTTTGTTGGCTCGCGCTTAACAAGACTACCCTCTAAACGTGCACTCGACACTCCTGCTGGCACTTACGAGTCTTGGGTAAATCAGTGATTACCACCAACATGGTAAATGTTGGCTTATCTTTGCCGCCAAGACTCTATTTACCACTAAAATATATCAACATATACACAATACATGTTTGAAATTATATACTTATACACCAATGCTTGATGTTGTTCTCTACATTATGAAGTCATAAATTGTATTTTTAGTTTTATCTGTGCCAAAAATTTTGTATAAATAGTTTTTGAGAAACAACAAATTTGTTTTATAGTTTAAAAAAAAAATATTATCTTCACAGCTTCACTTAAAGACAATAAATTTTTTTGAGTCAAAATTATCATTAATTGACAATTTATGAATATAGAGGAAGGGGAAGATGGACATAACGGGTTCCTTAAGAAAAAATCTACCAATAGTGAGTTTTTTTCACTAATTCAATTTTTTTTTTAGTTCCCAAATAATTATTTGATATCAAAACCCAGCCATAAAAGTTCAAAATGCGGACAAATGGACTTTCCAAAATAATTTGAAAAGATTAATTATTTTGACTAACTTAATTTTACTTTGATTCCCAAGCAAAATAAATCCTTAGAAAATTAAATTTTTGAAATTTCTTCTTAAGATTAAATTGAGTTTTTTTTTCTATGATAAAAATAATCCTCTTATAAAATTTTTTATTAAAAAACATCTTTTAAAAATCAAATTTCTCAATACCAGACCTATTATTGCCAGAATTTCATTCATATGAAATTTATGTTTAGTTACAAATAAAATCGTAATTTAATAATTTGAATTAAAATTTGAAAATCCAATTGGAGACAAAATATTTTCAAGGAATTTCTAGTGGCTCAAATCGTCCAATGATGTCTATAATACCCTTGCGTACAAAAAAATAAAAATTTAGAAGTCTATTTTGCCTGTTATAATTTTAATTTATGAAAAACTACACTGAGAGAAATTTATGGTAACAATTACAGTATATTATGAGAATGGTTCCCATAACGCATGGTAACCGGTTTTTTTGAAATGTTGATTATAGGAACGGCATCCTTATATATTATAGTTATCATTACTATAATATTATAGTAATTGTTACCATAATATTATAGTAATCATTACCATATATATGGTAATGGTTACCATATATTATGGTAACGATTACTATAATATCATGGTAACAATTACTATAATAGTATGGTAACGGTTACCATAATATATGGTAACAATTACCATAATATTATAGTAACGTTTCCCATAGTATAATGGGAACGATTACCATAATATTATGGTAATCATTACCATAATTCTTTGACATGGGATATGGAAACTGTTACCATAATGATGGGAATTATCCCCATACTTATGAGAACTTTTCCCAGAAAGTATGGGCCTATATCCGATAATTCCAAGTAATCATTACCATAACGGTATGGGATATTTCATAAACGTACTAGGAACGGTTACCATAAATTTCTCTCCGTGTAGTAGCCCGCTTTGACCCCTTCCTTAATTTTCTCATAGTAATAATTTTAATAAAACAATGAAGACATTATCTAAAATGAATCATGAACATATTGTAATTAATTAAAACTCACCTTTACTGACTGACATAATCGACTTATTTACGATAAGACCTGATCGTTAAGTATCAACACAATCGCACGTGGTCTATGGCTTTAGTATACTATATAGTATACTCGTTTTTACGTGATCACAATGGCTAACAAAACAGTAAAATATAATCTATCGCGTGTACACGCGACACTTACACTTTACTTCTATATCTCTATAATGATTTTACTAATACTTACAATATTTTTCATTCTTAACCTTTTTCGAGCCACACATTTAAATTATTTTTCTTTCATCGGTACTCAAATTAAACATTAAAAAGTGAAAAAATAATAAAATAAAATATATATAATATATTTCTCAGAAGTTTTTCATAATTCGCACACATATTTAACCTCTAGCGTGATCGTAAAAATAATTATAACATATCATACATCAGATTTTCAACATTTCACGCCAAGTTAAAAATTTGTCATGCATTTAATATTATTTTATTTTTAATTTTTATCATTTATCTTTTTATATTTGTGATGCAAAATATATATATTTATTAATATTTCCATTTGACATCGTAAGTAATTTTTCAGCGTCTTAGGTTAAGGTGTGTGAAGCAATGATGCAAAGAAAAATAAAAAAATTATAAAGTTTGCTCGAGGGTTTTTCTACCCACGAGACGATCTTTCAAGCTGCCACTGTGCGCCTGGTACCGACGCTCGTTTTGGATTATGGATTATCAATAATGAGAGTCCCGATCGATATCCATCGTGTGGTACTTGCTGGTTACGACTTGTTTTACAACGAGTATCCTCAAGATCGGTGTGCAAATAAATCGTGTCTAATTATGAGGATTAATGTAGCTCATAAAAATTTTTCATCCTCACACATATAGCATTAATACCATAGCATGTATGCGAAACCAAAAATCAACGGGAACATATGTGGCGGTATAAAATAATATCTATATCATATAATATACAGGTATCGTTGCATTTTATAACTGATAATTTCTTGCAATATTTTTGTAATATATTAGGTATTTCATGCCGAATCAGACGAGTTAATATCTTTGGGTTGAAATTTGTCTGAAATTTTATTGACTTTTTTTGCCGAACGAGTTAAATTTTTGTTAATTCTTTTTATCGATTCGTGCTCTCGAGACTGAATTTTCTCTTTCAAATAGTTATTTTGTGATATCTAATTAAGTGATTTCAAATTTTTTTATTTCAAATGTCGACTTTTCTTTTCTTTTTTTTTTTTAAGAAAAATATTTGAAAATTTCTTTGATGCGATTTTCGTAATATTTTATTTTTATTTTTGTGTTTACATACATTTTTTTCAAAATTTCATTTTGTCTCAAGGACTTAAAAAAAAAATTCGTAAAAATTTATTTTTTCGGGTACACAGAGAAAACAGTTACTGCAACAATGGCATGGTTTTTTAGTAACTTCAGAACTGAGTCCTGTTGTTACTACACAGAGAAAAAAAAAAAGTTATTTTTTCGATGTTGGCATAGTTACTATTACTATGTGGACATAGGAATTTCTCATAAATCAACATAGGGAAATCCCCTATGGAAAGATAAAAAAAAATACTATGGTACAAAGGAACCTCCTGTCATACATAGGAAAAGTTCCTATGTTAACATAGTCATTTTTGATATATAACATAGGAATTTTTCTTATGTCAAACATAGAAATTATTCTTATGTTAACATAGGAAAAATTTTTATGTAAAAACAATTATAATAGGACGAGATTTTTTTTTCTATTCGCATATAGTTGAGGTAATTATATATTGAAGTGACAAAATCAATTAAGCTAAACAAAAATACGTTTATTAGATAGATTAATGATGAGTTAAATCGTGTACTTTTGGATTACTGGAATTATTTCTATGTTAACATAGTAAATTTTCCTATGTTGCATAGTAAATTTCCCTATGCTACATAGGAAATTTTCCTGTTACCTAGTATATTGTTCTATGCTCACATAGGGATAATTCCTATGTTAACATAGTAAATTTTCTTATGTTAGCAGAGTAAAAATTCTTATGTGAACAAAGGAAATATTGCTATATAACATAGGAAAATTACCTGTTTTTTTCTCTACTCTCTAAAAATGAATTAGTGAAATTCTCGCCAATCAGTGGATAGTCACTATTTCTACAGCTATAAATATACCACTAATTCAACCAGTGGTATACTTATAGCTGGTTTCCAGTGAATATTCACTAATTTGAAAAAATTTCACTGATTCATTTTTAGAGAGTACATACAAAACTTGTTCTATGGGCGTGACAGGAAAATCCTGTAGCTGCTACAAAGCAGTTCTACTGCAGCTAAAAAATTATGCATTAAAGCCTAATCCTGTTGCAGCAAAAGGATTTTTTTCCGGGTAGACCATAAATTTTCTGGACGAATCAAAACATAAACGCAGATTTTCATCTTCTGCTCTCTGAAAACGATAAGTGAAAATCACGTATTAATCACTATTTGGCAGTGAATATTCACTTATTGCCAATAAGCAGTATATCAATATTTAAATTAGTGACATACTTTTCACTAGTAAACAGTGAATAGTCACTATTCTCACTAATTCAAATTTAAACGAGTGATTTGGTAGGAAATTTTCATTATCCATTTAAGATTAATAAGAAAAATAAGACTTTCAGTGAAGAAAAATGACATCATAAAAAACTTATAAAAATAAAAAGTGTCGAGAGAATTCTCATTTCTTTTAATCTGAAAAAGAAAATTGAAAGTTAATTTTTTGGATATTACGTGAAAAAATCATGCAACTCATAATTATTTTCCTGTTATTTGATATCTATATATACATTTATAGATATATGAATCATTTTATCATGTAACTAGTGCGCTTACTCGTCCTGCGCAATAAATATCGCGCATATTTCTGCGCCGCCGTCGCTATCTTCTTTATCCAATTACTGATTCAATCGTAAGATCCTATGAAGTTTTTTCCTTTATGATTATTTTATTAGTCATCTTTTATATTTATCATATATTTAACATACTTACATCATAGTATTGTTATTTTTTCGAATTTTAATAACTGTTTAGACGTAACTTTACTTTTACAAACAAATTATCGGTATAGTTAGTATGTAAGGCTCAAATAATTTTAAAACTCAACCAACAATTCCAATTATTTATAATTATAATAATTTTCTAAGGCAATAAAAAATATATGTTTTCACGTTTTTACAGAGTTATATTTAGAGCATGAATAAATAAAATTATTGCACAAAATTCCAATTTATAAAATGGATATTTTGTTGTTTATTTTATTACTGTTATTAAATTTAAAATTCAAGTGAAAAAAAAATTATTTTTATGAAGAAAGTAATCAGTTTTATGTAAAAAAATTTATAAACTGTTTCGAGACCTATTATTTAATAGAGATTCAATTTTATTGCTGTTATTATAATTGAAAGCCAAAAATATATACCTAATATTATTTTTTAAATGTATAGTCTGGCAAAAATAATTTTAAGGTAAATTTGAAAAATTGGACGACTTATTTTAGCCTGTACAAATTTTTGTTGTGGCTTTAGGAGTTTCTTTTTTGACAAATCTCAATTTTTGAAAAAAACATCTGGACTCAAATTCAGGTTGCAGTTAATTTTTTTTTTTTCATTATGTTCAACTTTTGAAACTTCTGTTATCACCCAAAAATTGAAGCTGCATTCATTTTTCGATTTCTCTTCATCAAAAAAATATGAATTTGAAGAAGAAAAATTATTTCAAAATCACAATTTTTGAGTTTTCTACGAAGGTTTGAAATGAAGAAAAAAATTGAACCCTACTTTTAAATATTTGATGAAATGTCCCGAACATTTTTACAGTGTACGCATCACTAAAAAATTTTCGGAGTGAACGCGGATTAAATCCGAAGTAAATTTGGAGTGAATGTGGAGGCAATGACTGCATATTTATTTAATCCCCTTGAAGTAAAATTCACTCCGAAAGAAAGTTTATTTTAGTATTGAAACTCCGATTCGCAGTGAAATTTACTCTAATGGGAGTTTATTTTAGTATTAAAACACCGAATTGGAGTGAATCCGCATTTAAAAAAAATCCAGATCACTCTGAAATCACTTCGCTGAAAAAACAAACTCTGTATGTGGAGTGATTTTTTCTAAAGCCCCGGAACTCCGAGAATGATCCTGAAGTTAGCAGACAATCAAAAATTTTTGAATTTTTTTTTCAACAATTCAATTTAAAAAAAAACAACTAAAAATATGCACATGTAGAAAATTTAAAAAGGTATAAAAGCAATTTTTTTAAAATATCTTTTTTGAATTTGTCGTTTTTAAAAAAAATACAAAAATAATTAGACGTCGGTTAACTTCAGTATCATACTTCGAGTAACGAATTGAATCCGGACTTAAATAAAATCCATAATCACTCCGAATTCACTCGCTATTTTTTACAGTACGTATATTTAATAACGACAAGAGTATAAATAAATTCAATTGCATAATGCGATATCAATTTAATGAATAACATAAAGCTATAAGAAAATTGATTTAATACATACTTGTGATATTGTCTCGCAATATAGACTTGATATTGGAACCCGTTGGTTTATTTATTTTTGTCGATTTTTGTTTAATAGCCAGAAGCGCCAATAAGAATATAATAAAAAAAAGAGAGGGAAAAATAAAAGATAAGTCTATTGGAAGCTGGGGGTAAATCATAATTCTCGATCTTTTATTCAATTCCCCGCACCGACATTAGCATACATATGAGAGCAAAACAATCGTCGTTGCAAAGATCCCCCGACATTGATAACGCCTCTTTTCTGGACCAAAGCGTAGATCGTATTCATAAAATCATGAAATTCCATGTTTATTCAATATAAAATAAGTATTGTAGATATACATATATATTTATATATCTATATATGCACACAACAAGATAGTAAGAAAGACAGAGACTTATTATTTTTTCAGACGTTACTTGTATTACATCGTTTTGTCTGTTATCTAAACTCAGGGTCAGGGCCATAAGTTATATTACAGTTTGTCAAAGAAAACCATTTTTATTTAATACAAATTCATTTTAATTAATCCTTTGTCTTATTTGATTTATAAAATAATCTAATTTTTATTATTATTTTTTTTCTTTTCAAGGATGCGATGCTGAGTCTGATGAGGGTGGAAGTAAAAGAAGAAGAAGTCGGACGAATTTCAATAGTTGGCAACTCGAAGAACTTGAACATGCATTCTTGGCGAGCCATTATCCAGACGTTTTTATGCGCGAAGCGTTGGCTGTTAGACTGGACTTAAAAGAAAGCCGAGTAGCTGTAAGTAAAAGTTTTTTTATTTGTTTTTTATTACACTTCATTTATTATCTACTGTGAACTACAATAAGAACAAATTACTTACTTAATTAGATTGACGGAAATATTTTTTTAATTCTTATGCAAAACAGTGTATTCTATTAATAGCAGTGTTATTTGCATTATTACACAATAAAAAAATCGGTTGACCCTGCAGACCAGCCCTAAAACTTCCCGCTGTTTTCGAGCTCCTTGAGCTTGAAAATACTTTTGTATGCCTTTTTTTTCGAAAAAAATGTTTTTTACCATTTTTTCTCCAACGATATCTCTTGAACGAATTAACCGATTGAGACGATTAAGCTGATCAGATTTTGAAATTGATTTATCTAGTCGTTTTTGAGAAATTTCGAAAATACTAAAAAAAAAAAATTTTTTTAATTCTTTCGACAATGGTTTCTCTTGAACGAAAGAACCGATTTTGATGGTTGATGTGGCATTCGACGCGGCTTATAAAGTTTTAAAGCCCAGTTGATTTTGGAATCAATCCATCGAGCACATTACAAATTATCTAAAAAAAACATTTTTGAAAAAATTTTATTTTTGGAATATCTCTGAACGAGCTCTACCGATAAAATTCAATTTTCCACAGCTTTTAGATATTGACAAGCCGCGTCGAATGCCACCTTGACGATCAAAATCGGCTCATCCGTTCAAAAGTTACAGATATTTACATATGTACGTATATACATACATACACTCGGGCATCATCTTGAATTTAGTCAGAATAGCTTCCTAAACCCTCAAAACGTCAAGATCTGATAGAAATTCGGTTTTCGAAAATCGGACCGAAACCAATAACTTCCCGAATTTTTGAAAATTTTCAATTTTCTTAATGGGAAGTTGAAAAACAGTATAAGTCCACGCAATTACGATGTTAAGGTTTTCGATGCTAAATTTAACCACGAAAATAGTGTTTAAATATCACTAGTAAGCGGTGTTGAAATTTTTTCCGATGCCAAACTGTGATAAAAAAGTAGTTTTATTTTTGAAGTATCATACTGTGAAAAATTTTTGGTGTGAAAATGGTCCCCGAGAACTTTACATGGCCTGCTCGGTGTGAATTGATGGTGTGAAATATCCCCCCCCTCTCCTACTATTTTTTTCTGTTTTGTAGATCTTAAAATACTTATACTCACACCCTTATACTCCGATCAAAGTTAATTTATCCCGCATGTACACCGTTTTACCATCTGTTGGATAACACCGCTAAGAAGTACCACTACACCGGTGTGAGCTCAGTTAAACACCACTTTTTTACGGTATATACCTTTAGAGAGTTATACAGTGAAACAAAAATTTACTTTAATTAGAAGTTTATTTTTTATATTTATATGAAAATATAAAAATGGTTACTATAGCAGCTGTAGTGTTTTGATATAGCCATTTCAATTGTAAGTAGGGATAACCACAAATTGGAGTGAAAAAGGACAACATTAAATTATAGTAATCTTGACCACAATGTCATGGCTATCAAAACCACAACAAAATAGTTCAATTTACTGCAGTGTGTTATAATGGCAACTTCTTCTGGAGTTGGTGGACTACAATGTTGATAAACGTATTATATTGAATTTTCTAGACATCAAATTTAAACTTCAAATTGTAAAATTATACATAACCTATAGAAATACAATCGTGATATAGATAATCCTCGAAAATCATCATTTATTTCTGTTATTTTAACAAAAGGAAATGGAAATTTATTTACATGGTTTAGAAAAAAATAAGAATATATTTTGAACTTACTCTCTAAACATGAATAAACGAAGTAAGTGAATATTCACTAATTTCACTTATTCATGTTTAGAGAGTAGCGGTGTTATTTGCAGATGTTAAAATGGTGTACATACGAAGTAGATTAACTCCGATCGAAACATGAAGGTGTGAATACAAGTGTTCTAAGATCTACAAACCAGAAAAATAATAATAACATTTCGTTAAAATTACGAAACTATCATTGATTGTGATGTAACAATTTTATTACCTATAAAATAAGAAATGTCACTTTTATTGAGCTGAACGAATTAAATAAATTTTTGATCACTTATCAAATATAATAGATTAGAATAGAATATTTAAGAACAGTATTACAATTATTTTTATCATCTCTGATGTTTTTCATAAGGTAATAACTGATTTAAAGATAATAAAGTGATCATTGAAAATGTCATTTAATTTTTCTCGCTAATTTAGTTTGTAAAGAGACTTGAATCATAAAAACCTGTTTCTTATATCTTACACAATAACATTAACATGTCATTGAGAACAAATATTGTTCGAATTTCTTCATGAATTCGTAAATCTGTATCATAAAAAAATCCAGATTACTCAAAATTCCCTCCGCTGAAAAAACAAAGCTCTATTTACTCCGTTTGCAGAGTGATTTTTTTAAAACTCTGAAAATCCGAGTGGATTGTAATTCAATTTGGATTGAATTACAATCCATAATCACTCGGAATTCACTCCCAATTTTTTACAGTATAACTGTTTAAAGTTATGATTTCCAAAGTACGATTTTACAAGTTCAAATTACCAGAAATAAAAATTAAGAGATCATTAGGCAGCTTCTTATTAATTTACCAAGTAAATTTATATTCCAGTGTAAGCCAATTATTAATAAAATCTTCAATACTCTCAGGATTAAAATTTAATTACTGCGTTAAAATTTAAGTATAACTGCGATTTAAAAAAATTTGCTTGAAAGTACTAAATGTCAGATCTTTAAGATAAATTTTCATATTATTTCGATTAAGTTAAAATTTTTGACATCTGTAACAATACTATGAAGTAAGTTTTCAATGAAAATTTCAAGATAAGTCTTGACTTTAAATACTTAATAAGAAAAAAATTTTGGCATCAGCTATAATCTCCAACAATATTTTGACACTTGAATGATGTATTGACATTTTATGCTCATTAACAATATGTAAAAGGGAATATATAAAATAGAGAAAAGTTAGATCGGTCGATGAGATAACCAGTGATTTTATAAGGGACTAGATTGTAGTGTTCAAAACTAAAAGACCCTATATAACTCGTACACTAGTATACTGAGACTGATATGAACAGACGTTCGGGGGTGCGACGACACTCGGCTTCTGACCGTTCGACCCTTAACCTCGGTCTCCTTTTTTTTCGCCTATCTCCATTGCTCATTCTCTCCTGGGGGTAGTTGGTCCATCTGCTCGACGGGTGGCTGAAGTGGCTATAGTGTACAGTGTGGTTGGTCATATATACCTTAGAAAAACGCGACCAAATGGATTCAAGGGTGTTCAAGTGGAAAAGGTCCATCCGGATTTGATGCTGCTACGATAATACTCCAGATCGAATAAATTCGATAGAGACCTTTAGCCCCTCGAGTTACTTTTTTTTTGACTCACTGAACAACCGCAATTACACATTGGAGATTTTTAAATTTGATATGTTTAATAAAATTACCCTCAACTTTACCAATACAAACTTTTTAAATAAATAAAGCATTTTATTTTACTTGTTCTATGTTTTTACTACAATATAAACTCAACAATTTTACTATCAGTAAATCCACATCCTATAATTGCAAATAATAGCTATATTATTACACAAAACAACTCTTAACTCTTTATATACTTATTTACTTTTAACTCTTTCTCTCCCGTAAGATATATAAATAATAACTTAAAACACAAATAATAACAATATAAGCGTATTTGATTGCTTGTGATTTAAAGCAACATGAGCATGATGACACGATGGTAAATTTTCAACGCAGAGATGAGATGAAAATATATATATATATATAGATATACAATATAACAAAGCGGCCCTCAATTTCACGGCCGGTCGGGCGAGGTTTTATTTCATTACATATATACATATGTACATACAACATACTTAAGCATTATTAGCATTAGTATTTGTGTAATGCACTTATATTATATTATTTTCTTATTGCTTTAACAAGACTCGTAGAGTCGGCAGTCCAACATACGCTAGTGGGTATTTATATTTATGTCATTAGACACGGGTTGGGAAGCTAAAGAATAATGTCCATAGATAATGTGTCAAGTTGGATTGATAAAAGTTTATTCCAATGCAGAGGGGTTGGTTAAATGAGAAATATATATATAGATATAGTACAAAGAATACTTTGGTGAAGAACAACTATGATCATGAACGTAACCCGATTGGTTTGTCATGAATGTTATATATGGTGACATGTTGCCTTATGTGACTTGTTTTCTGTTAAGAACTGTCTTATCTTCATCAACACGTATCTAGATTAGATAGGAAACACATGGACTGATCTTTCAGAGAGATATATCCGATGAGGACATAATAAACTCTTTGGTTTTGCTGTATAGTAAATCAGTAGTTGCACAGCCAGAGCTGGCGAACGTTAATTCAGATGTCCAGTTTGTAGTAAAAAAAAAAGGTTGTAAGGCTAACGTATTTTGAGCTATGAATTAAATGTTTTATGGGGTAGTTTCAAGAAAAGAAATATACATGAGAGTGAGGTTGTGTATCGATCGTTTACTTCGCGTGAGACTTGCGCTGCTGCTACTATTCCTTATACTCGGCTACGACCATACGACCAACCCTCACTTACAACTAATGTCTTCATTTATTTTTTTTTCCTCCATAACCATTTCCTTCGTGTTTTATTTCACTCTCTTGCATTGAAGTAATCAACACTTTTTGCGTGTGCGCAGGTTAAAGACTCTTAAGCTACTTTAAATGATACCTGTCATTGATTATTATTCATCATCATCATAAATATATTACTTAGTAAAAAACGTTTTCCAATTATCTAAAAAAAAATTGTTCAATATTCAACATTTTTTGGTATTTATTTAGAAGTGGGGCTCACACATGTTTCAAATAGCACAAATCCTATTGTAGACAAATTTCATTGAAACCAATTTGATCAGTAAGCATTTGTGGGCAGATTAAAGATATATTTGCTTAATAGAGTGTTTAGCAAGTATCAATATTCAAGTGTTTATACGCAAGGTATAAAATATGCTTCATTTTAAGATTATCTTTATAATTTTGTATTTTCGTGCTATACTGCACTATTTGACATGATTTCCTTATTTTTCTATGTATTGACTCTTAAGTCAACCATCAAAGCTTAAGTCACATGTTATGTGTCATAATAGGTAGTAGTTTTGTCCCGAGTATGTTAACGGACTTATCAGCAAGGTTATGTTAATGTACTCTTACCTTGGACTACACCTTATACTAGTTTATACCGAGTTAAAGCCTTGTCGCGGGAATCGCCCAACAATGTACTAGTAGAGGGATGCGGATGCTGTCCAAACTACTTGCATCCAAATGTTAGGTGAACTGTTATACACTGTAAAAGTGATGAAATAACAGAAATATGACAATTTTCAAGTATTACAAGAGCTTTAAAATTATTTCAGCTCTTAGATCAGCCTTTAAAACTTCACTGTCCATCTTACAGTATAATATAAAAATTATAATTATATATTTAAAAATTTATTTTGGAAAATTTGTAGGATTTCATGTTATTTTCATCAATTTTTGTACTTTGAGATACAAGACCCAGATCTCTTATTAAAAGAAACGATTAGAAAAAAAAATTTTTCAATACTTTTTAATGCTTTTGAATACTTTGAATACTTTTGAATCGTCCTTATTATAGACATTTAACATTGCAAACCGTTTCGAGTCGTTTCTTTTAATCAGGGATGGGTATGCAGTGTTAAAAACAGATTACACTTAGAAAACTTAATCCACTGTGTAACTGAACACGTGGAAAAAATTTAGATATGGATATTTAAAGTATAAGCACTTGGAATTTTGACAAATGTGGCGAGCCCTGATTCCAAACAAATACCAAATTTTGTTTAATACACAAAAAAAAATAAACTCTAAAAATTAGTGTTTGGAATTATAACCCGGAACCCGGGTGTCAATATGGGGAATTTTAACATTCCAAATAATAAATTTTATAATATGTGTCGTTAATTTTCTAAGGATCTGCAGTTACGATTTTTAAAGTTCAAATAGTAATTTTTCTTGCATAGACATTAAATTTTCATACTTATCCTGTAATTATTCACGTTTTAATCATAAACGAAAAAATTACTATTTAGAATGATAGTATTTATTGATCACTTGATCATTATATTACTTGTCGTTCTCAATTTATACAGTTCATTTTTTTCCGTGTACAAATTTCAAGATTTCCTTCTGTTAAAATAATATAAAAATTTGTGTGAATGTTTTTTCACACATGATTTTTATTCATTTGAATGAAAAATTTTTTACTGTAAGAAAAAAATTTATGATTTGCTTCATAGCTGAATAAAGTTGATATAATAAATTAATTAAAATTGTTTGTTTACTGTTTAGGTATGGTTTCAAAATCGTAGAGCTAAATGGAGAAAAAAAGAGCATACAAAAAAAGGACCAGGTAGACCAGCTCATAATGCACACCCGCAGAGTTGTAGTGGTGAACCAATTCCACCGGAAGAGTTGAGAAGAAAAGAACGTGAAAGGCGGCAAAAGAAACTCCTAAAGACTCTTGAACGTCAGCAACGAAAACTTGCAGCCAAGGTACATCTAAAAACTTTAAAGGACTTTAAACTTGTTAATTTATTTTTACCTCTTCCTTTTCTTACATTCAAACTCACTCTCAGATTTTCATGATTACGAACAAGAGATAAAACTTTAATAACAAACGTCGTTTTTTTTTCTGTTTCTCTGAATACTCAGGGTATCACGGTGGACTTGTCGACGCTGCGAGCTGAGTGGGAATCACGGAGCGCAGCGAACGCCAGCGGAAATCCACTGAGCGGGCATTTAAGTGGTTCATTTGGTCATTTGGGCAGTTTAAATGACGGTAGCAGTGTATCAGGGTCGGGTAATGACGCTAACGAAGAGATTGACGTTGTTGGTGGATTAGATTCATGCAGCGACACTGAGAGTGAGCGGATGGATTCAGCGGCTGATGGCTCGATTGATGGTGAAAGTTATCCGAGGCTGAGTGACCAGAACGAGCCGTCATTAATGAGAATAACAACGGCACCAACACATTTATTAAATGAACATCAGCGTTCTAATGGAGCACTTAATCTCAATCTAGACTTAAATCATCAGCAGGGTATTCGTCACTGGGGTTTAAGTCTTCTAGAACGACGGAGGGAATTGGGTAATTTAAGTACCAATGGTGTTCGTCGTTCGACAGACAGTCCACGTGGTTGTTTAAGTTTAACTCGAGGGCAGGTAGTTGACGCTAATAATGACGATGAAGTTCAAAGTGGTAGTATTGACTTGTCAGTTAAACGACGTAGATTGAATCCCTTTTCAATAGACAGTTTATTAGGCAATAACAATGATAACAATAATACACGAACAAGTACATCACTCAGGTGCGAACAAAATCGTTCATCAACATCTTCTTCAACTTTGTCAAATGGCAGACAGTCAACCTCACCAACTTCACCTCCTGTGTCTGTAACAACTTCACCCTCAACGACGTAGTCCCGCCGTCTTGTAATAAATTTTAAATTATGTAAACAAACAAGTGATCAACGACAAAGATTGGAGACTGAATAATTATTATTATTAGTTATAACTTTTTTTTTTTTTCGACTTAACTAGTTGGTGATTTATATGAAAATATAATGATTTAATTTAAATATCATCAAATTGACATATCTAAAGAGTAAATTTAAAAGTAAACAGGTGGATTTAGAAACCATTGAGTCTATTATTATTTTTCATATAAATCATTCTGGGTAATTATGTGGTTTCACGGCTCCACACAATTCGAAGTTTTGAACTATTAATAGCCATGGTATCGAAACAAATGCAATCAATCGGTTTAATTTGACGGCGAAATGATGAAAATCAGGTTGATTTCAAAATTACAAATAATGGCGAAAACATGTATCTTGACCGACTGCAAAAAAGGGCCAATTAATCGTTATTTTTGTCAAATTAACTTAATAAATAATTTTCAATGATAATATAATTTGTTTTTTGCCGTAAGATGGGCAGTGGAGTGGAGAAAAAATTTATCTAAAGTTTACTAGATAAATTGTAAGCTTTGAATAAGTTCTAATTGACATACTTTAGTTATTTTGGACACTGTACAACTCCATAGCATGTAAGTAGATGCAGCAGAATACGCTACTATTTGCTTCAAGTTATTACCGAGCTAATGCATTGAAGATCACAACAGTGTTTTAGCTCCGTTCGTACTAGTATAGGGATGGTCCGAAGCAGGGTACGTTAACATCAGCCATACTTGTAAGACTATTGGTGTACTCGGAACGAAACTACAGTAGAATCTCCTTAATGTGACCCTCCGTAATGTTACACTCTCTCTAAATTTAACAAGATTCTCTCCCTAATGCCAGCAATCCTGTCTCCCACTACGTTTTTTTCGCGCGACCAATAAAAAAAAACCTTAGTGGCGGGCAATTCAAATCTTCCCACTTGCATCTGTGCGATTGAATCCTAACCTAAAAATGATTTTTTTTTCGTTCATTACGCATTTTGACCGCGCAGACCTGCGCACATAAGACACGAGTATTGGTATAGTGAGGACGACAGGATTTTTTAACAATACGGAATGGTCCTGGACAGGGGTGTTAACATTACGGAGATTTTACTGTATTAATTTTGATGATAGTTATGGCCCTTTAAAAATTTTTCTTACTTTTATAGTCGTGCCGATGGAAGCTTGGGATTTTTTCCTACCAGTTCTTTCCCCCACCACCATAATATTAGAATGTGCGCATGCGCTATTTAAATTTGCGCATGTGCAAAGTCACCAAAACCAATATTCGAAAGGTGGGGGAAGAAACCGTGGTGGGAAAAAAATCCCAAGTTTCCATTGGGATCACTATAGTAGTTGATTTACAAATAAATTCACTCTGAATTAATGTTCTATGTCACATTGTGCATATCGACAAATAAAAACTTTGAGATCAAACAAGTATTAAATAAAATTTGGGAGAAAATATAAAGAGTGTATAAATTCTGATCAACAACATTTTTAAATGAATGAAATGCAAGTTTTACAAAAAAAAAAAAAAAAAAAAAAAAACCGATTTTGGTATAAAATCCGCCGTAACTAACCGATAAAATTTTTTTTATAGTGATGCGAATAAAATTGAATCATTGCCAGTTGAAAATAGACTGAGCTGCACTTGCACATAATTGCAAAAAATTAACATCGTTATGATTGCAGTTTGTGGTATGAAATATTAAAAATTTTATTTTTATCAAATAATTAATTAATTTAAATGGCTTCAAATATTTTTCTTACTTTTAGTAGTTGACTTGCAAATCAATTCATTCTGAATTAATGTTTTATTTCACATTCTGCGTATCCGCAAATGAAAACTTTGAGATTGAACAAGTATTAAGTAAAATTTGAACGAAAATATAAAAAAAAAATGTATAAATTTATGTTTCCATATAATTTTTAAATACAGGAAACGCAGCTTTTGTAAGAAAAAAAAATTTTTTATATTAAATCTGTCGATACGTACTCGCTGATAAAATTTATTTAATACGATACGTATAAAATTGGATAATTGCTGGTTAAAAATAGGTGGAGCCGCACGTTTGCATAATTGCCTCATTTTGTCAACTAGTTATAGTTTTATCGACATGTAAGTGTGCAATAATAGAGAAAGAATGAATGAGTCAAGAGTTTATTAATTTAAAATAAATTTATGAATTATAAGATTTAAATCTTTCAAGTATAATTAAATATATATAATAATAATTATATATTAATGATAATATTAATAATAATGAAAGTAAGAGGAAAAAAATAACAAACGACGACAAATTGTATTTATAATGTAAATAGTAATTTAATTTAATTTTCGTAATGGAATAAAAATGTTCATGTATTTAGTGCATGGATTTATTATAATGCGAGGCATAATTATTTAAAGCAATAGAACAAAAAAAAACACATTTGCCTGTTTTAATAAAAAAATGATAAATTTTTTTGTCATTTTAAATTTATTAGTGAGAGTGATTTAAATTAAAAAAAAAATAATATTCATAATAAAACAGTAAAAATGTGTAAAGTTTATAATTATTAAATGTGAATTATAAAATTAAATTTTTTTGATTTAAAATTCAAAAGATGCCATAAAAAAATCAAGGACATAAAAACAGATAATTTATCATTATATCCGTTATAAATATATTAATTTATTCTCAAGAAAAAAATTAAACAAAACTTGAAAAAAAATTAACTTGTGTTTCTGTTATTATTTACCTAATTGTTCATTTTTATTAAGGGGGACCACTAGTGTGATCGCCTGAAAAAAAATTATTTTTGGGAATTTTTTTAAAGAAAACTACGGCATAGAATGTTTAAATGTTTCACGGATATATTTGTGGATATATAATGAATATAAGATGAAATTTTTGGACCCAAAAATTCAAAATTCAGCGAGATATTCATAATCTCCCAAGGCTCTAAAAAAAGTCCCCCCACTGCTACTGATAGCGACTTTCGCAGTACCGGAAATCAAAAAAACCAAAAAGTTTATTAAACTAGAAGGTATTTTCCGTACCATGACCCTTGGGCTGAGAAAAAATTGAAATTTAACAAAATGGTGGAGTTCTCAAAAAAACTTCAAATTTTGGGCGAAACTTTGATGATTTTTGGCCTGCCAAAATTACATTTTTGATTCGATCCGAAAGTTGGAGGTTCATGGTACATAGAAACATATATAAAAGAAACTGCAATACGAATCAAATATATCGGATGATTTGTCTTCGAGTTATAACTGCAGCAGTTTTGAAAAATATATTTTTTTGAACCGATAAGCGGCTGCTCTTCAGATAGCTGTAACTCAAAAAAACTATTTGAGACATGTACTTTAAATTTTAGTTATTTTTGAAGCTAAAGACTATCGAACTGCAAAAAAAAATTGATTTTTTCAAAATTTCACACTAGTGGTCCCCTTTAAGACGTTTATTTGTTAAGTTAATAGTAAAACAAAATCTATCAGTGATTTGACTCTTGATAATAGTACTAGGAGATAATTATATATATATATATATATGTATATATATATATATATGACTATGTATATATATGTATCATATTAATCATATTGGAATAAGGGAAGCAAAGCGAATGTTCATACAAGCGTACAATGAGTCGCTGGGTTGTAATTTACGTCTGGGTTAGAGCGATTGCCATAGAGGTACAGCGTCGAGAGTTTACGCGGGTCGTGTGTTGTGACGCCACGACAAAGGCCCATTGTGCTTGAGGCAAAACCGCGCA
Source organism: Microplitis deprimator (assembly GCA_964016945.1). NCBI lineage: Eukaryota > Metazoa > Arthropoda > Insecta > Hymenoptera > Braconidae > Microplitis > Microplitis deprimator. Next base: position 17,296,569 of record OZ024709.1, on the reverse strand, counting down.
ATAATATTATTAGCCGTATATATTGTACATGAATTTCACATAATATCTCTCGCTTGCTCTTATTGCCCGAAGCGACGGTAAACAGACACATACACATGGAACACAAGGATGGAGACAAGAGACTAGAGACTAGAGAGAGAGGAACAAGGAAGAGAAGGGCTTTAAAGCACCACCATTCTCTACTCTGTATATATGACCGTATCTTTGTTAAGGACTCAATTACCTTCGCTCCTCGTCTGCTGGCATTCTAGTATCCTCGTATCCTCATCCTTGCTGATGATGCTTTTGATGAAGAAATAGAAAGAAAAATAATAAATTGTTTAACCATCTTATATTCTATTGTTCATTTTACACTTCAGCAAAATTACTTTATTATTTTATCATCGCTAATTAATAAAACAACATATTAATTTTTTAGTATAGACATTATTTTTAATATTTAAATGATTCCAGTAAATTATTATTGAAAAATAAGTTTTGAATAATAATTCAATTAACAAGTTGACATGAAAATATTGGATGCATATTAAAAACAGCGTTATGACGTTTAAACATAATAAATTTAATTAGCTAATTATCAGAACGAATACTTACATAAATTAACCATTGTAAAAATAAATAACTTGAAATGACAACTTTATTGACTCACTCATACTACAGTGGCATTAAAACTAAAAGATCTTGCTGGTGAACTTTGGAGAAATTTTTTGCTGAAAGCCATTAATTTATTTTCAGTTAAAATTATTATTTCACAATAAATTTAATTATTATGTAATTTTCAATCATAAATTTTTTTTATCTTTAATTAAATTAAAAATGCAGCTTGAGCTTGAAAATATTGAAACAAAAAAAAAAAAAAAAGAAGAAAGTCAATGACATTTTATATATTCCGGCCTTTATATATTTTTCAGCTCTCGTTGTAAAAATATCGGGACTGCAATTTATAAAATAACCGTGTGATGAAAATATTGAAATACAATAAAATTTGAATAAAAATGTTATTTATAATAAAGTGGTAAGTTTTGTTAATTATAATAATTCATCAATCATTATTGTAGCAGGTGGTTAATTTTAATGAGATACTCATATATATATTTAACATAAAAATAATGCCGATTATTCACAACAGCAGGTGAGAAATCATGTATTTTTTGTGTCTATTTATATATATAAAAGAATATTAATTATTTTTTGTATTGTTTTTTGTGTTAAGTTTTTTTTCAAACAGTTTAAAGACGATTTATAACTTGAAGGAGAGGCCGAATGGTTCGTGATCAAAGTTAAGAAGATCCAGTTCGATCTTACAGATGAACGAGCAGATGATGCTCGCGCTGGTTAGGATCGTTGGGGGCTTGTGCGCAGTTATTACAACGGGTCGAAGGTCGCGAGCTCGCATAAACCATTTGTGCTCGATCGACTGTCGATACCAATATTTCCCAGAGGTATCGACTATCTTGAGTTTTGATCTCCGACAGGACCCACTCGGATGGCACCACCCACATACATGCAGACCGGATTAAATATCCAGAGTTAAACTGTATTATATATATACATATATGTATAAGTAACTTCTCTAATAATTTTATAAATTATTTCTCTAAAAACTTCTTAGACTTTTTAAATATTTCACTTTTTAAAAAAATAAGGGAAAGGGGAAGGTCTAAATTTTTTTTTTTTAAGTAAAAATTGTAAGGTTACAAAATGAGTCCCTTATATTTTTTTATAAATTGATATTAGGAGCAACATGGACACCATGAGGTATTTTGGATCACTAAAAATTACACAGAAAAAAAAGATTTCTCGGTGCAAAAAAAAATTTAACTTGCCCCAGGAAAAATTTTACTTTTCCCGAGAAATTTTTTGCATTATAAATTGAAAACAAAAAATTTTTTCAAGCTGAATATTTCTTGCGCCAAGAAATTCTTTTTTTCTGTGTAGGGGAGAGTGGGGTCAATTGAACCAAAAATACTTTAACATTTTTTTTTAAATGAATAAAGGCAAAATGATAACTTTTTTTTTTACGAAATTATACTTTATTATATAGACTATCATTTCTCATAAGCACATAACTTAACAAATGATGAAAATTTTTAATAAATACGAAATTGTACAACTGCATCAAATGGTTCAATCGTCCCCTTTGCGGGAGCAATTGAACCACTAGTCGGGGACAATTGAACCAAGAGTATTACAACCACAAACAAATAACTTAATGAATAATTTACTATTCATTACAGCTTAAAACTTATTACAACACTTCTAATAATATTGATTATTTTATACAGCATTATATGTTATAACAATCACTTTTACAACTTCTGTCAATATAATTATTTTCTTTCTTGGTTAGCTTAGCTTTTTTTGACATTCAGTCAAAATGCGCGCGCATGTCTGATGCTCACAGTGTGGCTCGTGTGGTTCAACCGTCCCCGAGAGTACTGGTTCAATTGACCCCATATGATTTTATTGAAATAATTAGTTTAAAAAAAAATATTCAAGAACTATTTTAGTAGAAGTAAAGTTAGAAATTTATGACTAATTTATGTAAGAAGGTATAACAAAAAAAGTTTTAAGATTACATTTGAAAATTAAAAAATTATTAAACAATTTGTCAAGAGCTGAAAAAAAAGCTCAGATGCCTAAAAACGCAAAAACTTGAATTTTTTTAAAATTAAATCATTATATTGGTTCCAGATTTTGGTTAGACTAAGGTTTAGTATATTAAAATATAATTCCAAGAGACGACTCATTTTTCTATTTTTTCCTACTCAAAAAAAATTTTCAAATTTAACACTAGCCCTGTCTATATTCAAAACTTTAAAACATGACACAACGATGAACTTTTTTTGAATATTTTTCAAACTTTTGAAAGTTCAAAGTTCAAAGGAAAAATCAATGATTGACTTGATAGTTTTAAAATATACTAAAAAAAAGAAGTTCAGAAATAAATAAAATTCAGTTTTTACTGAGCGTATTTTGAATTGGAAAAAAAAAAATAAAATTCATCCCTTAGTAGAAAGTCAAATAAATTTACAAAAGAGTTTAAAAATATTCATTTATAATATCAACACTGAGAGAACAATTTATTCGAGCCAAATGAGATTTGTTTCAGGCAAATAAATCCCATATTTGAATGGACCCAATCAGTATCTATTTGAGACAAAGATATGGTTCATTTGAATGAAATAATGATTTGTTTATATTTAACAAATCTGTATTTGATAGCGCCACTAGCCCTAGTGGAATTTTTTTCAACCAAGATTTGTTAACTATAAACAAATATATATTTGAATGAAATAAATGATTTTGTTCAGTCAAATAAATCTATTTAGTTGGCTCAAATAAATTGTTCTCTCAGTGAAGTCAATTGTTTTCTTCTTTGAATTCAGAAGTTTAAAAATCGTTTAAAAAAAGTTTGTCGTGTCACGTTTTGAATTTTGGAATCAACAATTTTTCAACTTTTTTCCAAAGATTTTTTTACACGGGAAATTTTTATTTAAATAATTTTATTAAAACTAATGTGATTTATACCTAAAAATAAATTTCCAATCGATAGGACTCAAGTAAGTTCACTTTGCTCGGTGACTAGAGTAAAGTAAAATTATCTAAGAACAATTGAAAGGTTTTAATTTGACAGAGGTCCTTTTTTGCTATCATTAATTTTTTTCACGACAAGATTATATTAATACCGAGTATTTATTTGAAGAGTACAAAAAAGTTGGATTAGTGAGAAAATTCTCTATTGAAATTTTTTTCTAAAGGCCCCATCTTACCCCCTTCCTTTTCGCTGTATAACTTTTACTAGCAAACGCATCATTATGCATATATTCGTCGCGTCATATCGATTTCTCGTTCATCGAACTATCGATTCAACTTCTAACAAGTTCAAAGGATTACTTAATCATAATGTGTATGCAAAATACATACATGTATCTATAATGAAAGGCCAATAAAAAAGTGAATTTAAAAGAAAAAGTAGAGAGCACGAGTCGATTGGGTGAATGTAATGCAAATTACATTAAAAGTTTTTTTTTAATATCCTTCTATACTTAATATATTTAAAAATAAAATTGCTAAGGATTTTAATAAAAAAAAACGAAATGTAAACCGTCAAAATTTCAATATAAATTAAACAGCAACATAAATATAAATAAGAAAAAAAAATTAATTTTATTTTAAGTATGTAAAATAGCCTGCAGTAATTTAGCTTCGATTATTGTAACAGAAAAAAAAATTTTTTCATAAACTCTGCAAATCTATCTGACATAAATACCTTAGAAGCTATTAAAATAATTTTTTTTTATTGCGTGCAGTATTCTCATAAAAATGTTAAATATCACTTGAACTCTATAATTTTGTGTCTACAAACACTTTAATGACTTAAATATTATAATATATAGAAAAAAAAAACTTGGTAATTATTTTTTAATACGAATCCATTTAATATCACTCGGACATGTCTATAATTAAAATAGAACGACATTAAAAAATATATGAAAAAAGTTGCCAAAAAAGGATATTTCTTTGTATATTTTGTTGTGTATGTTAAAAAAAAATCTATACATATATATATTATCTCACTTCTTTAACTTTATTCTTTAATTCTCATTCTTTCTTCCGGGGGCGTACAGATTAAAGATAAAAAATTAATAGCCACTTTCGGCTCGAAGCTATACAAGATAATATAATATTTCTCCCTAACTGGCGGGAACAAATTTTATTATATAAAATTTCATTTATACCCGCTATCTATAGATTTAAGATACATCCAAATGCTCCACAAAATAATAAACATATATATAAGATTGGCCAAAAAATAAAAATAAAATTTTCACTTACGCATTAAAAACTTATATGCAACATCTCAGTGTATAGATTGCAAGTAATAACAAAATAAAAGTATACGAGAGAATAAATCGAATCAATTTTCAATGTATTAGCCTTAAGGCTTCGAAAGGATTCTCATATCGAGCAATAAGCTAAAGAAACACGATTATTTTCACTTTTTCATCGTTTAAACCGTTTTACCAATGAAATAAAAATTTAATATTACCAGCAGGTTTTAGTTTCTGTGCAGACAGCAGCTAGCAGCTTCAATAAGATTTTAAACGCCGCAAAGATATGCTACCCTTGCCACTGGCTTTCTCTTTCTCTCTCTTTTTCTATTTCTCTCTCTTTCTCTTTCTCTGGCATTGCTTCTCGCGGGAAATTCTCAACTGTACCCTCGGTAATATTAACGATAACTATCTCGAGACGGTTCTTCGAGGCACACGAGTATTACAGAGAGTACATACAAACATATATATGTATATATATTATATCTATATATATAAGATCTACAATCCTGTGCATGGTGCACTGATGGCGGCCAGCCAGAAGTAAATCTAAGGTTTACGAGGTAGTACCGCCTCTTACTAGCACCTCCTCGAGTGCTGCCCACAGTTATACACGCGCCCTCTAACTGACCAAGACTATATAAGAGCTAAGAACCTACGAAGCGATATATGTATATATATTTCTCATAATAAATCGTCCGAGTTGCACACTAACATCACACCACATAACTTTAAAGGACCAACTAAAGATTGCAGTCATGTAAAAAGTCATTTAAATTTTTTTCATTGTTATTATTACTATTATTATAACTAGTATTTTTTTTTCAGAAAACTTTGGTTCATTTATTTAAAGACTTACTTTGTTGCAGAGCTGTAATAATATGGCTAAAAATAAAAAAAATAAATAAATATGAGATTATGGAAATTGTGAATATTTTATCGGGTTCGCTGTACATTAAATTGATGGATGGGCAGGGCAAATATAGGAAGGAATGGATGAGCATTGAAGGAAGGGAGTTTCCTGGATATTTCAAAGAAATCTCACGATGCGCATCAAAGACTCTTGGCGTCTCTTAAGAGATGTTATAACATACACATAAAGCTGAAATATGTATACATATATAAGACAGATAGAATATATACAACATAGGCTTTATAGAAGACAACAACGCGTGGTCGTATAGTATGTGCTTGAGTAATATAGTTATTATCCGACAAGGGGGTACCCTTAGGCTGGAGAAGAAAGCGACGAACCCCGCATTAAAAACCAATTTTTAGTCCCGAAAAAACCTCCGCCCTAATGTAATAACAGGCTTGGTAATCTATAGTAGGTTTTCTGTCCTGAGACAGGACGAGATCTTTCTACCTACTGAGGCATCAACTCTCTTTTTTTTATCATCTTTATAAATGTATATATATATATATATATATATATATATATATATATAAAGTTGCTTATGTATTTGTATGTATTCTTGACTCTCCAGAGAGAGTTTAAAAGGATAATCGAGCAAAATTGATGCTCATCCAGCCTCCGGTCGTGACTTTTTTCACTTAAAAATATCCACAATATATATTTGAAAGTTATTTTGAACAGCTGTCAAACGTCTTAGTTTTTTAGAGCCCGTTAATAATTTTTTTCAGGAGCTTTATTACAAACTACTCCCTTAAACTGAATCAGTAAAAATGTTACTGATTTTTTTAGTAGTTACAAAATTTACTGAAAGATCAGTAGCTTTGAATCAATTTACTGACCAATCAGTGAATTTTACTTCACGGCAGTAAATAGTGCCATCTACTTGTGAGCTTGTCCGTTAGACACAGGTTGATTGCAAGTTATAATCAAAGATTATTATTTATATTACACTATTATTACGGTAAGTTTAAAATGTTTTAACGAACAAAAGTTTATTTATAATTTATATATTAATGAAACTTATTTATTTTTCTCAATTGAATATGAGTAGAATAATTCTGAAATGTATTAGTGTCTGTAGTCGATTTACATCTCAGGTAATGCATAACCTCAAATTGTCTTATTAATTATTTTATGTTTATAAATAAATAAATATTGTTATTATTTTAAAATAAATATTTGTAACTACTTTTGATGGAGAATTACTATAATTTAACAAACAATTACTTGATAATATTGAAGTGGAAGACTTATTAAATGAATTTGATTTTCAAAACCCATAGGATGGATTGAGGATTTAAATTAACAAATCGATGTTTTAAAAGAATGCAATAAATACGTAGAGCCTGAAAAAATACCACTTGATTACAGAATGGAAAACGTATTTGATCGAAAAATTTGTACATATGTTGAATCTATTTTAGTCAGTGGCTTAATATATGATCACGATATAAATTTTTGTATTTTTTACATGATGGAAGGATTCCTTTGGATTTAATAAGATTTGTTGATATTTAACAAATAGTTTATTAATGAACAAGCTCAAATAAATATTTATTAACAGTCAACAAATTATTTATCAGAGTATTTCCTTGCACCAAAAAAATATTTATTAATATATAATAAATGATTTATTACTTCATTTATTGGACGCAATTTGACGTATTTGAAGATATAACCTAATTCTCTCAAACTATAAATAATAAAAATATTTAAAAAAATTCATTTTAAATGGGAAGATGAAGAATATATTATAATAAAAAAAAAATTTTTATTACAAAATTAGCAAACAATTATTTAAAATAATTTTTATTTTTTATATAAAATATAGCCATGTAACGCTTACTACTATCCAGTTAGTCTCTTGCTAATATATACAACTACATATGATTATATGCAGTCATCTATCGATAATATTCGCCAAAGAATTATTTGGTAACTATTAATAAATATTTATTTGTCTCAAAGAAGCTTCTCACAAGAGTTTTAATAAATCTAGTTTATTAGTCTCAAATAAATCCGTATATCAGTGGGTGCATTAATCAATAAATATTGATTTCTCTGCATCGAAAACTGAATCAGTAGTTATGACTAATTACATCCGTTACGATTATTAATTTATTCACTAACAATTTTACTGATTAGAATAGTGGAGCGATTTCTACTGATTGAATCAGTGACATTTTACTGATTTGCAATGATAAACTTGGGACTATTTACACCAGTAAATATTCACTGAGAGTACCGGAATATATAAAATTATTAAGTTATATAAACAATACCCTCGTTGTGTAACAATAATTAATAAGTTTCTACTTGAATTAGCGAAACAATTTAATTTCTAAAATTTATCGACATGTTGTATAATTTAGAGTCGGGTATGAATCCCAGTATTGTACAGTTTCTATCGAATTTTGATTGTTACTGAATTGCTCACCGGACACACTAGTAAATTTCTATTAACAGCCACGTTGGCGTTCGAAACAATTGCCCATTAAATCGAATGGTCCCGCGGTAGATAATAACTAGCAATAATCGTTGGGTCACTGGTTATATTCGGGTCTGTACCGGGTTCACTGCACAACTTTGCTAAAATAGAGTCTAGTGTAGCGAGAGTATTGTTAAAGTGAAAGAGATAGTTGTATATATAGTAGATACAGATATACATGGATAAGAGAGAAGAGAATAATAGAGAGAAACTGAGTATATGTACATGCAATAAGTTGGCTCAACGGCAAGAGGATTCTATGTACATAGTATATACAGTAGTATAGGAAATAAGCGAGCATCGGTAATGAGAGGCCAATTAGAACACCCCGTCGATGGAATTATCCCTTGGAACGTTCGAAATTCAAACTGGCTGCTGGCGCGCGAGAGAGTTGGTCACGGTAATGTCTGTTGGGCACGCAAAGTTGCTACTATAACCGGCCCGCTTCTGTATAAAACTCCATCACCCTTTCTACAACACATTTTACAACACCAAGAAAATATATCCACACATACATATATTTATTGTGTGTCGTGATTTTTATTCATTGGATTTAAAAAATAATTGCTTCATTTATTTTCTTAAATTATTTTATTTTTTTTTACTCAAATTTATTACAATTAATTAATTGAAAATTTATGTCCGTTAAAATAATTAAGAAAATGTATATACAGCTAAATTTGTTATGGTAATTATTTTTTTAATAAAAAAAAAAGAAGAAAAAAATTTTTTCAATAACTTTTTTATTGCCAACATAATTTTAAACGTATACATTTTGATTAACAAATAATTTACACTATGCAACATTCAAAATTTATTGTTAATTGTTTTTTTCATCTATCTACCGATCTACTGTAATAATTCAGATCTTTTGAGTTTAAAATAATAATGAAAATACAAAAAAAATAAAATAAAATAAATAAACGGGAAAAGATCGAAAAGTAAGAGGAAAAAAAAAACAGTTTACTACACACATATTTTTATATATTTACATATATATATATATACACATATGTATACATGTAGGTTGTACTTGTTCTCTTCTTCGTTGGCTTGTTACTTCTTCAGTTTCGCTCAATTTGCACTTGCGTATAATTAACCGTAGTATGAAAAATGGTCGGCCACGTGCTACTGTACCGACGCCGAGTTAAGATTTATAGTTATTAATTTTATAATGGACTCGTCAAGCTCACGACGTTCTCTCGTATGGTGGAAAGAGTATGAGATCGTGCAGGATATATACCCGTCGTACACGTCTGCCAACACACATGACCCATACGGTTTAACGTTGCGTACGACTAATAGAGACATTTAACTGCTAAATCATTGGGTTAATTATTATATACAGCAATCTATTTATAAATATCGATTATAATATACCATAACATTGAAAATAGACAACAAGAATTTATAATATCAATTTGGTTTTTTTTTTGTTTCTGTTAATAAGTATATCGATTATTTGATAAATTACTATCAACATTTAATAAAAAGTCTTCCTGTTAAACCGGAAGTACCTTATTGTTTATGGCGTCGTGTATATAATGGTCTCATCATCGACAAGGCGGAAGTGGATGAGTCCCGATCATGTTCAGACATTTAAACCCTCGCAATTTCTACCGTGGGATCATTGGAATTCTACACATATGTGTATATACCTGACTAAGCAAAAATAAAAAAATAACATAATTATTATAACAAAAAATAAAATAAAACCATAGGTTTGTGGGTTGGACATATATATACCTAAATTGATCCGTCATCCATCCGTAGATGATAATTAATTTGGTCTTTTTGGTGAAATCAACCGAGTCACCGATTGAATTTCATTCCGAGAATTCGTTCCGCCTCTTTTCTTCGACAGAAAACATTTTTTTTTTTTTGTAATTAAGTCTTTTATATTTACTAAATTTGGGTATATGTATATATTAATTAATAACCTTCCCGGGAACAAAATAATTTAGATCTACACGTAAGTCTAATTTTTTTTTTAATAGATCGGCAGCGATCTTCATAAATCGAAGCAAAAAAACAAAATTATTAATTTGATATTTTATAATTTTGGTTCTGTAAGAAATTTTTGGGCTTCGTAAAAAAATTTAATTCAAGATCTTCATAAATTTGAATAGATCTAAAAATTTCAATGTATAGATCTTAAGTTTGAGAAGAAATAGATCAATTAATTGATTCAGATCTCGTTAGATCAAAATTATGTTTTTTTTTTGGTTTTGGTTTTCTTTATAATTTTATTGTTAAACTGCAGGTTAATGATTTGAATAATATATGAAGTTTGTTGAAAAGTGTAAGATGCATAACAAATGAAGTGATGACTTGGAAAAAGTATAATAAAAATAATGTAGCAAAAATTTTCTCAACAAAGGTGTGAACTATTTAAAGTAAGGTGTCGGCTCTCGTCAGCACAACGGGAGAGATGATTCTCAGGTGGTTATATAGGTGTTGGTAAGGGGAAAAGAGGGAGTAACCAACGATCATTTATTATCTCAAGATTGAATTTCTCCTCCAGGTCCAGCTTGAGAGCCGCTTCGGTTTTAATTAAAATATCGTTATGAGTAGGCGTGGATACAAACTGTGGGACTATTCTCTCAATATTATTTTTTTTTCATCCATTTCTCATTTTTCAATAATAAAATTAACAAAATTAAAAAGTTAAAAAAAATATATATATACATATATATTGACAGAGATAAAAAAATAATAACGAGAAGACACGAATTTAATGTCTGATGCAACTTCCGCGAAGCGAATTATTATAAACGTTTATTGCTTTTTCTCGCGATCGTGGGTTTAATTAAAAATTAATCGCTGTAAATTAATTTAAAGGTAAAAAGAATAATATGAGGTGGATAACGATTTATATGGATAAAAAAATATACAAGTATACATATACGTATAATAAAGTATAACGGCGTTGGAAAGGGTGGAGCGGGCATTTGTAAGGGGCGTGACTGTTAGGCAACGTGTTCGATAATCGAAAAACTCTCAGGTCGATATAAAACAAAAGACCGGCTGGTTATTCTCTCACTTACTCTTTCTATCTCTCTTTCTTTAAGTTGTATAGAAGCATCATTGGCTCTTGGTTAATCATTACAAAGTAAAACAAGAGTTTAAGAGAGAAAAAGTGGTGATACAATATAAAGGATGTATATCTATTGAAATAGAGTGAAAATTATGTTAATGTAAAATTGAGGGATAGTGATATAAAATTTTTCCAAAGTACACAAAAAAAATTAAATTCGTAAACTAAAGAAAATTATTCGTTTGAATCAAAAATTAATTAAGCAAAAATATTTTTAGTGCATCGAGAAATGTTTATAGGAAAGGGGGGGGGGGTTAAAACGAGCCCTCTAATAAAAATTTGTTGATAGAATTTATTTTTCCCATATAGTTTCAATTGAAAAAAAAAAATTTAGAAGGTTCTTTATTGCCCCTTTTCACTATTTGAAACAACAGAATATAATTTTTCAAACGTCAAAATCAAAATTTTGGACAAGTAGTTTCTGTAGAATTAAAAATAATTAAAAAAAAAAAAAAAAAAAAAACTTTTCATTTAAGTATTAGTAGTTTCTCTAATCAGTGTTTCTTACTAATAAAGCCAAGATCAATGACAATTCAACCGAAGAAAACGAGTTTCTTGTCTTTATTATGTGTCAGATGTACTTGAAACGTTATTCTTTTTTTTTTTTTTGCTTTATATCTTTTTTTACATTATCGTTAATTTTATTTTAGAATGAAACTTATAGAAAATATATGTAAATAAATGTATGACGGAAAAAATTAAATTTGAAAAATGTCGATTAATTATTAGTGAATAAAATTTTGACAAACGGCGGCGTAAATATAGATTCATTAAGGGGCTGAAAAAGCATTTGGCTTGATGCCGACTCGTTCTTGGTTCGATTCTCGGTTGGAGCCAAAAATTATGCGTTCAATAAAATTTAACTTTTCAAACCAAAACAATCTAATACTATCTCAGACAAAGAACATGATTATCTTGGTATAAATATTTCAACCTCTTGATTGAAACAATAAAACAACTTTTCTGTTTTGAAACAATAAAATTTTTCATTTAAAACTTGAACCGAAATTTTGATTCATGAAAAAAGATTTTTCACTAAAGAGTAAAATACTTCATTGAGGAAAGTTTTGATTCTTTATGTAGAGTTTCTACTGATCAATTCAAGAATCATTTATTGAATTAAGAAAAAATTAGTACCATTTATTTGCCTCAAAAATGATTTCTCAATTTCCCACGACTTTCTCTCTCTTTCTTTCTATTTATATATGGTAAATATTTTTTGACGTTTATTTGAAGCAATTAAGCCAAATTTTCAATAATTTTTGAAAAAAATTTCTTCCTCCAGACGGGCAAAATACCCCCCCCCCCCCCCCCGCAATAAAAAAATTACTATAATAAAATTGTTTATATTTAATCTAAGTGAAAAAAAGATTTCTAATACTCTGAGTAAATAAAGATGCCGGAGAAAAATTATTTAAGATTTATATAAAATTTAAATATAGCGAAGACAACACCGTACGTATTTTTTGTGACCATCAATACATTGAATCCATTGAAAAATTTTGAAAACATATTTAATGACATCTGATTATACAAAAATTATGATAAGAGTCGTAAATGATAATAAAAAAGAATTTTGGAAAAAAAAATATCTTTTAGTAAATTTTTAAAAAGTGGTCCGTCTGTCCGTCCTTCTCATATATATATATATATATATATATATATATATATATATATATACATATAAATTAACCGGGATGAGAGTAGAGAGAAGAGCACGAGGCTCACCTCGAGCGGAACTGGTCCGGTTGATTATTAATACCTCGTTATCGTTTGGGGCGTTAAAGGTGCCGCTGGCAAGAGAGGCGAAACCTACTCGATTCTCACCGGTTTGTAACTTGCAAACAGACCGAATAATCTGTAAATTGATCTTACTATCTTTTACTAGAAAAAAGTGTTACAATATTTACTTGATTTTATGGTAAATATATATTATAATATTAAAAAAATATATTGTAGATTAAAAGTAATATTTAATATTTAATACACATGTATATTGCTCAATCCTATTTAATTTGAAATTCATAATATTTTCCAGTTTATAAATTCTGTTTTTAATTTATGACAGTATTTATTTTGGTTAAGTGTTTTTTTAATTTATTTATGTTTAGGTATAATATTTATTGAATGTTGTAATTTTTATTTTCTGACATTAATTGCTGTAATAGGATAAGTTATTTTTGTTATGAAGAATTGCTTTTTAAGGTATTTAAAAATAAATAACTATCGAATTTTAATATAATTATCTTACATCGTAATTTCAAAACATGCATTCGATCATTATTATGCGATTATATTTTATATGAGACAAGATGCAAGAAAAGAAAGTTTTATGTGTGTATAGCAAAATATGGGACATTAAAAGGTTATCAAGACCTTTCAAATTGGTGCGTTAATATGTATACAGCTAAAAAATTTGTTAAATAAATTAACAAAAAAATAATAACAGCGTATCTTGAAAATAATTTAATATATATATATATAGGGGAAGGGGGGCAAAAGGGGGTAGGGTAGGCAAAACGGGGCACCCCCAAAATTTGGTGAAAAAAAAATTTTTTTTTTTTCGTCTAATTACTATATATCCGATATTTTTGAGCATTTTCAGCCCTACGCATGACACCTGGGGCAAATGGGCCAGCCAAAAAATCGAAAAAATGATTCTTTCAAATTTTTACCGTCAAATTAAAAAAAATTTAATATATTTCCGCATATTTAGCCCTACCCATAACACCTGGGGCAAAATGGACCAGCCGAAAGTTTTGAAAAATGATTCTTTCATATTTTTATCGTCAAATTAAAAAAAAATTAAAATGTTCGGCTGATTTTCTGTAGTTGGGGCAAATTTGGCCACTAAAAATATTCGAAAATAATATTTTATTTTTTAATTGATAAGAATTCAATTAAAAAAAAAAAAAAAAAAAAAAATCTTTTTTTGGAGGGGGGCCTCTCTGCCCCACAAAAAAATTTTTTTCTCCCTTCGTATCCACCAATGATGTGAAATGTAATTTTTTTGTATGTATTTTACATAAAAAAAAATTTAATTTAATGAAATTTGATCAACTTTCAGAAATTTTTTTTTTTCAACTTTTTTAAAGGGTACCCCATTTTGCCCGCCAAAAGTAGAAATTTTATTTCTTAACGGCAGCTAAAAATTTTGTCTATTTATCTTGGATATAATTAAAAACAAAAAGATTTGGCGTATTTTAGTCATCCAAAATTTAGTATTTCCATGGTATTCCTTTTTGCCCCTCCCTCCCCTATATATATATATATATATATATATATATATATATATATATATATATATCGAATAATCAAGCGATTTTTTATTGTTTAAATATTATTTTTTTTTAAGATTTTAAAATAAATTACATCCAAGATTTGGACACATAATTTTTTTTTCTATTTCGCTTTGTATTGACATTTTTTTTTTTTTTATACTTACATAATTTTAGTTTTAGTGATTTTGAATAAGAATAATTTTAAAAAAATGTACCTAAAGATCAAAACGTTTTTTCGCGCAACGAAAATGAAAAAAAATGTATATAGCTTAACCCTTTAAGGGGTAGTTTGGGCTGCATTTTTTGGCTGACATGCTAGCACATAACTCATTTTTTTTATAAGGCTCAAAAATTAATCTTTAAATTTATAATTTTAATTTTTTACTATTTGATAATCTCTTTTTTTTAATTTTTATCTAGATATACTCTCTTAAAATGAACCAGTGAAATCCACTGATTCTTCAATGAAATTTCACTGGTTCATTTTAAGAGAGTATAGATCTAAATAATGAAAAAATTAGATCTACAAAGATCAAAATTATTTTTTTCCGGAAAATAATTTTTTATATGAAAAAAATCAAGTGTAATATTTTTTTTCAAACTTGATATTCTTAGCATAAAAAAAAAATTAATGTTTTTTAAGACTTAGATTGCGGGCTCTAGATTATTTTAGGTCACCGCTGGTTAAAATTTTTTTCAATAGAAATTAAATTACAATATTAAATAAAAATTATTGTTCTCTGTTACAAAAATATTTTCAGTTCAAACCGAAAAGTTTTCTTTACATGGAAAAAAAAACTGTTGCTGCAACAGGACATGGTCTTGTAGCAGCTACAGGAATCAGTTTTGTTACAGCTACAAGACTTGCCCTCTAGCTGCAACAGGAAAGCTCTGTAGTATTCATCAGATCAGTCCTGTTACAGCCACAGAACTGATATTGTAGCTGTAACAAGGTGGATCCTGTTACAGTCACAGTTTATCCTGTTGCAGCAACAAACATATACTACATAACCTATTTCTGTCGCAGCAACAGTTATTTTTTTTCCGTGTCGAATTTCATTAATTTTGCATTACCGCAGTATTTTTAATAACAAATATATGTACCACTTGTGGTCTTGCGTATATATGATCTCAAAATGTTTTTACAATTTTGTATTAAATTTTATGTTAAATGTAATATAACTATTAGCTAATGTAGTTTACTGATATATTATAAATTTATAAACATAATTTATTTAACTTTGAGATTATTTAGCCTGATAATAATTAGTAATAAATTATTGCTAATAGTATATTAATTGGACCATTTGCTATTAAAGTGATTTAAAGTTCATCATTCTATGTTAGGTTATCGCAATATTTATATAATAAATTTTCTACAGTCAATAGATATACATAGATTTATAGAGTAAAGAAGATTCATGAGTATCCAAGATAAATTTATGAATAATAAATAATTAGAAGAATTTAATCAAGTGTGATTATTGATCCTTCATGTATCATAATGTATAATATACTTCACTTATAGACGAAACACTTCATATCCTGATTCCAATATTCAATTACATTTATCATTGTTCATTATTAAATACACTGTTAAACAAAACTAGTGTGATTCTACGCTATCCTGGTGTTAAATCCAACCCCGAAAAGCGGTGTTAAAATAACACCGGTAGGAAGTGCTAAAATTTTTCTCGGTGTTAATGAGTATTAAAAAAAAAAAAGTAGTTCTATTTTTCAAGTATCCGAAGTCAAATTGCATTCCGAATACAAAAAAATTTTTTATTGTTTCAAAAATTAATAATATGAAAAATATATCAATTTGTAGAGAAATTTCAAAAGAATATTTGTTTACCCAAGTCACCAAAATAACTTGATTTTGACTTATTTGACTTAGTTAACTTGATTTTGGCTACAATTACTCTTTTTTTAACTTCAATATGACTTTTTTAACTTAAAAATTTGTCAAATTCAAGCCAAGTTTGACTGAGATTTGACTTGAATGACTTAAATTTAAGTGAACTAAGTAAAATCCAAGTAGTTGGCGTAAATCGGTACTAAGTAAGGCAACAGTCAAAATCAAGTCAAAACCAAATATCTTTTCATATCTTAAAATATATCTCTTATTCAAATTTAAAAGAAGAATCAAAACTTGACATGTTTTTGTCTTCCTTTGCTTTAATTTCAATTTTTAAAATTACGCCAAATTCAAGTAATTTTTTTGACCCGTGCACAATAACATATTAGTGTTATTGTATAGAATATGTAAAACGGATTTTTATGATTCAAGTCTCTTTGCAAACTGCACACAGAAAAGTGTCAAGTAAATATGCCTATGTAACATAGTAACGGTTACATTACTCTATAGTTTGTATAATCAGTCACATAAGAGCAGCGTGACACAAACTATAGAGTAATGTAATTATAACTATGCTACATAAGCATATTTACTTGACATTTATCTCCGTGTAAATCAACCAGTAAAATAAAATAAAATTATTAACGATTAATTTATCATCTTTAAATCAGTTATTACCTTCCCGCATAAAAAATATATAAATAATATATATGTCCCATATAGCCAATGCATTGATGCATATATGTCACGTATAAATTTTTTCGTATGGGTTATGAACAACATCAGAGTTACAGTAAAAATAATTAGGGGAGAGGAGGGGCAAAGTGGGTCCCTTAAGGAAAATAATTATAATATCTTTAATTTTTTTTACGCGTTTACTTCTTTCTAGACCCTTGATACTTACTTTCACTTCATTATGCAGCGTCCATTAAAATTGAAAAATCGAAAATTAGGGCAAAGTGGGCCCTCCAAAAAATTTCGGATTTTAAATTTTTTATTCGTTACACGTGTGATATTTACAAATAACTATAAATCAATTGTATTTTAATAATATAAAAAATCATTTTAATAGTCTGCTGCGATATAATTTCAAAATATAATTTTATTTCTCTTTAACTTTCTTAATAAATTATATTTAATGAACAGTTTTGGTGATCTATTTTAGCCCTCAATACATAAGAAATTTCGATAAACTTATTATCCGTCCGAATTTATTAACGTATTGAAAATTTTGAGGAGCCCACTTTGCCGCCATATTTTTTGAAGTTTTAAAAATTTTAAGGGGCCCACTTTGCTCCCTTCTCCCCTATCATATTGTTTCTAAATATTTAATCTGATAAGTGATAAAAATTTTCCGCAATTTGTTCATTTAAAAAAAAGTGATATTGCATATTTTATACGTAATAAAATTGTTTTTATCTCAATTAACGTTAATTTCGCAATTTTAATGAAATATTGTTATTATTTTTTTTTTCTGTTTTGTAAATTTTAAAAAACTTATACTTGTATTCTCATACTCCGATCCGAGTTATTTTACTCCGCATGTTCATCATTTTAACACCGGTTAGATAACACTAAGTGGAACCGTAGTATTATTATTGGAATAAATCTAAATAGAGTTTGAAAAATTTTTAATACCTTCACTTTATTGAAATGGTAGTTAAGCCATAGACAAAAAGTCGTCAAGTACATATTACTTTATATTAATATACACAAACAATTTTTATTACCAAAAATTCCTATCCACTATTTTGTTAAAATTATTGATTAATAAATTATAATTAAATTATTTTTTCTAGACTTTCGAAACTAAAACTTAAGTCCTATAATACAAATTTAGAAGTAATAAAAAAGTATTTAAATAAAGCCTTAAAAATTGACATTTAGTGAAACTAATCACATCTTAAAGTTTTTATTAACACCGAGATTTGTTTAAATACGATACGCTTTTAAAATAAACTATTTTTTATGCGTATGTTTTGTATACTTTTAGATACAATGTCAAAAAATTTCGGAGTGTTTTATTCATTTAATTAAAACTCCGAAAAGAAGTAAATTTGGATCATAATAAATTCCTCATCACTCTGCTGAAAAAAAAGTCTCTATTGTCTCCATATGTGGAGTGATTTTTTTTTAAACTCCGAAACTCCAAGTGACGAAGTGAATTTGGATTGAAATAAAATCTGTACTCTGTAAAAATCTTCGGAATGAATACGAATAGAATCCGGAGCGGACTACTATTTATTTATTTAATTCCTTCAGAGTTAAATTCATCTACGAAAGGAGAATATTTTAATATTAAAACTCTGAATCGGAGTGAATGCGGATTTAAAAAAATTCCAGATCGACCCGAAATCACGTCGCGGAAAAAAAAATTCCGAATATTTTTTGAATGCGGAGTGAATTTTTTTAAAACTCCGTAACTCCGAAACTGAGTGACGAAGTGGATTGATATTCAAATAAAATTCGTAATCACTCCAAATTCATTCCCGATTTTTTTACATTGTCGCCCATCTCGAAAAAAAAAGTAACGGAAATATTTGTAATGAATTAGAGTTATAAAAATCACTATTTTTCGTAACTTTAATTATTTCTATCCATTTTCTATTCAACGTAATTTTTCGTCTTGATGATAAAGAAAGCGCGGTGTTCATAAAACAGCCATAAAACACTAAACGGTTGTAAAGCTGCCGTCCGAAAATGTAAACTATACACTCATATATATACATAAAGTCTGTTGTTTAGTTCACGATCACGCGGGCAAGTTAAAGTAAAAAGACCCACGTGTATTTCTTTTGTGGCATACCGATAGAGACACGCATCTTTCCCATGACCACGCCCCAAACCCTCTCTTTCACCCTCTTTTACCTTCTTCACTCGCCTGCTAAATTCAACTGCGAATAATACGAATAATTTTTTTTATTTTTTATTTGTTTTTTTTTTCTTTCCCTTTTACTTTTTCTTATCCATGCTCTTTTTTTTAGTTCATCGCGTGTTTTATAAGTCTTCTCAGGTAACAATTGCCGTTATATATCTCGGCTCATTACCACAAACAAGAAATAAATTGTTTGATTGCCTCATTCAAATATAAAACAATCTAAATATAAAAAGTAAAAAAAAAACAATTTATTTAAATCAACTCATGCATAAATTTATCAATAAAAAAGTATAAATAGCACAAAACACTATAAAAATTAAAAACCTCAAATATTGAATTAATTTGTGTTTTATTGAGGAAATAAATTTTTTTTATACCATAATCGAGGAATTTAGTGGCAGCTCTTGGTTACCCAGACAACCAATCATTCCTTAGTTGCTTGAGGCAGTATCACAAAGAGAGAATGAGGAACAGAAAACAGAATCACAAGGTATAACCAATACAAGGGAGAAAAGTTTATATCATACAGCAAGTAAGATAAAAAGAGACAGTGAGTAAGGAGAATCCCCAGGAACGTAATCTTACGTATCAATTAGCCTCACGGTCTGAGAGGCCATACCCCCCGCGGGCCTTTGACCGGGTGCCGCGCACGGCGTCAAGGGCTTTACACTCTACACTCTACAACACTCTTCTTCACTCTTACGAGTTCTCTATACTCTTCAGAGTCTGACTATAATATAAAAGAGTGAGTAAGTAAAGACCAGCCGATACGAGGTGTGAGAAGAAACTCGATACACACCTTAAAGAATGTGCACACACGCGGTCACAAGTATTTACAATACCAATGTCTTCATTGGAATTGAAACGATGACCAACAACCAGCTTTGCCGTGTTATTGAGGATATATATATATATATATATATATATATATATATATATATATATATATATACATATATATTCAATAAATGAGTAGTAGAGATGTTTAAACTCATAAGAGTTGAGACTTTAAAGACCAACACACATCTGGGCAGGTTAAAAAAAAACTTTTCAAATGTTTCCCACAACAAAAATAAACATCAATCGCCGGCCTATTGTTACGCGTATTATAATAAATATTAAATCCGTGAAAAAATATTAAGACGGAGTTAATTGTTACGGTTTTTATGTCTTAATTTTAAATGATTGAAATGTGTCTGATTTATATGGTTATTTATTTTCAATTAATTTCACATTTGCATTTATTAATTATGTTATTTAATATATATTTTTTTTGTCACCTTTTTATTCTATTAATTTAATTTTTTTAGTTTATAAAAATATATTTTATATGTATATATATATGGTATGATATAGTGTAGTGGATTAACGAATTAAGATGGACTATAGATGACTTGAGGGATATGAGTTAACTTTATAAGCACCCTGTGGTTTCTATATCAATTTTTTTCATTTTTTATTTTTACTTGTAAGTATATTATATATACCCAGCCTTTTTTTTACTGATGACTGGTGAGTAATACATTATATGGTAACACCTGGGATTGACCTATTGTAATAAAGATATTATATATCTTTTTGATGTATAGTAATAAAAAATTTTTTTTCTTCAAATCACCAATTGTGATTCTTGTTAACATCCCTGAAATTGATTAATTTTAAATGTTCCGTATAAAACACTTAGGTCGCTTGCGTGTCTATGATTTATTAATAAAAAGTTTTTAGTCTTTTAAAATATTTAATCGATTTGTAATTTATTACAATTAAATATTTTATGAAAAAAAATTTATATTTTAAACTCGACAATAAATAGTTTGAAAAATTTTTTATTGTGCACTACACTCAGGAAATTAAGTAATTGTGCTTATTATGCTAAATTTTTAATTCTAATCATCTAGAATGATTCGAACGTTTTTCAATGCAAAAATAGTTAGTGTTATCATTTTTTTTATTAGGATTAATAATTATTGGATGATAACTTCTGCGATGAATTTCGTAACAGTTACTATCAGGATGGTCATATTTACTATCAAGATGATAACAGATACTATCAGGATGGTAATATTTACTATCAGGATAATAAAAGTTACTATCAGGATGGGAATATTTACTATCAGGATAATAAAAGTTACTATCAGGATGGTAATATTTACTATCAGGATGATAACAGTTACTATCAGGATGGTAATAATAACTATCAGGATGGTAATATTTACTATCAGGATGATAACAGTTACTATCAAGATGATAACAGTTACTATCAAAATGATAACAGTTACTATCAGGATGGTAACATTTACTATCAGGATGGTAATATTTACTTCTGCAGTGGATTTCGTAACAGTTACTATCAGGATGGTAAAAATTATAATTTATGATGGTAACTGTTACCATCTGGATTATAAATATAACTAATGAGAATAATTATAAAAATTAATTCTAGTTAACATACAGGATTCTAACAATTATTATAAATATTGTGAATATTACAATCTAGATTATTTATACAATCATCTAGATAATATTTACTACTATCTGATTGATGGTAGAAATTTTTACCATAACTAGATAGTAGTTTCTATTATTTAATTTTCTGAGTGTATAAAAAAACTGGTGTAAATCCACGCTCTTCCGGTGTTAAGGTTATCAGTAGTAAATTTAACACCGAAAAGGGTGTTAAAATAAGTGCATGTTAACACCGTTTTTTTTTACAGTATAAATTTATTTTTAAGTATACTAATAATTTGTTGAGTACTTACATGAGTATTATGATCTTATATTTTATATTTAGCTCACCAAAGTTAAAATGAGTTACGATAATTTTTTGTCTTATTTTTAATGAGCATTTCTTTGAGTTCAGAATTAAATCAATATAATTATAAAAATAATTCACAAACTGTTTATTAATTTAAATTGCAATGTAGTAACAAAGTGATATTTATTAAAATCATCACTGTAGAGACAAGTATAATTTGTTTTAATATGTGTGTGTTATTCCCTCAAAATAAATGGGATCCAATGGGAATAACTTTTAATACCTGATTTAGTATGTTATTATTTTCGCCCGATGTATATTTGAGAAAAATCAACATATTTTTTGTCGGACTGAATTAATAAGGTGCCCCTTTCACTTCGTTTTACATGATTTATAGTAATATATGATATTTTACCCTTTTTAATCATCAAATAAAATTTTAAAATACTTACTAAAACTTACTAATGCTTAATAAATTCTAATAATAAACACACTTTGAATAGATTAATAATTTAAATTTTACTCTAAAAATTATAAGAACGGGAATATTCCATTTAATATGATTCTACTATAATTTATTATTTTCTCACATAAATTGGCTTTTATCTTCATTTCGCTTAGGACATTAAAGAATTATATTAATATGAGCCTTTTTTATTTTACTTATTTTTATTAAAATATGTTCATAAATGCACGCTGAAAAAAAAAAGTGGTTTAATACCTCCTTTTCGTGTTAATGGAGTAACTATTTCCATCTTTACATTTGAAAGACGACATTGTCTGGGTTCGAGTCCTAATTCGGACTATCAATATTTTTCTCAATTTATTTATAACCTTTTCATTGAGAAGGTTCCTTCCTTATCCTGATCAATCCCCTCGCTCGCTCGCGCATTTTTGAGAATATCTTGTAAATTTACACTCGGATCGTTTTTGTGTCGCTAGACCTTTTGAAGAAGACTAAATTACGAACCTAACAGCACATAAATTGATTAAATCGATGCATCGTCTCAAAGTTATGGAAGGTCAAACCAAAAAGTGATCAATTAGCCCTGCCCTGCCCTACTATTGACTACATGTTTTACATAAATTTTTTTATTAATAAAAAAAATTTTATACTTTTATAATGAAATGATGTTTTTAATAGATCATTTAGTATACAAAAATAAAAAAAATAACCAGTTATAAAACATAAAAAAATGTGTGCAATATATTTATATATACCCTTTCTAAAGCTCTTGCTAAAATAACAAAATGAAAATGAGCTCGTTCACACCTCGACTGATTGAGTTAAGTCCAAAGTATTTTTTATATACGAACAGGCTATATTATACCGTACAATATAATTGTTACACATACTTTGTAATATCTTGATGTAGTTTCTTGAAACAAACACGAGACAAGTGCAAGTAAAGGGGATGAGTCCGCAAGTTGATAAAAAAAAAGAAAAATGAAATAATAAAAAAAATATGAAAGGGTGTAGAAAGAGGAAGAAGGTATAATATTAAGGTGTAAGACAGCAAACGCGGCAGAAGGTGTCGGCCAATACTTTCCAAGGCGTCCGTCGCCGCTTGACGTCTTAATGCACGTCGAGAATAATCTTACCGCCAATTTATTACACTCTTTCTCATTTCTTTCCCTCTCGGCACTCCTCCATGTCCCTTGTGGTTCTCATTCCTTTACATACATGTATACATACATCCCTTTTTGGAGCGTGTCTTTCTCTTCACACATTATTGCTTTCACTCTCTTGCTAACGCACATCATATAAAGACACTTGTTACAAACCTTAATCTCTCTTTCTCATGCTTCGACTTTTCTCTTTCTCTCCTCTCTTCTACTCACCTTTTTTTTATTTTTTTATTTAATTCTCTATTTTTACATGCGCGTTCATTCGAGAATGCCGCCGCGGGCTCACACCTAATAGAATACGTAATTTGAATTTTTGAATTATACCAAAACCACAAAAGCATTGAAGTAAAAATAAAAATTTATTTAAATCAAGTAAAGTATCTTCATATTGCGGATGAGAAATGAAAAAAGCAGACGTCACACAGTTAGAAATTTTGTGTTAAATTCAACACAAATCGTGTGTTGCAAACGGCCTACACAAATTTTTTTTTTAATTCAACACATTGCGTTTGTGTTGATCTTCAACACAAATTTTATGTTAAATAATTGAACACAAAATCTGTTATTTTGACAGAAAATTTGTGTAAATTTAACAGACTTTTCGTGTTAAAATTAACTAATAAATATAAGCACATAACCTGACCAACTCAAGTATACTGACCTAACTTTAGTACAACTTATGCCAATTTAGCAAACAATCAGTTCGATTTTCTGTGATTTTTATAAAAAACGAAGCTATGAATTATCCTCCCGTAAAATGGAAATAAAAAAATCATTGAACCTGATCCGAAAAATATGAAAGTTATCTATGTATATATTTAATTGTAAATTGATTATAATCCTCGTGTCCTTGCAAACAATGCTGCTACAATACTTTGCTTGGTTATAGTAATGAAGAAACGCGCGGAAGTGTTTAGCTAACCAACACAAACTTTGTGTTAATTTCGAATAACACAAGAAATGTGTTACATTCCAGATTTTCTGATTGTTTAACATAAAAAATCAGTTAAAGTAAAATAACACAAACGGTTTGTGTTGAATTAACAGATTTCTATGTTAAAACTTAACACAAAAAGTTTAACAAAATAATTTTTTAACACAAATACACCATATTTCTAACTGTGCAGTATTAAGGAAACGTATATACATACATAATACATATTAAAAAAAAAAACCGTTGTAGTAATAAATTTATGAATTTTATGGGATTTTATCTTACAGTGATTTTAAGGCTTTGTAAGAATAAAATTATTTAAAAAAGAAGATTAGGTGATTTAAAAAATCAGCTACCGGCCAAGTGCCGACGACTTTCTTTAAATCTCTTAATATCCTCGAGATAATACTTAATTTTTATATAAATTATCATGCAAATCATTTATTTATTGATAATTTATTATTATATTATTTTTCATAAATATTTAATATTTAAATTAAAAAATAAAAAAAATATATTTATTGCTACGCATACAATTTTAAAATGTATACTTAAAAGATAAATGGACATTTCAGATGCATCTTCTTTCACGGAGTATGTATAACGTCTTATTGAAAAAAAATATGAAGAATGAAAAAAATAAAAAAAGCGGATGAACAAAATAAAATAAATCAAGGTTAGAAAAAATAGAAGAAGAGGGCGTTAATCCTGTCGGTGGCGTAGCCGGTAAATCTCTCGCTCGTATAATAATTTAATAACGGATTCACAGGCGCTAGGTATGCGACCTCGACTGTGTGATGCTTCTTCTCTTATTCGGGAGAGTAGAGCATCGTATATAAGATCATCAGTGGATGAAGTAGACACCAAGAGAAGAATATAAAGACTAAGAAGCTGGGAGTAAGATGAAGATGAAGATGATGAAGAGAGAAAATGATTATGATGATGATGATGATGATGAAAAAGAATAAGATTGTAAGAAGCTCTAGGGATCCCAGAAAAAGACTGCTATTCTACATCCATAAATAATCGTTCCTTGGATTAAAGAGGTATAACAACTATCGTTGGACTCCCAGTGCGTCGTTATCCTCTTTCTCTTGATCGTATGTTGGTCCAGTCAGGGTATACCTTAAAATTATTGCCCTAAAATTAAAAGAAGTTTCGTTTTAAATAAAAAAGTATCAAATGAATTTAAAAATAAATAATTTTTCGAATTAATGCTATTCGATAATCGATCGTTTCAATCGTCATAAATGAAGAGGCGTGTTTTATTTTTTACGCGATCACATAAACAATTTTGTAAGCCGTCCAATACAATTGAAAGGGTAAGGATTTTAGAGCAAGACAATAAAGTAGAGGAGGAATAATAAAAAGAAGAAGAAGAGGAAGATGAAGATGACGACGATGATGATGATGATGATGAGAAAGAAGAAGAGAAAAAAAAATAATAGATTAAAAGAGAGTTGAAGAAGAATATAAGCGAAGGCAACGACGCGGCAGCTGTTGGGCAAATTAAGTGATCATCTCGTCATCATCAAGTGATGCCGCCTCGAAGGGAAGTCTAAACTCTTCAACATCGTATCTTTTTCTCTTTCTACTATACTTGTTTATTCTCTTTAACTTTTTGACTCTGTCCCATGTTTGAGGCGGTGCCGAGCTTTGTGAAATTAGCATTGGAAGATCGTAAAAGAAGAGGCGCTCCTCCTTCACCACCACCATCACCACCACCACCACCACCCCCTCCTCTTCTTTATTCTTCACTCACATTCAGTCAAGCATATGTACATATACTTTTATATCAATCTGATGTACGTGATAATGATAACCTAATGGATATAAAAAACAATATTTATAAGGATGGGGATAACATGTGGATGGATAAAAATAAATATAAACGAAAGAGATGATAATGATGTTGTAAATGGATTTATAGATTGAGATGTTGGATGTGATAATGGTATAAAGGACCAGCGCCAGTAAAATGTAATCGTTATATTTACGAGTTTATGTGAGTGTGCAGTCGTTTAAAAGCTTGAAAATTAAATTATTGTTACAATAAAGATTATTATAGCCAGTGTCTGATGATGCTGGGAAATAAGATGAGACACGTTGTCGTATCAACCATCGCACAAAATGAATTTCTCTTCACAAGTGAAGACTGGTTTCTGGTTTCTGGTATATGTATACAAGATTACTGTGTCTTGTTTTACTAGTGATCGTATAAGCTTTCCACTTTGGTTTTATTGTCATACAACCAATAGCAAGTTACGATTTAGATGTTGAATTCATCGAGCTTGAAACATCGACCGTTTAGGAGAAACGATCGTCAAAATGTGTTGTCTGTTTATTTTTTTTTTACTGTCTATATGCTTGGTTAGGTTTATCTTTGTCATTGTTTTTTGGTATCGCGGTCTTGGTCTTGGTCTTGGTCTTGGTCTTGGTCTTGGATTTTGTCTTTGTCGGTGTGAGTTGATAGTCATAGAGAAAATGGTTTGGTGGAATGACAAAATTTTAGGTAAAAGGAGACAGTGAACAGACAGAAGATACGATGCAGAGAAGAGTTATATGGCTGACGCTGCAATGCTGAAACAATGAACCGACCAACCAACGTGGTCCGTACAAATCTCTCGGCTTACCGTGTGAGCCTTTTTCTCTTTGTCTACTTTTTGCCATGGCTCTTATATAGCTCTTTACTTGGCTGGGCACATGGTAAAAGGTTTTGCAGTAATATAGAAGCTGCTGCTGTGTGGATTTAGCCACGTTCGTTGTCATAGTAACTCGTACTATTTTTTTTACGTGTCCTGATAAATTTATTTTATTAAGGTAAAAGATGTCTCGGAAAATAAATGTATACCCTTGTTATATCTCGGGTATAAATGAAAAAATAACTATTAAATTAATAATAATAGCGAGGACAAATGTTATTCTATATGTTTTATGTAATAAATTATAAATTTATTTAACATGCTGGCTGCAGGCGTGTCGTTATCTTAACAAGGGATCATGTAGTTTAGTATCAGTTAACGTGTTTTTTTTTGCAATCAACTGCTCAACTTTTTGTCTGTTTTAATGATTGGGCAAAAATAAAATGTTATTTTATAATTCGAAAATTGTCTTTTGTTATTTGTCGGTTTGTTGGGAGAAAAAAATAGCGGATATAAAATATCAAAACTAATAAGAAATTAGCAATAAGTTAAATGTTCGGACATGAAGTAGTTGATAAGATGATTAACCAAACTGTTAGCTGCAATAATATTTTTTAAGAAAGAAACAGATCTTAAAAAAAACATAGGAACCCTGGGAAAAATTAGTTTAGATTAACGAATAGCGGAATTATGCATTCTAGGTAAATCGAGGTGAAAATCTAAAAAATTGAGGTCCGTCCGTAAGATTTTCAAAAAAGTTTTAAAAAATGAGTGCCAAATACTGATCGGTCTACGGTAAAGAGATACGGTAAACTCGCGCTATACACAATCACACATATATACATGTGTTTTAACGTGTACTTGGCGCGAGACACTAGCATGTCTCTTGATCAAACTTAAAAATGGCACATTATCATGCAAATCGGGTACTAGGTCTTTTGCCGTAAATAATATGTTACATTAAAAATGATTTTTAAAACAAACTATTTTTTATCGAGAGGACCTAAAAGTACTAGTAAAAAAGTGAAAAATCCTAAAAAGAGCTAAAAACTTTATTCGATAAATGTAAACTTTTAAACATGATTCTTTTATCTCAAATTGAACTTTGAGATAATATATTTTTTTTTTTTTGTGATCTATGGAAGACAATTACCCTGGTATCCTTGTAGTGTGTCTTGCAGGAAGTTTATTACACCCTTCGAGAATTCGTAAGACTGACAATCCCACTGTCATTCTCTAGATGCTTTACAAAGCCACAAGAATATATGTTCCAACGACTTTTGTCCCTTTTAGCCCGGCTAAAAAGAACCCACTAAATTTATCAAGCAATTCACAAGGATCAGACCCACTAAATCGTAGGGTCACAATCAAATTACTATACTACTGACAATTTGTTGTTCATTTCAACACATATTTTATTTTTTGTATTTATTTAATACACAACATATATTTATCCTTTTCTACGGTGTTTTTTTTTTTTTTTTCATTTGTACTTGGCCAAAAATAAAAAAATTATTTATCGATTAAAAAATTTTGATTGCATGTTTTTAAATTTTTATTTAGATAGATAGACATATATATATATATATATATATATATATATATATATATATATATATATATATATATATATATATACCGATATATTTTTATATTTTTAAATGGATACAAACAACATTTAATACTTTGAAAGAATAAAAATGAATGTGAATAACAAAAAATAAAAATGGAGAACAGACGAAAGAGTGGCCCCCTAGAGGGTGTACAATTTCACGGGTTGAACCCGTATTACAAATTTTAACGCACGAAAGGGGATGGACCATGGCTATCTCGATAGCTCTCTTGTATACCAATATAAACAAAAAATAAATATCAAATACCAACACACATGCATCTCCGCAATCATACAATACAAGTGAAATAAAACAAAATAATAATAAAAAAAAATACCTTCATATTACACGTTCGTCAGTGCTCGCAAATTGCACGCGGGCGCCGCTCGTTCTGGCGCAAAAGGCTACATGATAAGCGGCTAGTTTGCGCTGTCTGGTGTCTGGTATAGCACAGAAACATGAAAAAAATTAAAAAAAAAAAAAAAATTAAAAGATAAAAAGTGGAAAAATCCAACTGAACGATGAAGTAAAAAAAAATAAAGAAAATTAACGGCAGGAAGAAAGGCAAATTGTAAATACAAATGTTGTTAAAAGATAAAAACTTTTGCATACAATGAAATGTTTATCCGACTCTATATATAGATACTGGTAAATAAAATATTTATAACTGGTAAATTAATAGATATGTCAATCATAATAAATGTGAAAATACATTTATGATATTGATAATTCAATTAATTACTGTGATAAAAAATGTTATTCAATCTCGCAGAAAACAATAGGACTGTGATTCAATTAAAGTTTATGTGAATCGAGTTGAATGAGAATTATCTAAGTTGTAATGGCGTTAAAAAGAAACATTTCTTTTTTTTCTGTTTGTGTACAAATGATTTATTTAAGATGTAATATCTATTGATAATAAATTTTTTATGAAAAAAAAAAAAAAAAGGATTTTGTTCTCTTGAGATATGATTGAAATATACATAATAATGTGTTTTAATGAAATTCATATATATGATTTAAATGAATTAAATGAAAAAATGAATTAAAATATATATGATACAAAAATCGATAATTACATAGATTGATAATATATTTTTTTCAATATAATATATAATCATACATTATGTATAAAGTTTTTCCATAGGGAATGTATGACATTAATTTCATCATCAGATAATTTAGTAGAATTTTTTGAATATCATTTCATTACAAAACATTCGAGTTTTATTAAATCTTTTGAGAACTGAGGTTAAGATTACTATTATATATATAATAGTAGTTTATATATCTAGTGCGATTGTGTATAAGAAGCGATTTGTGACGATTGACTACCAATAAGGAGGCAAGGTTGTCAACACAACGAGCGTTTTATATGGAATGGTACTAAAAATCCACACATTAGTTTTTCTAAGAATAGCTCGAAAAGTACGACATGAGTGCCTACATGTGGCAGGTTATCGGTCGAAAGTAATAAAAGACGCTGGCAATATAATGCAAAATTTTGTCACAAGATGACTCATTGAGTTACTTCAATATTTTTTTGCACACTAACTATAGTGCATGCAACTAAACGTTACATTTTTTACGCTGTTGATCTCACAATTTGAATGATTAGCTATCTTTATTGCTTGCTGTGTTATACACGTAAAAAAAGTGTAATCTAATTTATTACAAGTGGAGACTGCACATACTAGTAATTATTTTACACCAAATGTAGTGAAATTTACCTCATTAAATAGTTCAAGTGATCGCATGAGCAGTAATCGTTACATATAATAGTAGTTATTAAGATTACAAGTGTAGTTGTCGATACTACAGATTTTTTTTTATCGTCAATTAGTAGATATATCTACTTATATCTAGTTATATATAACTACACCTGGTGTAGTAAGTACGACATGGAGAAATTATTCTTGTTTGAAATGCTATAGTGTGATAGTAGAGCCAGACTATGGTGACCATTTGGCGGAATTAAAATAAACACATGCAAAAATTACTGTGGCCATAGTAAAATTTACCATGGTTACAGTAATTTGTGATATAATCGCTGTCAATTTTACTAAATGGGCAGGGTAATTTTTGCGTGTTTTTATTTCAATTTTCGTCAGTTGGCCAACATGGTCCGGCTTTACTATGACCCGACAGTATTTCAAAAAGAATAATTTCTCCATATATATTGTCATTCAGATTACCACAAATTGAGGTTAGGTGTACATACAATATAATTCGATTTATACTAGTTTACGGAAATATCAGTTACTCTACCATTTTTTTACGTGTGTATAATATTTGTAGCTGTCGGTTATAGGCGCATAATATCGTACATTTCGAGTATGTGTTACAAAAAATATACACTGGCAACAATAACGGTAGTGACATCTATGACATTAAGTAGTTAAAGCATTACACGGGACAACTATTTCACATTACATACTAATTATAACACATGTCATAGTACTTAAAACTACAAGTGCAATTGTTGGTACTATATACTCTTATCACCATATTGAAGACATGATTATCTACTGTAATTTACTAAATAATAATTTCAGCAAATGAGGTGAACAAAAAATATGATTCATTTATTGACTTAAGAATTTAGTCCGATATCACTATTACCACTTTTGTATGTCGAAATCAGTAAAAGAGATTCGCTATTAAATTTTTGTACAATAAATAAAGTAATATTATTAATTAAAAAACCTTTCATTAAAAATTTCCAAGTGTAGTATTTATATTAATTTTTTCAACAAATTAATTTATTTTAGATCTCTGTATTGATTAATTAAGTGAGTGTTAAAATGTGCAGAATAAAAGTAAGGATATAAAGAAAAAAAAAAGTAAAAGTATATCAATCACAGTTATCTACGTGTCAGTCAGCTCAAATACTAGTCTTGTCTACTTTTTAAAAACATATAATTAACCAACGTTGGAGTAAAATAAAAGTCTTTATTTTTTAAAAAATAAATCAAAATAGTCATTGATTTACTAAATCATTAAGATGAGTAATCACTATATAAAATATAAAAATATATATAAATTATTTTATATACAAAAAAAAGCCTGTTTTGGTGTACAAAGAATCGTTCCGAACACATCCACTATGTAGTCGACTTTTAAAAGTAGAACAATTTGGAACTCTAACTCTAAGTTGATAATTTCTGACTCTTTAAAATTAAGAAGTATAAGCAATGATTCTATTTGAACATATTTTGAATTTAATTGTTTTGTATAAAATATTGAACAGCCACAACACTCAGGGTAAGTAATTGTGTTCTGTCTTCGCGCAATTATGAACGTTCGAAAACTATTGTATTTTTATGTAACGAGTAGTGTAAAGTATATTAATGTCGCATAAAAATTTAAGACTAATAATTAGTCATTTTTACAGCGTACGCTATTGATGCTAAAATTAATTTACGATACAACGGCCATCAATTTTTTAGTTAGTATTGTTAAAAAAAAAAAGTTGGAATATCCAAAAGTGCATGTCACTTGCTCACTCAAAAATTAAACAATAGATGGTGTTCTTATATGCAAGAAAGTTTTTAAAAACTAATAATAATGATAAAAAAAATGGCAGCAAAATTTTTTCATGAATTGCCAGTTTTAAGTTTTTATTAATTATAACTAAACCAATAGAATTTGGATAGTAATTTTCAAGAGGGTTTTTTTTTACTTAAGAATTCAATTGTAATAAAAAATGAAATACATCAATCAGTTGTGCATTTTTTAAGTTATTGGATTTAACAACGTCCGTACATACCCTATCCAAAACTTCCCATAGAATCCAGTCAAATGGGTCAAAAATCGCATAGAACCCAATACAAATCTGTCGAATTCCATGCGATTTTGACCCATAGCATGGGCATCATTTTGCAAATAATTTTAGTTGCCTCGATGCATTTAGGCTTACAGCCGATGAGCCGGAATCATGGAGGAAGTGAGTGTACTTTTTTTTCGAGGTGGTGTCTTCAGAGTGGAATACAAAGATTTTTATTTGAAAATTGTTTAACATACTCTTAAAGTATTAATAAATAAATGATAAAAAAAAATCTAAAAAAGTTCTATCTTTTGATTGGTCGTCAAAAAAACTTCCCAAAAAAACGCTTAAAAAACAGACCCTCACACAAGGGAACCCCCTTAAATTGTATTTAAAGTAAGATAATAATTTTTTATTCTCTTGACTTTGAAATAGTGAACATAGTGACTATGCACTGTTTATTAGTGAAGTATGTCACTAATTCAAATAGTGGTATTCTTTCCACTGGCAATAAGTGACTATTCACTGTCAAATAGTGATTGTTACGTAATTTTCACGAATTCGTTTTTAGAGAGTAGTTCATAATTTAATTGATTAGTTAATAGGAATTTACATCTATCATTGATTTTTGGAATGTTCCATAATTACTAAAATACCTAATAACAAGTAAAGAGATGTTATCTATTAACCGATGGACTGCACGTGCACCAAAGACATAATTTATCCATTTATTTATCGCTAATAAATTAAAGCAACTTAAGAGAGTTCTTGGAATAAATAAAAAAATAAAATAAATAAATAATGATAATAGCAACCTATTATGGTATTTTATTTATTAAGATATATTACCGATTGTTGAATAGATAATCTTATTTTAATTAACTGTATAAAGAATAAAGTAAATTAAGAAGAGCGCGAAAAAGAGATGAAGTATAAAATAAGAAGCAATTTCCTTGAAGTGCAGTGTGCCGCACTAAGAGAGTAGTGTGATAGTATGGGTTATTGTACATTCATCACGAGTTATTAAACAAGGTAACAAAAGGAGACGGGACTCTTGGGCGCGTAAAAAAGGCGGAGAGATAGAATCGCCTAACTAGTATACTCCGAGCGATGATAGATGGCCCCAGGATTAAGCATCATGGCCTCCAACTAAAACTTATTCTTATTTTCTCTCTTATTTCTTACTTTCTCTCACTTGTTTTTATCTCCTACACCTTTTCTCCATCTCTTAGACTTACCCGCCTTTTGCCCTTAACGGTCTCAGATCTATTGGCCTCTACTACTTATTTATATATATCATATTATATTATTTCTTATTCGTTGTTACAAGTGGATAAAAAACTTGATAAGACCATAAACTAGAGATTAGAGAAATTATATTCTAATATATTGGATCCAACTTTAATACCGCATAAAATATGCACTCGATTCATTTATAGGTAAATTATTTTTAATTTATTTATAATTAATTTTTCTTAATGATATTTAATTAATACTGTCATCGTTATCATTTGCATAATTTTTTATTTTAACATCTAGGTCAGCCTGAGTAGTTGGTGTCAAAAAAAATGTTCATGGCCTGAATTAGACATCCGGTTACTCTTGCCTACTATCGATTTCACGGGGTAAAGGGGCAAACAATTTTATTTTCTCTCTCTCTCTCTCTCATTCTTTTTTCTCAACTTGTCTAAGTTCAGTAATTTTAGTCCTGTCAATCAACCGCACCTGGATTTTAAGTTACAATAACATTTCCGTTTATTATTATGCAATAACGATCATTTTTTAAATATATAATCATTTATTTAACTACGGCTTTAAAGCAATTGATAACTACTAATTTTTTTAATTTTTTGTCGGCTACAAAAAACGGAGTGTTCCATTAATAAAACGTTAAAAACAAAATTATCTTTCAAAAGGTTATTAATATAAAAAATTATGAAAATAAACTGTACAGATATCATATCAAATTAATAATTATTAAATTCGAGTATGAAGCCATAATTTAATGAAACCTACTCGTTAATTAAAATTCAGTTTTATTTTATAATTGGATTTCAACAACATTTAAAAGCAATAGACTTACTTATGATTTTATAAAATATATGTATTCATAGAATAAATTTATTAACATTAAATAATATTTATAACCATTTAAATTAATTAATTATTTGATAAAAATAAAATTTTATGTTTATTACTGCCATTAATTCATAACAGCAATATGTATAATAAAATTTTAAATATTTCATACCACAAATTGCAATCATAACGATGTTAATTTTTTGCAATTATGCTCAAGTGCGGCTCAACCTATTTTTAACTAGCAATTATTCAATTTTATAAGCATCACTTTAAAACAAATTTTATCGGTTAGTCCCGGCGGATTTTATACTAAAATCGTTTTTTTTTTTTTTTATAAAACTTTCAATTCCTTCATTTAAAAATGTTGTTGATCAGAATTTATAGATACTCTTTATACTTTCATCCAAATTTTATTTAATACTTATTCGATCTCCCATAAAAAAAATTTATAAAAAAAATATATGCTAAAATACAAAAAAAATGTATTTAAAATATATAAATATATATAAAATGTGTATAAAAAATATATCTTAAATAACTAACTTTTGGCCGATTTTCGTACATATTTTAAATGTATATTAAATATATTGAAAATATCTTACTCTGTAAACATAATAAGTGAAATAAGTGAATATTCACTAATTCTGAGTGCCAACCGAATCACTTTTTGAAATTAGTGGTCCGATTTCATGTTTAGAGAGTAGGATATATAAAAAATCCATATATAAAAAAAATATATTTAGTATATGTGTTTTTTATATTTTCATAATCATATTTTTTATGTACTCTAAGATATATTTTTAATATATTTAAAATAATTTTTAAATATATACGAAAATCAGCCAAAAGTTAGCTATTTAAAATATATTTTTTATACATAATTATTTTATGTATATTCACATATTTTTTTAAATATTTTAACATATTTTTATAAATTTTTTTCATGAGGGATCTCAAAGTTTTTATTTGTCGATATGCACAATGTGACATAGAACATTAATTCAGAGTGAATTGTTTTGTAAATGAACTACTAAAAGTAAGAAAAATTTTTAAAGTGTCATAACTCATAACCATCATCAAATTTGATAGTTTTGTCCCGAGTACGCCAACGGTCTTATCAGTATGGCTGATGTTAGCGTACCCCGCTTCGGACCATCCCTATACTAGTACGAGCGGAGCCAAAACACTGTTGTGATCTTCAATGCATTAGCCCGGTAATAACTTGAGGCGGATAATATCGTCTCCTGCTGCATCTACTTACATGCCATGGAGTTGTAAAGTGACCAAAATAACTAAAGTATGTCAATTAAAACTTATTCAAAGCTTACAATTTATATAGTAAACTTTAGATAAATGTTTTCTCCACTTCACTGCCCATCTTACAGCAAAAAATAAATTATATAATCATTAAAAATTATTTATTAAGTTAATTTAAAAATTTGAATTGGGTGAAGGCATGAAACCGCACACAGAAAAAAAAGTTATCTTGAGTCAAGAAAATATTTTTGAAGACAAGCGTTTTCGGGAACCAAGTCAAGATTTTCTTGAGCCAAGAAAATTTGTCTTGGTTAAAAAAAATTCCCCTTGGTCGGAGAAGATTTCTACTTTATCTGAGATAATTTAGGTCTTCAAAAAAATTTTCTTGAATCAAGAATATTTACCTTCAGTCGAGAATTTTTTCTTTTCTGTGCATAATTACTTTGATTTTAAACGATTACTTATCAGACTAAGTTATTCATAAATATGCAAATAGGGTAAATAAATAAATAAAACTATTAATAAACATAAAGAAAAATATAGTGAAAATAAAAGTTTCAATTCAAAAATATCGTGTCTATAGAGCGCAATAAAGTAACTTTAAATCGTTTGAAAATCAATCGACCAAATCGCTAGTCACGAGCAAGATTTATAATTTATCGATTCCGACGTATGATCATGAATTCATGACTAATGGGCGTGCAAGGGAAATTATATACGTGGGATTGTCGAATGAATGTTTTAAACACACTGTATACAAGCTACAAGCCGCCTTGGGACTAATATATAAGTGAGTTAAATTATAAAGAGTTAGAATAATATAACGGCTGTATGCTTATAATAATAAGTGTCTTAAGGTCTTAACTTTACCTGCGTAAACTGTAACGTCTGTATTTATGTACATTTCTACTCATTTATTATGTATTCAATAAATCTTGTATACATTCAAAATGAATTCGAATAGCATATTAATATTTAATGAACTTCGTTAATTACCCGTGCAATTACAACTTGGTTAATTAAATGTCCGGTTGTGATTATAGCAATGCCATCTACCGGTCTCACGATATAAATATATCAAAAAAAATATATACACAAATATTAAATACACATATATTTAACATTTAAATGAAGACAAAGGTTACCTTCATAAGACCTTCGTTATCTTCAGTAAATAAATAGTTGTTGCAACATAAAATATTTTTTTAAAATTATTATTTGTTTATTTTTAAATTATTTTATTGTGTAATAAAGCTATGATTGAATATTAAACATTTATTTATTTATAAATTATTAATTGGTAATTGATGTTAATTAAAATCTTTTATTACATATTCATCTACGATTAGTTACATTGTATTACATGAATTAGCTACTTAATTTATACAAAACAATTTTTATATTTGACTTTATTCGGTTTTTATTAGTAACGCCTTTTTTATTTGTTATTCAATTATACTACACATTAATGGAATTAAATGTGGTCAGTAACAAAATTACATTATAGTATATTATTTTATTTTATATGTATATGTATATTAGTATATTACACACTAAGGGAGGAAAGTGACATTTCAACCCGTGTGTGTAGTTGCCTACCCGAGCCAAAGACGTCCTACCTTCCTCCTTGGTGTATACCCGGGTCAAAAATAAAACTTGATTTAGACTTGGTTTACTAAGTCGAAATTTAGAGTCGTTTTTTGCAAGACAAACACGACTTTTTTTACGGAGATATTAAATACATTGAGTTTTCGTCTTGGTTTAGACTTCATTGGCTTAATTAGTCACGATTTCAGACAACAAAGTCTAAATCAAGTCGAAATTTACTTGGTTCAGGCTTATTCGACTTAAATTATGAGGCGAAAAAGTCAAAACTAAAGAGAAATGTAAAAAAGACATTTTACAATAAAAAATACTGCTTGTTTTTGACTTGGATAAACAAGTCTAAAGTGAAGCGAATAATAACTTTTTTTCGACGGTTCAGCAAGTCAAAAGTAAGGTAAATGACTGTCTCGCTCGAAGTGAAAACATACAAGTTGAAACTAAGATGAAAAAGTACTAACAGTTGACAAAAATTTAATTTTAGCCGAAAAAGTCGAGATCATATGAAAAGTTACCGGGAAATTGATAATTACGAAAGAAAATAAGGTAAAGCGAATCTGAATCAAGTTTTATGTTCGACCTGGGTCTGCACTCGAAAGCTTCCCCAATGGTGCATGCGCCAATTATTATCATTTGTTTCCTCATTAAAGAAAAGAACTGCCTTAATAGCACAGTTTGCTTCGAAAAAGTTTACTTTACAAAAGTGTCCTTGAATTTTTCGATAAATGTTTCAACTTTTGAAGTGAATTTGCATTCTAATTCGAGTAGTAAATTTACGTCAAATTGTTTAGCAAGTTGTATACAAATTGTTGTCGAAAACGGAAAAGCCCGAAGTTGGCAGACATTTGACGAAAAATTCAAGGAAACATTTATTAGGGTTTTTTTCTAGTAACAAAAGTAACCTCTACATTGAGGAAAAACTAACCAGAAATTTTTCTTTATAACTTTTGCTGTCAAATTGTCGGAAAATTCGGGCAGAAAATTTCGGTTATTTCAATTGTCAAATTACAGTCAATTTCAAGCTAAAGTGGTTATTAGAGTACTTTCTTCCCTCAAACAGAGCAGGAATCTAGACTTTTAACGCAGGTGTGGTGAAAATATATTTTTCACCTTCAGCTCGAGTAGACAATTATACACGTAGGTTAGAATGCCCTACTTTCCTCCCTGGGTATATAATATACTATTATTTTCTTATTGTGATACCGAAAACACACAGGAAAAACACAACCTCATTCACTCTTTTATTTCAAGAAAATAATCTTTTACATTATGTCTATTTTTTTTTATTAATTATTAATAATTATTTTTTCTCTTTTATATATATTTTTGATATGCCGAAGATTGGATCATTAATACGATTCAATCCCGTGATTTTCTGTTAATTACGTTTTCGAATATTTTCCACAACGTAATTTCATAATTAGATTGTCTCTGTCACTAATTAACAACATAAAAAGTTATTTTTAACACACTGTCAATTGCCTGTTATTTAAAAACAACAATTGACATTTTTATTCATCGAACATTGCATATATTTATATTTATATATTTGTTATTTTATATTTATAATAGTATCTCACACACGGTTAATCGCATTTGTTAACCGATTTGAGCATGAATTTAAAAAATATAAAAACAAATAAAATCAGGCAGTATCATTTAGAACACGTATGTTATTACAATATTAAAAAAAACGAGATTATTGTATTGTTAAATTTTATTTTAAAATTCATTATTTAAATTATCGTGTTATTTTTTTATTCACTTTTATAGAAACATTTAATGTTTTTTTTCAATATTTACATTTTATTTATTTATTTTTAACAATCACTTGAGTTTGTCTTAATAAATTATCATACACTAGGCTATAAGATATTTAAATTATATCGTTAATCATTTTAAAATTGTCCTTAAATGATTTATCGTAATATATAAATGGTAACGGTTTCCATTATTACCAGCCATCTACCCGCAGCGAAAAGGTAAACAAACGTCAGAGGATAACACACTAGGTACAGTCGGTAAGACTCGTAAG
This sequence comes from Microplitis deprimator, assembly GCA_964016945.1. NCBI lineage: Eukaryota > Metazoa > Arthropoda > Insecta > Hymenoptera > Braconidae > Microplitis > Microplitis deprimator. The sequence continues at coordinate 17,256,901 of OZ024709.1, read as the reverse complement.
GTAGTTTACAGTGTAGATTCATCCTCTTCTCGAAGTTATCTTGGGGTAGGTGGCGGTGGTGGTGGTCATACGGCACTCCCGGTATAGAAACCTGCTTTGCCTCCAACACCAGTGGCACGTTGTTTTCTCTTTTCACATTCGAGGGTACTGAAGGTATTCTGGGCAATCTGTGACTTTCTCTTGGGATTCTGTAGGGTCATACTTCTTTGACTGGAGTTTGAACTGGAGCTTGTACCGGGTTCAGATACCCTCAAAATTCCTGAATGAATGGTGCCAAAGTTTTGATACATCGCTTGAGCCTGGATTGCCGATACTGTTGGACTATTTTGATGTTTCAGAGTTATTGGTACTGTCTGACCTGCCAGACTGTTGTAACGATTAAACCCCAGTGGTGCATCCAGTAAACACTCGTTTTTAGTATTGTCTGCGTAAGTTACATGTCTGAAATAGAAAATTATTGTTTCAAAACGTACCATCTAACAGCTAAAATCGGAGGTAGATTTTTTAAAAGAATTTTCAAAATTTTACTCATAAAAATTGTAAAAATCATTGTAAGATAAAAATTTGTAAAATCAAACTGTAACTTATTTCATCAGTTCCGACGTACTTTTTATAGGACCCACCCTGATAGCATAAGTTGCTCGTCAGAAAGTTGGTATTCATTAATTTGCGACCAACTTGATGAGAACTTTAGCTTTTCTAACTGTTGGATACAGGTTACCGCCAACTTTCTGAGAACCTGGCGCCAGCAAGCAGCCGCAAATCGAACACAGGTTTCTGAGAAAATTGAAGGCAACTTTCCGTCAACTTATGGAATTGCCAACTTTTGCCACTAAATTTCTCAGAAAGTTGCTATTAACTTTGGAAATGCCAATTTTTGCGGCCATCTTGGCGACAAGTTGCGGCTGTTAGTTTGACGCCAGGTTATCGCCAACTTGTCTATCAGGGTAATGAAGTCGCTTCATAAGGAAATTATAAGAAAAAAACATTCCATAGTAGAATTTTTCGATAAATTTAAAAATTTGGAATGACCACTATTCTAGATTAATCAACTAATTTTACTCATTTCGAATTGGATTAAGGTGATCATCCAATGGGACAATCGAAAATTATGTATGGATAGAGGAAACCAGATATGGTTGTCTCACGGGTTGGTTATCACAGCGGTCATTTGTGGCGATCGGTTCATCGATCGGCGTCGAAGAATCGCAAAGACATCACCTCCCTTTCCGATGCCGATTCTTCGACGTTGATCAATGTTCACATTCGTTCGGTAAGTTGTCTGTTATGACTGCTGTGACAACCAACCCAAGAGATAACCATACTCGGTCTTCCCTATTAATAATTTTTTTAACTGATGACATTTTTTAATTTTGCTGAACTAATTTAGTCAAATTGTAATAAAGTATTTTGTCCGTAACAGAACATGGTAAAAATGATATAGAATTCGCCAGAAAGAATAATTAATCTTCCGTTTTTAAATACTGTTTGATCATGAAGAAAAAAGACGAATACAATAGTTAGGTTTCTATGAAATCTAACTAAGGGTAGTGAATTTCACACCTTGATAACCAGACTTTCTGATCAGAAAGGTGGTGTACATTAGTTACAACCAACTTGACGACAAGTTATCGAGAAGTTTCAGCTTTTGTAACTATTGACTATAAGTTATTACCAACTTTCCCAGAAAGTTGGCGACAATCTCCTACCGCAACCTATCACCAACTTTCTGAGACAATTGAAGGCAACTTTCCGTCAATTAATGGAATGCCAACTCTTATCACAGGTTGCCATCGACTTATGGAAATGCTAATTGTTGCGGCCAATTTGGCAACAAGTTGCTGCAGAAAATTGTAGCCAGCTTGTCTACCAGGGTAAGTGATTGAAATACATACCTAGTTTCTTGACTGATAACATGTTCTTTACTGTCGTTAAAAGCGATCATATTCTGCCTTGAGTCTGGTAAAATACGTGAATCCATGAGTCCTTCTTTATCAGCAAACCCACTGAGCCGTGAGTCTACAATACCGGGATCTGCTTTATCGACAAAGGTAAAACGTGGATCCACGAGAGTCTGACTGTCCGGGTAAGCTGGTAACATGTGTGATAAGTCTGCTTTATCGACGTAACTTATTGCTTGAGGGTTAGATGCACAAATATCAGGCGCTGATTTACATAGAAGCGATGTACCTTCTTCTGTTAATCGTTGGGGTCCTAAAATAACATCTTAAAACACAGTTTTCTTATTAATTCCAAGTTCACTTCAATAAATAGGGTATCTATAGCTGTGGCAATAATAATTTATTGCAAGTGTAAGCGAAAAATAAGTAATATTGATTTTAATATTCCAAGTTATAACAATGTATAGCTTTATATATCATCGACTGGAGGAAGATTGTGTGCTTTATTATAGTAATGTATATAGTGACTGAACTGAAGATATTGGGGTGGGTTGAATATTCGATATTACCTTTTGTTGGAGGATCGAAATTCCGTGCTTGCGTTGCTCCAGGAGATTTTTGATGAGCTCTTACGAGGTATTCTGAAGATAATCCACGTTGTTCTCTTAACTTCCTTGCCGCTCCAGGGACCATAACTTGGACCTAAAGACAATTAACAAAGTTTCAATAATCAATTATTAATTATTGCTATGATTAAGTTTATCGAATATAATCAATGATCGGATTAAAGTGAAATTGAAAAATTTTTTTTCCTACCATTTCCTCTACGGTAGGAAATCGTGCCATGTATCCAGAGACAGTCAATAGCGCTGCAATTTCGGCTAGTATTAAAGCAAGTCCTGAAAGTTGTAAACACCAGCCATATTGATACTTTGGAAGTCCATTATCTTCCGTTGAGCCTGATGTAGATGAAAGACTGTATCTTGTAGGGGATTCAAAGGAAGCATCTGAAAGTGCTGATGCCAAAACTATTAAACCACCACCCAAAGAAAGACCTGCCACAAAGAAAACATATACATATAAATAAAATACTTTTATCAATAGATTTAAGGCAGTATTCTACTTTAAACGCTCGACTAATGTACATACAATAATCATAGTTCAGCCTAATTCAGTGATATATTGAATCTAAAAGCTCCAAAATTTTCTGTTTCAGATTGTCCATTTTTGAAATTTTAACACCAAGCCAGACCCACCTACTAATCGCGGCGTTGTATTCGAATGATGTTTTTGTATGTTAAAAATATGTTAAATATGTAATAAAATTTTTTTTTAATGTATTTCAATAATGTATTTACTGAACCTAACAAACCCTACATCTATACCTTTATTCATAATCTCATTAAAAATTCATGAAAAATAGCTTTTTTTCGCACTTTCAAAGTAGAATACTGTCTTAAAGGAAATAAATATAATGAATAATGATCAATTACATCAAATAATTTAAATGGGTAGCTTTGTTATTTTTAAACGGGACAATGTCATTTAAAAGATCACTGTAGAGGTTTATATATATATATATATAATTGCTTTTAGTGTACGGATAAAATCTTAAAGCAAAACGAGAGACAGTGCAATAAACTTTTTTCGCGTCGCGAGACTTTAAGAAAAGGAAAAAATATAAACGATATCGATAGCAATTTGCAGTTTGAACAATTTCCTCTTAAGCTCTCCATTGGGACTTAGATATCGTTTTTATCACAATCCTATCGCTTTTACTCTTTTGTCCTCATTCTACTTTGGGTTCCTCACTTTTTCTCTTAAATTGTAAATAAAGCCACAATTAGATATACTACAATTAAATACAAGATATAAGAAATAAATCGTTGATCACTTGAGTAAAATAAAACAGAGCAATTAATTGGTCTTGTACATTGGAAAAAGTTTATTTGATGTTTCTTCAAATTAAAACATTTATAGTCATACCCTCGTACTCTGATCGGAGTTAATTTACTCCACATGTACACCTTTTTAACACAAGTGGGTTAACACATCTGAGTAGCATCGTTACACCGGTGTGAGATAATTTTAACACCGTTTTTTTACAGTGTACACTGATAAAAAAGTTGACTTGATTCAAGAGTGAAAATGTTGAATCAAGAATTTCATTTTAAAGAAAATGATTTTCTTGAGTCAAGAGAAAAAATTCTTGAACCAAGGAATTATTCTTGGGTCAAGTAAATTTCTCTTGGTTCAAGAATTTTTTCTCTTGACTCAAGAAAATCATTTTTTTCAAAATGGAATTCTTGGTTCAAGATTTTTTCTCTTGAATCAAGTCAACTTTTTTATCAGTGTATAAACATAATAAATATACTTCAAGAAAATATAGGGTTATTAAATATTAATGTCTAAAGTTGTTTAAAATACGCGACTTTTATTTAAATATTCATATTTTTGAAATTTAAATAAACTTATTTATTTACATATACTATATTTTAACTCAGGATCCTTTCTGCTGTTTTTGCATTCTTTAGTCAAAGAAACTTATGCTTAATAATATCATTTTTAGACTTTGATGTTTTTAAGCTCATTAAACTTGAAAATAGTTGCTTTTTACTGCAATTATAATGAATCATTATATTCGAGAAAAAATTTATTTGATTACATTTAATAAGAAGGTTGGCTAAATTTTTATAAATTTAATTACGACAAAATTTGATTATTTAATAAAAATTTTTTAACAATCAGCTCAATCGAGATCATATTCTAACAGTGTGAGTTTTAACGAACCTCTCTTATTCCCAGTAAAGTTCACTCAAATCGATCAATTCGTTCTATGATATCTTTTAAGCTTTCGTTACTTACGCTGGATTATTCGACCGTTTTCATCCCGTGGCTACCCGGATTAACAGTAATGCAACAAAGCCATTTGTTATAATATAATATAGCTATGTTTGTTGTCAACAGAATAGAAACAGAGTAAACTTGGCAACGCGGTCAGAAATATTTAATCGACGACTTTACTCGTATATAATGAACGCCATGCCGCTAGCTCAGAAATAAATCTATTGTTCTCTTTATCTAATAAATAATATTTAATCTGTATTCATTAATTACAAAGAAATCTATCGGTAGTCATTGCTCGAGTAACGACAAGCTAAGATTGTTTGGACAGTGCTCAGTAAATAAGAACTGAGTTTACATTCAATTTAAATATTAGGCAACGCAGCTTATGATCGGATTTTCTTAATTGTTTAATTATTTTAAATGCAAATCAATGCGGGTAGGACTTAAGTATTTTCCTGCGTAAAATCGATCTGGCAATTTGAAAGTAATCTAGATACCTCGAGTCATTTTATTTGTAAATTTTAAATATTCTTAGAGTAATTATAGTTTATTGAAAAATTCTGCTGATAATTTTTGAAGTTTTTAAAATTAATTAATTTTATACTGTAAAAAACTTTTGGTGTGAAAATGGTCTTCGATGATTCGACGAGGTCTGTTCGGTGTGAATTAAAGGTGTCAAATATCAAGTGGTGCACTTTTAACACGGTATGGATGTTTTCGTTGACACCGTTCGGTGTTATAAGCTCAAATATTGTCCAATAATAGAATCGGTAGTTGAAAATTATTAAATAGAGAAGGAGGGGGCAAAGTGGGCCTCTTAAAATTTGAAAAAATTTGGGGGAAAGTGGGCCCCTCAAAATATTTTATACATCAATAAATTCGGACGGATAATCAGCTTATCGAAATTTCTTATGTAATGAGGGCTAAAATAGACCACCAAAACTGTTTTCTAAATATAATTTATTAAGAAAGTTAAAGATAGTAAAATTACGTTTTAAAGTTATATTGCAGCAGACTATTAAAATGATTTTTTATATTAATAAAATACAATTTTTTTATAGTTATTTGCAAGTATCACACGTGTGGCTTCATACAACTTTGTTGAGAACATCGGTACATGAATCATGGGCCCAATTTTTACATTGGCCACATTAATCCATGACTAAAGATTCTGAGTATAATTTGCCACAAAAAATACAAGCCGTATCATCCACCGATTGTTTTGATTTGCTTTTTTCTTTTCCCTTTCCTTTGATTGTTGTCTTCTTCGTCGTTTTAATCGTCGTTTTGATATAAAATCTGAAATTTTTTGGAGGGCCCACTTTGCCCCTAATTTTCGATTTTTCAATTTTAATGGACGCAGCATAATGAAGTGAAAATAAGTATCAAGGGTCTAAAAAGAAGTAAACGCATAAAAAAAATTAATGATATTATAATTATTTTCCTTAAGGGGCCCACTTTTCCCCCTTTCCCCTACATTCTTCAGTTTTTCACACCGGAAAATTTCACACCGTCAATTCACACCGTGTAAAGTCCTCGGGGACCGTTTTCTCACCAAAAATTATGTACAGTTTATTGTTCACTGAAATTGCCTGATCGTTTCACAAGTGGAAGTTCGAATTATCTAGCTGTTTGTATTAACTTTTTTTTTTTTTCTTAAATAAAAAACTCTGAGAGTTTTATTTATGGACATAAAGTGCAATAAATTTGTTGTCTCAAGTGTTTCATAAAATCTGTCATCGATTGACTAAAGCGTAACGAAAATGCTCAGATAATATGTATAAAAAAACAATCCACGTGACCTGAATGTAAAATATTTTTCTTTAAAAATCACGACTCAGCGTTCTGATGTGGATAGATGCTAAGAAAATTTTCCCTGTCTCATGAGACACTCGTTGCATCGTTTTTACTATATTTTCCACGCATTATCCCACTTTCAAACATTTTCTTTCATCTTCCGGATTTTTTATTTTAAAATCTCATCGTTTTTCCTGTCTTTTTTTTTTATATCTACATACACGCTTCCTCCATCCGACAGGCATAAAATGAGAAGAGCGTAAAAATTTGCATTGTCGTAAAACCAGAGTTTAAGGTCGAGACCGTATAAACGCGCGCACAATCTCACAACCCCGAGAATATCTTGGGTTTTTCACATTGCCTAGCGCATGTCATTGTATATATTCCATAAAAGAAGGAAAATGTGAATGTTTGACCCCATGACGACCATTTTTACTGATGCTGATCGTTTTCATTGCGCGCTATGCCCTTTTGTTTTTTATTTTATACTCATTCTTAGATACCTAAGGCTAAGAACTAAGTAAACGACAGCTTGTCTGGTATTATTACTAACAGACTTTTATACATTTTCTTATCTTCCAACTATTACTGCTATTGCTATTATCATTATTATACTTATTTTCTAGTATCATACAAATTATCAACTTACAACTTTTTTGTGGCTGTTTATTTTTTGTTTCTCAATATTGAAACTCATTGTGAGAGTTTGTGCATAAAAACAGAAGCAGAAGAAGAAGAGTAAGAAGGAAAGGTCGTCTGATTGTCGTGAGAATGAAAATAGAAAAAAGAAATCAGGTAAAGTGACATCTTCATAGATTTCTTTCTTGAAGAATCTTTATGGTCATTGGGGCGGTGGGAATAGAGAGTGGTGAGATTGTGGGTGAGCAAGTGGGTGTTACAGAGCACTCGTTAGAGACTGTCGCAGAAAATCAACGAATCCAAGTAAGACAAAAATAATAAAAAAAAAAAATGTTTATAGAAGATGAAAACTCAAGAGATTTTCAACAAAATTACAATTGGATATCCGTTTTTCATTCTGTGAATGTTTTATACAACTTTACTTATTTTTTTTTGTCTGGAGGTCAAGCAACCCTCAATAATCCGGTGTCCGATGTTGAGTCTCGTAGTCGCTCTACTTTTATTTACAATGAATAAGATGAAGAATTTCAGAGGAAGAAGAAGAAGAAGAAGAAGTAGTGAACAGCGGCGTCAAGTTGAATCGACAGACGAGAGTGGTAACAATGGACAATAGTGAATGAAATGAGAACAATAGCTTTACTGCTGGTTAGGTGAAGATTTCTTCTTTTCATGAAAATTAATGGCCACTCGTTACCGACTACCGATTGTAAAAGAAATGAAAACGACTCTCTTGATTTTAAAAAGGAAACAAAGGTCGTCCACTTGATGAAATGTCATAATCGAAACTACTTTTACTTACTTTTTATCTAATCTTTGTCGTTATTCGCGGATTGTTTATTTTTCGATAAGATATTTATATATATCGGAACCCGGGCTAATATGAAACAGCATTTTTAAATAAAATAAAAAGTTGTTCTATGTTTTATTTAAGAAAATTTATTTACGATTTATAGAAAAGAATGAGATAAGTTGATCAGCCTGGAATGTATGATCACTTAAAATGTTTTTCTTTTGTAAAAAATTGGGTCTCATTTTGCGTTGGTTTTTTCTAATAAATTTGAAAGAATATTTTTAATATAATAAAGTAACAGAATAAAATAAAGTTATATATATATATATTGATTCTAAAATGGATTCAATCACAATTGACTCGGAAGGAACGAAGAAAAGTTGCCAGAAAAATGCCAACGCATCTTTCGTCGCATGACTTGAATCTTCACTCGTCGACATGCCATCATCCACTTTTTTCTTTACTCCTCGTCATACTATCCATTTATTTTCTCTGCACGTACCGTATATTCCGTTCTCTATTTGTCCAGAGCAACTTTCACCCATTTTTGGTCCCCCTCCCAATCTTATGGCAAATATTTACCAAGAACGAAGGCGTTGGCGGCTCGAAAGACTAGTGGCACAAGTATACGGAAAAAAGGAGAAGACTGAGTGAGCATGTAAGTAAGTGAGTGAGTGAGTGAGTGAGAGAGAAAATGACAAGTATAGTAGAAAAAAAAGAGAGAAAGAAATGTAAGCATAGCAAGATCTTTCTCCGTTTTACTCTCTCGAGATATCTCATGGGAGTAAATAACTTTTTTTCTCCTTTCGCGAGCCGGCTGCCAGAGAGCTTCCCTGGATCAAGTGCGCGCTCTCTTATACGAACCAAGGGTGGGAAACAGAATTTTGTACTCCTCTCTACTACGTCAACTTCTCTCTTCTCTACTCTCAACAACGTACAGCCTTTTTCCAGCCACTTCGAAACTTCTAAGCCACTTTTCGTATCTAACTCGTATCATTGGTAAAAAAAAAGCTCCACTTCAGGTACTACCTTTGACACGTACTGCAATATCAGTCAAATCACTTTTTTCATTAAATATTAAGTCGCTGAGATATATCTATACAAGTTATTCAAACTAGTGAGTAAAATATTTGTTTCAACTCGTAAGTAAATAAATTCAAATTATTAAATGTACACGGAGAGAAATTTATAGTAAGAGTTCCTTGCACACGGATAGAAATTTATGGTAATAATTGCAATATTTTATGGGAATGGTTCCCATAATGCATGGTAACCGGTTTTCTTGAAATATTGATCATAGGAATGGTACCCACATATATTATAGTTATAATTACTATAATATTATAGTAATCGTTACCATAATACTACGGTAACCATTACCATAACATTATGGTAATGGTTACTATAATATTGTGGTAATGGTTACCATAATATAAAGTAATGGTTACCATGATATATGATAATGATTACCATAATATTATGGTAACCATTACCATAATATTATAGTAACGTTTACCATAGTATAATGGGAACGATTACCATAATATTATGGTAATCATTACCATAATTCTTTCACATGCGATATGGGAACTGTTACCGTAATGATGGGAATTGTTCCCATACTTATGGGAACATCTGCCAGAAAGTATGGGCCTATATCCCAGAATTCCAAGTAATCATTACCATAACGGTATAGGATGATATTTCATAAACGTACACGGAGATAAATTTATGGTAACTGTTCCTAGTACGTTTATGAAATATCATCCCATACCGTTATGGTAATGATTATTTGGAATTATGAGATATGGTCTCATACTTATGGGAAAAGTTTCCATAACTATGGGAACAATTCCCATCATTATGGTAACAGTTCCCATGTCGCATGGTAATAGAATTATTGTAATGATTACCACACTCGAAGAATATCTTCCACAAGCAAATAGGAACAAATCCTATAACCACAGATTTTTCTTACATTTTTTTGTTTTTCAATTATTATTTTTAAAAAAAGTGACTCAGGATTGTGATAGTTTTACTCAGTAATAAATTATCCTTCAAATGGTTCGAATTTCGTTCTAGTTGAGAATATTTGAATAAGTGTAAGTATGATTTTTAAGTGAGTGAATCAGCTGGGACCGAGTAAGCGTTAGCAGAACACATCTCGTTGCTTCACAATTGAGTTGTGCAAAACATCAATTTGATCGCTAGTGGAAAGTTATTTCATTTAGCAATTAGTGTTCAACAATGAATGCTTCACTTTGATCATCATTTAACGAAGATACATACTCTTATACATGTACATACTTTAATACAAGTGCTTGCAGTGTAATATTTGAGATAGAGAAACTTCAAGAAAATTAATTCTCATTGAAACAAGCGCATATTATTCTCGTGGTTACAACTTTAAATAAGTTTGATAAAGTCTTTGTACCAAAACGATCCTAACTGTTCTCCAATAAATTACACGTAATTGCAATATAGCTGTTGGGAATAGTATCGAACAAAAGTTTATTATACATGACAATCTAAATATACCAAGCCGATGAGTATTATTATTCGATTTGATTCAATATACCATTGTAAACAAATTTATTGACATATATGTTTAAATAGCAGAACTTGCATGAAAAAAAAAACATTATTTTTAACCCACAACAATTATTGTTGAGTCAATAATATGTTTTTGTGATTAAAATACTGTGTTTTCTCACAGGAATAACTTTTTAATTTAAATCAATCATTTGTTTTATTGATATGAGGTGAACTAAACTAGGTAATGAAAACTATATTGAAGTTAATGACGTATTTTCAGACAGGATATTTTTATTATTTTATTTAAATAGTTATTTTAATTTAGAATCTGTTGAAAACCATTCGAATAGTTAATGATTATTTACAGTACACTCTGGTTATAAGTTATATTTCTGTTTATACTCTACTAACAGGAAAAAATGAAATTAACGTGAGAGTGAGTAGAGCGTCCGATGAAACTTAGAACCAGAGTCTACTGTATTTTTGAATATCATAATGTAACAGAGCAAGGGCGGACAAGACGGAATCAGGTGGGCAAAGCAGACCAACCCAAAAATTTGGTAAAAAATATTTTTTTGTCTAAAATTTTTCTCAACCATCATTTATGACTCGTAATATCATTTTTTCATAATTTTGAGTGTTTCAAAATTTGTTATCAAAAAATTGAAAAGAAATTTTTCTTTTTTTTTAATTCAAAAATTATTTTCCAGGAAATTTTGTATATAAGGGAAGAGACCCAGTACCCGATCACTCATGTATTTGTATATCTATATTTACTCAATTTTACTAAGTATAGATATCCAAATACATGGAGTGATCAAGTATTAGTTTCCTGATCGGGTACTCGGTCTTTTACCTTAAAAGTTGTTTTTTTTTTGTTGGTAACTACAATCAGATGATTAAATAATAGGAGTTGCTATCTAGTTATGGTAAAAATTTCTACCATCAATCAGATAGTAGTACATATTATCTATATGATTGTATAAATCATCTAGATTGTAATATTCACCATATTAATAATAATTGTTACAATCCTGTATGTTAACTAGTCAATAACTAAATAGCTATATTTATAATCCAGATGGTAACAGTTACCATCAGAAATTATAATTGTTACCATCCTAATAGTAACTGTTATCATCCTGATGGTAACTGATATCATCCTGATAGTAACTGTTATCAATTATCATCCTGATAGTAAATATTACCATCCTGATCGTAACTTTTATGAAATTTATTGCAGAAGTTATCATCCAATAATTATCAATTCTAATAAAAAAAATTATGACACTAACTATTTTTGCATTGAGAATCGTTCTAATCATTCTAGATGATTAGAATTAAAAATGTAGCATAATAAACACAATTACTTAATTTTCTGATTGTAGAAATTGGGTTAAATTACTTCGAATAGTAATAAAAAAAAAGAGAATCCTGCGAATTTAAACGCGCAAAAATTAATTATTTATTTAGCGCTCTCGTTTTGCTCGCCCTTTCCTTCATGAATCTATAATGTAGTACATGACAACATTTAAGCTTGCAAGAATTAAAAACAATGTCAATTTAGACGTAAGTTATAATTAATCCACCCGTTTCAAAATGTAGTTATCGAATAATTCAACGACGTACAATGCATATTCACTTCAATATTTACTTGCGTGATGTTCATTAGAGAGTAAACTCAATGTTGGACTTGAATTAATAGTTATGCCAATTACTCGGAAAGTTATGAAATTTTGTTGAGGTTAACTGAAAGTACAAGAAATATTAAAATTATATCACACAATAATTTTTGGGAAAAATTTTGATCACTATGCATAAGTCAGCTTAAAATGTTGCCACATCTGATGAAGTTTTTGCAATTAGTATTAGCTAATATGTAATATGATGTGCAAGTTATATTTGATGAATATATACAATTGATTTTCGCATGATTGCAGCCAAGTAGAAGATTACAGTTGACAAACTCCATTTGTGATCGTGAAACAAGACTCATGAGAGCCCTAGGTCAAGAGTATAGACAGTATGTATATACGTGACCACCGAAAGCTTTCTCCGAGAGTATTCCGGTTGATCGAACATCACTCTGAAAGCCTCATCTCCAGTATCTACTACCTTAAAGTTCTCCCGCAATGTTTCCTGAGGCAAAACAGCCAGCTAAAATGTTTTGAGGTAGCATTTCCAAGTTCTCATGCTTGTTTGGGCTATCGATTAAGACGAACAGTCTAGTCGGGTTCAAGCTTTGAATATTTCAAATTAAAGTACCCGAGGGTATTTTAGATCCTCGATGAATGGAGATCTAGCTGCCTTCAAGCTTGCGTTACTCTACTGTTTGGGATCGGTATCGGTTCTCAAACTTATTTTTCTCCTTCTCTCTCTCTCTCTCTCTCTCTCTTTTTTCTTTTCCTCTCTTTTACTCTCGTGGTCTATTTCTCTGTTGCCTACAACGAATATTTACTAGGACGCTTGGCATCCCCCTGGCACACGGTAGCAGGCATAAATTCCCATCGCGTCCCTCGCTTAGTTTATGTTTACGGGATTAAATAACTTGACCCACTGGCAACATATCATTCGTGTCGAGATGGGATGTCTGTACACGTGTATCATATATATATATATATATATATATATATATATATATATATATATATATATAGCTTGAAATGTGTAAGTCATCCGAAATGTGAAACATCATGTGTATGCATGTGCATGAATGGTCATAGATATTTATTATATATATACATATATATTAAAATTATGTGACACATTTCAGGGTTAATTTTTGTTATGATATATATTTGAAATATAACTTATGAAACAAAATTTTCTTTTGTAATTAATTCGATTTTTTTTTTTAATTGAAATATAATAATTAATTAATCAGAATCATTTTATGAGTAACGAGGTAAATAATTAGATGAAGAATTTTTAGTGAATAAAAGAGCGAGGTAATATTAAATTCCATTTATTCTTTCGACGGTGACACCAGTAAGGGTGAAAATAACTGGAATGGCTTCGATATAACGGTAAGCTAGGAGAAATACTCTATATGTCGTCAGCCATAAGTGAATGCCATCGATTAGATTAATTAACGCGACAAAAGAAAATGCTAGATAATTAAAATTTTTTTATACATGAATGACATCATTATTGCGCATATTAAAAGCGTAAGAGTCGTCTCTGAGATTCATATAACGACCTCGTTATCGTTATCATGTGGTAAGCTCGGTTAATTTTTTCAAGTATCAAAGCACTTATGATACTCTCTGCTTCGTTTTCAGGTCAAAATATTTTTACCGCATGATTTATCATATTTCTTTTTAATTTAATAGTAATTATTTTTGATAATTAATTACAGAATTATTAAAAATTTTCGTAAATATATATTTATCACTTTTCAAATTTAATATGTGAAAAATACATAAACGGTCGGAGGATAGATAGATAGATAGATAATATAATTTATTTGGCCATAAAGTCATAACTTCTTGCGGCCATCAAAAGCAAAAATACATAAAAAAATACATAGTATAACATACATTTTGATTTTATATTCCTTTCTACAATTTCAATAATCCTGTTTTTAATAATTCAACTCATCAACTTACATTATAATGTAATATATATATATATATATATATATATATATATATATATATATATATATATATATATATATATAGCATACATGACACGATAATAAAATACAATATATAGCACAATAATATAGTATAAGATATAATCATTAATTTAATACATCTCTTGCTCAAGGAAATAATCAAAACACATTTTTCTAAACTCAATAAATGTCGGCATATAAGTACAGCTCGGCGGCAAAAGATTCCAAACTCTAATCGCTGTGACAATGAAAGATTTGTCATAATTAACAAGACGACTATTATACGGAGAGAAAATTATGGTAACAGTTACAATATATTATGGGAATGGTTCCCATAATACATGGTAACCGGTTTTTTTGAAATGTTGATTATAGGAACGGCACCCATATATATTATGGTAATCATTCCTGTAATTATGGGTATAATTCCTATATGGTATTGGAATGGTTACTATAATATTATGGTAATCGTTACCATAATATATAGGGTTTATTCCCATATACGCATAGGAACCGTTACAATGTGGTTATAGGATTGGTTCCTATTTGCTTATGGGAACTATTCCTATGAGTATGGTAATCATTACCATGATTCTTTCCCATGCGGTATGGGAACTGTTACCATAATGATAGGAATTGTTCCCATACTTATGGGAACTTTCCCCAGAAAGTATGGGTCTATATCCCATAATCCCAAGTAATCATTACCATAACGGTATGGGATGATATTTCATAAACGTACTTGGAACTGTTACCATAATTTTCTCTCCGTGTAGGCAACAGAAGGTAATCTCCGTGAAGATGTATAAAATTTATTAATTAAAGCATTCTTTATATCTAGCAAAGTTATCAATTATTAATTTTATTTACAAAATGAGCATATTGATCAGAAAATAACTTAACTTGCTAAATAAAATATTTCAAATATTTTAACTCTGGTCTTTGAATAATTATTAAATATAAGAAAACTCTATACATTTTTGTATTACCCCACGGTACCAAAAAATTACATGAAAAAAATAAAACTTGAAAATTACAATAAAGATGTGAGCTAAAATTAGATTTCACGGATTCCCATTAAAATTTTTTGTGCCATAACTATCATCAAAATTGATAGTTTTGTCCCGAGTACACCAACGGTCTTATCAGTATGGGTGATGTTAGCGTACCCTGCTTCGGGCCATCCCTATACTAGTACGAGCGGAACCAAAACACTGTTGTGATCTTCAATGCATTAACCCAGTAATAACTTGAGGAGGATAGTAGCGTATCCTGCTACATCTACTTACATGCCATGAGGTTGTACAGTGACCAAAATAACTGAAGTATGCCAATTAAAACCTACTCAATGCCTCCAATTTATTTAGTAAAATTTAAATCAATTTTTTTTTACACTCCACTATCTACCTGACGGCAATCTAACCTATAAATTTACATGGCTTAGCAAATAATTGTATTTTTTACCCAATCGATCTAATTCTTATGAATCTGAGGTCAAAATGAAAAAATTCAGTAAATTTATTCATAGATATGATTATTAAAATTTCATAATTTCGAAAAAATACTGAGCCGTGGAATAGCATAATGAGGGATTTTTTATACGCCTTCATAAATGAAGCAGTATAATAACTTAGAAAATCTTTTAACAACTTTCGTTTTGAAAACATATATATATGTTGATATTTAATCTAAAGCTCAGCTAATTAAAAGTCAAAAACTTATTCGAATCGAATATCGCTCGTATTCTACGACAATTCCATTGGCAATGCTTTGTTCCGACATCACAGCCACATAATTCTCGGCATTGTCCCGCTCTCTACGGCTAGCAAGTCGAGCTGTTCGCGATAATTAGGCATATCGGACGTTTGCAGAATCGCGTCGTTTGTCAGTCGACGTCCCCTTTTCCCCTAACAACAACACAAAGCAATTCCCTCGAGACCCATTGAAAACCGCACGTACCCATACCCATTCCCAAACTCATGTGATGCTATGTGGCATCTAGATGCCGTGCGCGTTCGTAGTCACTAATCTCTTTGATTTCGTTTTCATCCTTCTATTGTCTATTAGATACACCAGCATGATATATTCATCAAACGTCGTATTTTTTTTCGTGTCTCTGCCTAGATTTGGCTTCTCGCAAAATTAAATTTACTTTTTAAGTGAAATCATAAAACAAATTAACAAAAAAAAAAAAAAAAAACAATTTTGCAGCACTCACGTCAACAATTTTTTTATTCTGTGTGTGTGTGTTTTTTATTATTATTTTTATTTTTTTTTTTTAACGAATCAAGATTTTTTCATCTTTACTACTTTATCTTTCAATACATATATACTACATCGTCATTCATCGTTCACTTTATCAAGGCGACTACTCTTTTCCAATATTATTGATTGGTTGGTAGTTTCGAGAAAAATTGCTTTCCGTAATTGATTAGAGGTATTTACATTCATTTTTTTTTTTTATTATTTTAATTTGTTTTAATCTCGTTTTTATTGTATTGTTTTATATTGAAAAACGAATTCAATTGCGAAATTAGATTGAATAATTTTTGATAGGATTTATGGCTAGAGTGTAAAAATTTTGGTGTGAAAATGACCCCCGATAACTTTATACGGCCGTGTGGTGTGAAAAACCCTCGGTGTAAATTATCTATCCGTGTAATTTTAACATGGTGTAATCTACTTTTTTACACTATTTCGTGTTGCTCGTTATAATTTTGATTAATGAGCAACAAATGAACATTTTTAACTACTTAATCAATAACGAAATTGATTTTATTTAGATATCAGATCGTATTTCGAACATTTCAATATTTTTATGATTATTTTTCTTGTTTTCATATGTTTATTCATATCTTGTCAGATCTGACCATACGACATCAGATCTGATCAAACATACCTTTATAATGAAGATAAAAGTTTTTGATGAATTTTCAAGATAACTTTCGAAATTTTTAACTATATTTTACTTTCAAAATCTTTAAATTGTCTCTATCTGATGAGATCTAATTGTACCTGACCGGATCTCGTCAGATATGGCCTAGATCATATCTGACGTAAGCTGGCCAAATATGATTAGATCTCGTCAGATCTAATCAAATCTCGTTAAATAAAGACAATTTAAAGATCTGGCCAGATGTACTTTGTCACATCAAATTTCGTACCCCGAGTCCTTTACACTACACCGAATCCAAAAATTTTTTACAGTGTACGCTATTTCGAAATTTAAAGTTTAACACAGTAACAATAAAAGAAAGTCAAAAAAAAAAAAAAAACAATAGTAGAGACATAAAATCATGATGTGCATATATTGCGGTGTGAGATAATTACTCCCATGTGGGGGGTGTACAGTTTGTATTAACTTGTGGATATAGGTATTCTAGAAACTATATTTGGACTTGAAATAAACTTAGAGAACCACGACAGCTACCATTAATTTCATTTTCTGCTTACGTTTCCGAGGAATTGTCCTATTCCGTCTTCCTCTTTATCTATATTTCTATATCTCTATCTCTTTATCTTTCTATCTCATTTCGAGTTATTCTCCTTTCACTTGCTTCTGAAATTTACGCAAATTATGCAGCCACGGAATTTGCTGGAATTTCGAAAATTCAATTACGAATTATTTTTATATTAAGTCATGCGGGTAATGGGATTAAAGAAGAAGGTAGCGGAACAAACTAGCTTTAAAACTTTTGTTATTATAATTAAATAAATTACAGCTCCATTTTAAAAATACGCCTAATTGAATAAATAGGCGAAGATGAGACAAGACGCCTTCCTTAAAGATTTTATTAGCTTATCAAAAAATTTCTCATATTACATTTTTTAGTTCGCCTAAATAGCCCAGATTTTTTATAAAACAAAAACTAATTGATCTCTTGATCTCTAATAATCATAAAAATGACAAAAAAATTGGGCAGGAGGGGGGGGGGGAAATCATTCAATAAGAGTATGGCACCACCTTGCCTCATCTTTTTTCTGAGAAAATTATTATCTTTACATGATTCCTGACTACAATTTATATTTATGGATAAAAGTTTCTATCAAAGGGTAGAAGGCATAATAATAATAATAATAATAATAATAATAATAATAATAATAATAATAATAATAATAAAAAGTATAAAATTGCCAGTGATAAAATTTGAAAAGAAATTTTTTTTCTTCTTTTGTTGTAGAGTTGAGTGGAAAACTTGACGATTGCGTTGTTGTATCAGTACGGGAATAGAAAGTAGAAAATATGTATTGGACAATCTTGAGAAAAGGTAGAATCGAACTTTTTTTCCTCGTTTACTAAATAAAAGTTAAGCGAGAAAAGAAAGACTGAGTAGCAGTGGTTATTCAAATCGACCATCACGTGGTTAGTGTTTCCGAGTTAACTTTTTTCACTCTACAGAAAAATTTACCTCTTAAACTTTTTCAACACATCGTAACTACCGTATAAAAACTAAGATTTATTTTTTGTTTCCTTTCATTTGTCACTGAAAAAAAATATAAACACAAAACTTAAGCGACGACATATTTAGCATTATTTATTTACGTAACAAACTAAATAAAATATTACATTTTTTTTTTATCTTTTCCACAGTTTGTATGTTTTATTTTATTTACACCAGAAAATGGATGCTTTCATTTTTTATGCGAGGATTGCATACGAAAAATGTATGTTTAATAAATAACTAAAGTAAATAAATAGATTTTTTATGTAACGTCGAAATAATAAATGTCAATATGAATTTAATTTATTTAATATTGACTGAAGTCACATACAATACCACATATTGTAAATATTCTCAAAATATTTCGAGTCACCAGAAAAAAAAAATTTCCATTTAATTTAAAAAATTTTTTTTTAGCTACAAATTAAAAAAAATGTCACTTTTAATGTAGTGATGTTAGTATTGCTGACAAATTAAAAAAACATTTTATGTAAAAAGCATTGAAGTGATTTCGTTTCAACTGGGGTCGCTAAAAAATATTAAATATTCAAAAGTGATGAATTTGAATAAAATTTATTTTAAAAAAGTGCGGCAATTTTTATCACTTTCACCTTCTATTTATCAATTTATGTATAAAAGTTTACGGTCTATAAATTTTTTTGCAAATGTAAGATTAATAAAAAAATATAAAAGTAAATCCCTTGTAAATGAAACACGTGTTTTTGGTTGAATCTACGAGTCAAATCGAAAATCTTGATACTCAGTAACTCAGAAGTCAGATATATATGAGAAGGGAATAGAGAGAAAGGGAGGTTGAGTATAAGGTCGTAGAGATGATGAATGTAGTTCAACGTTTGGACCCCACTGAGCCGCGTCGAGATATCGTGATTTAGAAGGGCTGTAGAGAAGCAGGTAGAGCTTGTAAAAGAGTGAGCTTTTCTAAAGTATGAACTTGGTGTCACGATTAACGTTTATTGTATGGTTTATACTTAGATTGCGTGTGAAAAATTTTTTTTTAGAAAATTATCGTGAATAGTATACTGCAGTCTGCAATGAAGGGACAGCACTACACCCTGATCATTAATTTATACGGAAAATTTGAAGCATGAATTTATTTTTCATGTGTATTAAAGGAAAAAAATTTCAATTAAGATAACAAATTTATTGTAATAATTAAAAATGATCAATAAAGTCAAAAGTAAGCGGTATTTTTTAGTGTAAAATCTGTTTTTCACATTTCACTTTAATTTTGAATTTTTCACTTTATGATTTAAGTCGAATAAGACTAAATCAAGTCAATTTCGATTTGATATAGACTTTTTCGTCTTGAATCGTGACTAAGTAAGTTAGTTAAGTCTAAACCAAGGCGAAAACTCAATGTATTTCATATCTCTATAAAAAAAGTCGAGTTTGTCATATGGAAAACGGCTCTAAATTTGAACTTAGTAAACCAAGTCTAAATCAAGTTTTATTTTTGCTCCGGGATCTGACATAAAACAGACTAAATTAGAATGAATTGATTTGTAAGTCAATCATTAAAAACGAGAAAAAATTGAAGAATGCCAGCAGACTTATAAGTAAGGCTAATGTTAACGTACCCTGCTTTGAACCATCTTTATACTAGTACGAGTGGAGCTAAAACACTGTAGTGAACTTGACTATAATAGCCCGGTAATAACTTGAGGCGGATAGTAGCGCATCCTGCGGCATTTACTTACAAGGTATAGAGTTATACAATGACCAAAAGAACTGAAGTATGTCAATTAAAGCTTATTCACAGCTTACAATATATTTTTTTTTTTTTTCACAAAAACAAAATTTTTCGAAAAGAGTAAAAAAAAAGTTCAAAATAATGTTCAATTATATCATCATAAGTGATTTTGGAATGTTTATAAAATTTTTGGGCCGCCTCATTTTGTCCCTCCTTCCGCTATTATTAAAATTTTTTAATGTTGAAAATGTGTTGAGCCGTAAAACCGCATAATTATCGTAATTTTCATCATATAATTCTTGAATTATTTTTATATCAAGCAATGATCACAATTTAATTTAAAAAAAGGTAAAAATTAGTTTTTCTTTTCTTAGATATTAAATGAGATATGTGAAAAAAAATAATTGTATCAAAGCAAGTGGTACCTACTAGTTTTTTGACGTTTATAAATAAGGGTATTTGGTTGAATACATGAGCTGGAGAGAGTGGTTTCTCGACTTTATAATGAGGGTATAATTAAACCAATTAATAGTTGTCTGGTTCTCGACATTTACCTCTTGCAAATATAGATCGTCATGTTTCGTTAGTACTCACGAAAATCCTCAAGACTCCACTTTATATCCTTTAGCATCTTCCCGTATAGTTGTGGTTATAGAACGACATGTGCGCCTCCTTAACGGAATGTTGATTACACATCAAGAAACTTTGAATTTTAAGTATAAAAGTCATGTTCTCTTGATATTCCGTAAGCCTTCAACATTTCCTCTCAAACGGTAATTTCATTGTAGCATTATTACCTTTTAAAGTGAGTCTACTCACGTATACTTGTAATTTACTCTCATTATAATTATTTTTATTCACTTCTATACCGAATATCGCTATCATTTTTATTATTATTATTACTAGTAGGAAAATCCAGGGTAAAATGACAGTTGATTTTTGGGACAAAAAAAAATTTTTCTAGTTTATTAAAAATAGATGGGGCAAGTTGATCAGTTCCCACAGTGCAGGCAAATTAAAATGTTTCGTAAAAATTTTTTTTTTTGAGTGTTATTTGAATTATTTTATTGATGACTCGAAAAAACCGACTCTGAGGTAAAATGGGCCACGATTATAAAAAAAATGATTTTACTAATAAATTCAAATTATTTCGAACTGTCAAGACTTGAATCACTTACTCGTTGTTCTACAAACCATAACTAAGCTAAAAAAAAAACAACTTTTTGTGTCGAAAAAATGGAGTTTCATTTTCCTATAAATAATATATATTATATGAGATTTAAGCTTTAATAAAAAAAAAAAGCAAAAGAATTTTATGATAATGAAAAGAGTACAAGGATAAAGTAAAAGGAATGAAAAATAAAAATTGAAGAGGAATTTAAAAGATGAGACAGAGGGTAAGGATGAAAGTGCTTGGGCGATTCAATAAAGCAGGGAAATTCGCACGAAAAGGAGCATCGATCAGACTCATACAAGGTCTTGTTGGAGACAAGAAAAAAGCGCTACTTAGCATAGAAAACTCATTTTGCTGAGAGAGAATTTGATGTTTCACGGCGCCAAAATTCTGCTAATGCTTCATCGCTTTTTTTACTTTTTTTTCATAATACTTTGTTATTTTTTTCTGGTAAACTTTTAGTTTTAAACTAGTATCATCTACTCAGCGAGTTTTCGTGCTCCCAACGCCTGATATGACGAATTATCTCAAAATGTTTCAGCTCCTATTTGTTTCTGTAAACTCTTTCGAGTACATAGTCCACCAGCGATTCATCCTAGTCCTCGTTGAAATTTTCAGTTAAACTACATCGTAACATAGTTTGTGTCGAGTTACATTAAAAGCCTAAAATCAAAGTTTTAAAAGTTGTTTCCAACAGAGACTAACTCATTCATCAGTCAACCTTATATAGATATACACAAAATATCTGACAATGTTATTTTCTTGCTCTTTGTCATCATTTTACTGGGTACACGTAGAAAATAAGTCTCGAAAATATTTTAGTATTTAATACCCGGGTCAAAAAAATAATTTGATTTTGACGTAATTTTAAAAATTCAAAATAAAGCAAGTTTAGGAAGACAAAAGCAAGTCAAGTTTAAGTTCCTTTATTTAATAAATTAAAAACATATTTTAAGGTATGAAAATACATTTGGTTTTGACTTGCTTTTAACTAAGTTGTCTTACTTAGTACCCATTTACGCCAACTAAGTCAAATTCAAGTCACGTTGTCTTGGATTTGACTTAGTTGACTTAAATTAAGTCATTCAAGTCAAATTCAAGTCGAGCTTAACTTGAATTTGACTTGGTTATGTCACGGATGCTACTTTCAAAAATTTTATTTTTTTTTCCCTCCTGAAATAAGTACACACTAAGACCTCTTGTACGTAAACCTTTTTATGTATAACGCCGACTTATTGACGCCAGCAGTCGTACCGGACAAATATACCTACCTGAGCGTTGTCAACGCTTTACAATTAAGTCGTATTGTACTAATGGACCACGTGTATTATAGATTTCTCGTATTCTCTAAATTTCGTCATTTTCTCTTAACGTACTTTTAAAATTTATGTATCCGTTCCCATTTAATAATCTAAGCATAGAACGGTAATCTCTTCTTTGATTTTTCATCTTAAAACTATAGACCACCCAACTCGTGTGCACCTGCATGTGATTCTTGGAAATTAAAGAAAGCTAATGGAAACCACCAAATTTATGGCTTCCTCGGCGGCAGAGTGGCGCCAGGTCATCGGCCCACCTAATAGTCAAAATCTATTTCCCAGGGATCACACGTGTGCATGGGCCTAGAACTTTCGGGCGAGTCCGAGTCTTCTCGTATGGGAAACAAGTTACCACCACTTTTCATATGTGAAGACCATATAAAAAGACCATGGACTTTAGCTCATTAGTTCTTTTGGGAATCAAACTCTGAACCATACTGAACTCCGGACACTTGACGGTGTTCGTGGCTAGAGGATTGATATCTCGATTGAGCATTCGGTTAACGGTAGCTGGGCGTACGAACCGGACCTTGATCGTCGTAAGCACTCGAATAATCGGTATATCATTTTCTACTAGTCTCAGGAGAATAATTAGCGTTATTAAATTCACCATTCGGTCAACGGTAGCTGGGCATACGAACCGGACCTTGATCGTTGTAAGTCGTGAATTAATATCAATCGGAAGCACCGGTAGCGTTGATTATCTTCATCTTATTTTTAATCCATTTAATTTCATTTTATTTAAATATTGAATTATACCACGAGAAACGTGAAGAATCAAAGAATATTTTACCGCAATATATGCGAAGATTTGAATAATATTTTACCGCGAAAATACGCGAAGATTTTGAAATTATTTTACCGCGAAAATACGCGAAGATTTTATAAACAAATTTATATTTTATTTTACCGCGAAAAAGCGAAGAATTTGAATATTTTGAAACTATTTTACCGCGAGAAGCGCGAAGACATTCATATTATTTTGATCTACGAAGATCTGGAAACATATAAACATTTAAATTGATACAACAAAAGCATACTAAATAAATAAATAAAACGATAAATTAGAATCATATTAATTAACCGCGAGAACGCGTTGTGAATAAGTGTCCTGTGTTACTGCTGACAGTCCTGACACCTCACCAAAAACCTGTTTAGGGTAAGTTTTAAAACATTGTAACCATTATTTGATATTTTCTAAATTTACTTCGAGAAATTGTCAAACATATGCATGAAACATTTATTTTCATATTTACTATTTTAAATATTGCCATTTGTAACCCTTTTGTATTTTGGGAATATTTAGTCCTCAATAAATAAATACTCGTTAACATAAAACAATTGAAAAACATTATTTCTCAGACAATTCTACTTTAACAACGAGATACTAGCTTCACGAGGCTTTTCGGCAGCCCACCTTCCTTTATCCCTTATTTTACTACCTGTCTAGCCGCTCAGACCGATAGTTAACAGTAGGGGGTACACAATCTTACGTTTACCGCTCGACGTTTGATTGTGAAAAATAAACAGTCACATCATAAATTGGAAATCATTTTGGGTTATTATCAATATTGTCTTCAACAATATTGTGTAGGCGCGATCTAAATATAGAATAGAATAAACTGAGCATTTGGTCACGTGAGCCCAGATCATAGGATCGGTCCTTGATCAATGTAAGTACCCTTTTATTCAATACTTTTATACGAAATCTCGTACCTACGCCCATCACGATCTCCAATCGTGACAGTTGACTTAAATTTTCAAGTTGGTCAAGTCAAGTCTGATTTGAATTTGACTCAGTTGACTTGAATTTTTAACCAAGTGTAGCCAAAATTAAGTTAACAGCCAAATGCAAGTTACTGAAGTCAAAAACAAGTCAAATACGTCAAAAAAGTCAAAATCAAGTTATTTTTTTTGACCCATATATCTTTAAGTAAGAAATACTAATGCAAATCAATGAGAGTATTACTTTTACTATTTATTACTAAATGTATAGTAAAAATCACAAAACAGTAGTTCATACTATATGCTGATCTGAAAAATTGCAATATTATTACTTTTATTACTTATTTGTATTTTATATTAATCGAACAGCAAATTTTATAAAGAAAATATTAAAATATTACTAAACGTTTATTTCAACGATTTTTACTCAGTAAAAATATAAAAGTTAACTAAAAATATGCATTAAATGCCCTACAGTACACAAAAATTACAATCTGTTTCGTGATTTCTGTAAAGCAGATGAATAGAGTAGTATTAAGTATTGTACAGCAACTAAAAATTACTAAACGGTTTGTCATTTTTCCGAAGCAGATCGATAAAATTCAAAGTTGGCGAAGATAGTATATACAAATATGCATTACAAGTTCAGAAACCTTTGTTTAAAGGAGACATCGGGCCGTCAGACATAGGAAAGGACTCGCACGCGGGAGATCAGGGTTCGAATCTCGGTTAAAACAACTGATTTTTTAAAAATAATAAAAATTGACACCAACACCAATACAGATGACATACATAATTATAATAATAACAATAATAATAAAAAATTGGAAAACTATTAAAAATTCAATTTTATCTATTTCCATTCCAATATAGTAAAATTCACTAAACGGGATAGTAAAATTTACTAAATATATAGTCAAGTATACTAATGCAGTTTATATTTAATTCCATATTTAAGTAATAAAAATTACTAAATATAACTAAAAATTCAATTTTTAATAAATTAAAAGTTAGACAATTTCAATAGCGTTTTAAGATTACAATATGAATTTAATAACTTTAAGTCATATTTGTAAGTAAAAGTTGCTATATTTTTTTCTCCGTGTACTCAACGTATTTTATTTATTTAATTTTTTCCATCCTTAATTTAGAACCTTGTAGTTAGTCTTTGTGTGATTTAGAGTAAAAAAAAAAATAAAAAGAAAGTTAAGCTTGAGGTATTTACGTCAAAATGAGGATGAAAGTGGATTTTATTGAAATGTTAAATCCAAAGAAGTCTTGTGTGACGAACTCAATTTTATTTTCTATCTTGACACTGTGATAATATTACGAAAGCTTTGAAATCTCATTAGGCTTAGTAAAAGCTATTTTATATATATGTTGAATGTAATGACGTATCATAGGATTTATTTTGAATAAAATCGTATAGTGCAAGTCCCGAACAATAAAAATAGTGATAAGTATCGTGTCAGATGTCATGAAGATGAATTCATTCATTACATTATTCCTTATGCTTTTCTTATGTGTTCACAAGTTATATACTTTCATTTCCATCTTTCTTTCTCTTTCTTTCTTCCTCTTTATTTTTCTCACGCCGTACCTCTTTTATATAACTTTATAGCAAGGCGAGTGCAAATCTCCGGAGGTGAAGTTTTAAATTATGAGCTGGAAAAAAAATTACCGACGGACGAAGAAGAGAAAGGTTAGCTTTTTAAAAAGTCTCTATGGATTATAGTCTTGTTGATTTACTGTGTTTGAAGTCAGATATTAATTTAGACTTTTATGTTGAATCTTAAATTCTAAACTTTTATTATTTTTTATTACAAAACTATCAACACTGGTTATACCATTTTTATGATGCGAAAAAAAATATTTGTTGAACCTTTTTTTAAATAAAAAAAAAAAAAATAAAAAAATCAGGATTTGTTAAAGAGAATTTTTTTTTTAGTCACAAGAGTTAAAATGAAAAATCGTTGGTGAAAATTCTCGGTTGATTCGGTGATGAAGATCCGGAAATAAGTGGAACGACGAGAACAGTGGTGCACGCGAATCGAAAAACGGAGGTCATTCGTGGTCGAAGGCATGAAATCGTTAAAAGGAATGCGCAGTCAAGTAAAAAGATATTTTCAACCTTTTCTTCCATAGTGAAAAACGATCGTGTATGTGAAGAAATGAAAGAAAAGATGTTTTTTTATATTAAAAAAAAATATTTATGACTTAGAGTTATAACTTGTAACATTTTTATATATTTTTTATTCTTAACGTTTTAACAACTCAATTTATATAACTTATAAGACAAATAATTTTTCTTGACAAAAACATAAAAGTAGTGCTTTCATTTCTTAATACCAAAAGCCATTAGATGTAGATTAATTTGTGAAGATTAAAGGGATGCAAAAAGTGATAACAAATGAGGAAAAGAAGACAACGTAAGACGACGCGAGCACTTTGGGAATTCAGTGTGCGTTTAGTTTTTTGGTGAGTCATTACGGATTTTTTTCAGCTTTTTCTTTTCTTCTTCTCTCTTCCTCCTTTCTTCTCTGCTATTCTATTCTGTCTACCACATGTACTCTCACATTCTACCACTAGATCTACCATTCTCTCCTTTAAGCACTTTGGATAATGTGCGCTCTCTGCTACATTAACCTCAACTTATCTACTCTCTTCTGCACACATACACGTACTTAATGTATTCTTGACTTTTGAATTTATAAAAATTAACGGATGCATATTTACTACCTGTGATCATTAATCACAAACTCTGAATGTTGTAAATAAACCACTTTTGTATATCCATTGAAATATAGGAGAGACCGGGGAAAAATAATTTAGGACACAAATTTCTGCCTCGTTCAGCGGAAAGTAAGTTGCGTTTTTTTCTCATTCCACGGAGTGCGAAAGAAAAACTTTGTTGACTTCTTGTTAATTCTAATGTTTACATAATGCGTAATTGTCAAACATCCACTTAAATTTAACACAAAGTAAGCTATTTTTTTTCTGCTGCATGGAATAGAAAAATAAATTAATAGATTTACGCAGGCGTCAATCTTACCGCAAATAATGACGAAAATTTCAATTTTTGGTTAAAAATCTAGTGAACAAAAGTATGGATACCACACTGTAAAATTTTCGAATCCGGTATGTGTGAAAATTTTCATCACCGGTGTAACAGTTACACGACGCACGGTGTTAAATTTTTGGTTGTGTGAATTATAACGATCACACCACCAACGTTGTAAATGTTACTTTAATAGACACACAATGAGAAACAAAATAATAAAAATTACTTCTCTTTGGGCGAAATAATTATAAAATATGCTTTTATAGAAGTTTCTAACGTGTATTTGGCGCGAGACACTGTTGAGTCTCCGGATTCTAATAAATTTTAACTTTTAAT
The DNA here is from genome assembly GCA_964016945.1 of Microplitis deprimator. Lineage (NCBI taxonomy): Eukaryota > Metazoa > Arthropoda > Insecta > Hymenoptera > Braconidae > Microplitis > Microplitis deprimator. The sequence goes on along the minus strand of OZ024709.1, from coordinate 17,229,005 downwards.
TAATATCGTATCAAATAAAAACTCTTGTGTTAATTTATCGATTTCAAACCATAAAATACTTTGTAAAGGTCGTATACTATCAATGACAAAGGTTTATATAGGGGAAGGGAGGGGGCAAAACGGAGTACCCCCGAAATTTTATTTTTTAAATGATTTTTGAACATTCCAAAATCAATTTTTTAAATATGATTGAGCATTATTTTTAATATTTTTTGTTAAACTTTTTCAAAAATTGAGTGTTAGTCGAAAAATGTTAATGGCTTTTGTTTTATGATGAAAATCAATAAAAAATTATTTTTCTTCCTTTGCATCCAATAATTGTGTAAAATGTAATTTTTCGTTATGTAAATAACTTACAAAAAATTTAATTTAATCAAATTCATTTAATATCCAGCAAATTTTTTTTTTTTCACCTTTTTTAGGGGATACCCTATTTTGCCCGCAAAAATGAAAATTTTTTTGTTTTAACGGCAACTGAAAAATTTTTTCTATTTACTTTGAATATCATTAAAAACAAAAAGATTTTGCGTATTTGAGTCTTCGAAAACTTAGTATTTCCTTAAGTACCTTGTTTTGCCCCCCTTTCACCTATATATTGTTGGTTTATAATTAATTTATTTACATTTTACTAATTAATACATACTTGTAATGACCTATTTTCCCAATTGAAAATACTTGACATTAAATTTTTTACAGTGCACAGAGAAAGATAGCTATCCGCATGTTTTCACACACGCGGGTTGGGGTAATCGATTATTTGTTTTTAAATAATAGTACTATTAATTTTCTTTCCTGAGTCAAAAATAAAACTTGATTTAGACTTAGTCATCTTAAATCGTGACTAAGTAAGCCAGTTAAGTCACGATTTAAGACGACCATGTCTAAATCAAGTTTTATTTTTGACCCAGGTTATGACAGCAAAACTTTGATAAAGATATGATTTAGAAGACGACCGAATCATTGTAGAATTAAGTTGATTATCTTAAAATAAATAATAGACGTAAACGTGATGAGAAATTTGAAGACAAGGATAAAACCGACTGTGGTTGTCACTACACAAGCCCGGAAGTGGTGATAGGTGTGGCCCGTAACTTGGTCTACAGGGGATCGTACCAGTCGTCCTATAATTTCTCATGTCGACTGACTAAGCATTTCCTATCGAAGTACGGTATATATAGTAAGCTCAGTACCAAGCGAATTGTCGGTACTTCCCTTGCCTCAACCAACCCCAAGGACCCTCACTCTCTTCATCCGCTCCCGCTCAGCCTTCTCATACTGCTCACTAGTCACAACCCTCTCCGTGACCCCTTCACCCTCGATACTCCACATAGCTTCTCTTCGATGCCACTTAACCTCCTGTCCCATCAGCTCTCACGCTGCAGCCCCAGTCCCCCGCCCGGCCCCCGGCATTTCGGCTCCCAGGCATTATTGCCGAGACCATCTTGTCCGATAGCTTTTTGGCGTGATCGACCCTCGCTAATTGCTCGTCCCGCTGCTGCTCATATTCTCCCATTTAACTTCCAATGACATTTTTGTCATGAAATCTCTTAAAAAGGAATGAATTTAAATGAAAAAAATTCTATTGAAAGTTCTTTAAATTATCCCGTTCTCGACATTTTTTACGGATCAATAAAGAAAAAAAATAAAATAAATGAACGTGAAAAATTTTACCAATCATCGAAATGTCTCGAACAGATATATATTTTCGTCGACTCATAAATGAGGAATGAAATATATAATTCAAGAGTAAATGATCTGAATAATCGAATTTGGTTATTATAAAAAATAATAAATAATATTATTTATGTTAATCAATAATTTTTACATTCAATTATTTATATATTTATTATGATGAAAGAAAAATTTTAAAAATCAAATAAATAAATTCCGTTTCATAATAAAGAGCTATTTCTTATGCTGAACCAATCGTTGGTAGTCTGCTGTCTCGGTATATATTGATTTTATGTGAAATTGAGTGTATAATCTAAATATTCAATGCAACAATCGTATAAAAAGTTACTTGAAGAACTTGAGCTATTTTTCATGGTTATTATTTTTTTTCCTTTATCATAATGTAAAGTTACAGAAGAGGAAGTCTTACAAATATTTCGTGGTTCTCTTAATGCCCATTAGTTCATTGGAGTTCAAAGATTGGTCAGAGGTCGATTGAGACAAATAATTATTTAAAGTTATTTCTATAAAGGAATTGGGCTCATTTATTTAGAATAAAACGCTATAGTAAAGAAATTACGAACTACTATCATAAATACATAAAAGCAGCTTTACAATGCATTATACACGACTCCAATATTTTGAATACTAATTACACACTGCAAAACATTGTGATGTAAAAATAGCCCGAGAACTTTACACGGCCGTGTAGTGTGAAATGGTGTAAAAAATCCGCGGTGTAAATTATCCATCCGTGTAATTTTAACACGGTGTAATTTACTTTTTTTACACCGTTCCGTGTTACTCGTTATAATTTTTATTAATGAGCAACAAACGCTCATTTAATATTTTAAATTAGTTAATCAAAAACAACATTAATTTTATTTAGATATTAAATAGTATATTACACACCTACACTCAGAAAATTAAGTAATTGTGTTTATTATGCTAAATTTTTAATTCCAATCATCTAGAATGATTAGAACGTTTTTCAATGCTAAAATAGTTAGTGTCATAATTTTTTTTATTAGAATTGATAATTATTGGATGATAACTTCTGCAATAAATTTCGTAACAGTTACTATCAGGATGGTAATATTTACTATCAGGATGATAACAGTTACTATCAGGATGATAACAGTTACTATCAGGATGATAATATTTACTTTTGCAATAAATTTCGAAACAGTTACTATCAGGATGGTAACAATTATGATTTCTGATGGTAACTGTTACCATCTGGATTATAAATATAACTATTTAGAATAATTATAATAATTAACTCTAGTTAACATACAGGATTGTAACAATTATCATAAATATGGTGAATATTACAATCTAGATGATTTATACAATCATCTAGATGATATTTACTACTATCTGATTGATGGTAGAAATTTTTACCATAACTAGATAGTAACTCCTATTATTTAATTTTCTGAGTGTAGGGTAGTAAAGTAAGAAATGTCTCAGATCACATGTAATTGTAGGCCGAAGCGAAGCCCCAACAAAAGTGGCAACTTTCGGGCCGCTGCCCTGAACGAAGTTGTCACTTTCCGGCTTCGTTGAGCAGAAAAATAGTATACGCACCTTGGCCAGTAAAAAAGAAAGCTTCAGATCACATGTTTGTCAACCTCGGCCAATAATTACATGTGATCTGAGACTTTTCTTATTTTACTGGCCTAAGTATGTAACATACTATTTAAAATTTCAATGTTTTTATAATTAATTTTCTGATCGCAAAATTAGCATAAATCACACATTACAACAGTACACTTTGCATTTAGTTGATTAACGAAAAGTCCAAACTAAGGCGAATTCACGCAAATTCGTCATGGTTTCGAGTTAACTGGCGTACTTAGTCACAATTTAAGACGACCACGTCTAAATCGAATTTTATTTTTGAACCAGGATAATAGTGATTGTAATACATGTAATAAAAATAACGATGATGATAAATAATTACACGTTGTGTATATTTACGTATACAGATAGCGATGAAGATAAATGTAAATAACTCTGAGGAGTATACATGGCGTAGGATTTTGTTGAACATAAAAGTTGTTTCAACCGCACTCATGGTCTTACTCTCAAAACAATTACAACTATGCTCCAACAATTTATAATTTCAAACATCTAACCCTATCTCACTTAGATATGTATTATAGTATGAGCATGACTCGGTGCAACCACTCTCTCACACGACTTGAGTAGAGAGCGTCGGTTAAATGTTATTACGTTCAGCCTCTGCAGATAATTTCCCTCATTTGTTCGTCGGGTTCGTGCTCAGACCGCTGTTGCGAATTCGTTGTGCACGTAACTGTACGACTAGTTTGCTTGCAAGCATGCAAGAGGACAAGGGATAACGTCAAGTGACTAACAGAGAAACTCGCTCGAACCTAATTCAAAGAGTTACTATTATACATATAGGTATATAAACGCCCATAGTGTTTCTCATTGTAACAAAGTGAGAAAAGTGAAATAGCTACGATGAGACTGTAGAAAGTTACGATTTATGAAGTAAATAAAGTGAACAAGTTACTAAAGATTTTAATTATCTAAGACTCTGAAGGTGAAACTTCATAATTACAAATTTACTTTACAAGTATATCAAATAATTTTAATGAGTTTTAGTTTTTTTTCATTTTATTTGTGCAAAATGGCAGGTCTGTCATATAATCAAGGAACTGAAAAATATCGAAGAATTTTTCATTATTTTGACATGTCAAAGAATTTTGTTCGGAGTAGAGGTACTTGAATACGAAGTGAGAAATAAATTACAGTGAAAGATTTCTAATAAGTTATTTGTTTTATTATTTGACAATTAAATTAAGTTCTCAAAGCATTTATAAAATACAAGAGTCAGTTAGAATATAATTTGTGACTGAATATAAATGTAAGAAAAAAAAAATTAAGTATGGGTAGAACAATTCGGAAAATACGAAGTGCACTCAAAAATTAAATAATAAGAGTTACTATCTAGTTATAGTAAAAATTTCTACCATCAATCAGATAGTAAATATTATCTAGATGATTGTATAAATCATCTAGATTGTAATATTCACCATATTTATGATAATTGTTACAATCCTGTATGTTAACTGGAGTTAATTATTTTAATTATTCTAAATAGTTATATTATTATAAATAGTTATAATCCATATGGTAACAGTTACCATCAGAAACTATAATTGTTACCATCCTGATAGTAACTGTTTCGAAATTTATTGCAGAAGTAAATATTATCATCCTGATAGTAACTGTTATCATCCTGATAGTAAATATTACCATCCTGATAGTAATTGTTATGAAATTTATTGCAGAAGTTATCATCTAATAATTATTATTCCTAATAAAAAAAATTATAACACTAACTATTTTAGCATTGAAAAACGTTCTAATCATTCTAGATGATTGGAATTAAAAATTTAGCATAATAAACACAATTACTTAATTTTCTGAGTCTGGAGTAAATATAGAATATCTTTCGAATGATAGCGAGTAATTCAAAATATCGCTTCAATTCAAATCAATTGATTGCTGTAGAGAAAGAGGGGGAGGGAAAAAAGGGCTTCCTAAAAAAAGTATAAGTACTATGTGATGTTTCACCAGTTTTACTCTTTTTTAGTCCCCTGATAAGTAAGTAAGTATTCGGTATCAATATTACCCAGCAAAAACAATAATTCAAACTGTGGGCAAAATAGGCCATGATAAAAAAATTAAACTTTCAAAATTCTCAAGTTTCTTCTTAAAATTGAATTTATTTTTTGCTCTCAGGATTACAATAATTCTGACAAAAATTTGTACTGAGAATTAAATTTTAATAAAATTGAATTTAATATTTCGCTCAAATTTTGTTGACGAAAAATTAGTTCTAATTAGAAATTGTGAAAAAATTATTTTAGTTATTTTTTAAACTCGATTCCATGTTTATGAAAATTTTGAGAAAAAATCTGGCCCCTTTTAATTTTAATTAATAAGAAATTTTGCCTGTCCATTTTACCCCTTTCCTCACATCCAACTTCTTATGACAGTTTAGAATGATGATTTTTAAATTTAATTACGGGCTTATGAATATATTCATGGTCGATCAATGTGCATTAAGCCGGACGTTGCGTTTACTATAACCCCGTATTAAGGAATAAACAAAATATATGATCTACTTGGTTCGAAATTTGACTGATGGATTCTTTATTATTTAGCATATCTTAACTATTTATTCACTATGATCATAAATCATAATCAACTGATTTTATGGCAGGATATAATAAAAAAAAAAAATTCATTTTAAATTTTACGAATTAATTTAATTAGTCACTAATTAAAGTGAATAAATCCCGCAGACTGTTGAAATTATAAAAGCTCTCAGCATACGTAGCTAAATCGGATGAATAAAAATTTATTCGTACATAGAAGTTTAAACATAGATTCATATCTTTTGTAATTATTCTGATGCACTTGAATTTTTTAAATGTGAAAAAATTCGAGCAAGGTAATAAATTTGTTTATTTATAAAAAAGGTTTGTAAGTGGACTAATAACTTTCTAAAGAAAAAATCTTTTTCTTTAAATTCATGTCATTAAAAAAAAAATTCCGGTCACCGAAGTAGAAGTTGACTTTTCACTAAAATAATTTTGAATCCCAACCAAATCGATGAAAATTATTATAAAATACAAAATTTTAAAATTAAGATAGTTATCTATTTAATTAAGACGTCAAAAATTCATTTATAAAGTCTTGAAAAATCAATTCTTTTTAGAAAAAATGAAAAATGCGAGCATTAGCAATAATAACAATAGTAATAATAATAATAATAATAACGTCTCAACTTATTTTTCTAATATTACAATATTTTCTAAAATTGAGTCAAACTATTAATTTATTCATAGAAAAATATTTTTTTTTACTCCAGTCAAGAAAAAAATTTGACATTCATCCTCTAATTTGGGGGTCAGGTATTTTGGTAACGGTCTAGAAGTGGGGCTCCACATATTTTTCAAGTTCCAAATGCTTACACCTTAAATATCTATAACTAAACTTTTTCCACGTGTTCTGCTACATGGCGGATTAAATTTTCTGTATGTTTTTGTCTTTAACAGTAGATATCTATCCGAACCTTGCAATTGGAGTGTACAAAATTGATCAAAATAGTACAAAATCATGCAAATTTTCAAAACTAAATTTTTCTAATATATAATGAAATTTTTTATATAATACCGTAAGATTGACGGTAAAGATCTATGGATCTAACTAAGAGTTACAAAACTTTTTGAACTCTTGTAATAATGAAAATTGGCGTATTTTTGTTATTTCAATACTTTTAAAGTGTACAACAGCTCACCTAACACTTTGTTGCAAGTAGTTTGGACGGTATCCGCATCCCTTGGGTAGTATAGTGTCTGGCCGAAGCCCACAACACAGTTTTACGCCGGCGCGTACTAGTATAAGATGTAGTCTAAGGCAAGAGTGCGTTGACAAGCCTTACTGATGAGTCCGCTAACGTACTCAGGACCAAAGTACACTCATTATGGCACATAGACATATACTTTGAGTTTTGGTGGTTGACGTAAGAGTTAAGGCATAGAATGATATGAGAATTATGTCATTTACTGCAGTATGGCACGGAACTGTAAAATAACTAATAATATTGCTAAATCAAGCATAATTTCCTTTGGTATACACTTATAACTTACTGTGGCTTAAATAACACCTAATTAAGCATATGTATCTTCAATCCGCCGACAAATGATAGAGAATGAAATTGGTTTCATGGCAATTTGTATATTTTTGGATTTTTGCTTGATATAAACAGGTGGAGCCCGATTATAGACCATTACCGGTATTTTTTTATGTATTATCGTTACCAAAATAAGCCAATAAAATTTTTATTAAACTAAAAATTGACAATTCATTTGATGTAAAATCGTTATTCGATGCATTGAATCATTCAATATGAATTTGAAATTGAATTTAAATGTTTTATTCACGTTGAATAATTTTTTACTACATCGTTGCTTCACATACGTTCCAACGAATCATATGATAAAATAATTTTTTCGTCTAAAGTAATTGTTTTATAATTAAATAATGATTTAATTACAGTTATTTTGTATCACAATATCCGATAGCACCATAAAAGTCATAAAAAGAAAAACAAAGTTCGTGTAAATTCACTGTGGATGAAATAAAGAAGTTATCGGGTCGCGATTTCGTAGGACAGATAAAAAAAAAAAAAAGTCAAAAGAAAAAAAAGTAAGAAAATGAGAAGAAAGTAGTCGTCGGGATCTGGTAGCGATGGAAGTAAATCCACGAGGAGTTGAGCGAAGATTCTCAGCAGTGGTGAGACGAAATCTGTGGCCCTAGACCACCAAGGCTAAATCAGACTAATCCTACAGCCTCTGAGTCTTATCCCACCCTCTTGCTTTTCGTATATCTTCAGTTCTCATCTCTCGTTCTTGTTACCCTCAGACAATTTTATATTTTTTTCTCAGTCTATATCTCTACATCTTGTGCCAGAGTCGACTTAAGCTATCTCTTTGTGTCACTTTCGTTACTTGGACACACAATTACGAGTCTGAACAAGATATTTCCTGGACATTCAGAGTTCTTTAATCACATATAAAATTCTCGTATTTTAAAAATAGAATTCACTATTTTTTTTATTTTAATTACATTAATAAAACTGTATAATTCTCTGCTTGTTATAGTCATGACATAAATAACGAAATTTTTTTCGGTTTGAAATTTTTTTAAGCAGGTAAAACATTTTGAAATATGAGTGGAATGGAAAGAAAAAGTAAGGGCATTTTAGTTCTTAGAGAATGTGCAACGAAATGAAAATAAAAAAAATAAATAAATAAATAAAAGAGAGTAAGTAAAGAAAAATAAAGGAAAGAAAAAGAAGGGTCAGACTTTTCTTACTGTAAGTCCACGAAGAAAACTAAAGCTAAAGAAAAGTGTTCACAAGTGTAACGAGGGAAAACGTCTCTAGGAAAAAGAAGTTTGAGTTTTCATTCTGTGTATATAGATATAAATTCTTTTTAGTTTATTTTACAATTCTTTTTTTTCTCTTTAGTGTCGTTGGAAAGAAGCTTGCGGTGATCAGTGTTGAATTCCCAAAGCGAATTTATTTAATTGAATTCTGCTGAGCGTATTAACGAGCAATGTGACCCTTGACCTCAGTTTGAACTACTCTTCATTCAGTTTTGTACCATCCGTTCGATTCCTCTTAATCATTAATAATGGTTAATTATCCACCCGTAATGATGTGCCATTCCACGTTGCCTATATACCGAGTACTTATCGATGAAAATCCGATTATGCTGTTTTTTTTTTTTTTTTTTTTTTTTTTGAGAAAATTTAATTAATCCCAAGTAAATTGTCTTCCAACAGATGAATTGTTTTAATTTTAATAAATTTATTTAAGAAATTCTTTTTTAAATAAAAGTTTTGAACAAAATAAAAGTGCTTCAATTAATATGAAATAATTTATTCATTTATTATCTTTTTCTATTTTAATTTTTTAAATTTGAATTATATGTTGTAATATTACGTCTATATATTTTTTATCATGTGCACTAGAAATAATAATTATAAATAACACATTATGACACTAGGTCATGATTTTAATATCACATACGTCAGGGCATTCAGCTTTCTGGCCAGGGGTCATATGATATTTTTCTTGTTCTCCAGCCGTAAGTACGTTGAATTTGGAACGGGGGGCTATTTTTTGCAAAATTGAGGCGATGCCGAAGTTTTTGCTGATCGGTGCGAGCATCAAGACTTTTCAAATTGCAATAAAATTTATGGTTATGATAAGATAAATAAATAGACAGGCGCATTCGCGACTATTTTGACTATAAGTGAAAAAATATTTTTTTGCAACTCATGGTAAGAAAGCTCGTCTTTCATTGGTTAAAAATGGCACTACAGAGAAAAAATATCGCGAAGGTCCACATTGTTCGTGAAAAATATGACAAATCTACACTTTTAATATATATATATATATACATATAGATATACTATTGCACGACTCATGATGCGAAGCATCAGAGTGTGCTTTACGATCGAAATTTATTAGTCACTAAACGATCCAACAGAAAACCTAATGAACAGCCGTCTCGAGTTAGGACAACGGAAAGTCCCAGACTATAGAAAATCATCTTACTGTATTTAATTATAATGGCCAATCTATTATATGAACCTTGACTCGAAACTCTAGTTATTTTTGCTGAGTATCAATATATTGAAAACAATAAAAATAATTTTAAATTATCATAAAAATCAATTAAATCATATTTAATTGTTTCTATTATTATTTAATAATCTTTTGAATCAGAAATAATACAGGAATTAATTTTATATTAATACAATTGAATATTATTTTAGGTTAATTAAAAAATTAAATTTAATGTAGTGTCCTTTCTTACCAATAAAAGACATTCTTTCTTACCATTCGATGCAAAAACTATTGTAACGGATTGAGTAGGAAGGGCTTTCGATACTCAGGTATTGGCAACACTTGCCCAACGGCTTGTGAACCAATCACACTCGTTGTCGAAAGCACCTTCCACTCAATGCGTTAATATACTATTTCTGCCCTCCGGCCGGAAAGTGGCAACTTTCGGGCCGCTGCCCTGAACAAAGTTGCAACTTTCCGGCTCCGTCGAGCAGAAAAATAGTATACGCACCTTGGCCAGTAAAAAAGAAAGCCTCAGACCACATGTTTGTCAGCCTCGGCTTCGCCTCGGCCAACAATTACATGTGCTCTGAGACTTTTCTTATTTTACTGGCCTAGGTATGTAATGTACTATTAGTCCACTGAAAACTAAACTTGGGGCCAGTTTACGTTTTGTTAATAAATGTACTAATTATGAAATTTTCGGTAATTAAAAAGCTGTGACATCATATTGGCTTACGAAAATTAATCTTTCTTCTGGCATTACTGCTGCGTTTCATTTGAAATTGAAAAAATAGCTACTTTTGGTACATGTGACTAAAATTAGGGTTTGCGGTATGCTTGTAGTGGCGGCTCAAGTCGGGTTATGCCGCATTGTCTACGAGAACGTGTATCTACATCTTTCTCGCACGAGTAGCGAGTAGGTACGAGGTCTTGTTGACAATGTATCATAACCCACGACGAGTGTTGACAATACAAGCATACCGCATTCATCATTTTAAACATATGTATCAAATAAGATTTTTTACAACAACTGACATTGAAGTTTAATTGAGAGGAATGCAATCATTATTATAACAACATTAATACATTTAATAGGGACAATTCACGAATGATAATATTGGACTAAATAACAAACATACAATTGCAATAAGCCAGCGCGGGTAAGTAAGTAAGGTAGGTGATGTATACACACTGAAAAAAATAAATATTTTTCCCAAATAAATCAATTTATTGGTGGCTTTTTTTAAAAATATTTTTTAACGACAAATAAATATATTTGGTACAACTAAATATGACAGTTGATTCAAATAATTTTATAATTTGACGGAAATATATTCTTTATTTGTGGTAAGTAATTAATACATTTGTGGTAGATATTAAATTTATGACAAATAACCTAAAATTTGGCGATACTATACATATATTTTAAGCCCTTATTTATTTTTAGCAATTGGATCATTTCTTTACCACAAATAAATCATTTATTTCACGTAATTAAACTACTCAAATATATTATATCTTTCTCACAATTAAATATTTATTTGGCCATATCCAAATATTCGACACCTTTGGCTCAAATAAATCTTAGTCGGCACAAATAAATCGATTTTTCAGTGCAGAAACAAGGCTTCCACTATCTTTTTTTTTTCGTCTGGAGTGAACGACGATCGCTCAGTGGATTGAATACATTTTCTACAGCAAATTACTTTTCAGCAGGGTAAACTCATGCCGAAAAGACAAACAGCTGATTTTCCAACCACCGTTCTATAGTTTAGTCAATTATCGAGAGAAATTTCACTCGCGCCACACAACGCTCGAATATTGAACTTTAATGGCAGGAGTTATAAAAATAACATTCTATACAGAAAAATATTTTTTATGCGAAATCAGTAAACGTACATAAAAATTTCAGTTTGTCTCAAAATCATACAATTTCAGCAATCGAAATTTTCAAGAAATAAAAGTTAAACTATTCTATTATAGTTTGAAGTCATAGCACTGTAGTATGTAGTGATTTATTTTAAATCTAAATAATATAGTAGTTTTAGCAAAATTTTACTTATGCACTTTAGTTCTGATCACTTTATCAATGTCTTTATTTTTATTTTGGAAAAAAAAAAACTATTTTTAATTTAATTTATAACTAGATTTAAATTCTCAGCAGTTAAAAATATCACGAATATACATATAATAAAAAAAAAAAAACTTTTCATGCTCGTGATACTTCGGTATTAATTGGCAGAATTTTTCCTTCTTGAAATAACGGTACTTGCCCTTTTTTTAAATAAAACTGAAATGCTCGTGAATCAATCTAAAACTAAAATTAAAACTTGAACTTTTAAAGAAATATTTTTCTACAATCGTCTGAAAAAAAAAAAAAATATGAAGCATATTTCAAAATTAATAGCATCAAGTATTCGAGTAGTCCGTTCCATTTGATCCCTTCGTTTTACAAAATCATTCGTATAAACTTCACAAGTGAACATCCTATATATTCGGTTCATTTTCAGAGATTTGAGAATGACTCAGCCTTACTTCTTTAGATAAAAAAAAAAAAAATAAAAAATGATAAATAAACGTCATGAATGGATCGGAAAAGCAAGAATAAAATCTTAGATCCCTTGGATTCTGTAAATTCTTTGGTTTGAATGAATAGAAGTGGACTATTGAGTGTGTAATAGTATAGAAAGTATTCTAAAAACCAGGACGAATTTAGTGAGTATAAAAAGATTCGGAGACTCCCTTGGTAGTTCTATTGAATTCGAAGCTTTGAGTGAGACCACCATTAAATATTGTTGATAATTTTTGTGGTTTTTAAGTTGGGGTATTGGTGTTTCTAGTGAAGGTAAACCTAGGGTGTTTGTGGTTCTACGCAAGTAATCTTAAGTGTATATATAATAGAATATATAGAGCATAATAATATATAGTTGAACCTCGGAAAGTGAAGTAAATAAAGGTATACTTTGTATATAGGGAATAAGGTAAGATTGTGGTACGTAAACTCATATATATGTATATATAGCTTTGTGGTTGCACGTGCTTTGTCGCGTAAAGAGACGGGTGAGATCAAGAATCACATTGTTGGCTTCATGGGGAAAAGTGAGTAGAGGCTCTGGTGATACACAACGACACTTTTGGTCTCGAGAAGTGAAGAAAAAAAGTGAGATGGAGAGCTTTCGATACGTGACCAGTAAACCAATGAGCTTAGCAGTTTACTTTCTGTCCCTTTCAACACTTGCAACTTTCAGAGAGCATCGTTCGAATTTTTTTTTTTTTTGTTATTTATTTATTGTATTGTACTTTTTTTTTACTTGGAATCTATACAAGGGTTCTTTATTTTTTGTTTAGTTAGTTTACTTTTTTGTTCTTTTGTTTCAATTGTGGTTGTTACTTTAACTTACCCCCAAGAAGAAATAGCCCGCAAGCGATCACGGTCTTGTGATCGGCATAACAGTGACCGATCAACGCTGAAAAAGTTCCTGCGAAAATTAACACCACGGCTACTGCTTGAAAAGGTGCTGATATTCTGTAACAAAAAAATTAAATAAATCAATACTACTTTTATTTTTTCATTAATTATAATTTTGTTTTGTTTGTCTGACTATATTATAACAATTGAAGCCAAAAAATTTGCATTTTTTGTTAGTGTTGCCCATAAACAATTAAAACCCTCAGGTAAAGTATCGGAAATGTGTTTTAAATGCGTTCACTTACCCAATAATGAAAACTTTTTCGCCCTAAATAATAACTTTTGTTTAATATTATTTAGGGAAGATGTCCCTTCATTATTACAGGGGAAAATTTTACCAATTAATATAAAACTGTCGCTGGAATTATCGTAATAGCAATTTTTGTTTTATGGTCCTTCCAATAATTTTTTTTAATTAGTCATAATTGAGAGTTATTATACTTAATTAATTTTTTTTTCTATACTTGAAAAAATTTTTAATAACACTCGTAGTTTAAATTTTTTATTTCGCACTCTAATTAGGACAAAGTAAGTAAAAAACCTCAATAGTAACTCCAAAATGAAAGAGTGCTATTGTAAATGGTGCAATTAGGTACGCACGAAACTAATTCTCTTACAAATGTGAATTGCTCGTTTTAAACATGTTGATATAAAAGTGTTATTATCTATTCAAAATAATTATTTTCAACTACTGGATAACTTTCATCATATTATTTAACGACGTATAAAACATAGCTCTAAGTATTTTATTAAAAATACGTTTTATAAACTCATTATATTTACAAAATGGTAACAGTAGTACTCTAAAATTTCCGCAATTTCATCCCGACTGAAGTTACAAAAAAAAAAAAAAATTCTTATAACTTCTATAAAATCAAGCACAGAAATAAAATTAATTTTTGTCAATCCATTAAAAATGTGAGTTTACTAATTAAAGTTTTTTTCTAATTATCGTTGAAATCAACTCAATAAAAAAAAAAAAAAAAAAAATTTTTACTAAAAATTACATTTTGGGATTTAAATTACATTTGATCTTTTAACCGCAGAAAAAAAATGAGTGGAACGAATCCAATAAAATGTGGAAATTTTAATATTAATAATAAATAAGTACTATTTTTATAAAAGATGGGAATATTTTTACGAGTGTGGAGGCCTTTTTTATAATCGAAAAGAACTATTTCTGTAATATTATAAGAATACTTCCAAAATTTTTTGGAAATATTCCCTGATACAATGTGAGAAAATACTCTATAATGAATAGGGACCATTTTCTACACATTAGATGAAAATACACTTAAAAGTATGGCTCCCAGATTATCGAAATTAGGGACTGGATAAATCTGAAAAAATTCAGGTTGACCTATTATTGATAATATTTTTAATGAATATTACTTAGATGTATATAGTGGTTCCAGCTTTTGTAAACAAAAAAAAAAAAAAAAAAACTATTAAAAATTTATTTAAATAAATCCATAGGTTTTAAAGATCAAGTCTGAAAAAAAAAATAAATTGAATAAGGTAAGGAATAAATTATACATTGCATTTAAGGCACTTTACTGCAGATAATTTATAATTAAATAAATAAATATTTCATGCTATTTTTTATCTGAAAAAAAAAAAAAATTAATTTTAAAAAATAATCTTGCTTATCGTAGAATATCATTATGTTCTTAGCATAAAAAAAATTTATTTAAAAAAATAGTTATGAAATCTTGTTATTCATATCATAACTTTATAAAACAAATTTATACAATTTTATAATTCAGTCTTCATAAAAGTAATTTATTAGCCTGAAAAAAGGCTTCAACACATACTCAATTCGTTAATTTGCTTGTATTAAAGTTTAAAAAAATTTTTATAATATACATGAGTTACGGGTAAGATACTCTATGGTGTGTGCATATGAATAAATAAACGTCGCATTACCGGGTAAAATATCAGCATAAAATAGTTATGCATACGCGAGAGAAAAGGTACAGTACACATACGCATACCAAAATAGTCGTATGTACATAATGTACATAAAAATAGAAAATTGTGAAAAAGAGATTCAGACACAAGAGTGAAGCGGAAACTGAAGGAAATAATAACAATAATGATAGTAATAAAAATAGTAAAAAAAAATTTCAAACTTGCCGCGAGCATGCAAAAGCATTCACTATAATAATTTTCTTCATTGCTGGCTGTGTCGTACAGCCGGTAGCAACTTGCTCTCAGATATAACACAAGATAGAATGAGAGAAAAAGATATCCGGTAGACAAGAAATTTTATATTCAAGAAGAAAAAAGACACTGTAATACGCGTATTGCTGTATCGAGGCAAATGGAGCGAATCTCTTATTCCTTCTTTCATTTCTACGTCCTCTTACACTAAAACTTTTTTCTACCCTACATTCAAGGCTCCATCATTTCAACATATTTTGATTTCATAAAAATTTTTATTTACATTTTATTTTACAGCACAGATTTTAAATAGAGTTTCAGCGAATAAAATAAAAAATTTAAATATCTTGAGACATTTTAGATTATAAAATAAATTTTTAAAAATCCCGAGCATGAAAATTTAAATAATATAGCGGCAGTTGTGCAGAAGCGCAGCTCTATCTGTTTGGATCTAATTTTTCATTTCAATACTGCTCAATCTCCACGTTTTTATTTGTCAATATGCGCAATGTGACATAGGACATTAATTCAGAATTAAGTGATTTGTAAGTTAACTTTAAAAAATTAAGAAATATTCTCGAAGTACCATAACTACCATCAAGATTGACAGTTTCGTCACGAGTATGCAAACGGGCTCATCAGTAATGCCGATGATGACGTATTCTGCTTTGAGCCATCTCTATACTAGTACGAGTGGAGCCAAAACACTGTTGCGAACTTCAATATATTAGCTCAGTAACAAGCGATGGCGGATAGTAGCGTATCCCTTTGCATATACTTACACTACCGGTGGAAAGTTTGTTATCACTTGTAATGCTCTGACTTCTTATTATTCCTGAGTCAAAATATTAAAAGTAAATTGAACGTTTTTAACGTTATAAACGTAAATTGAACGTTCTTAACGTTTTGAACGTAAATTGAACGTTTTGAACTTATAATGAACATTTTGGACGATGACCGGCTTATGAGAAAGGAAAGAGATTAGGAAAAGAACACACCAAGCTTTATTGCAAAGTTCTCCAGACTGATTCGCAAAAAGATACGTAGTATCCTTAAGGTCTTCCTCGAGAACACAATTAATGGTGTTGTCACCTAAATCAAGAATATTAAATTGAAGACTGACACTGCCATGAGCTTGTCCGATCAAAAATTATTTTATCTATAGATAATTAAATCTATAGATAATTATTTTATCTATAAATAATTAAGTTATCTATCTTAAATACTACGTATCTTTTTGCAAATCAGTCCGGAGAACTTTGCGATAAAGCTTGGTGTGTTCTTTTCCCAATCTCTTTCTTTTCTCATAAGCCGGTCATCGTCCAAAATGTTTATTATAAGTTCAAAACGTTCAATTTACGTTCATTACGTTAAAAAAGTTCAATTTACGGTTAACGTTTTAATTCGGATTATTACATATTTGAGAATTGACCACCACGATTAGTTAAAATACAATAAAATAATTAAAAATGATAAAATATTAAATTATAACAATGGTGAAATTTGTTACTTGACATTTTGTTTTTGTTTTTATTAAAAAACTTGCAGGTGTTTTGAAACTTTCTGTCAGTAGTGTACATGGTATGAAGTTTTACAGTGATAAAAATAACTGAAGTATGTCAATTCAAACTTATTTAAAGCTTACAATTTATTTTGTAAACTTTAAACAGACTTTTTTCTCCACTCCACTGTCCATCTTACGGCAATAATTAAATTACATTATTGTTAAAAATTGTTTATTTAGTGCATTTGGCAGAAATAACGATTAATCGATCGCTTATGTAAATTTCACATAATCAACCAGATTTTCATCAATCCGTCGACAAATTGAACAGATTCAGTGAATTTATTCATGAATATTATGATCGTTAAAATTCGAAAACTTTGAAAATGTGTTGAGTCGTGTAACAGCATAACTATCAATAAACCTGTTTAGGAAGCCATACTATTAAGTTATAAATTATTCGAGCAAAAAGAATTGAATTACTGATAAAAGTTGGTAAATAAATTTCCCGAAAAAAACTAAAATATTATATTTGTTTGTAAATAATTGCTAACATATATTTAACTATAATGATATCAATTTTCCTCGGCCGTTCACAACTTATAAAATTATCGAAATTGTTTCACAGTGACCTACACAATACTGTCCACACCCACTCTGTATTCTCAACTCTATATATAGTATTTCCCATACCCCTCGTGGGCTCTTCGTCACTTACGCGTGGACGTAACCAGGCCGAGCTCGTTAATAACGCGACGAAGCTTGCACACGCTTACCCATTGTCACAGTAAATAACAATAAAACTCTATTAATGTGGTAGTACTAGTAGTTACCGTTGCTGGCAGACGGCCAGGGACATACCGACGTGGCTATTCACCCCATGGAATACACGTCACGATCATGCTAGTGCTAGTGCACCACTATAGACTACTGTGCAGTCAAGCTCAAGTTATACCCACATCCCTTTTGCCCTTAGCATGTACCGTCTGCCTGTCTCTCTCTATTCTGATCTATCTCATAAACTATATATACATATATATCTATATCTATATGTATATGTATATGTATATCTAGTGCTATCCTTGATTCCTTAGTCTGCTTCACGTACACTCGACGTGCCTATGTGAATCTTGTATAATTCAGTACGGTTCTACCACTTTATGCGAGCTTTGCATTTCTCAAAACCGTGCTGCTAAATCGTTTCTTCTCGACGTTTCTGAGTAAACGGAACTCACTTGTATGCAACTGAAGCAAGTAAACTCACGAAAGATCGTGAAACTTTCATCTTCACACTTGTACATTTACCCAAAATGTGGATATATCTTAAACTAAATTTTCGCTTATATATTCATATTTATTTATATTTAATTCATTTATTTATTTATGCATGTACATACGAATATATGATAATATAATAATATCGTTTTTAATGATTCGTATGACGTATAATGTATTTTATTTATTTTTTTTTTTTTTAATTTCAGAATTGGAAATAAATCGAATTTTGTTGAAAATAAAAAAATTTATGTGTGAAATGATTCAATTGAAAGATATATATATTGATGCTTCTTATTTTCAGATAAAAGAAATCTTTGAGACGGTGATCATATATATTTTTATTTGTGTCTGAGTGTACTCAGATATCCCGAACAAATTGCTTGGCGATGACAAATATCGCTTTTCTATTACATTTTTCAACTAAATTTTTAAGTAAATCTTTAAAGATTAAAATGATAAATATACACAACCTTAAAATCTATATTTATATATAGGTACAGTCGACTACCCGCCATAAGCCTGGTCTAGAGGACGTTAGGGGAAATTTTTCTTAGCATTTCAGTTTTCTCACTACCGTGCGTTTAGTTTTGTGCTCGATTACCTGTTATGAATCTGTTTCATTTTATACGATTTTAAACGTCATAGTGAAATTTTGTCACACGCCGTTATCCCGATTTTTCTAGTGCTTAAGTGCTAAAATCTGCGAAATATATTTATTAATTCGTCTATTGCACACCTCAAGCGTGAAAGCGCTGAAGTTTCTTTATGAACGGGTTTTTTTTTCGACCTCTCTAAAAATGAATTAGTGAAATTCTCGCCAGTCAGTGGATAGTCACTATTTCTACAGCTATAAGTATACCACTAATTCAATCAGTGGTATACTTATAGCTGGTTCCCCAGTGAATATTCACTAATTTGAAAAAATTTCACCGATTCATTTTTAGAGAGACTATTTTACTCACACAAAAACGTTTCTATACTCTTTTAATTACACCAAAACAGGTCAAATTATATACTAGCATCTAGAGAACTTATTAAGAAACTATTTCCATCTAATTTTAAGTCGATTCGTTATTTTATTAGTTTAAAATAAATTATTTTAACTCAAGAAACCAGTGCTGTCCATTGTTACGTATGAAACTTCCTAATCTTTGTAACTCTCGATAGACACAATTAATCGACCTGATTTTTTTTTAATTATCTTTGTATTTTTTATCACAACAACTCTATGAAAAATCACTATTTAAATCCTTTTAGTTTAATTGTAATTAAATAAAAACGTAAAACAGATTATTCACGAAAAATTTAGCTGACATTTTTATTTTTACTGTTGTTATTATTTTTTTCATTTTTTCTCTCTATCAACTACTGACAGCAGCTCTAGCGTAACAGTATAGGTTTGAAAAAAAGTGGCATCTAAGACAAAAAGGCGGAATATTTAAAAAAAATGTTAATAAAAAATTATTAAACTGAAAATAAGAAAAAAAAACTCAAATTTATGATTTATAAGTTGAACAAAAATTCATAATAAAAAAAAAAAATTAATATTATAAAAGTGATGATTAAAAAAAAAAATGAGCGATTATAGTGTGCACTTTTGGAATTGCCGACATTTTTTTTTCTATTCTTAGTTTACAATTTTAATGGAGACTTATAAGAGGCTGCTTAATACAAAACTCAAAAGGTGATTAAGTCGGGGAAATTGTTTTCGACTCAGCAACCGCTAATTGAGAGGAAGAGGCTTATAACGGGTAGTTAACTGTAACTTTTAGTTTCCCTTTCACTGATCGTTTTATATATTCCAAAATATATGTCTACAAGAAAAGTTATAGCGTACGCACACATTAAAAATGAAGATTGCAATTGTTGTAATAAGACAGTACGTCAGAATTTTGATAAAGGCTGTTATACACTAGTCCCAAAAATTAAGGGATAGAAAAAAAATTCGAAATTTTTGGGTGATTTTCAACATGCTGTAACTCGGTGAAAAATGGTCGCAGAAAAACAATAAAAAAAAGCAAATTGTAGCCTCAAATTTCTAGTTTTCAGATGTGGAACTCAAATTTTTTTATCATGCATGGTTCCGGAGTAATCTTAAGAAAACCGACGAAAAAAAATTTTCAAAATTTTTGCTCCTCTTCCAACAGGTCTATGGGCTTCAATAATTTTTTTTGGATAATCTGACCTTATGACTTTTTCATGGAACTTTATACCCTTCAATTTGACGGCCTCAAGAAGTCTCTACGACGATTTGGCGCCGAGTTATCATTGATCAAAGCAAAAAATCCATTTTGGCTTTGATAATCAATCACTCCGGATGTATTAGTCGTACAGAGAATGGAAGTAGGGTTTTGAAAACTGGAAAACATTCTCTATAAGAGAAAATGAGTGGCTTTTGATAGAAAAATTTTTTTTGAACCGATAATGTTTATTAAAAAGCATGTCGAAATTCGCATATTTAAGGATATTCGGAAATCTTGATATAATGTATAAAATCTTAACGATCTAATCGAGTTCGAGCTAATATAAAATTGTAATTTAATTGCTGCGAAGTAAGAGCAGAAAACTTTTAATATTAAGTAAATAAATAAACAAATCAATGAGATATATTATTTCATTTATTTTATAAAAGACAATAAATTTTCAGTCTATCTACGAAGTAAATTGGAAATTCTATCACATTCGCATTTAAGCAAGTATCAGTATATTTTTTGCGAAGCACGTATTGTAATTTGCATTAAACGAAATAGAATAAAATAAAATAATGAGACCTTAGTTTCTCTTTTCGTAATACTATCACGATTATTCGAAATAATTTTTTAAACGTAAGTAAATGCGAGGAATTCACGCAAGAAGAAGCATTTATAATATATATTGTATTATTATGGAGAAGTATTCTTTTTTTCTTGTTTCATTATCATTGCCCACAGTCTCTTAAAATATATTAAAGAACAAATCTATGAAGAATGGCCTTAAATTACAATTTCACATAGTTGCTCAGAATTTTATATCATTCATTTAAAATACGGATCAAAATTATTTTCTCTATTCAATTATTATATTTTTATATCTCGAAGTATTTTTCTGGCCTTATCAATCATAGAGATTGACTGGTGTAGAGATTGAACACGACTAGTAAATCAATATTATTCAATTTTCACTTACGTAGTTAAGGTATCAATTAAAATAACATGAAGAAAATACTCCATTACTGTTTAATTTACTATTTTCAGGACTTCGATTATGATTTTTTTGAATCCTTCAATACTAAGGTAGATATCAGGTTATGAGCATAGAGTCAGAAAATTCTGAAATTTCGTGAACTTATTAAGAGTATTAAGATACAATTACCATCAAAATTTGAAGTCGATTCACTATCTCTAATTCGAGGTATTTATAATCAAAGTTCGGATCATTAAAATTGCGAGCAATGAGGAGTATGCGTACACGGAGAGAAATTTATGGTAACTGTTCTTAGTACGTTTATGAAATATCATCCTATACCGTTATGGTAACAATTACTTGGAATTATAGGATATAGGCCCATACTTTCTGGGAAAAATTCCCATAAGTATGGGAACAATTCTCATCATTATGGTAACAGTTTCTATATCGCATGTGAAAGAATTATGGTAATGGTTACCATATATATGATTATGGTTACCATATATGTGATAATGGTTACCACATATATGGTAATGGTTACCATAATATTATGGTAACGGTTACCATAATATTATGGTAACGATTACAATAATATTATAGTAATGATATCTTTTATATATATGGGTGCCGTTCCTATAATCAACATTTCAAAAAAACTGGTTACTATGCATTATGAGAACCGTTCCCAACATATATTGTAATTGTTACTATAAATTTCTCTCCGTGTATCGTCGCGTTCGTGATCCTAAAAAAAAAAAACTAACAGAAAATTTTGAAGAACTAACAGAAAATTAACAAGTTTGTCCTGATTATAAAAAAAAGTATTCGCCATTTCATTGTTGAGATATAGCAACGTAAAATTCAACAATAAATGAAAAAATATATGTGTCGGCGAATTGGTTAGAAACAATCTGACAACGTTGTACGTGAGTATGGATAGTATTATTTGAGCAGTAAATTCAAACAGATATTTAGTACACTATACAGCAACTGGTAGACTATATGAGACGTTGTCAGATTATAATTTAAGAAAATGTTTGACAGTATTTGTGTATACGTATATATGAGTAGTGTGTAGGTAAACTTCCCACGGGTACAGTATCAGACAAAAACAACGTCTCATTTTTACTACCAGCTAACCTGCTCTTACCGCGCATATGGCTCGTAACTTTTTGACAATATTAAAGTAGGACAACTACCTTCAAGAGGGGTCCACTCTTTTTTCTCTATCAGACCCAAGTGAACGAACGATACTATTCTTGTTCCACTTGCAGTAAATAGAAACTTTATCCACGTTTTTCTCTTAAACAAATGAACAATTTTGAAAAATTGAAACGTAAACTACTAAATTATAGAATAGTGCATCGAGCCTCGTTCTTAATTTTGCTCTAGAGTTTTTGCTTGAGAGAAAAGCTTGGACAAAAATTAGTACCGATTATCCTTAAGATTAAAAAATATGAGCGTTTATTTACTAGTTCAGTCAACCTGTAGAGTAATGGCTCTTTAAATCATAGAATTTATAACCTTAAATATTATCTTGTGTGACAAGGAATGGAACAACACGATTTCAGACCAAGCTGAGGTGGACCGAAGTCAAAGGCTAGGATTGCAATCACCCGAAGTTTTGAATCATGTTTTATCTCATCCCTTTCACTACGCTTATCATGATTATCTGCATTAAAACTTTGAGTTGAGGGGTCAGAAGTCAGTCAAAACAAGTTCTCTGAAGACCAATAGCGTGTATATGAATTAAACTATCAATTTGATTACTTAAAATTACAGACTAGTTAGACTTGATGACAGAAACTTATGAAATAGACCGAAACTAGTCTTTTTCGGCTTTTTTTACTGACATATTTAAAAAATATGTAAATCTTTTTATACTTTTATTAAATGGTTTTTTTTTTCATAAAAATTTCTATGCAGTTTTTTTGTAGATTTTTTTGGATGTAAAGTATAAACCGTAAAAATGGTGATTGATTTGATCGAAATTAAATAAAAAAATTACAAACTGTCTGATATATAGATTTTATTCTAGGGAGTTTATAAAAATGGATAATAAGGTCGGAAAAAATTTCTTTGCTCGCAGACAAAAAACAAAAATTTGTTTTTATATTTGAATATTTATCAATTAACAAAAATTTGATTTTTGATCCTGATTACGTTCAATTTATTAGTTTTTGCTTTTTTAAAGTAAATGAGATAAGATAAATTGGAACTGCCCTCAAAAGAGGATAAATAATATGAGCAAGGCATCATAAATTGATTATAAATAATTTAGAAATTAATAAATGATGATTTTAAACCATTTTGATGAAAAAAAAAAATTTACAAAAGTTATATGGCTGCTCCTCGCCATTTTGCCTAGTTCTGTTCTACTTCCATGTAAATGTCTAATTATAATGAATAATACAGTATAATCTTTGGTAAAGTTAACGTGAAAACGTACCTTTATTATTAAACGAGGCTGATCGAGACAGTCTATTACTACTTTACTGTTATGTAGTCTGATAAATGTGTCCCATACTGTAGCTGTCCAACTATCTGGCTCTCTATACTACTCTCGACATTTGACCAACAGGCAATTCAATATTCTATGGTCAGCCATTCTGGCTTTTGCTCTTTACTTGCTACGGCCAAAACTATTAATTTTAAACCATAGTCAGCTGGCTTGTTGAACGAATAATTCAATTTTATACTAACTATGTTTATGCTAAAGGGTTTGTGGTCAATGCTATTATATTGAATTATATCAATAATCTATTGTCGTGGTTTCATCGCTGTTATTAAATTTCGTTAGTATTTATTTTTGCTATCCTTTCTTTTACAAAAACTTTTCTCACTTTTAAATTTGTTTATAAAAACTAAAGTAGATTAATTTTATGTTACGTCCGATTAATTTTTATAATTTTCAAAACAATTTTTTTTTTATTCATAAATTTTATAATACACAATGAACCACGTGAACAACGAAATATCTATTAAGGAAAATCTTAGTGAGGAGAATAATGCGTGCGCCGACCAAGATAAGAAAATTTTAGGCCTGAGAAACAAAAAAGGCCTCGCTCTCTTCTGGCTGCAATCATCAAGGTGCGAACAAGTTGTCACAATGAAGAAAAAGAAAAAGAAAAGTGTAGTATAAATTAAACTAGTATATTAATTTGAAGCTCATCAAGTATTTACACAGGAAAACAGGTATAACAAAATAAAATAAAAATATTACATAAAATGTAAAAGTGTTCAGTTACATGAATATTAAAATTAAAATCCAAACACGTGTCATTTATAAGTAAAGAATGAAATGAATTTCAAATAATGTCCAATTTAGTAATGTCCGAGTTAAGAAATTAAAATTAAAACACGTGTAATTTAAAAATCAAAATATTGCATAAAATTTAAAATTGTTCAGTTACATGAATTATAAAATTAAAATTAAAACACGTGTAATTTAAAAATCAAAATATTACATAAAATTTAAAATTGTTCAGTTACATGAATTATAAAATTAAAATTAAAACACGTGTATATTAAAAATCAAAATATTACATAAAAATTAAAAGTGTTTAGTTACATGAATTATAAAATTAAAATTCAATTACGTGTCATTTACAATTAAAGAATAAAATCAATTTTAAAATGTTCAATTTAGTAATGTCCGAATTATATAATTATAAAATTAAAATTCGAACATATATAATGTAAAATCCAAATAGTAAATGTAATTTTTCAATTGTGTAATTAGGGTCGGCTGCTAGCCACCTAATACTTTTGTTATTAATCATGAATAACTGTTTTATGAGTTGACAATATAGTAGAAATTAAAATTTAAATATCGTATTATTAACAAAAAAATTAAACCTATCCTCCTTAATAAAAGATCTCTGGGGTTCCCGGTCTATAGGCTTCGGCTTGGGCCAAATACCCACAAAAACATAATTTACGTCCAAATCCGACGTAACATTTGTTTACGCATTTTTTTTCATTCATCGACTTTTGCACGTTTAAGATAAAGTGTCTTTACCCGGGTTAAAAATAAAACGATTTAGACTTGGTTTACCACATCGAAATTTAGAGCCGTTTTTCACAAGACTAATTCAACTTTTTAACTTCCCGCTAAAAAAATCGATGATTTTCGAAAAATTCAAGAAGTTATTGTTTTCACCCCGATTTTCGAAAATCAAGTTTTCATCAGATGTCGACGTTTTGAGGTTCTAGGAAGCTATTCTGACTATTTTCGGATTGATGTCCGAGTGTCTTTATGTATGTGTCTGTGTGTTGCGTGTGTGTATGAGGGTGTGTGTATGTATGTATGTATGCATGTAAACTCTTTATAACTTTTTAACTAATGAACTGATTTGGATGGTTGAGGCGGCAATCGAAAGAGCTTGTTGGCCATTAACTTTTTTTGAATTTCAGATCATTTGATTGAGTAGACTCGAAAATATTGGCGAATTACGAAAAAAAATAATTTTTTTTTTAGTTTTTTATTGATTTCTCAGAAACGACTTAAACGATCATCTCCAAAATCTAATCAGCTCTAGAACTTAATAAAATGCATCGATTGCTGCCTCACTTATCTTAATCGGTTAATTTGTTTACGAGATATCGTTGGAGGAAAAATACTCAAAAACGGTTTTTTACGAAAACAGCGGCATACGAAAGTATTTTCGAACTCGAAAATGTATTTACAATAATTTTTTCGAGCTCAAAGAGCTCGGAAACAGCGGGAAGTTTTGGGGCTGGCCTGCAGGGTCAACTGATAGACCGATTTTTTTTAATAATCGCGAAGGTTTGTATCCAATAATCTCACTTAAATTGTTTAAATTTCTAATAGGAATATCTACGAGTGTTGCAGTATCGTGATCGTTAGTTTTCACAACGAAAGAAAAAACTTGAAAATGTTCCTCAAAAAATACTTCGAGAACATGAGACGTGAAATCATTTGTCAAAAAGTTTTCTTACAAATGTCTGGAATTTATTTTTTTATGAAACTAGAAAAAAGTTGTATGTTAAAGTTGGCTAATAAAAAAATTCGATTGATGTATGTATAGAAATAAAAAGTTTTGACAGATTAAAATGTATATTTGTATGTAGATATGTACTGTATGAGTTTATCAATAATCTGGTGAATCGTGATGACCTTAACCTAGAACTACCGCATATTCAAGGGTATCATTTAAGTGGAATAAGGCTTCCAAGTGACCGTAGAGTATAAACACGGTAAGAAAAGTTACGATACAAGTCAACTTCCTCATTGAGTTTATGTGACCCCTTGATACGGCGCCGCTATGCATTTCTATCGGCTACTTAACTCCAGGAAAGTCAACCACTCAACGTTATTTCCTGTGTATAGTGTACATGGACAAAAGAAGAAAGTGGTGAGTAAGAGAAAATGTTAACTACAAAGAGAGAAAGAGAGTAAGTAAGTAGTCAAGTAGAAGAGAAACAAGAAGAGAGAATCTACCCACAGGTTTCTATCACGTTGAGCAAATATCCACGTAAGCTCGTCCACAAAGTTCTACGTAAAACAAAAAATTGCTTTCCTTTCGGCCTTTTTTTTTCTTTTCGACAAATAAAAACCTTTAATCCGAAATTAATGGGAATTCCTTTTTTTATTCACTCTTTTATTTTTCTTCTTTTGGTTTCTTAGTACATTTTTTTTTTTTTTTTTTTTTTTTTTAATGAATATATCGAAGAAAAAGATATATAGACATTGGAAATATACTAAAAAGAGAGGAAAACAATCTCGAGATACTTGAAGTTATGTTTTTTTTGTTTTTTGTTTTTTCCAATTCTTTTTGTGGTGGCGACGTAAAAGCGTAAATTATTTGATGCCTTTTTCACTGAGCGCTAATGGCTCCCGCGCGGCGCAGCCACGATTAATGGGAAACGGTCCAATGGGCAGTTGAAAATTCTATAAGCGTACAAAAAGTCCGTATATATGTATAAATATATATACATGCAGCAACGTCAGTAGACGCAGTTAAGCTTTAATCAGCTCCTGACGCTTTGATACGCCATCGCAATTTGACATAAATATTTTATGTTAAATATAAATTTAATTGAATTAAAAAATAATTTACTTCAATATTAAATTAATATTTTAATTATTTTAGTAAAATAACTGTGTAATTTAATTATAAATATTTATTACAATAAAAAAAAAGTTGAATCCCGAGAGACAAAATAAAATATAAGAAGTTATTAATTTTATAAAGGGTAAAGTAATAAAAACGGTGAAATAGTAAAAAATCTAAGTACACTTGAAACACGTGGGAAAAAAATAAACGTCGTTACTGGTTTTGTCAGAATTCAGTAATCTGAATGTTTACTTTTTATTTATATTTTCCACACATCGTACTCTACTACTATTTTTTTCAGCTTCATATTTACATATATCCATATACAAAGTATTTGTTTTATAAGTATACAGACGAGGGTGTGATTCACTATCCTTTGTAGCTTTTTGCATGATATTTGTTATTTTTTCGTCCACATATCATATAGTCTCTTATTTATTTTTATTTTAAGCCACACTGCTGTGGTTGAGTATTATATATCTAGACATTCTCTTCAGTTTCTACTGTTGCTATGATAAACAAGAGAAAATAATCTCTCTGCTATAGACAGTGTATTAAAGTGTATATTACTACACTATATAATAACTAATTTTTGAAAATGTACTGTGATTAATATTATATGAATAAAAATTAATTGTATAATCTAAAAAATAAATCACTCCGCATACGGAATAATTAATAATTTAACCTAGTTCTTGTGCAAACAAATTACTATATTTGCTATTATTACTAATTATATTATAATTAGTTATTATATCAATATTAAGAGAGAATTAAATTATACTATCTGCGATACTAAATTTTTAATTTCAACTATTTAAAATAGTAGCAATTTTTCAGTGGTAACAATAATTAGTTTTACTATTGAGATTGATAACAGTAACAATTGACGGTGGCGACGATTACTATCGAAGATGCTAATTGTAACTATTAAAGATTATAATTGTTACAATCGAAGATAGTAACTGTTACCATTTAAGGTTGTGAAAATTCTAAAACAAGAAATACGATAAATTTATATGAATTCAAATATTTTATATTTATATCTATATTTTAGCTATGTACATTTTGTCCTTTACAACCGGTGAGCCTAGTCTAGGTTAGCTCTTGTCCTGGCCACGGTTACATATAATTTATTTAATAAGTTAATCTTGTGAGCTGGGGGGTTCGCCTCGTTCCCTTGAAATCTGCGCTTATAAATTATAAAAGGAAAAGAATGCCTGGTGGTTTATTCAGTAAAGATTTGATTTGATTTTATTTTTCAACGAATGTATTTTATTTAATCAAATTTTCCCCAATTTGTTACATATAAGAATTCTCCAATTTTATTTTATTTAGATCAAATTTGGTATATAAGTTTAATATTTTAATTCACGCGGGAGGAGACCAAGTATAATTTTAAATGGAGGAAACGGAATCCCACTTATGGTGTACCTTACTGCGTGTTTCATTACTGTAATTGTAGATGGAAAATGACCCTCAATAAGCGTAGGCAGCAAACGTAACGGCAACGATGTAGGCCCAATCTTCGGCGGTAGAAAAATACATTAAATGACCGCGTGTAGAAATTTTACTCGAAATTTATTTATATGGTCAATTCAAACGTTTTCAAATAAATATTTTAAAATAATCACTGCGGCTATTAATACCGGACGACCAAATTCAAGGATATAAAATAAATTAAATAAAACTGATCACTTGACTAAATGACTAGATATGACTAGACATCGTCAGGCCAGCTCGAGTAACTTGTCATTAGCTCAGGTTGTAGAGTAGGAACCTCGCCAAGCGTCATCAGTCCACTATCCTACTGGTCCACTATGGGTGGTAACCAGGGCCTAAGTCTCTGCGGTGGAGAGAAAAAAATAGTTCTAATTCCTATGTAGAATGGTAAACATTACTATATTACATAAAAACGAGGATTTTTTAGCGTCGAGAGTCACCAGGCAGAGTAATCCCTCCCATTCTACATAGTAACGGTGGCTATGCTAGCATAGGACTGATTACCATTCTACATTGACGAGAGAACTATGTAAATGGACATCACTACAATGTTACCTAGTAACGTTTACGATGTTTTATTTATTTCATTTTTATTAAATAAGGTTATGACAAAACAAATAACTCAGGTTACTATAAATAGATATATGTAGAAATTGAATTAATCTATTAAAATAATTAAGATATTAATCTATTAAAAAGAAATATCATTTTTTGATAACAGATAAACAATAATTAAATAAATTGAAATATTTAATAATATACATCGCACACATACATGCATACACATACACACAGGTTACTGCACAAACGTCCGCGCATGTTAAATTCCTTGTCACTTATTATACTGTAACGACAGCTATTTCAGCATGGTACTGAGTACCATTCTACATAGCCCTGATCCCCATGCTAGATAGTGATTTTTACCAATTTAGTTGTTTCAATGTAACATAGTAATCATTACCAGAAAAATGGTAATGAGCCTTATTCTACATAGCATTATTTACCATTTTACGAAAAATGAGTCTGGTTATTATGCAGCATAGTAATCATTACTATTCTTTTCTCTCCATGTGAGTAACTGTTTGATGGCCCGTTTTATAGAGAAAATTCTGGGGGCGTGGAACTACCCCACTGTCGTCTCAATTCAAGTAGAATTCGATTTAGGGGGCCTCTGACATGGCCCCGAGTGACTGATGAGTGTTAATTAACATACGAATAGTGTGTTAGATGGCTGTAGGGTCTATTAGACTTTCGCGCTCGATTTTCAAGTCGAAAATCAGAAACGCACTGTTACACCTTTAAATAATTAAAATAAGTAACAATTCAATCGTTCAAGTCCGAGTATAATAAAACTTTCCAAATATTGGAGCTGTCATTGATAACTTAAATCATTGGGTACACTGAAAAAAATTTTTAGTGTAAAAATGGTCCTCGAGGACGTTACATCCCATACAAAGTCACCGTTAATGGAAAAAATACCATAGGTTAGCCGATGTCTGACTGCTGTCGCTCGGCCAAGCGTTGGCAATTAGTAATGGTCCAAACCTGGGTATTTATCACCAGCCGTTTAATTTTTTATCAAGATAACGTAGTCAATTCGAAGTAAGTTTTTATTAATATTTTTGAATGTATGTGTTATGGCATTACTGGTTTAATATCACAATATGATTTCCCGTAAAGGAAACGACAGTCATACGACGCTGCCGATGACTGGCTAATGAATGGTTACTTATGGTTGGCCGATTATCGGTTCGCAACGTTAGGCCACAATTGGTGCATCAGTGGTCCATAATTGATTCTTGTTTAATAAAAAAATCTTCTAATGACTTTTCCCTGGTCAAAAATAAAACTTGGTTTAGACTTGGTCGTCTTAAATCGTGACTAATTAAGACCAGTTAAGTCGAAACCAAGGCAAATTTACCTTGTTCCTTATCCTATTTATTTCACAGAAAAAATCCTGTTGCTCCCACAGGACTGCGTCCTATTACAGCGCCAATTTTTATTTTCTGTGTAGACAAGCTTTAGGCTGTAACGCCGATATTTAAATTCTTTAATAGTTTAGATAGTTATTATTATTTGGGCTGATGGTAACTATTACCATCAGGCTACTAAGATTTACGACGTTGATAATAGTTATAATTAGTTAAGATAATAAAAGTTATAATTTCTGATTATCATCAATAATTGTAGATTTTATCATAAAGTTGGTAGATATTACAATTCCGATTGTTTATTTTATAATTTAAATGATATTCACTACTATCGAAATCAGTTTCAAAATTTTACTATAAGTAGATGATAAGTTTTACTATAAAATTCTCTCCGTATATTAATTATTATTATTATTATTATTATTATTATTATTATTATTATTATTATTATTATTATTATTATTATTATTATTATTATTATTATTATTATTATTATTATTATTATTATTATTATTATTATTATTATTATTATTATTATTATTATTATTATTATTATTATTATTATTATTATTATTATTATTATTATTATTATTATTATTATTATTATTATTATTATTATTATTATTATTATTATTATTATTATTATTATTATTATTATTATTATTATTATTATTATTATTATTATTATTATTATTATTATTTAATAATTATTATAAGTTTTGAATTTCGTGACAATTTTTTTTCTTCCTATATAATTATAAATGCACCCGGACTTCATTCAAGGATGATTCACTGATTACTTACTTAGTATTGTTTTTATATCATAATTATACATTGTTGTTGATTGATTTTGTAACGATAGCTTAGTGTATGCTTAGTTCACTGGTGGTCGGGAATTTTTGATCTAATTAAAATATCTCACTCGATGTAATATAAGGCTGATTACAGTTCTATGGATTACAGATACTGTAGTACTACGTATTTTGTAGGTATCATAGTTTACACGCAAATATGATATTAGCAATTGCTATAGTTATTATTTCTCAGTCGTTTGGCATACAGGTAATATATTTAATGATAATGTCAATTATTTATTCTACTCATTCTTATTTTTTCTTTCGCAGTAAATATATTGTCGTTAATATAATTTTTTAGGGAGCCATGGATATAGTTTTCCAGGATATAATTTGTCCTTCATATAATGAGGAATACTTCACAGAACCTGAGACTTTTGTAAATGATCAGAATGAATTGGTCGTAAACATGTCGTTCATTAAAGTACTTCCAATAAAAACTAAAGTAATTATTGTTTCTCATTGTTATTATTGTTATTACTCATATTATTGCTTTTTTTTTTAATGATAGTGAAAGTTTTTCTCATCTCAGTGAATTTTTGAGGCATATTAATTATAGTACTAGCGTACATGTTTCGCCCACAAGAATGCACGTATAGTTTTTCATATATTTATTTTAGTTCATTTTGCTGTGTCAATTGTGTATATTTTTATGCTGTTTTGAGCTCTTAGCCAATCACGTGACAAATAGTTTGACTTCTCATATTTTTTCATGTCTTTTATATTATAGAGATTAAACATTTTGTTACATTTCAATACAGACTAATATTATTTTAGAACATCAATTCTATAGAATTCGGTTTCGTATTATATTGGAAAACTCTAATAGAATCCTATTTCAAGTACTAAGATTCGTTTGAAAACTAAAAAAAATTTTTTGTTTCCATAGAGTCTTTAGTACATTTACCCGATAAAATCAATCATACATAGCCATATATAAAAGCACTATACAAATGGCTATATAGGGTGTTTTGAAAAATGTTCCTGGTTAAATTTCCTTTAAAATGGTACATATTTCTAACAACTTTGGTGTACTATGAAGAAGATAGAGAGGATTCAAAGTCGGTGAAACGGCCGAGAGCGAAAGAGTGACAGTAGAGTACACTCAACGCTTTTGCGATTGAGGTGTGCAATAGTATATTGTACAACTAGTGCAGTAAGTTAACGAATTTAACATACTTGTTTTTATTATTAATGCGATATGAGTACTATTTTAGTGCTCGCTGTTTTATTCCCCAAGTAGCTTTTTGCTGATTCAACTGTTGCCGCGACATTTTTGTGGGTTATACGATAATCTGCGTGCGACGAAGTAAATTTGCGTGCGACAAGTTTACTTACATCAAACTCGAAGAAGCAGCGGTAGGAGTAGTTCGGTGCTCGCCGCTAGATCGCATCTAGCCTTTTGTGGTGTCCCTGACAGTAAACATATTTCGAAGTGATATATTCTGAACTCAGAGACGACTCTGGCACAGCTATTCCTCTGTCATCCTACAGAGTGACAAGTGCCTCTTTTGATGGTAATATAGTATATCCTATGTGACAACAATGTCTAATATTTTTGTTTCCTTGGGTAAATTTTTTTATAATCCAGAAACATGAAGTATATTTTAGGTAATAAAAAAAAGTGATTATTGTATCCATTAAATGCTCTTGAATAATCTAAAAATAATAAATTTTGGTGAATTTTTTTTTTTTTTTTGTATTCATTTACTCTGGATACATTCTGCTTCCAATTTATTCTACTAAGTATTATTTCGATGCAAGATCGATCATTAATGACTCGACAACTTGGATAAATTGCAGTAACGTTATATGAATTTCGTACAATTTACGGTGTTTTAGAAGAAAGATATAAAGCAATCGAGTTAAAAAAAAATTATATTCTTACAACTAAATGTAAGTTTACTCAAATTTAAAAAAAATAGATAGAATATCATCATTTTTTGCATCAAATTTAAGTATTGTAGAAACAAAAGCAAAAGTAAACGAGATAAAGTCTCTAATATGTTGACTCAATGACAGATATTTTTTAATTAAGTACGTAAAAGTCATCGCAAATACAAATGTTATGTTCACAAGTACGCCATGTATTTGAGTAGATAATACCCTCCAAATGCGTGTGGCTTTTCAGCCAAAGTCGTAGCGTGTTTCGCCATATTTAAAGTCGTGGCGTATTCGGCTCAACTCAAACCTAATTAACTCAAAGGTTTCTTTTTAACAGTGTAAGTTTATAGCTCATAAATAAAAAAACAGTCTTTTCTTAATTTTTAGGCAAGTTTCAAACTAACGGGAGCATCAATGGGTGAATATGTTGTGAATACTGGATTCGATGTAGAGATGGACTTTTGTGATGCATTAGAAGAACCTATTATAATGGGTCAGCTTTTTCAAGCATTAGGATTCTCTGTTGACGCTTGTCCACCTGCAATTGTAAGTTACAATTAACTATGAGAGATAGAGGAATTAAGAGGTGATATAAAGATTCAATAAATTCTTTTTCTCGCCTCCGGGCGGAAAGCGTCAACTTTCGTCCCGCTGTGCAAAACAAAGTTGCCGCTTTCCGCCTCCGTCGAGGAGAAAAATAGTATACACTCCTCGGGAACTAAGAAAGCCTCAGATCACATGTTTGCTGACCTCGGCTTCGCCTCGGCCAACAATTACATGTGATCTGAGACATTTCTTACTTTACTTCCCTAGGTGTGTAATATACTAATTATTTTTGAAATAGTATATTACACACCTAGGGAAGTAAAATAAGAAATATCTTAGATCACATGTAATTGTTGGTCGAGGCGAAGCCGAGTCTTAGTCTTTTATTTATGATTAGTAGTAATCCAATAAGTAATTCTACAGCACTATTGGAAGTGATTTGTGTTGATACGGCTTTCAATATAATGTTGATAAGTAGTCCAATTGGTAAATTTACAACACTACTGAAAGTGATATCTGTATCGATTGCGCTTCAAATGAAAAAAACTAATCTTCGATTCTTATATTTAACATTTATACATCCTATTAAATCTTTAAACAAATCGTCCCGAAAAAAATCATTTTGTCTGATCACATATAATTATATCGAGTTAATAACGTATTTAGTTTTATTAATACAAAACTTAGTTCAACACTGATCACTTCGAATAGTTTTAAAAGATTCACTAGTCAGAGTATTAATGATCACTAATCGAACACTCATCGACATTAATGAATTTTTAATAGTGATCAATAGTGTTTATTATTTTTTTTTTTCCATAATGGAAACGATATTTGATTCAAAACATGAGAGATAATTAGAATACTGAATACATTTTCAATTAAATAAATTTTAATTAAATCATTTTTTCAAATTTAGTATTGATTTTTGATACTAATATCTATTAATCTCATTGTGACCTAATGTTTTAATCTTAATTTTAACACATTTTAGGGTGTTTATGGAAGTGAGGGCTATGCAATACCAACAGATACATTTCCAGATGAATTCCCAGCTAATAAATACTTGGTGGAAATAAAAATATACGAAGAGAAGCCATTAATAGTATTTCATATATTCACCTCCACTCAATAAACAAAAAGTTATTTTTTGGACCGACACTATTATAATAATTACTTATTTTTCGTTGTGTAATCATGGCTCTTAATAAAAGTAACTACTCTCAAGACATTTTAAAGCTTTCCCGGGAAAAAAAACGCAAATCGGTCGATTTGTTCCAAAAATTATACGCGAAAAATTTTTGAGTAAAAATTACTCGTAAAGTTTGGTACTGTAAGGACATCTAGCCAGTAACTAAATTTTGACTATGCTGTTAGTAGAAATTGCACTCCATTTACATGCTATCGAGTAGTATATTTTACAATGTGCATGGGTAAAGTTTAGATATTTATCACATGTCCTCTCACTATCAAACTTTTGGGTAATTTTTACTAAAAATTTATCTGCATGTACTTTTCTTCAGCAAAATGGATCTGATTTTGGTCCAAGCGTTTCGATAACTCGAAAAGCTCAAAAAATCATAAATAATAACGTTTTCGATCTCTGTGAGATCGGAAACAGAGGTAAGTTTTGGAGTTGGCCCACAGGATCGACCGTTTTTCAGATTTTATTTTTTCGAATTCCGAATTAATTTGATGGAGTGAAATGTAAATATTTGATTCTAAATTTGAATTACTTGTAAGTTTTGAAAGTATTTATAAATTTTCGGATCATTCGTAAGTTGTAAATTAATGAGAAAATAAAATATTTTGAATTAAAATACTGCGGTTATTTTATCATTTTACTTTATTTCATAATTACGATAAAGAAAAAAAAATTAAATAGTACTCTAGCACAGTTTTATGGGTTTTGGGTGTTAAGTATCTGGTTTCATTAAAGTGCTAGTTTTTTCATGATCACTTTGCATTATCTGGTCATCGTCAAATATCCAACGGCTTATTCTATTTAAGCTTTCAGCTAAAATTTCACGTAATTACCAAATTCGATTTAGTATCTTAAAGCTTCTTCATTTAACTTAATTCTAGTATCAAATTTTCATAATAATTGTATTCATTTATTAAACATCATTAATTAATTACTTACTAATTACTCGCGAATTATTTTATACATAAATCGTTTACTCAATAAAAAAAAAAAAAAAATTATATTAAATTAAAGGAAATTTTATGTAGAAAAGAATGAACGCATACCATACGGCTTGTTTTGAGTTGGGTTCGAACCCATGCTCGCAACAGTCCGACTTTCCTGTACAGTACATAAAATACCCGACCTGGTGTTTTATGACATTGATGAACCTTCTACCACCACTGTCCTTCTTACGGCATCAAATAATTATGTCACGAAGCAATATTTGCAGTTTTTATTGAATTGCTTTATACCGCTTGTTAAACGAATTTATTTATTAATTAACGCCAATGAATATTTTTTTTCATGAAACCAGCATCGAAACTTCAATTTTGAGTGCCTGTAATTTGTCTAATTTCAGTCCAATGCCGTAACCGAATATCAGCGAACGCGTAAATTATGAATGCTTTCATTCAGTGGTAAAAAAAATATAATTCGTCTCTTTGGAAGAAACCAAT
This sequence comes from Microplitis deprimator, assembly GCA_964016945.1. NCBI lineage: Eukaryota > Metazoa > Arthropoda > Insecta > Hymenoptera > Braconidae > Microplitis > Microplitis deprimator. The sequence continues at coordinate 17,192,129 of OZ024709.1, read as the reverse complement.
AAAAATGATAATAATTATTAATATTATTATCTATTTATTTATGCCAAGGCTTCAGCCAAATGACAAGCAGAGATACGTTATATAGTATGTGACGCAAGTATTACAACATGAGTTCAATTCAATAATCAAATATATACTAAGTATTAAAATAACTGAACGCATACTAGTTTGTACATTGACAATCTTATATTTAGGCATTAGATAGTTTAATTCAGATTTAAAAATTTATGATTATGATTCGGATCGAAAATTTAAGACATAGATAAAACATGTTCGTGTAAGTTGATTATACCTGTCTGAGGCCCTGAAGATAATTAAATATTTTATTTTTAAAAATACCTAAGCTACACAATATTACAATACCTTCGGGTAGCTCTTCCCAAAGTCTAATCGCAGACACTACAAAGGACTTTTCATACAGTTGGTGGAAAAAAAGGCATTTTGATCCTTAAATACAGTCGAAGCTCTCTAAAGTTGCCCTCTCTAAAGTTGCTTGGATTTTCTCCCACTCGTCTTTTTACTAGACGAATCAGAATTCAAGATTCTGGTGCGCGATTTAAACATCTATAATTAATTGAATACATATTCTGTTATGCGAGATAGTTAATCTAGAAATACAATTTTTTTTATCATTAATAAAAAATGAAACTATCCCAGCAACACGGAAAAAAGAAAACTGGAATAGTTACAGAATAAAATGTAAAAACCAGCCCGTTATATTAAAAATTGCAAAAGTTAAAATGTATACTGTAATTTTTAAATTTTATACTGTAAAAAATTTAGTTGCAAATTAAGCAGTAATATTTACAGTTTGAAAATGTAAGTCGTACACAACAAAATGTAAAATAATTATTACCTTTTGCTCACAGAAAGTTTATTTCTTTAAAAATCATTTATTCATCTTTAAAACTGTAAAAATTACAGTTTAGCCGTTGTGTAAAAATTAAAGTATCAAATAAGAAAATTTGTTGAGTGGTTCGAGAAGATTTACAGTATGGGCATTCAACTATGAACCTTAATGTAGAAAATGGAACTATTACATCTCACACTGTAATTTTTAAAATTTCTATGTCAAGTATCATTAATGCCTTAGCAATCACGAACTTTTACTATTTAAAATGTAAAAATAGTAAAACTACATTTTAAAATATCGTTAATAAGTGTCAGAAAATTAAAAACTTACTTTTTTAACTTTTGCAGTTTGACAACCATTCATTAAAGGTTGAAAATTGAAAATTTGTGTTTCAATTCCATGAAATCACTTGCATTTGAATTTGTAAGTTTTACATTTTAGATATTGAAATTTCAGAACGTACCACGGCAATTAGCTGAGTGTACGAAGATACTAATCCTATTCTAATGCCTGTAAATATTTTTTAAATAGTATAGGTGAGTGCACGTTGCACTTAACCATGCCTCAATATTAGAGGTTATAGTAATAAGAGTCTTCTGTTTCACGGGTGTCTCGTATAAAGTTATTGTTCCACGTGGTGTCGTCCAGTGCATTATTTATAACAAATAAAATTAATTCTCAGTTTGATGTGTCCATTTCTAGACCTACAAAATATGTGAGAATTATTGTAGCATGTGATTGTATGTGTAAGTTGTGATAATTAATAATAAAAATAGGAACATTAAAACCTGTACTTTTTAATTTTTTAAACTATTATATTTAAATTAAATGAATATTTAACCTTTAACATTTATTTATCTCTTCTAATGAAAATTTTCATTTGTTCTAGTTTTCCTCTGTTTTTGATATTTTATTATTAGTACTACAGTATTAGTCTTAATTAAATAAGTAAAGAAAATTAAACAATTATTAAATTTAGGAAAATAAAATTTTTTAAATTTATCATTGGTGTGACAAATTAATGTTTATGCAACGTTAATTCAACTAAAATAATCACAGTTACTTTAATTGAGGTGTAAAATTTATGTATTTTACTGATAAAATTGCTAAATGAATAGCATTAATTTGAAAAAATAACTGAAAATTTGTAATAAACTCCAGGCAGGTTGCCGGAAAATATTCTAGAAGTTTCCAGGTAGTTCGTGGAACCCACGCACCGGAAACTGCCGTCGAATCTAGTCACGAAGTGCTAGTCGGTAATATTAATTAATTATAAGTAAATTAACAATAAAAATAAATAATAAAATAAATAGTCTCGAATAAAATAAAGAAAAAATCTCGCAGTCAAAGTCACCGATAAAAAAATAAATTAAGTAAAATTAAGTTAATTAATAAACAATAATTAATTAAATAAATTAAATAATTAAGCAAATTGAATAAATAAAATAAAAATAATTATTGTGATAATAAAAGTACCTGAAATAGGCCAGGGAGAAAACGGATAAATTGTAATGGCGGAACTGTGGGTATAAGAAGTTTAAGAAAAAGTGATAGTGAAAATGGTCACAGACATTGAGTAAGAATAAGTAGTAGTAAAAGTGAAAAATAATAGGAATTGATAATAATTATGATGAAGGGAAATTAAAATTAAATAATAAATTAATTAATAATTAATTAAACTTTCAAATTAATTAATTTATTTAAATTGGCGGGAAAACTTATTTTAAATCAGAGTGTGGAAAATAAAGTCCAGGGGACTGAGTGAGTGTGTGGGTGAAATAAATAAAGATTTCAATAGAAAATTGTAGAAATTAAGTCTCGCGAAGGTTAAGCGATTTTAACAAAATTGTGTGTGTGAGTGTGTGGAAAATGCCAAAAGTAATTGGCCAATTTTATTAAGGAAAATATTGCGGGTTGAAAAATAAATTAGGTTTAAGTGAATTATCGCGGGTAAATAAAATTAAGGTTTATAAAAGATATAAGGTTTATATAAAGGTTATAAGGTTATAAAGTTATAGAGGTTCATAAGGTTTATATAAGGTATAAAGGTGTAAAGGTTTATAAAGGTCAAAAGGTGAAAGGTTAATTAAATAAATAAAAGGTTTAATTTGTAAATTGGAAATATTAAATTATTTATAAATTATCCTTCCTCATCCTTCTCTTATAATTAAATAAATTACACCAACCCTGATGATCTAAGATCCGGCTCTGGGAGGCCGTTATTACTTCCAGTGGCGCCCTTGACAAAAGGACGACCAGAGTAACAGCATTGCCCTGTTATAAATTTACATGTTGAAACTTTAAAATTTACATTTCGTAGTAGGTTCTATCACTATTCAAACTCGATTATTGAAAAAAATAAACACAAATATTACTATCTGAAAATGTAAAATTTACAGTTTATAGTGGCAATATCGTTATTTTGAGAAACAAGTTTTAAAAATTTTAACGTAAAACTTGATGAGAAAAACTGTAAGTTTTGAAGCATATCGAATGATACTTTGATAATTTTCAACAAATACTACAGTGTGAGAAAGTAGACTTAATACATTTTCAAACTGTAATATTTCATACTTAAAATGTAAAACTTACTGCGCGGCGCCAAACTGTAACTTTTACAGTTTCGTTTATGAAGCGTTGCGTTACTATTTGAAAATGTAATAAATGCTCGTTCGAACAGCAATTATTCCTGTTTTCTTTTTTCCGTGTATAAACGACACAAAGTCAACAAATGAATAGACCCAACACCATTTAATAACAAATTCTATACAAATCAAATGATAATTGTTAAATAAATTAGTAATTTTTAAATAAGTAAAAATTTATAAAAATTAATAAATGAATAGGCAACCGGCCATTCTACAATAAGTTATAAACAATTAAGAATAAAACTTTAAAAATAAATTTTGAGATTATATTATATTATAAATAAATTTAAATTATTGGTATAACTAAAATATTGAACATCTGGGTGCGCACGCACGTAGGCCTGCATCAAGATGTGTCCTTACCGTTTTCCGGACGTGACCTATAAGGGAAAGGGAAAGGACCCAAAGAAAAATACATTCCGATTGGATGCAGTTTTCCCCCAAACAATAGACGAAATGAGACCAGGTAATAACACATAAAAAGGGTCGTAACAAAAAAATAATTAGTCTAGGACAGGAGTTTCATTGAGACAGTGAAGTTCAAATCACAGTGTCTTCACACAAGTTATTTTACACTAGTTCCGCACTAGTTTTTGTACAAGTGTTCTCACACTTAACTTTATTTTACACTAGTTCCGCACTAGTTTTTCTACAAGTGTTCTCACACTTAAGTTATTAATTATTTTACAAGTGTCTAGATTTCTCGTCTCATTTCGTGGTTGTTTATAAATTTCGACGTTACATTGCTGAAGAAGTGGAATTGAAGGTGGAGTAAGTGTAAATCTGTGTGTTAGAGAGAGATAGAATTAGTATGTATGTCGAGTTAAGTGTGGTAGAAAGTGAGTTGAGAGTATGGAGTATAAGTGTGTGGTGAGTTAAGTGTGTTGGGAGTGTGAGAGTAGGAGTACATGTACGGTATGCTGTATGATTTGGAGCGTCTGTGTGGTGGAGCGTGGGTTTAGAGCTGTGTCGCGGATTGTGGCCAAGATAATGTGCCTCCCGACCAGTGATGATGACTAGGCCTAGGCCTAGCCCTCGGGGTTGACGTGGTGATCACGAAGGAGCGGCTGAGATGTCACCGCCCCTGCGTATTGGTACCCGGAGTTAGCTGGGGTATGTTTGCGTTTATTTGGGAATGACAGGCCTCGTTTGCGATGCTCGAGGAAGCCAAAAATTCACTAAATTCGGATATTGAAATGTCTCGCGACTAGTTTGCCGTGAGAATAATTTAACAATTAATTTTGTTAAATAATAATAATTTCAGCAATTGATTTTGTTAAATGAGAATGAATTTAGCAAGCAATTTTGCTAAATTATAATAAGTCTAACAAGCAATTTTGTTAAGAATAATAAAATTTAACAAGTAATTTTGTTAAATGAACGTGTATATTAATTTATTAGACCAAGCTCAATGCTGCTGAACTCTTCAAAATACAAAGTACAACTGATAAATAATAACTTACAATATTATCTTAAAGTTAGACTTAGAAACTAAGTTTCAGGAAAAAGGGGCGTGCTAGAAGGAAAAGCGGGAAACTAGGGATTATGATTGGAGCGCGAAGGGCATTAGAAGGGCCAGTGAAAATGTGGAAGGGCAGTGTCGTCGTGGGAGTATGGCGAAACAGAATGGGAAAGAAGAGAAAGTGAAAGAGGACGACCAGAGAGAGTAAGACACAAGAAAAATGGTGATGGGGCTCTTTTTAGAGAGTAAAGAGCGTAGTTAAGAGCAGATGGCCGGACTGATTTATGATAGGGCTTGAAGTAATTTCAGGATAAAGAGCAAAGGAGTTGTAAACGTAGGACTCGAGAATTTTACAAATTTAAAATTTTAGACTTAATCCCTAGACAATGGAGCAGTTTCACTCAAGTAAAAAAAATATTTAGACAACAATAAAATTACAACTCAATCGTAAACAGATGTTTAACACGAGGTATACTGAAGGAAGCTAATATAACAAAAAAAAAAAATAAAATAAAAAAAATGAGTGATTCACAACTTCCAGGGACAAATATTTAAACTAAGAATACTAAAATATTATAAGAATACGTGCAACTTAAATTTAATAAAAAATGCGTAAAAATGATAATAAAATTAAAAAATATGATTCCGCGACGGAACAGATATCATGGGGAGTGACATCGCGGGAAGACCCGTGAGTCTACGGCTTGTATGTGGTGGGGGAAGAATGGATGGAGAAACGAAAATATGAGAGTGACTGAAAAATAGTAGAGTGTGCAAAGGAATAGAGTGGGAGATTGGAGGAAAGCAGTTATGGAAAGACCATGGGGTAAGAGAGTTGAGATTCGGAGTCGCTCGAGTCTGAGCAGACCCAGTAGTCGAGTTTGGAGTTTTGGAGCAAGTGGTGATGAGTCGGAGAGCCACCAAGGTAGGCCTCGACCACACCCTTGGCTGATGTCATTTGGAGCTTGTGGCTCTGAGTATTGGGTTCTTGGAACCGTTTGTCGTGATATTTGTCGTCCTGATTTACCGTACTATTTATTTTATTATTTAATTGAAATCTTTTTTTTTCTCTTTGTGTTCGGTTGATCGGTACTCGTATTTGATTCCCGGAATTTATTTTATTTTTTTTTCCTCTTCGAGTTTTTTTTGTCTCTGTTTATCGATTGATTTTAATTTTAATATTTTATTTTATTTTTTTTTGCTCCGTGTAATAAAAACTCGAGAAAGTTTAGTTTTTTTTTCTCTCTTTGTATTTACTTGTGTATTTATTTGTCGAGTATGTTTACTAGAGAGACAACGGAATTTAGTAAGTCCAAAATTCCTTTGGTGGGTACGACATCGGAGCCTCGAAATAATATTTTAATTCCCTTAAGAATTTTTCGGCGAATCATGATCGGGTATAAGAAATATTTACGTTACAAAATAAATTTAAAAGTAAATAGAACTGTAATAACACGAATAATATTTTAGAGTCAGTGTATCAACAAATTAAAATAGTTAAGTTGCTGCGAATCCAGGTACTGTAATTTTCAAGTTTCTTTTATGTTAAAATACCAAAACATTTCCAACACACGGAAATATTATAACAAATTGTATGCATTCAAATTCTATAGTCCTCTCTAATTACTGAAACCAAATTTAATCGTACTAATCTTATTGTAAAATTCGAATTATATGATCAGTGTCGGCTGCTAGCCACCTAACATTTTTATAATAATTTCAAGTTTTATTATATTCAAATTATTCGTATCGTCAAAATTTTGAGTTGTATATAATACATAGTAATTTAAATTGTACATCTAAATTCTTTTTATTTCATAAAAAACCTTCCAGATAATTACTCAGTGTGATACCGGTCTATTGGTCGGAAGACTAGGGCCGAAAATAAAAATAATAATAAATTGTCCATATTACGGTGCAAGCCACCTGGACAAAGCATAACTATTGAAGAATTAAATTACTGTTTAGTTACACACATAACTATCAATAAAAGCGGAGGTCGGTATATTTTAAAACGATGGATTAAGACGTTACTTATCTAAAATTTAAGAAGCTTGTTATTTCGTAAAATAATTACTGTTAATTTATGTAAGCAAGAGTCAAACAAAGATTTTTTAAAAAAATCTGATAAACTATTAAACTAAGTTATCAAACTCTATCTTATTTTTATTTCATTAATAATCCTTATATGAAAAAGAAGACAAACTGATCATTTCTAAATATTTACGCAATCCTATCTATATCTATACACATACATGAATAATAACCTGAAAAATTTGAATAATTTATACTTGACAGATTTCAATTATAGACTTCTACTGTCAAGAATAGTAAAGAGACATACAAAAGTAGTAACCGTTAATGTCAGAACAGGACTGAGTACTGTTTTGGATATCAATGATAACTATTTTGACAGTAACCAGTCATATGTTTCATGTACTGTGTAGGACAGCACTGGTTACTGTTTCAAAAGTAATAGATCGTGTTAAGCTATGACTCACTCCTATTCTAACATGAATCAGTCGTGTTAAAATGTATTTTTACCTACATTGTTCGTTGATTACTGCGCAGAACAGTAACCGGTACTATCTAGTTTTTTCGTGTATTCATTCATAAGAAATATCATTCGAAATTCTTATAAAAAAAAAACAATTGAGTTGAATTAATAATAATAAAATTATTATTTTTAAATATTTTTAATGCACTCTAGTTTATTAAAAACACTAAAAGGTTTATAAATACTTTAAATTATTAACTTTATCAATAAATTCAATCTAATTTTGTGACCAAATGTCATACACTTTTTGTTTCTGATTAGTATTCATAGCGCTATAGATAATAGAATTAATCGCAAGTTGCTTTAAAGGCTTGATATCAGCATTTCTTGACATAATACCCAGAAAAGCTTCGTAGAAATCGTAACTAAGTCCTTTGGATCCCCATAAACTTACATCATCGTTTGAAATAACGACAGGATAATTTTCAGCAAACAGTATATCAGCCGAATGATTACGTAGATCCGCAACTAACTTCAGAACTTGGTTTGATATTGGACACACTTCGATAGGAATATTTTTTTCTTTTGCTAATATTAAAACTTCTGGATGCTTTAATATCGCAAAACCATGTCTAATTCTTGTGGTATTTAATAAAACAGCATCCAACAAATTTTCATCAGAGTTGAAACCGTACCAATTTGTTTCACCGGCATGAAAGAAAAACTTTATTTGATGCGTGACTTGAGTGAGTTGTTTTACAAACTTTTTTAAGGGTTCTCGTCTGCTTTCATGACCAACCAAATCAAATCCAGCAAAAAAATCCGGAAATTTATTTTTCATTTCAATTGTTTTATTGATGTATTACAATCATCAGAAGATGTATTAAAAAATTTAAGCATAATTTTTTCAGTTTCATTACAAATATATAAATTATCCCGGTATGTTACGTTATTGTAAATCCACTCTTCTGAAACTAGGGCTAAGTCATGCGTATGAAGCACTGCGCCCTTAGGCATCATTTTAATAATATTAAATACCTTTGATTTTTCAATTTTATTTCGTACTCCCATAAAATTTTTAGATGGATAAAACTTTGTTTGATCTTCAAATGCTGGAAAAATTTTTTAAGGATTTAATTGACCAATAATTTTAATTTTTCGGATAATTCGAAAATTGACAAATAATTTGCAAACGTACGAATATTTCAAATTTTTTGGTTTGAATTTTTAAATTATATATTAATATTTGATTCGATATGAATAATCCGTAAGTTCGAATGATTTGCACACACTTATGGCGTGTTCTGCTGCTTGTTCACTGCTCGGAGCAGAGCCAATTAATACCGAAAGAATCCGATTGTTAATTTAAAAGTTAAAAATTATTTTACTCTAAAAATTTATTGTCGAATAAGATTTTTTTTTTCTTATTTTTATATGTAATGATCGAAAATATATCATTTGTCATCATCATCATAAGTCACAATGATCAGGTCATCGTTATCTATAACTTTTTGTTTTACTAAAAAATTAATTTACTAAAAAATATCCTTAGTTTACATAAAAAATTTATAATTTCAATAAATATCTCAATCGGCATATTATTCAAGCAGCAACTGTTTAAATTATATATAGTCTAGACGCTGTATTACCTTTTCGTAAACTTTTGAGGTCGGTGTACGAAATGATATTATTTTTACGTTTCTGACCCGCTGAAACTGAATATCGCAGTTATTTTTTCGAAATCCCGGGCCATCAATTGTTTATAACCATTTGTTTAAATAATTGTTTAAAAAATAATTTTTCGGGGATTGGTTATTTTTTTTTTAATATTTTGGGCAATTTGAAGACGAAAGTTACTTTCATAAAATTTTCCTAAAGTTAATAGATTCTAAGTTATGAATTTTTGAAAATCGAAAATTCTGGATTTTCACAAACTTTGATGATTAATTACATGTAAATAAATTACGTAATACTAGGTTTTATTTACATGATCTTAAAAAAGAATATTCAGTTTTGATTAAAACAATAATATCCCATTATAATTTGTATTAAATAAAAGAAAAAGTGATCAAAGTTATTGCATTTATTGAGAAACTCACTCGACTCGGCGGCGCATGCGCAAAGCGACTATTTACTGACTCTCTCGCTCCTAGGCGTTTAGGTAGCTGTAGGCCAGGCGTTTAAAATTTTGAATTTAAATACATTATAAAATATCGATTTCTTTTGGAGCACCCTAATAAACATATATAGGATTAGGTAAATCTCGTTCACTTCCGAAATTTGTTGATTTGTTCCGAGCAGCCGTACACGCGACTTAATTTTACTTATTATTATTTTATTTTTTAATTGATAAAATTTTTTATATAATGCAAAATCATCCGTAATCTAAAAAATAAAAAAAAACACGTTTTTTGGGTTCAAAATAATGACGAATAAGAAATATAGAATTATTTTTTTTTATTAAATAATAATTAGTAATTAAGCTAATCAAAGGAGAACGATTTATTATACCTAAAAACATTTTTTCCGAGTATTTTAAAACCAAAAATAGTTTTCTAGAGATAGAAACACATTCTTAATGATAAAAACAATTTAAAAATAAAAAAAAAGGCCATTCGGCATCCTAAATGGTAGGTAGATTTTCCAATTTATCTATGTAAAAAGTTTCATACATACATATCTTGTGATACATGTTAATGAATAGTCATGATATGAAATTAGGCTCGTTTTTTAAGAGTAAGGGTAAAAGAAAACAACAACTATTTTCGATAAAGAACTTCAGATAGTTGATTTGACAAAACATTATATAAGTAACATACCAAAGTAACCTTCACGTAAACAAAGTATAGAAAATTCAATTAGTATGAGATTATAATTGTAATCGCTATTACGATGGCAAGACTAGTTAGTGATAGGACGTACAGGTACGATTGAAACGTCATAAATAATAAAAGAAATCCTTTTAAACTATAAAATAGCTGAGAAATTTACATGTTATTTTGTTCACAATAAGATACAACAGACAAAATTGTATTGTAATGGAAAATGCATAAGTTATGTGTAATGAACACCATATTTTTCACATTTTTTGATTCTATTAAAATTTTCAAAGCTATTAAATTATTGGAAGAAATGGTCAAAACATAAAGTTTAAGGTAAAAAATTAAAGCTTACTGAACAAGCTTTAAAATACTTTTTACTGACATTGTCTATCAGTTTTAGTTTTGATGTTATATGAGCTTCAACTATAAATGAAAACTGATTTTTTCGAAAAATCCTGAAAATTTCAAACAGCTATTACTTCAAAACTAATCGACCAATTTAGCTCATCTTCGAATTTAATTAAGGTAATCACCTATAGAATGAGTATAGAAAATTTCATTAAGATCCGATAAGAACTGTGGGTGCTATCGTAATGACAAGACTAGTGATAATCATAGGGCGCAGAGGTACATTTGATACATCATAAATAATAAAAGAAATACTCTTAAAGTATAAAATAGCTGTGAAATTTACAGGTTATTTTGTTCACAATAAAATACAACTGTTGAAACTGGATTATAATGGAAAATGCTTAAGTTATGTGGAATGAAAACCATATTTTCAACATTTTTTGATTTCATTAAAATTTTCAAGGCTATCAAATTATTAGAAGAAACGGTCAAAACATAAAAGTTAAGGTCATAAATTAAAGCTTACTAATCTAGATTTCAGATAAATTTTACGGGAATGGTCTATGAGTATGAGTTTTAAAATTATATGAACTTGAAAGTGGATAAAAACTGATTTTTTCGAAAAATCGTGGAAATTTAAAACAACCATAACTTCTAAAGTAATCGACCGATTTAGTCCATCTTCGAACTTAACCGTGATAATCGCTGATAGAATAAGTGCAGAAAATTTCATTAAGATCTGATAAGAATTGTAGACGCAATCGTGTCCTCAAAACTTGGTTATATTACATATATATATATATACGTACATATATAAATTTTTCAACGAATGGTATTTTCGAACTCTACTTAACTAATTATGTTAGGTTATGACGAAATTTCTTGAAAAATCAACCATGAGGACAAATACAAAATCTTGATTTTTAAAAAAATCTACCTAAAAAAATTTATCATTTTTTGGAGGGGGGTCTCTGCCTCACAAAAAAAAATTTCTGCCTTCGTACACTCAGAGAAAAAAAGTTAGTAAAATCAACTAGTTTGAGGACAACAAGTCAGTTTGATACTTAGGGCTTCGTTCAGGTAGTTGTTTCAACTATTTACTAGTAATATATACTACAAAAATTTTGTTGTGGCAACTAGCTCTGATACTAGTACTAGTAACTCTATAGTTTCTGTCATTGTTTCTATACTTATGTTGTGCAAGGAACAAAAGGTTTCGTAGCCTTTACTACTGATCTTTCATAGTAAATGTAACTATACAAGTATAGTTCAAATACGTAATCTATTTAGTTAATTATACCATAGTTATCGGAACTACTATTTTTTGTTCTGGTAGCATTCAAGTCCTCTCAAAATGATAATAAATTTTTTTTTTAAATTATTTTATAATTTAGAGTTTATACAAGCGGCTTATAAACACAATAGAGTATTTGTCAGTATTTTTTAGGATAGTGTCAGTCGAAAAATGTTAATGACTTTTGTTTTACGATAAAAACTATTAAAACTTTTTTTTTCGTCCGTTGCATCCAATAATTATATCAAATTCATCACATGTACACAGTTAAACAAAGAAAAAATAATATGCAGATAAGTAGGGATGGTTGATATCTATCGATATTTAAACAATCGATGTTTTTTTTCTAAAGTATCGATGTTTTCTATCGATATTTTTTGGACAAGTTATATCGATACTCGATAATTAAAAACTAAAATTATCGATGTTACGATATCGATGTTTTTTTTCAATATCGCCCATCCCGACAGACAAGCTTCAGACTGTAACGCCGATATTTAAATTCTTTAGTAGTTTAGATAGTTATTATTATTTCAGCTGATGGTAACTATTGCCATCAGGCTACTAAGAATTACGACGTTGATAATAGTTATAATTAGTTAAGATAATAAAAGTTATAATTACTGATTATCATCAATAATTGTAGATTTTATCATATAGTTGCTAAATACTACAATTCCGATTGTTTATTTTATAATTTAAATGATATTCACTACTATCGAATTCAGTTTCAAAATTTTACTATACGTAGATGATAACTTTTACTATAAAATTCTCTCCGTGTATTAATTGTTATTATATTACTATTATTCAATCATTATTAATAAAATTATCATTATCATTTGCCTTCCGGTTAAGCACGGTATTACATAAGTTTTGAATTTCGTGACAATTTTTTTTCTTCTTATATAATTATGAATACACCCGGACTTCATTCAAGGATGATTCACTGATTACTTACTTAGTATTGTTTTTATATCATAATTATACATTGTTGTTGATTGATTTTGTAACGATAGCTTAGTGTATGCTTAGTTCACTGGTGGTCGGGAATTTTTGATCTAATTAAAATATCTCACTCGATGTAATATAAGGCTGATTACAGTTCTATGGATTACAGATACTGTAGTACTACGTATTTTGTAGGTATCATAGTTTACACGCAAATATGATATTACCAATTGCTATAGTTATTATTTCTCAGTCCTTTGGCATACAGGTAATATATTTAATGATAATGTCAATTATTTATTCTACTCATTCTTGTTCTTTTTTTCGCAGTAAATATATTGTCGTTAATATAATTTTTTAGGGAGCCGTGGATATAGTTTACGAAGATGTAATGTGTCCTTCTTATAGTGAAGAATATTTCACAGAACCTGACACTTTTATAAACGATCAGAATGAATTGGTCGTAAACATCTCGCTCGTTAAAACACTTCCAATAGGAACTAAAGTAATTATTGTCTCCCATTGTTATTATTTTTATTACTTATATTATTGTTTTTAGGTAGAGTTTTCTAAAATCCAATTTTTGTATTTGTCCTCATGGTCGATTTTTCGAGGAATTTTGTCATAATCTATCATAATTGGTTGAGTAGGGTTCAAAAATACTACACTTAGAAAATTAAGTAATTGTGTTTATTATCCTAAATTTTTAACTCCAATCATCTAGAATGATAGGAACGTTTTTAAATGCAAAGATAGTTAGTGTTATAATCTTTTTTAATAGGATTAATCATTATTGGATGATAACAGTTAATATATCAGGGATGGTAATTAATATTATTGATTGATGATGATATTATTGCAAAATGGGCCCCCCCTAACTTTTTAACATGAAAAGTGTTGGGGGAGGGGCTGAGGCAAAATGGGCCACAGGCAAAATGGTTCCCCCAAAATTTTTGACATGAAAAGTGTTAGGGGGGTAAAATGGGCTGCCTAGATTTCCAAACTTGTAATTTTTCGAATAAAAATATGATGACACAATACTCAAGTTTTATTTATAAATTTTTTACCAGAAAATGACAATTTTTTAAAAGTTAAAATACAAGTATTAAAATTATTTATATTGTAAACTATTCATTGGTGTACTAGCCTTATTAGGTAGATTTTTTTAAAAATCTAGGTTTTGTATTTGTCCTCATGGTTGATTTTTCAAGGAATTTCGTCATAACCTAACATAATTAGTTAAATTGAGTTCGAAAATACCATTCGTTGAAAAATTTATATATGTATATATATATATGTAATATAACCAAGTTTTGAGGACACGATTGCGTCTATAATTCTCATCAGATCTTAATGAAATTTGCTACACTTATTCTATATGCGATTATTACGGTTAAGTTCGGAAATGGACTAAATCGGTCGATTAGTTTAGAAGTTATGGCTGTTTTAAATTTCCACGATTTTTCGAAAAAATCAGTTTTTATCCACTTTCAAGTTCATATAATTTTAAAACTCATACTCATAGACCATTCCCGTAAAATTTATCTGAAATCTAGATTAGTAAGCTTTAATTTATGACCTAAACTTTTATGTTTTGACCATTTCTTCTAATAATTTGATAGCCTTGAAAATTTTAATAAAATCAAAAAATGTTGAAAATATGGTTTTCATTCCACATAACTTAAGCATTTTCCATTATAATCCAGTTTCATCAGTTGTATTTTATTGTGAACAAAATAACCTGTAAATTTCACAGCTATTTTATACTTTAAGAGTATTTCTTTTAATATTTATGATGTTTCAATCGTACCTGTACGTCCTATCACTAACTGGTCTTGCCATCGTAATAGCGATTACAATTATAATCTCATACTAATTGAATTTTCTATACTTTGTTTACGTGAAGATTAGTTTGGTATATTACCTATATAATGTTATGTCAAATCAACTATCTGAAGTTCTTTATCGAAAATAGTCGTTGTTTTTTTTTTACCCTCACTCTTAGAAAACGAGTCTAATTTCATTTCATGACTATACACTAAGATGTATTTATAAACTAACAAGATATGTATGTATAAAACTAACTTTTTATATCAATTAATTGAAAAATCTACCTTCCATTTTGACTGCCGAATGCTTTTTTTTTTTTTTTTAATGATAGTGAAAGTTTTTCTCATCTCAGTGAATTTTCGAAGCATATTAATTATAGTACTAGCGTACGGCAGGAATACACAGAAAAAAAGATTTATTTGAGCCAACTAAGATTTATTTGAGTCAAAGATATCGTATATTGGGATATGGCCAAATAAATATTCAATTGTGAGAAAGATATAATATATTTGAGTAGTGTAATTGCGTGAAATAAGTGATTTATTTGTGGTAAAGAAATGATCCAATTGCTACAAATAAATAAGGGCTTTAAATATATGTATAGTATAGCCAAATTTTAGGTTATTTGTCACAAATTTAATATCTTTACCACAAATATATCAATTACTTACCCCAAATAAATGATATATTTCTGTCAAATTATAAAATTATTTGAATCAACTGTCATATTTAGTTGTACCAAATATATTTATTTGTCATTAAAAAATATTTGAAAAAAAGCCACAAATAAATTGATTTATTTGGGACAAATATTTCTTTTTTTCAGTGTACGACTCAGCCATAAGCGACCCTACCAAAAATAAAACTTTACCCAATTGAAGTCAGCCGCATCATACCTACCTAGAAAATTCCCGCTCCAATAAAAAAATCTACCATCTCAAAATCTCTACCAATGAAAATATCTACCATGATATAGTCACTACCAAAAAAAAAAACACCACCAAGTTGCATTTATGAATAAAACTCTACCATTGGAAATCTCTACCTTCAACTTTAGAATGTATATTTTACAGACAATAAATTTATTTCTAATCAATTGGAAATTATTTAGGAAGATTTAGGAATATGACTCTATTATTTAGGACTAATTAATTAATGAGCAATTAGCATTTGGGGTTTTTAAACTAAAACAATTCATAACTTTCTTCCCAAATAGTTTACTATTGGCTAACGAAAAAGTCGTGTTAATTATATTTTCTAACATGCGCACTAAACGCTCAAACAATATTAAATAATTACCCATTAATTAATTAGCGCTGAATAATAAAATTATATTCCTAAATCTTCCCAAATGATTCCCAATTAATTAAAAATAAATTTATTGTCTGTAAAATTCACATTCTAAAGTTGATGGTAGGGATTTCAAACGGTTAGAGTTTATTCATAAATGCAATTTGGTAGTGTTTTTTTTTCTGGTAGCGATTATATCATGGTAGATATTTCCATTGGTAGAGATTTTGTGATGATAGATTTTTTTATTGGAGCGGGAATTTTCTAGGTAGGTATGATGCGGCTGATTTCAATTGGGTAGAGTTTTATTTTTGGTAGGGTCGCTTATGGCTGAGTCGTATACCTGCCCTAGCGTACATGTTTCGCCCACAAGAGCGCACGTATAGTTTTTCATATATTTATTTTAGTTCATTTTGCTGTGTCAATTGTGTATGTTTGTATGCTGATTTGAGCTCTTAGCCAATCACGTTACAAATAGTTGGGCTTCACATATTTTTTCATGCCTTTTATATTATAGAGATTAAACATTTTGTTACGTTTTAACACAGACTAATATTACTTTAGAACATCAATTCTATAGAACTCGGTTTCGTATCCTATTGGAAAACTCTAATAGAATCCTATTTCAAGTACTAAGATCCGTTTGAAAACTAAAAAAAATTTTTTGTTTCTATGCAGTCTTTAGGACGTTTACCCGATAAAATCGATCTTATATAGCCATATATAAAAACACTATACAAATGGCCATATAGGGTGTTTCGAAAAATGTTCCTTAATAAATTTTTTTTAAAATGGTACATATTTTCAACAACTTTGGTATACTATAAAGAAAGTAGAAAGGATTCAAAGTCGGTGAAATAGCCGAAAGCAAAAAAGTGAAAGTATAGCACACTCAACGCTTTCGCGATTGAGGTATGCAAAATTTTTTTCGGTTATACTTCTATTATGAACGAGTAAAATGGACAAATAACGGCTATTTAACAACTCTCTAAAACTGAGTTAGTGAAAATTAGTGAAAATTCACTATTTGCTAGTAGATTTCACTATTCACTTTTAGAGAGAATATAAAGTCAAATTTTCCATACGCTAAGTATAATAATATGAAGATATTTTGAGTTTTAGCACATTTAAATTTTCTTTATTTCGTAAGGTAACAATTCTAGATGTTAGACCATGAAGCCTTTTTTTGAAGAGAATTAAATTTCCTGAATTTAAGTTTATAGCTCATAAATTAAAAAAATAGTCTTTTCTTAATTTTTAGGGATCTTTCAAACTAACGGGAGCATCAATGGGTGAATATGTTGTGGATACTGGATTCGATGTACAGCTGGACATGTGTGATGCATTAGAAGAACCTATTATAATGGGTCGGCTTTTTCAAGCATTGGGATTCTCTGTTGACGATTGTCCACCTGGAATCGTAAGTTATAATTAACTATGAGAGATTGAGAAATTCAGAGATGATATAACGATTCAATAAATTCTTATTACTTTTGAAATAACGGTTTAGTGAACGGTATACAATACCATTATGGTATCTGATAGCTTTCGTAGTAGCAGTATCTTAATCCATAATACTGTGGACACAAGCCATAAGCGAGTGATATTAATTCTTCAGATGACAATGTTTATTAATATTAAAACTATACAGTATTGTATGCATTAAATGCACAAAGAAATATAAATTTCATGCCAACGATTTTGTACAAGAAGTTGGAGTAAAGTATCCCTGATTAAAAAAAATGATTTGGAATAATTCAAAACGATTTGAAATTATTTAAAACAATTTGAATCGACTAATATATATACACTTAACATAAAGGAAATCATTTTTCTTAATCAGAGATAGGAAGTATACCTTTACGGAAAAAAACTACTGAACTCTATAAGTGTTAAATAGTATTTATTAGTGATCATAAATATGCCGACTAGTAAATTTTGGAAGTGATGAATGTCAATTAGTCTTTTATTTATGATTAGTAGTAATCCAAGAGTAATTCTAAAGCACTATTGGAAGTGATTTGTGTTGATAAGGCTTTCAATAGTGTTGATAAGTAGTCCGATTGGTAAATTTACTACTGAAAGTTGTATCTGTATCGATTGCGCTTCAAATGAAAATAACTAATCTTAGATTTTTATATTTAACATTTATACATCTCATTAAATCTTTAAACAAATAGTCTCGAAAAGAAATCATTTTGTTGGATCATATATAATTATATAGAGTTAACAGCATATTTAGTTTTATTAGTACAAAACTTAGTTCAACACTGATCACTTCCAATAGTGTTAAAAGATTCACTAGTCAGAGTATTAATGATAATTAATCTAACACTCATCGACACTAATTAATTCTCAATAGTGTTTATTAATCTTTACGTAATGGAAACAATATTTGACTCAAGATATAAGAGATAATTAGAATACTAAATACATTTTCAAATAAATCGTTTTCTTAAAATCAGCATTAATTTTTGATACTAATATCTATGAATCTCATTGTTACATTAATCTTAATTCTAACACATTTTAGGGTGTTTATGGAACTGAGGGCTATGCAATACCAACAGATACATTTCCAGATGAATTCCCAGCTAATAAATACTTGGTGGAAATAAAAATATCACACGAGGAGAAGCCATTAATAGTACTTCATGTATACACCAGCGTTCAATAAAACGTGGTTATTTTTTGGACCGACACTATTATAATGATTACTTATTTTTCGTTGTGTAATCATGGATCTTAATAAAAAAAACTACTCTCATGGCATTTTTAAGCTTTTCCGGAATAAAAACTTCTTATAAAATCGTATAAAATTTCATATAGTTTTATAAAATTCAACCATATTGACCACTTGACGGAAATTGGAATAAACACAAGCAAAAATTACTATGGCCATAATAAAATCGACAATGGTTACAGTAATTTGGGATATAATCCTTATCACTTTTACTGTGGCCACAATAATTTTCGCATGTGTTTATTTCAATTCCCGTCAAGTGATCAACATTGTCCGGCTTTATAAAGTATAGTATGACGCCATAGCATTTCAAACAAGAATAATTTCTCTGTTTAGATTTTACATCATGAAATATACCCGGGTCGAAAAATTAGATCGGTTTTAAAATAAATGATAAATTTTAAAATAAATAATAAATAAATTCAAATATTTTTTATTTAATTTAGGTTTTTGAGTTATATTTATTTTATATGAAAATTTAATCGGGTTTTCTCTGTACTACTCCCTATCCAGGCCAATATCAGACTTCGTATTATATTTAGTAGACTGGGAAATGAAAATATTATTTGGGATGTCAAAAAAAATTTATTGTGAAAATTTGAGCCCTTAATATTAATATAAAACATCAAGATAAACGAATTTAACTTGAAGACATTTCTAGAAGGAAATTAAATGCTCTATAAAAAAGGTCTGATTAAAATTTTTCGTCAGATGAACCGTTTCCCTATAACCATGCTTTGAACATTGGTATGTTTTACAATTTGATTGTTCAACTTTAAAATTTTGTAATTAATGTAAAAATCAGTTTCCGAAAAAAAACCAATAAATAGTCTCAAAAGAAATTTAATGCTCTACAAAAACAAATTCTCTTATCAATTATTGCTAAATTCACTCCTTCGAAAGTTACTCAAGGTTGAAGTTGAATCAAAACGACTTCAATAACGGCTTCTAGAACTTAGGATATTTTTTGTAAATATTATCCATAAACAAAAATATTACGTCCATAATTTAATCTAGTTTTGTCCTTGCAAATTTCAGAACCCAAATATTTTTAAGTTCAAGAATTAATCTAGTTTGAATTAAATTATTATTTTAAATTATTACTATTATTATTATTTTAAACAAACTTGTCTGTCCGTAATGCAATTGTTTTTTAAAAATACAGACCAAAAACAGCTTGAAATTTTTATAAAAGATCAACTAGTTCAAATACAGACCAATTAGTCCAAATGCAGTTCAGTTAAACTGAAATCAGATCGAATTTTTCAACCCGGATAATTTATGTTATACGAAATATAAAAATTAAAAAATTTTTTTTTGAAGTTTTTTTCGTATAACTCTTAAGCCGCTCAACCGATTTACTTGAAAATATAATCAAAGCTAAGTCATAAAAAGTACTTTTGATTGCTGCAAAGCACACGCAAATTGGTCAATTTGTTCAAAAAATTACGTTTTTTTAGCGAAATTGATTTAGTTTCTGTCCAAACGTTTTTATAACTCGAAGCACTTAAAAATTCATAAATAATAACGTTTTTGAGCTCTCTGAGCTCGGAAACGGCGGCAAGCTTTAGGGTTGGCCCACAGGGTTGACCGTTATTCAGATTTTCTTTTTTCGAATTCCGAATTAATTTGATGGAATAAAATGTTAATATTTGATTCTAAATTTGAATTATTTGTAAGATTTCAAAGTATTTATAAGTTTTCGGATCATTCGTAAGTTGTAAATTAATGAAAAAATAAAATATTTAAAATTAAAAAACTGTAATTGTTCTATTATTTTACTTTATTTGATAATTGAGATGGAGAAAAAAAAAATTAAATAGCACTCTAGCACAATTTTATGGGTTTTTGGTGTTAAGTATCTGGTTTCATTAAAGTGCTAGTCTTTTCATGATCACCTTGCATTATCTCGTCGTCGTCAAATATCCAACGGCTTATTCTGTTTAAGCTTTCAGCTAAAATTTCACGTAATTGCCGAATTCGATTTAGTATATTCAAGCTTCTTCATTTAACTCAATTCTAGTATCAAATTTTCATAATAATCATATTCATTTATTAAACATCATCAATTAATTACTTACTAATTACCCGCGAATTATTTCATACATAAATCGTTTACTCTATAAAACCGCCAATAATTGTTCGAAATTTTTTTATTAAACTTTCTCCGGTTAGTTGGAGTATTAAAGATATGAAATTTTTTTTTTTTTCGATAATTTTGAATTTAATTTTATATTCCTTTTGTATGTATCCATGCTACTAAAAATTAGTGACGTAATTGAGACTAAATACGGAGTATGAAAAGTGAAATTATTTTAATTACAAGTATTTTATTTCAATGTCAGATTGTAACTGAGTATCGGCTTTCGTAAAAAAGTTGTAAAGTTACATCTCAAATAAAAAATGAATAATATTTTCAATTTTTAAGATTTAAAAAAAATTTTGATTTGTGGTTTTTTTGAGCTCGAAAAGCTCAAAAACATTAGAAATTTATTTTTCCAAGCTTCAGTTAACTCGGTGACAGCGAGAAATTTGTAGATGACTTTTAGGTTTTCTTTTTTTTTTTTAATTCAATTTAAAAAATCATAACTGTTATTTTATTGTAATAAAAATTTTTAGTCAGCATGTTTACCTTTTTTTCCTTCCAAACTTCATATAAAGACGAAAATCTAAAGAGAATTTTTTTTTTAAGCCATTCAGTTAAAAGTCTCGAATTTTTTGATCGCAAATTATTGGAAAATATTGCAGAATATTTAATAAACATTCAAAATTTTCAAAAATTGTTTATTTAGATACTTAAATTTCTGGAACTCTGTGCGACGAAAAAAATCCGTAATCACTCCAATTTCACATGCGATTTTTTACAGTTTAATAAATTGAAATAAATAATTTATAAGAACTTGATTAAATTTAAAATTTATATCATCTTTAAAGTTGCTAATAACTTGTTGGATTAGTAATGATTTAAAATTTAATAACGATGTTAACGAAAGGTAAAGCATGTGGGTAATCCTTACGCGAAATTAACGTTTATCTTGGGTTAAAGCCAGAAAATCTACGTCATGAGGGTGCATTCTGCGTTTCAGATTGAATGCACGAGACATTTTCGCTCCGTTTCACTACCTCGTCACAGTAATAGCATTACTGGCAAGTAATTTACGTCATGACTGCTAGAGTGAAACAAGATACGACGTTGATAACGTTCATCACAAGATTTACTAGTTTATAAAAGTGAACACTCATTTCTATAATATTTACTGACGATAAATATTTTGATCTTTCCTTCTGAAAACTTTACTTTTATTTACTTGTATTAATCTTCTAATTAAAATGAAACCTATTGGCTATTACATATTTGAAATATGATTCAATGAATATATATAAATATACTAAAAGGGTTCACTCTATCTGATGCTTTATTCTCAAAGACAATGTATTTATCACATTGCAAATAGTTTCATTATATATACGTTTATTTTAGTCTGTTAGTGTATCGTCATTTTCTGAACAGTGTAAGTTCGTTTCTCATTACATGTATATCAATTTGTTCTCTATCTCACTTTCACACAGGTATTGTTAGAATTTACAATTGTCTATAGTTGAAAGTATTACGAACCCTCTGTATGAATAGCAAACGATGAAAATACATCGAGATGGCCTACTCTTGTTATACTTTATTCACTATTGCAGTGTAATATTGTTCTATAACGATGAACCTCTCATTGCTTTTCTCTGTTATGTCTGCTCATTTATTTCTCTTTTTCTTCTTCATACTCTTCGTTTTTCTCATCCTTTTCTATCTTTTATTCATGTTTTCATACAACTCATCAGTCGAAACTCATCTTTCAACCAATCTATACTACTATATAAATCTGTAGGCTCTGTCTGTACATTTGATCAATTTGTCAAATTTTGTGTTAAATATTTGATTGAGTATAACCCCATACCCTGATCCTAATTCTGCCATTTTTACAATTTTTGTCTGTCTGTCTGTCTATCTGTCTGTATGTTCTCTTATAATTTAAGAACGGCTTGACTGATCATAATAAAAATCATCGATATCGAAAGAGCATGCGATTGCGCAAATGGTAGGCTATATATTATGCCTATAAATTGTATGGTGTTACGTTCTGGCTCTAATTAAATTTAAATAAAAATTTTAGAAAATTTTTTTTTTGAAGTCTCGAATTATTTATTCGCCACGGTGGGCGAATAAACGGTTCGACACTTCTTAGAATCATAAATAAATAATAATTTAATAAATCGTTACTTTGTTGGCGATATTATTTTTATTCATCACCAACAATGTAACGGAAATCTCTTGCGATAAGAGAATCGCCGTGGCTCGCGGATAGTCTAAACAGATGACGACGCATGAGACCCGGGCCACGACGATTCTCTTATAGGAAACCTGAGATGCAACGTTAACACTTTTGATAACGTATAATATTAAGGAGCGACAGAATCAAGGCAGTCGATCACAAGATCTAGTAGAGCTAAGAACTCTAAACAAATCTGCTGGCTTGATCCTGTCACTCGGACTTTAAGGCAAAATATATATACGTATTTTATCAAAATACGCACTCCTTATTTTAAACTTTGGGCGCTGCTACCGGCAGCCCAATAATCACATACCTCTGTTGGGCGCCGCCACCGGCAGCCTAATATTCTCACCCGTTTTGGGCGCCGATACCGGCAGCCCCAGCACTTCCTTCTCGAATCCAAAGAATTCATGCCAAGAAGCCAAAGGTCAGGCAAGAAGGCTCAGCTACGTCGTGTATTACGAACGATCCACGAGGATCTTGGTCGCTCAATTCACCAACGTCCCCGCTTAGAGATCGTTGCCGAGGAAGTCCTCCTCGATCCGGTGACGTTGGTCGTTCGAAACGAGTTTCCAAAGTCGGGTATCGTGGTGTCGGAGTTGAGTGAAGTGTCCAATAACCACCATCAACCGCAAGGTCAACCCACGTTCTGGACGGGTATCAGCAGTGGAACGCCGCTACCAACTATTGACGTGAGCCAGCGAACACCACCTTCGGGGACCATCCCATTCCACGACCCTCGCTACGGGTATTACTCCGAGGCCCATTTCAAGGACACTGGCAGGGACGACTACGCCCCAGCTGAGGCGGAAAGGTTGAAGCAGAAAGGGATTATTTGGGCCGACTTATGGGGCCCATAATCTCCACCATGGTAAGTCAATAAAACTTTTTGCATAAAATAAAAGAAGTTCAACAGCTGACGCACCTGGGGTCTATCGACACCCTAACGACGTCAACCTGGTCAAATAAAAAATTATTCTGTCTGATAATAGATAAGCCAGAATGTAACGATAGAAAAAATTCATTTTATAAGTCACTATTTTTATTCATTTTATTAAATAAACATTCGTAAATCAACTATTTTACCATTAAGAGTGGGGTCAAAGATACAGTACACTCGTTGTTTTCATAATAAAATTACAGATTTGATCTTTAGCACAACTGTTCCCAACAATCTTACGAATCTTTCACCATTGGTATTTTTTTCGAGAACCCACTCCGAGGGGGGGGGGGGGCTGATTGGGGTTAAAGATAAAAATACTCCCGTTTTTTTCATTACGAGAATTGCAGACTCGATCTTTGGCACAAATGTTTCCAGCATGAGTCCCCATCGGTATTTTATTAAAAGCCAACTCAGAGAAGGGGAATTTGTTTAATTCGACCACATTCTATAATTTTATCATCATTTGTTATCCGACTTAATTTTTTAATGTTATTATCATTTGTTTTATTTGATCGTCATCTATATATTTTTGAGCGAAATACCACTCACTCACTTAACCAACACAAGATCTCCTAAATGATAGGTCCTATTGTCTTGAAATTTGGCATACATACTCTTCTCAACGTACACGCCGATGAGGAACGGATTTTATGATCATTTAGTCCTAAGTGGATCAGCAAGCAATACTCTTATGAAAGTTTATGGTAGTGTTAGACAAAAGAAAATTTTATGCTTTCCTATCAAAATCCATCCAGACTTGAAATTATCATAAAAATTACGGAGAAACCGAGCCTTCAGAGCTTGTTCTGTGAATCCTTGTTACGTTCTGAGGAGGCACCAAGGAAGAACCCGGTCTACTGGACCGGCATCAGTGAAGGTTGGCAGTTAATTCCAGTGGACGTTCCATCCGTCCGTCCTTTCAACGGAAGCATCCTTTTACGTACGAGTATCACGTCAATCACTACTTCAGGGAGATAGGGTTCAACGACTACGCGCCAGCGGAAGCCAGAAGATTATCAGGAAAAAGGATTATTTGAGGCAATCTATGGGGCCCGTAATCCCTATCATGGTAAGTCCATAAATTTAGTTCTTAAAATAAAAAAAAAGTCAATTTACGATAATGTTTTTTGGCTTGTGGAGCTCGAAAACAGCGGGAAGTTTTGGGGCTGGCTCGCAAAGCCAATCGTTTCCAAATTTTTATTTTTATTCTATTCTGCATAACTCTGATCTACCTAGATCTAACTTAACCCGGCTGGATTAAATTGAATCTAATTAGATCGAATTCGATCGAGAGATATAAACAAAATGAAAATCTGTCTCGATAGGAAAAATTAGATTAAATGTGATTTAAACAGATTTTCTGTAGGAACGTCTGGAATCTCGCACAATTAATAAATAATCGTACAATTAACCTTTGCAACTTTTTTCCACTTCCCGCCAAGAAAACTGGAAATATCCCAAAAATCGGTAAGTTATTAATTTCAGAAGGGAAAGCTGAATTCTCTGACGTACGTGATATTAAAGTCTCGGCTTTCATATCACATCCGCCAGGAAATCCGATTTTCTGGCCTAGTTTCTTAACATACTAATATAAATTACTGGTTTCAGTCTGAAGTCTGATTGGTCTGCACCAAAAAACATAAATAATTGAACTTTACACTGAGAGAATAATTTATCAAATATTTGATACAGATTACTTAGATTTTTTTTAAGTGAACCATAATCAAATATTATTAAACAGTTTATCAACTAGTAACCAACGGTTTATCAAATATTAATAAATATGGACACAAATATCAAAATTGGAAATAATTTTTGAAAGTCCCACTTTTTTAATAATTCTTCCATAACACTTTATTTTTTTATTTCAAATTATTTAAGACGTTCTTGCGTGATGCTTACTATTAGATAAAAATTCAAATTTTTCATTTTTGGCAAGAATGAATCAATAATTATCGTTCCTGAAAATTTTAAAGTCCATTACACTGTAAAAAATCACCGGGGTAAGTCCAAGCGGTATAGGTGTTAAAATCGGCGGTGTTAAATTTCAACACTGAAAGCGGTGTGAAAATAACGTTGCCACCGGTGTAAATATTCTTTACCGGTGTTAAAATATTTTACTTCTCATGTAGTAGTTTTTATCATTTGTTTTCTTATGAACGACTCTTTTTCTTCTAAACAGGGCAGGAACTAAAACTTTCGGTGCAGGTATGGTGAAAAAGTTATCGACAAAAATTCTCTTACGACTAGAAAATAGTATATTACACACCCAGGGAAGTAAAGTAAGAAATGTTTCAGATCACATGTAATTGTTGGCCGAGGCGAAGCCGAGTTTTGTTTTTCAATTCGATTTCACTTTTTTTTATTTTTTTATGAATTACATTTAAATAAAAATTTAGTAACATACATTTTTTTAAATATTAATCAAGTATTTTTATTTTAGTTTATTTTTGCGTTACATATGTGCAGTTAAATAAACAAAGTAATACGAGTATACAGAGAGATGATTTTCTCTATTTCCTTTTGTCTAGAGTGAACGACGGTCGCACCCTAATTTGCATGCAATTCCTATAGCGAATTACTTTTCAGCAAAGTAAAATCATGCTGAAAAGTGAAACAGTTAGATCCGCCATTTATAGAAGTAAAATAAGTAAACTAGAGTAACTTACAAACAAATGACAAAGTAAAAGGGCTAAATAATTGACTAAAAATAACTCTCGGGTAAAAAAAATCTGTTCTGAGTAATAGAATTTATTTCAATCAGTGTATAAGAAATTAGGAAAGTATAAAGTAGATTAGAAATAAAAGAGGGAAAATAAAAGTTGTAAAATTCTACGATAATTTTTTTTGTTTTCTTTGTTTCACTGTACTTATTCAAAGTCAATATATCGATGGAGTCAAATTTTTTTTTTACCTCGTTTCGTTTATTATACTCTTAACCTGTCACGGTTTTAATTAAAAATCCGTTTCTATGGCCCTCTGGGAAAGAACGTCGATGGCAGAGGAGAGAAAAAGTAAAACAGGAAAATCTGTTCTTGCGCTAGCAATCGAATGCTCGGTGATCCGAGCGAGGACCCGAGCTAATTTGTCGTCGTCTTTCAATTATTGCTTCGTGAAAAAAGTAGAGGGCAGGATAAAAACACAGGTAATGAGAGAGTAGAAAAAAGATAAAGATTACAAAATACTATTGTCCGATTTCATTACTTGTAATTTTGCAGTTTTTAGTAAATTGCTTTATACCGCTTGTTAAACGAATTTATTTATTAATTAACGCCAATGAATATTTCTTTTCATAAAACCAGCACCAAAACTTTAAGTTTCAGTGTCTGTAATTTGTCTAATTTCAGTTCAATGCCGTGACCAAATATAACTCAATGCATACTAGTTTGTACATTGACAATCTTATAATTAGGCATTAGATAGTTAAATTCAGTTTTAAAAATTTATGATTATGATTAGGATCAAAAATTTGAGACATAGATAAAACGTGTTCGAGTTTAAGTTGATTATACCTGTCTGAGGCTCAGAAGATAATTCAAGATTTTATTGTTGAAAACATCTAAGCTACACAATTCTACAATACCATTCGGGTAGTTCTTCCCAAAGTCTAATCGCAGACACTACAAAGGACTTTTCATACAGTTGATGGAAAAAAAGGCATTTTGAACCTTAAATAATGTCTGTGCCCGATGGCTAAAAGCATTCGTAATTTTAACTCTGATACTTGTAATTGGTTTAATATTTATAGTTTCTGCTTGATTATAAATTGCAAAATACAATTTACGCTTATGCTAATAATTGATCACAGCATTGGCCATGAATTAACTTGTGTCTCACTGGCTGCTGACACTGAAATTTCAAGTTCTAATGCAGATAATCATAAAAAATATGGTGTGTGACACAGGATGAAATACGATTTCAGACTGTGAGTGATATCAGCCCTCGCCTGTAGCTCAGGCAGCCAACTTCAGCCTGGTCTGAAAGGTGACACGATTAAATATACACGACAAAATATCCATAAGACAAAAATCCACACAAAATTTATGAAAAAAGGGCCGAATTTATGTATAGTATTTAATTTAACCTGGATGTTATATTTCTTGGATTTTTTTTTGGTATCGATTCATAGGAAATGTCATTTGAAATTTAAAAAAAAAAAGAAAAACAATTGAGTTTAATTAATAATAATAAACAACAATGCATTCAAATATTTTAATGCATTGCTGTTTATTAAAAACACTAAAAGGTTCATAAATACTTTAAATTATTAACTTTATCAATAAATTCAATCCATTTTTGTGACCAGATGTCATACGCTTTCTGTTTTTGATCAGTATTCATAGCGCTATAGATAATAGAATTAATCGCAAGTTGTTTTAAAGGCTTAATATCGGCATTTCTTGACATAATACCCATAAAAGCTTCGTAGAAATCGTAACTAAGTCCTTTCGATCCCCATAAACCTACGTCATCGTTTGAAATAACGACAGGATAATTTTCAGCAAACAGTATACTAGCCGGATGATTACGTAGATCCGTGACTAACTTCAGAACTTGGTTTGATATCGGACATACTTCGATAGGAATATTTTTTTCTCTTGCTAATTTTAAAACTTTTGGATGCTTTAATATCGCAGAACCATGTCCGATTCTTGTGGTATTTAATAAAACAGCATCCAACAAATTTTCATCAGAGTTGAAACCGTACCAATTTGTTTCACCGGCATGAAAGAAAAACTTTATTTGATGCGTGACTTGAGTGAGTTGTTTTACAAACTTTTTTAAGGGTTCTCTTCTGTTTTCATGACCGACCAAATCAAATCCAGCAAAAAAATCCGGAAATTTATTTTTCATTTCTATTGTTTTATTGATGTATTCGTACATTTTCGGTGAAGACGTCGTGTTTATTATATTTATTGGAGAAAATATCACTTTGGCACCAATAAAATCAGCATGATCATTCTTAAACCTGTAAAAAAATAGTATCTTAGATAGCTAGTGTCATCGAGTATTAGACTCGATGTCACTAGTCTACGATATATTTTACATAATTAATGCTCAAAATCATAACGCTGTTAAATTTCTAAAGTCGGCGACACGCAGTTGCAATTATGCTAATAATTTGTTTTTATAAAAATCAATCTTAAAGTATTTTCTTCAATCAATTTATTCAATTTATTTTTATAAAATTTCGAGGTAGAACAGATGCATGAGTGATTTAAGAAAATTTAAATACTGTACCCGACTAATCGGAAATGATCAGTGTTTAACAAGAACGTTGACGATGTCCATGTTAGGCATTGAACGGCGTTTATTTTGAACGTGTCCGAGTCCAAATTTAAATCGTAGATTTATCGTACTAGACGTCGTCTTAGATCGTATTTAGGTTGAAAACGTAAATTCAACCTTTCAAGACGTAAACAGCTGTAAAAACGTATTTTAGACGTAGTTGAATTTACGTTTTTAACGTCTAGCACGTTCAATCTACGATTTAAATTTTGACTCGGGTGTTTCATATAAAATAATTATTGTGAAAAATTGAAATCATGTGAATTATTGTAAATAAAATAGTAGACACACCAACAGAGAAAAGTAGGAAATTTCAACCCACGTATATAATTGCCTACCCGAGACGAAGCTTAGGGTAACAAACACGCGAATTTGGATGTCTTACCTTCCTCCATGGTGTGTATAGTATTTTTCACCAGATCTGTACCTGAAAGTTTGAATATTTGCCTCTATTTGTAAGAAAAATGGCGCATGCGTTAATTTTTATCATCTGTTTTGTCATTAACAAAAAGAAGGACTTTTTTCCCTCTAAAAAGGGCAAGAATTTAAACTTCTGGTTTCAATATGGTAAAATATTGTAACACACCGCTGAGTAAAGTAGGACGTCCTCGTCTTCGGCTTGGGTAGGCAATTACACGCGGGGGTTGAAATGTCCTACTTTTCTCCCTTAGTGTATAATGTGCTAATTCACAATTTTACCTTTCAGCAACTTCATTATAGATTCTCAAAACATCCATCATTTCATATTGAGTTCCATTTAACTCGTAAAGTGTAGGCAATGTGGACCTCAATTCTAAATAAAGAACATTGTCATCATATAATTCTTGAAGCGCTTGATAAAAATGATCTTCGAAAACAGGTCTATATGTTAGCAGTGATTGGAGCAACGTATGAATTCTAAGAAATTTGACCCAAGCATAGTTATTATCAGAATAGACGATATCTGGATTTTCGGTAATCATCGATAATTCTCGACGAACACATAAGTCAATATCATCTACAATAGTTTTATTGTCACGCAAATTTTTGAGTAACTGCCAATTACAATCATCAGAAGGTGTATTAAAAAATTTAAGCTTTATTTTTTCAGTTTCATTACAAATATATAAATTATCCCGGTATGTTATGTTATTGTAAATCCACTCTTCTGAAACTAGGGCCAAGTCATGCGTATGAAGCACTGCGCCCTTAGGCATCATTTTAATAATATTAAATACCTTTGATTTTTCAATTTTATTTCGTACTTCCATAAAATTTTTAGACGGATAAAATTTTGTTTGATCTTCAAATGCTGGAAAAATTTTTGAAGGATTATTTAATAAGGATTTAATTCACCAATAATTTTAATTTTTCGGATAATTCAAAAATTGAAAAATAATTTGCAAACTTACGAATACTTCAAATTGTTTGATTTGAATTTTTAAATTAAATATTAATATTTGATTCGATATGAACAATCCGTAAGTTCGAATTATTTTCACACACTTATGGCGTGTTCTGCTGATTGGTCGCTGTTCGGAGCAGAGCCGATTAATACCGAAAGAATTCGATTGTCAATTTAAAAGTTAAAAATGATTTTACTCTAAAAATTTATTGTCGAATAAGGTTTTTTTTCCTTATTTTTATATGCAATGATCGAAAATATATCATTTGTCACTATCACCATAAGTCACAATGATTAGGTCGTCGTTATCTATAACCCTTTGTTTTCAATTAATTTACTAAAAAATATTCTCAGTTTACCTAAAAACTTTATAATTTTAATAAATATCCCAATCTGTATATTATTTAAGCGGCAACTGTTTAAATTATATAAACATATATAGAATTAGGAAAATTTCGTTCACTATCGAAATTTGTTGATTTATTCCGAGCAGCCCAGATAAAGCAGCCGAACACGCGACTTAATTTTACTTTTTAAACATTGTGTCAAATGTAACTTACAATTATAGGGGAGGGAGGGGCAAAAGGGGGTACTTATGGAAATACTAAATTTTCGATGGCTAAAATACGCCAAATCTTTTTGTTTTTAATGATATCCAAGATAAATAGACAAAATTTTTAGCTGCCGTTAAGAAATAAAATTTCTACTTTTGGCGGGCAAAATGGGGTGCCCTTTAAAAAAGTTGAAAAAAAAAATTTCTGAAAGTTGATCAAATTTCATTAAATTAAATTTTTTAAATGTAATATACCTCAAGAAAAATTACATTTCACATCATTGGTGGATACGAAGGGAGAAAAAAATTTTTTTGTGGGGCAGAGAGGCCCCCCTCCAAAAAATGATAATTTTTTTCTTTTTTTTTTTTTTAATTGAATTCTTATCAATTAAAAAATAAAATATTATTTTCGAATATTTTTAGTGGCCAAATTTGCCCCAACTACAGAAAATCAGCCGAACATTTTAATTTTTTTTTAATTTGACGATAAAAATATGAAAGAATCATTTTTCAAAACTTTCGGGTGGTCCATTTTGCCCCAGGTGTTTTTTTCACCAAATTTTAGGGGTACCCCGTTTTGCCTACCCTACCCCCTTTTGCCCCCCCCTTCCCCTAAATATAAAAATATATGCTTGAAAAACGATATTTTATACAGACCTTCATCAATTTCATTAGTTTTCCAATTTACTAACAATTCATTTGCCAAATGTTCTTCAGGATTTAGCGATAAATTACCACCCAGTGAATCACTTTTTTCAGTACTCAGTAGTTCAGAACGTTTGCACCAATAATCTTGATCATCGCATTTTAATGCAGTTATTATAGGAATTATTACTTTAAATATAAAAGTTATGAGAACCGGAAAGTAATTCATTTTTAAATTAATATGTAAAATAATAAAGTTGATAAATATTAAAATAAGGAATGATGATTTTAAAAGAGTTTAAATTAGTATTTAAATGCTTATAATTCTGTCTTGCGACTGAACTGTCCAATATATTACACTAGACTACTCGTTGCATTTTCAGTAAGTAGCAAATATAGAGATGCACATTCGTCACGTGACGAGTAATTTTACTCACTTTAAATCGTCATGAAAGACGTTTTATGACCGATGAAGTTGTGACGTGACCGTCACAAACCACTGCCATATTATATAACTTATAAAATATAACTTTAATCATATATGTTATTGACTATCGACGTTCTAATTAGCAAATGGTCTAACTCCATTTCAGAAAATCCTCCATTTATGTGAAAAAAAAGTAATTTAAAAATTTTTTTTTTCATCTAAAAATCAATTCCATATCTAGTATATGCATAATATTTTTCTCTAGGTTACTCAAATAATATTTTTTCTGACTATTACTATCTGAAAATTGTACAGAATCACCTAATGCAAAATATTAAGTTAGACAATTTGCTAATTAGCACGCCGTTATATACGACATGTAATAAATCGGTTATTATTTTATTAGCTCTTGTTTTTTAAATCTCGAGCCATTTATATATAATCTTTATTTAATTTATAATCTATTTTTAGATAACATCATTGCCACTTATCGGTTATTACACTCAGAAAATTAAATAATCGGAGTTACTATCTAGTTATGGTAAAAATTTCTACCACCAATCAGATAGTAGTAAATATTATCTAGATGATTGTATAAATCATCTAGATTGTAATATTCACCATATTTATGATAATTGTTACAATCCTGTATGTTAACTAGAGTTAATTATTATAATTATTCTAAATAGTTATATTTATAATCCAGATGGTAACATATCAGAAATTATAATTGTTACCATCCTGATAGTAACTGTTTCGAAATTTATTGCAGAAGTAAATATTATCATCCTGATAGTAACTGTTATCATCCTGATAGTAAATATTACCATCCTGATAGTAATTGTTATGAAATTTATTGCAGAAATTATCATCCAATAATTTCCAATCCTAATAAAAAAAATTATAACACTAACTATTTTTGCATTGAAAAACTTTCTAATCATTCTAGATGATTGGAATTAAAAGTGTAGTATAATTAACACAATTACTTAATTTTCTGAGTGTACTAGTACATTAAATAATGTCGCTTAACTTATCTTGAAAATGAAATAATTAGTTTTGTGATAAAATGCAAGTAAGTTATTATTTTCAAATAATAAAATAATAAATACCGAAAAGCATTGTTGATTTTTATTTAACTTTAGTATTTTATATAATTCATCATGAGAACTAGAAGATCTATGATCAAACAAATAATTTATAACCATATCTTTTTTTTTAATGATAACTATCATAATATTGTTACGTTTTTTACCGAGTTTTCTAAGGATAGTTAAAAAAACATTTATATTTTTTTTCTACATTGGTCAAATAGGCAGAAATCATCCGTCATATACTTCCGAAAGTCACAATATTGATGAAAAACTTGAATTAACTGTTTCAAATCAATCGTGACCGGTTTTATGACCGTCATTTGTAAAACAAACTTATCAGAAAAAATTTTCTGTCCTCACTGACCGTCACGAGAAGTTATTAGTGACGGTCACGTCACACAATTTGAAAATAGCGGTAATTAGACATCTCTACCGCAAATAGGAAGAACATTTTATAAATAAGTCAGCGCCATTTAAAGCTTCACAACAAATACTCCTGTTGTCAGAACGGTGAATACAAAAGTTATTTTCATTTGTAAAGGTTAAGACTGTCTTTATTTCGAAATTAATTGATAAATTTTTTATTTATTTTTTAAGAAGAAAATTTGATTCACTTTAAATCCAAACCAACTTATCTAATCAATGTGTTTCGGCTCATTTTACCAATAGACTAATTTTAGCTTAATTGTTTTATTTTTATGTTCGATGGCTTTGTTTGAATTTCGAACCATTTTTCACATTCGTGACTTTTCCAAATTGCTGGATTTTTCAATCGTTTAAGAATTTATTTTAAGTTACAATCATATAAATAAGCCGGACTGTTTTTCATTTTATTATCATTAAATTTATTTCAGGAGCATACTATTTTTGTAACAAAGTATAATTCAACCAGCCCGTGGTACAATGACACATGACTTAATGACAAAATATCCGCCATGAAATACCCACATTTAAAAATACCTGCGAAAAAATATCTGTTTTTTTTTTTTTTTCTATAAATCCGCCATTTTAGATTAGTTGTTAATAGTCTGGACTCTGAAGATTTTCTCAATTAAACCGTATCAATCAAATCTTCTGTTTATTTTAGACATAAATTAGTAATCTAGCTTGCGAATTTTTTAGGTTAAAAAAAAAATAATGAAAATTTTTTTTAAAATGCATTCCCTCATATTTTTATGTCGACGGAGTTGGAAATTTTTTCGCAAATCTCATTTAAAAAATTCATGCTCCATGCACGTATCTCAGTGCGATTTATCATGTAATTAACTGCTGTTAGTTTTTTTTTCTGTTTCAGTTATTTTTTAATTTTATTGTTACATTTCTGTACGGCATTCTTTTTATGAAATTAGTCATTTATTTTCAGGCGCAAGTTTAATGTGTACAATGTTTATTTAATTAACAAAAGTATTCAAATTTAGGAAACATAAATAAAATTTTTTTTTTTTCAGGAAGCTTTTAGTAGACTCAATGTTTTGTTGGTCACAAAAAATCCATACGGTCTCTTTTTCGTTATATTTAAATTTTATATAAGTTATTTATCTTCAATAATTTTTTTATTTTTTTTATCTTTATCTACTAACAGTATTGCAAATCTCTTTTCTCAATTCGATTAGATATAAGCAATGTTATTGTTGTCTTTTTTTTAAATAAAAGAAAACGTATTTTTTACTTTTTTTGGGGGTGTTCCGTTTGGCCCGTCCCAAATGGATGTCAAAAAAAGGAGAGTCAATTGTATACAAATTCATTATTTGCTTATCGGTCCTTTTTACCCGCGTTTCTCTACATTGATAATCGAAATACTAATTCAGACAAATTCCAGAAATAAAAATAATTTTATATCATAAAATTTTAATAGAGTTTTATTACGGGTGTAAATATCAGTCATCAATATCGATATAATTACGAAGATTTTTTACCGTTGATTATAAATAATAATAAATTGTTAATTAATTCATACACACGTCAATAACATGAACAAAGAATTCAAAAGCTTTTTTTTTTCGATACTGCTATACATCAGTTATTCCAACACACATATATATTTAATGCTATAAGAGCAAGTCCATTACAATTAAAAAAATGATGAGGTTCAGTTTATGACTTAAGCATCCCATGAAATACACATAAATATGTATAAAAAATATATTTTTATTTTAAGCAACAACCTAGGAAAAAAATATGTAAAATTTATATAAAAAATATATTTTTTATATATTTTTTTTATATTTCCATGATTATATTTTTTATGTACTCTAAGATATATTTTTAATATATTTAAAATACATTTAAAATATATACTAAAATCGGCCAAAAGTTAGCTATTTAAAATATATTTTTTAAACCTATTTTATATATTTTTTTTTATAAATTTTTTTCATGGGGAATTATTTCATATAAATCGGCAATTATTGATAAAAACTCACTCCTACACAGAAAAAAAAAATTCTCGGCTGAAGGTAAATATTCTTGATTAAAGAAAATTTTTTTGGAGACCTAAACTTTCTCAGATAAAGTAGAAATCTTCTCCGACCAAGACGAATTTTTTTTTAACCAAGACAAATTCTCTTGGCTCAAGAAAATCTTGGCTTGGTTCCCAAAAACGTTTGTCTTCAAAAATACTTTCTTGACTCAAGATAACTTTTTTTCTGTGTAATAACATATAAGTTCATCATTTTTTCGGGTGTACCAATATTTGGTTCGCTAACTACTCTTTAGAATGCAGTAATTAATCATTATCTACCCGGGAAAAAATGATCAGACCTGACCATGCCTGTTCATGTATGATCAGGCCTGATCATACCTGCCCATGCCTATTCACGCCTGTTCATGCCTGAAGCGTTGAATACGCTCAGGTCTGATTATACCTGCCCATGTCTGTCCATGTCTGTTTATGTCTGAAGCGATAAATACGCTCAGGCCTGATCATACCTGTCTATGCCTATTCATATCTGAAGCGTTGAATATGCCCAGGCATGATCATACCTGCTCATGTCTGTCCATGCCTGTTTATGTCTGAAGCGTTGAATACGCTCAGACCTGATCATACCCGTCCATGCCTGTCCATGTCTGATCAAGCC
Source organism: Microplitis deprimator (assembly GCA_964016945.1). Classification (NCBI taxonomy): domain Eukaryota; kingdom Metazoa; phylum Arthropoda; class Insecta; order Hymenoptera; family Braconidae; genus Microplitis; species Microplitis deprimator. Next base: position 17,155,654 of record OZ024709.1, on the reverse strand, counting down.
TGATATATGGGATTAAATTTAAAATCTTAATTATAATTAAATATAACTTACTTAGTTATAATTATATATAGCTAACGTAGTTATCATTATAAATAACTTATATAGAATTTCATATAACTATTCATATAATCAATAATTAATAAATTAGATATAAAATTTTGTTGACCAAAAATCTATCATGTATAAGATATAAAATTTTTTTGACCAAGAATCTATCACGTATAAGATTTTTATTACTTGAAGTTCATACAAAACTATTTTTTCAAGTCGATGTCTTAGGTCAACGGGTAGCGGGTTAAACTTCCGAGCGCAAGGTCCACGGTTAAAATCCTGCACACGTTCGAAGTTTTTTTTTTTTTTATTTTTATAGAAATAATTATATATAATTGTATCATATAATTTCCACTATATTAAATTGGTGTATTACCGTACGATGGACGGTGTGGCTCAATAAGTTATAGATTAAATTGAAAGGAATATAGTATAGTGCCGGATAGCTCAACTGGTAGAGCACTCGGCGCGATACCGACATGGTCTGGGTTCGATTTCCAGTTCGGGCTATCTATATTTTTCGCAATTTATCTATAAATTGTCTTATTGAGAAGGTTTGCATGTTTAGGTTTCCACTATATTAAATTGGTTATCCATAATTATTTATAATTATATAGGGCCATTTTATATCTATAATTTTTTTACCCGGATGGGCCTGAACAGACATGATCAGACCTGAACATGCCTGGCCAGGCCTGGTCAGGCATGATCATTTTTCATGTCTGATCAGGCATGGTCATTTTTTATGTCTGATCAGGCCTGAAGACTCATGCCTGTTCATGTCTGATCAGGTTTGATCATTTTTTCCCGGGTAGAGCATTATCTTTTCTATACACGGAGAAATTATTCTTGTTTGGAATGATATGGTGTCATAGTAATGCCGAACAGTGTTGACCACCTAACGGAAATTGAAATAAACATATGCAGAAATTATTATGACTATAGTAAAATTTCCAATGGTTACAGTAATTTGTGATATCATCGCTATCAATTTTACTATGACCATAGTAATTTTTCATGCATTTACTTCAATTTCCGTTAGGTCGCCCACATAGTCCGGCATAACGATGACACCATAGCATTTCAAATAGGAATAATATCTCCGTGCACTTAATATTGCAGCACGTTCATTCTAATAATCATAACTATCCAATACCAATCAACTTTAATAAATGCAATCAATTATTTAGAATACTATAACTATTAATACATTTTCCATGTCAGAATCAATCATATCCACCACTAATATTTAAAATTTACATTACCAACAAATTTAGTTCGATATATTACAGATTAATATATTCCATAAACGTCATATCAATTTCCCACAAGACTTTGACTTCCAAGAATATCATGTGATTACTAGAATGATAATTAATTAGTTGACGATGATTGACAGAAATCGATATGAATTAAGATCCATCAGGATAATGGATACGTAAAGATCATCTCTATGACTAACTAGGCCGTTACCCCTATTTAGGATGTTCACCACAGCCCTACAGGCACGACACGTACGTCCGACATGCGATGAGTTTATGCGGGCGTTGCCCGCCAGAGCTACCACAGACAAACGGAGTCCTGAGCTTACCCTGTCGTTGACAGCCTTCTCTCTAATTCCACTTTCTCTCTCCTATCATTTCATCTCTCTTGTCTTTCTATATGCATATATGTATATATACATATATATCCTCTCTATATACCCTTTATTCTCATTCCACAACCAAAGTCGTTACTACACTGCTGCTCAACTGAGTGTTCCCTTGACAACTAGTCGGACCATACGAGTGTATGTCAACATTTCTCTTCTACAAGAGTACTCTGTTCATACAAAAATAATTTTTATTAATTTAAAAAGAAATACTGGAAGTATGAAAAAAAAAAATTCAAAGAGAAAAAAATAAGCCAAGTAATAAAAATTTATGATTAAATAATGCAATTGGCCTTTTCAATATTAAATTGAAAAAATAATAAAAGAAATAATGAAAAGAAGAGAAGAAGAAAGTGAATTGAGATAAATAAAACTGAATTCCCTTGAGACAAAATTTAAAAAAAATAGTTAGCATCCAAACTAAATGAATATGAATAGAAAATAGAAAAAAGGGACGATGTTGAATTCTCGCGAGAGGGTTGTTGAGAGAGAGAATTGAAGTAGTACCGCGAAAAGCAACGAACAGTGAACCTCATGCGCGCTCGTCCTGATCTAATTTCAGAGGAAGCCACTTAATTTAAATGGCTCGCTTCCCTCGCCATTTGCTTCCTCTTCTGGCACTTCCTTCCCTTAGAAAAGTACTATCCTATTCTGTCTCAGCCCCACCATCTCCTTCTCATCCTACTCTATCCTTTATTCAAAGACTAAATTAATTGCTTCTTAAAGAACTAGAATTATGTTTTCAAGAGCAACTTTATCGTATTTTCGTGTGCATTGACTCGAAATTGCACTTTATACTGTCACTTAATTTATATTGAGATTTAACATTATATTAAAAGTACCGCAAAATAAATTTAACTTTTCACAATTATATAGCCGAGGAGGGAGGGGGGAAAATGGGGTACCTAAGGAAATACTAAGTTTTTGAGGACTAAAATACGCTAAATCTTTTTGTTTTTAATGATATTCAAGGTAAATAGACAAAATTTTTAGCTGCCGTTAAAAAATAAAATTTTTACTTTTGGCGGGCAAAATGGGGTACCCTTAAAGAAAGCTGGAAAAAAAAAATTTCTGAAAGTTGATCAAATTTCATTAAATTAAATTTTTTAAATGTAATATACCTCAAGAAAAATTACATTTCACATCATTGGTGGATACGAAAGCAGAACAATTTTTTTTTGTGAGGCAGAGAGACCCCCTTTCGAAAAATGATAAATTTTTTTTTTTTTATTTTAAAATTTTTTTCATCATTAAGAATGTATTTCTTTCTCTCAACAACTATTTTTAGTTTTTAAATTCTGAAAAAAAATTTTTTAGGTGTAATAAATCGCTCCCCCTTGATTAACTTAATTAATAATTGTTATTTAATGAAAAAAAAACAATTCTATATTTCTTATTTGTCTTTATTTTGAACCCAAAAAACGTGTTTTTTTTATTTTTTAGATTTCAGATTATTTTACATTATTTAAAAAATTTTATCAATTAAAAAACAAAATATTTTTTTGAATATTTTTTGTAGCCAAATTTGCCCCAGATATAGAAAATTAAATGAAAAATGGATTAATATATTAAATTTTTTTTAATTTGACGTAAAAATTATTTTTTTATAATTTTCGGCTGGTCCATTTTGCCCCTGGTGTCATGTGTAGGGGTAAAAATGCACAAATATATCGGATCTATAGTAATTAGACGAAAAAAAAAATGAAAAATTTTTTTTTATAAAATTTTGGGTGTACCCCGTTTTGCCTACCCTACCCCCTTTTGCCTCCCATCCCCTAATTATTATTTAATTACATTTTTAATTGTATTTATAAAATATAAATTTGAATTTTTATTAAATTGAAAATCTCTCGATTCTATACTCGTTTTTAAATGTTGAGCATCTAGTACAACAAGAAATTGAATTATTCAAATCAGTTGTGGTTATCCGGTTAGTTGGTATAGTTGGTATAGAGCTGTGTCTACTGGGACGAACGAGAAACGAATGAGTATTTATATATATGCATATACAAATGTGTGTGTGTGTGTGTGTGTGTGTGTGTGTGTAAATATCCATAGATATACATACAAAGACAGACCATTTTGCACAATATACAGAACAGACAACTAAAAAGGGACGTACGCGTTTCAAAATGTTGGGAAAACTACGCGTTTCACATCGGAATTGCAAATGCAATCACCGGGAGAAAAATTGGCTGTCATCTGACGTGGAACGGAAGGGAAAGCTACGTTAAAATGGGTGTGAGCATTGTCAAGGGAGCAACGAGAGACAGGGAGAATGTAAAGTTGAATACAGAAAAAATAAAAAGAAAAATAAAAGTAGGATAAAAAACATCAGAAACTCCTATATCGCTGAATGCAATCGATTGCATCGCGAGCAAATTTAATAAGCTCGACATGTTTGAATGGTCATTATTGACGGATAAAAGCTGATAAAAATTTTTGTTTGTATTAAAATTGAATTTTCTAATAAAGTCGTATCAGAAAATGTGTTTGTATTGGTTTTAAAGCGATGCAAGTATGTCAAGTATAATCTTGAAAGTGATTTTCGTTACTTTTTAAAATAATAATACGTAGCTTGAAGCAATGCTCAAGGCATTACTACGATGCAATATACAGGGATGAATACGAGGCTAGGGTTGAGCAACAGGTGACGCGTCGCGGGATTGTCACTGTTACGCCGTTTGATAAAATCGCTCGCGCAGATGGGAAACTAGAGTGTTGGAGACGCGTGCGTCCCGCGAGAGTCCGTGGCTTTTACTATCTCGCTCATACACGTATACTCTTCACCGCACTAGAAATCCGAATACAATTAGCCGGTTTCCAATTACCGGATAACCACTGAATTGTAGTTATATATGTCAAAATACATATATATACGATATACATTGAGGCTAGTCGACGGCTTGAATCGATAGCAATCTCTTGCTTTATAAATTTCTAACTTAACATGCACATAATTTATAGCAGAAGTTTTTGTTTATATAGTATTATGAACTTTACCAATCGACGGAGATATGTCACAGTAATTATAAGTTGATAATGTTTAATTGGACAATGCTTAAGTATTAAGTAAATTAATAATTAGTTAAACGAAGTGGGAATGTATCGAAAGAGGTTTAAAGCATCAGAGGTAAAAATTACTGAGTCCTGAGTCAGTGTAATGGTCAAAATTTTAGTTATTGACCTTAGAACCACGATGGTATAAAAAAAGACAATGACAAAATCTTATTAAATAAATCTTATCTCGAGATTAGACGTCTCAATTTCAACTTCTTATAATCCTTTTACATTATATTAACATAGTAGTTTATCTATCGAGTGCGATCGTGTTTAATACGCGAGGTGCGAAGATTGGTGCCCGAGCCGAAGGCCAGGGTACTAACACACGAGCGTCTTAGACTCGATTGTACTAGATAAATACAATCGTTTTTGTGACAGATATTTGAAATGTACTACATTTAGTGCCTATAAATGACAGGTTATAAATCCGCGTTTATTTATTTGGTAAGATTGTTTTGAGTGTTTGTTGAAAATGAGAGAGGTCAGTAAGTGTACGAATTAAAATGGTGATAAATTTTGTCACAAGATCGCTCGTTGAATTACTTCGATATTTTTTGGTCATTTGCTATCGTACATGTAACCAAAAAATATTTTTTGATCTGCTAATGACGTCACTATTAGAACGACTAGGTATCTTTTTTACCAGCTGTGTCTTATCTAACATTTTTAGCTGCCGGTTATAGGCGCTAAATATCGTACATTTCACGTGTCTGTCACAAAAAAACATATTTATACCTGCACCGAAATATATTTACTCCGGAATAAATGTGTTTGTATTTATATATGTTCGTGAAAAAAAGAAGCTTAAAAAATTACATTAATAGGGAAAGTAACGACAAGCTCTTCGAACGAAAAAGTATAACGGATGCAAGCCCACACTGTAATTTTTTAAAGATATTGTAAAAATTGGTGTAAGCTATAATTATCATCCTTTAGCGATTAAAGAGCCTCTTTTTCTGCTATTCACTCTGAAACTTTTCAAGATTTTTATTCCGGGTTAACTAATCGTTGATGATATAGATGCAACGACTTCCATGTTGATATATGTATATGTTGACATATATGTCATCATATAAAACTATACATGTAAATTTATGGTCGCATGAAAAATAAATGCCACATATACGCGACATAGATTCTCGCTTATATATACGTCCCTGCGGGTATTACACGTAATGCATACTACAATCATATGAATATATATAGATATATAACAATTATTGATGGATGAAAATTATTGAAGTCTGAAAATAATTATTTTATTTTATAAAAAACTTGTTATCAGAATCGAACTGATACTCAATTATAACTTATCCGGGTCAAAAAATTAGATCTGTTTTAAAATAAATGATAAATTCAAATATTTTTTATTTAATTTAAGTTTATAAATCGTATTTATTTTATATAGGAATTTCATCTGTTTTTGTCCGTGAAGCATCCAAAAAATTATTGTGTTCTTATAAAAAATGATTATGCTGTATCACAATACTTATTACGCGCGAGAAACTTATCGAAAATCTTTAATATCAATTATTTTCATACATTATAATAATTTTGATGCAGCATAATAATTTTTTATGAGGGCATAGTAATTTTTTGGATGCTTTACTTACTGTTTCAAGTTTGGTCGACAGCATTGTAAAAATTTGTAGGTTTTCGAGCCAACACTTTTCTCCGTGGCACAAGAATTTCGATGTTTTCTAATACCAAAATATTTTCGATTTTATCCAGTAAATAAGAAAAATTTCTTGAAATTTTAAGAGTTGTTTATCACTTTTATTCAATGCCATAAATATTCAGTCGAGACGACTAAAAATTAAGCTGTCAAATTTTCATTAACTGCCGACGTTTTTAAACAAAAGATACTAAATAAATAGTAAACATAATATAATCAATTCTGTAACTTAATATTTTTTTTATAAATATTGCCCATAAATAAAAATTTTTTAAGTCCATGATTTAATCTAGTTTTGTCCTTGTAAATTTTCAGAACTAAAATTTGTTAAAGTTTACGAATTAATCTATTTTAGTCTGCCCGTAACGCAATTGTTTTTTAAAATAGCAGGTCGAAAACAGCTTAAAATTTTTATAAAGATTAAAAACAGATCAAATAGTCCAATTAGACTAAAATCAGATCAAATTTTTCGATCCAGGATATAAGGAATCTGTAAATTTAACGAAATGTATTTTAGAGAACGAATAATAGGCAATATTAATGAACTGTATTTTATTGTTATCGATGATTACATACGAAAATGTGACAATAGATATGAGTTATAGGAAAAGTTTGGTTTTGTGGAAATTTCCCGTGTCAATTGTATAGCTTGCTGAAATGTTTTATTTAGCTAAAAAAGTTGCGTTATTAGGAAAACAATAGTAATCTACAAACAAAACCAATTTGTCTGTTTTTATACTATTATAATGGTCACAAAAGTTTCTGGATAACAAAAAGTTTATTATTTGGTTAACAATATAGTGAAATATGTCTAAAAATAATTGAAAAATTTTTATTTATTTTATGTAACGCATGCTGAAGAATACGCCGCTAATTGGCTAAAGTCAGTCTCATAAAATTTTATATTAGAATACAATCCTTTCTGCTTGCTCATAAGAGTGGTTTAATATATATTAAGACACACATTTTTATGTTAAACCACTCTGAATTTGAGTGAGATGGGTGGAGTATATCCCTACCTAATAATTCAAGCCAATAAATTATTTAATCTCTCACCTTTCTCTCTTATGACGTCACTTTGAATTTAACTGCCTTTTTAACACCACCAAAATCTCTAGTCTGCACACAAGCATTTAATTATTCAACACAAACATGTGTAGGTCAAGGCAACGTCAGCTAAATTTTATATGAATTTTATAGCCTTACATATGTCTATTAATTGATACGGCATAACACGAAAAATGACTTTTCCCCCGGTCTCCCCTATCTAATGTTATAAAGTATAAATCTTTTTTAATAAATATATAGTAAATTATTTTTATAACTCTGACTGCATGACACTGACTTTAGACACAAGAACACTACAATCGACTGGACGCGATCTCGTGGCGAGCACCGAACTACTCCCGCTACTGTTGCCTAACACCAGTGACTTACCTCTCCTCTATAGACATGTTTTCTCCCAAAAAAATTTTTTTTTGGTTAAGCAACTTTTTTTTCTTGCTTGGAACATACACGAATTCTTGTGTTAAAAGAATGGTACTTATTCGCATTACTTCTGGAAACGTAAGTTAATCTATCTAACATAATTATTTCTGTATTTGATCTGAGTTTTATTAAATAAATTTTTTTAAAAAGTTTTTTGTGTTTTTGTAAGTGGAAGCTTAGAGAATCCAAAAGTGCACACCTCGTACGCTCATGTTATAATAAAATAAAGTATCAATTTTCCTTTTTAATTAAAAATTTTTTATTAAACATCTAGAAGTTTGTGGTTTTTTTTTTTTTTTAATTAAGTTTATTCAATGACAGTTGGCAAGTCGATTTGTCGCTTAGATCAACGCGTAGCTCGGGTAGCTTACTTTTGTTTGATAGTATACTAAAAAAAAGAAAAAAAAATCTATAAATTTATTAAACTTAAATTTAAATCAACTAAGCCAAAAACAAATAAAATTTAAGTATTTTTTTGATCCGGTTATAGGAAAAAAAAATAGAAAACATCATTATATAAAAAAGATACTTATAAAAATTACTCAACATGATCTTTCTATTATCATAAATATAAGTCTGAATAATTTTTTAATAAATAATATTTTTTTTTTCAACAGAGATGAACTATATTTGTAAAAAAATATATTTCTACACATTTTTATGTATGTAAATACTGTTATCCTTTTGAGATAAAAAATTCTTTTACTATTAATAAGTACTAAACAAAATATAATTATAATTAAAAACATGATTATTCATAGAACTTTATGTGTCTCGTAAAATTGAGTATTATACTGGAAGTGTCAAGTTTGTTGCACGAGCCGCAGGCGATTGCTACCAACGCGAGAGATTAATATTCGTACTACACTTGAGTACGTTTTATATAACCGCTAGGAAGTGTAATATCTGAACACGTACATGGTTTTAATATACAAGAGTTTTAATCTTTACCCTTCCTTATGTTGCCGTTATCTCTCAAACTTGAGAACTTCGTAAAAGATTAACAAAGATCTAAAAAATTTTTAAATGTCTTAGCGAACAACGAATTATCAGAATTTTTAACTTCCCGCTAAGAAAATTGAAAATTTTCAAAAATTCGGGAAGTTATTGGTTTCGGTCCGATTTTTAAAAATCGGATTTCTAAGAGATCTTGACGTTTTGAGGTTCTAGGAAGCTATTCTGACTAATTTCAAGATGATGTCCGAGTGTATGTATGTACTTACGTACGTACTTATGTAAATATTCTGTAACTTTTAAACGGATGAACCGATTTTGATTGTTAAGGTGTCATTCGACGCGGCTTGTCAATATCTAAAAGCTGTGGAAAATTAAGCTTGATCGGTAGAGTGCGTTCGAAGATATTCCAAAAATAAAATTTTTTCAAAAATGTTTTTTTTTTATAACTTTTAATTCGCTCGATGGATTGATTCCAAAATCTAATCAGCTTTAAACCTTTATAAGCCGCGTCGAATGCCACCTCAACCATCGCAATCGGTGAATTCGTTCGAGAGATATCGTTAAAGACAGACCGATTTTTTTTCAAGATATGCACACACGAATTTTAACAAGTCTTTCATGTTAATTTTGCATCTCGACTGCGAAGCGGAAAAGTTGGCTCTGCTGCCAATGTATCGATGTCACCCGTTTCATTAACATTAAACCGTACTTAGTATTTTTTTAATTCCCTGACTCGTTAAAAAAGCTCATACAAATTAAAAGAACTAATAAACAAATCTTATGTGTTATTATCAAAAAAAGCCCAATAAAAAAATTTGATCGTTGTTGTCCTTCAGTCTGTGGTTAAAAAACTGTGTGTAAATAAGATATTTTAAAAACAGCTTGATCAAACGACCTAATTTTTTTTTTCACTATCTCCTGAATCGTGTGGAGTTGGTTCCTTTCGAAAATCACTTTTGTAGTCCTTTTCATTTTTTTTATCATAAATCATTATTGTAAAAAGCCGCGGTTCTATATGTGAATAAAAAAAAGGTTGGAAAATCCGAACATGCACATCTCACTTGCTCATTCGAAAAGTGATCAATAGATGGCGCTCCTATATCCAAGAAATTAATGAAAAAAATTAAATGAAGAGAAATGAAATAAAAAAAAAAAAGTAAAATAAAATAATGATAATGACAAAAAAAAAAAAATTAGAGCTAAATTTTTTCATGGATTGCCAGTTTTAAGTTTTTATCATATATAATTAAATCAAAAAGTTTTGAATAGTGATTTTGGAAATGGTTCTTCCATTTAAGAATTGAAATATAGTAAAATGTAAAATAGATCAATCAGTTATGTACTTTATAAGTTATTGTGTTTACCAACATCCGTACATAATGACAGACATCACAAGTTTTTCTTACATTTTTTTTTTTTTTTTAATCATTATTTTTAAAAAAGCGACTTAAAATTGTCTTAGTTTTACTCATTAATAAATTATCTTTTGAATGGTACGAATTGCGGTCTAATTGAGAATATCGGAATAAGTGTAATTATGATTTTTACGTGAGTGAATCAGATGGGACCAAGTAAGCATTCGCAGAACACATCTCATTGCTTCGCAATTGAGTTGTGGAACAAATATTGCGACCATTTTTGATTGACTGTTGTTACTGTATTCTACCGAGAGCAGCACCAGCATAGCAGTTTCTATGAAAAAAACGCGGCTGATTCAAATTTTATTTTTTATTCTTTAATAATTATATTTTTCATGATACCAGCATCGAAACTTGAAGTTTCAGTGTCTCCACAGCCCGTCGAAACAAGCTAATTTCAAGCCGATGTTGCAAACAACTGCTAACGAATTCGTAATTCAAAAATACCTTTATACAGCGGGTAGAAACATGCGTGTTTCTTCCCTTGGGAAGAAACACAATTGTTTCTGCCCGGTGTCGGTTATATTTAATGTTCATTTGCAGCCTTATTACTCTCATTTGTTTACTTGTTCAGTTTACTCATTTAATTTTTTAAGTGACAGTTTTAATTAACCAAATAAAATTATTCAAAAATAAGTGAAAATAATATTTTCGTATTTTTTACTATTTAATAAGTGACTGTAGATCACATATTTCTCATTCTCTAACAGTTTTCCGCATCATCGGCTTGAAATTAACTTGTTTCTTACTGGCTGCTAACACTGAATCTTGAAGTTCCGATGCAGGTAATCATGAAAAATATAGTGTGTGACTCAGGATAAAACACGATTTCAGACTTCGGATGATGTCAGCCCTAGCCTGCGGCTCGGGCAGCCAACCTCACCCTAGTCTGAAATCGTCTTGTTTCATCCCGTGTCACACAATATACTATTTTTATAATTTCATTCAATATCTTAGTGTATATTAAGGGCTTAATAATTTGTTTATTGTACTTATAAGTTAAAATTACTTTTTTCGGTTAAATGAAGAAAAATTACCGATCTCAAATCGTCAGAAAATATTATTGATATACCGCTCAACTTTTTTTTAGCTGCTTTAAGAAATACAAGCTCTAATAACTAATAAGGTTCGATCGAAACTAGTGAGTCAAAGTAGTGTTTGAATTTTTTCGTTTTCTAAATTCTCCTAATAGTTATAAAAATTCATTATTTTAATTTATAATAACATAACGAATTCATAAATTAACAATTATTAGTTATTTATTGACAGAAAAGAATGAAATGACTTGGTTATTTTTGTTATTTTTCTAAGAAACTAGATGGTGGATCATATTCAAGTTTTGAAAATACATCGATACTTATTTATATATAAACTAAATTTCAAATCTTAAAGTTGGAAAATTCTTTTTATATTAGATTCGGTCGAACCTCCTTAATAAGCGTAAATAAATTATAAAAAGTATAGCATGAGCAATTAAGTTGTGGACTTTTGGATTTTCCAAACATTTTTTAAAATTACTTTTGATCAGTATAATGAGTTTTCTTTTTATTTTCAGATATTTAGTATTTTTAGTGTAAAAATATGTAAAACCAACAAAGTGCCAGCCGAAAAAGTTACTTTTAACAATCTTGAGATCTTATATAATGACTTTGTTAATACCCCACTTAGGATATCTCGAGATTCTCACCAACTCATTTACCAAGTTACACCGGAGAATTGCCGGTGTATTATATGTATATTTGCAGGCATATAAATACATATATATTTGCAGCGCAGTGCTGAGTAAATTTCGTCAGCGCATAAGGAAGGATAAGGATAACGGTAGAAAGCAAGTAATGCGAGAGTAGAAATTCGCCTTTGTTTCTCGCTGTTGACGTTTTGTTGTGGGCTTATGAGCTTATGAAGTATTTGTGTTAATCCACAACTCGACTGTCTACTTGTTGGATACTTTAGATGGTGTTAAAAGGGTTAAGGAAAATTATTTAAATTATCTTAGCAACAAATTATTAACATTTTATTTCACTTAAAACATTTCCCTGAGTGACTTTTAATCCCTGATATACGAGAGAAAGAAAAGTTATTATTTGTTTAGATTCCGATTAATCCCTTTTCATGTTTTGTTGAGGTTGCAAAATGTACAATTCATTTATTGTAGAGATTTAATAATATCATATTTTAATTATTATTATTATTTTATTATTATTTAATTTTGACTTTTTTTGAAAAAAATAACTCACCTCATTTTTGATACGACCAAGGGGGTAAAATCTAGTTGATTGAAGCCAAGCTCCTGTGATGTTACGTCAGCCAGACTGTTGTATCTCACGTTAGTACATGGCGGGGTTATTATGTCTGTAAAGAAATTAGTCACATTGATGAGAAATTCGAGAGAAATAATTACTCAGGTAATTATAGGGTTGAAATTCAACCCTTTCCTCGTTGTAATAATACGGTATCAGGACGTCCGGAAAATTGAGCCGAACAATTGATAAGGTTAATTAAGCTTATATTTATTTATACTAATTTGTATGATTTCGTTTCTATAATTTTCTCTGTAACAAAAATCTTTGAAATTTTGAGTTGTATAGAGTCAATAGACGAAAAAAATAACTAGGTGGTGCAACATGAACCAGGCTAGGTGGGTCACCATGAAAAATCATGTTGTCCCAACTCGAAAAAATCATGTTGTACGCGAAGAGAAATTTATGATAACCGTTCCCAGTACGTTTATGAAATATCATCCCATACCGTTATGGTAATGATTACTTGGAATAATGGGATGTAGGCCCAAACTTTCTGAGTAAAGTTCCCATATCGCTTGTGAAAGAATTATGGTAATGATTACCATACTCATAGGAATAGTTCCCACAAGCAAATAGGAACCAATCCTATAACCGTATTGTAACGGTTATTAAGTGCATATGGGAATAAACCTTACATATTATGGTAACTATTCCCATAATATTATGGTGACTATTCCCATAATATTATGGTAAACGTTACCATGCGTTATGGGAACCACTTCTATAATATATTGTAATTGTTACCATACATTTCTCTCCGTGTACCGTTCCTATAACCAACATTTCAAAAAAACCGGTTACCATGCGTTATAAGAACCATTCCCATGATATATTTCAATTGTTACCATAAATTTCTCTCCGTGTAGTAACATTACATTCATGTTGCACCGACATAAAAAAATCATGTAATGTTACTACAACATGAAAATTCATATTGTCTCAACGTAACTTTATCATGTTGCTGCAACATAAATGTCATGTTACCACAACATGAAAAATCATTCTGCCCCAACATGATGTTTTCATGGTGATCCACCTAGTTATTTTTTTTACGTATATAAATTACATATGCACTATTTGTATACTTTTGTATTTGCGGCCCTTAAGGGACATAAGTTTCAGAGCTGATAAAATAATTAAATACATGAGTAAGAAAAAAATTAAAATTATTTTCAAGAAAATAGATTAAAATTTTCATTCACAAAAAGTTAAATTTTTTATTTACTTTTCTTTATAGAGCTACAACCGACGGGCTTGAATATTTAAAATGAAAAAAATCCTAACCAAATATTTATTAAATATTAAATTGGGATTATGACATCAACGGACATAAAATTCTTTTCAACAATGAAATTTTAATTTATTTATTAAAAAAAAAAATGTAGTGAGGTCGTAAGCATAAAAATTTTATTTTGCAATAAAATCGAAGATTAAAATATAGAGTTTTATGAATACTAAAAACTTTGAAAATAAAACGTCGATAAATATGAAATAATAAATGCTATCATCCATAATATCTGAGTATATTAATATTTGCTCCAGTGGAAAAAAAAAGAAAATATGCACCCTGATATCTCACACACAAGACAACGGATATAAACCACCTATCGATTTTACCATCTCATTTCCCGACGGAGCATCTTTCGCGTTATATATATTCTTGCATCCCCAGCGTTCCTATAGTCATCGGATTTTTTTCAACGTATTATATTCTACTGATCCATAGTTAATGAGGCGAGAACAGACGCTTGGGGATATCTGATAAGCTGGGATTCAATGATGTAGACTTGAGTGTGTTCATCCGAGTATCTCGTACCGATAAAAGCACGAGTTTGTTGACATACTAACATTCTGAGTATACGTGTCATCTGTATTTATTATTTTTTCTTTTATTTTTTTTTATTTATACCGTGACTACATCAAGTCGAGTGAGACATCACCAGCTGTCGTGACGTAGACTCGTTTTGAAGCTCAAGAGACAGTAAGAAAACAAAGTGCTACAAAACAAGGCAATATTCTTGACGACTCAAGCAGACACGCTGCGTAAATTTCTTCAGGAAAGTCCTTGACAGTTTACCACTTGAAAATTGCATTACTTCAGCAGTTACAAAGTACACTACTTTATTCTCTTCTTGCCTTAATATAAACTAAGTTAAATTTTCAAAATTTTAATAATAATAATAAGAATTTCTATAAATAATTACTTTTTATTTCCTTACAAATTATTCAAATCAATTCAGTATCGAAAAAATTCCGTTTCACAGTTGAAAAATTTGTGGGAAATATTAAATACACGGATCCACTCTAAAACCAAGTATGTAGTCAAAATTAACATACTTGCCAAATAGCATTGAAACGCCATAGGCAATCTATATATATATATACTATAAAAAATTTCCAAAGTGAACGCGGATTAAATCCGGAGTAAATGCAGAGCCGATGACTGTTTGTTTATTTAATCCCGGATCAAAATAAAATCCGTAATCACTGAATTCAATCCCAGTTTTTTACAGTGAAAGAATATTCTATATTAATTTTTATTTAACGCATGCCTGATTAGCACGCTTTATCATATCTGCAAACCAAACCCGAAATGGCCTTTTATCGATCGGGGGTTAATAATTCGTCAAAAAGCAAATGGCATTCTGTGTTCCCCAACTCAAATGAGTACTTTCTAAGCAGGTTTTTCGAAATTTTTCGAGCGCAAAAAAAATGTTTTATTCACAAACGTACAAAATTTTCCATTGTGACAATAAAATATTTTATGTTATAGTAATCACACTATTGGCAATCCATTTTGAAGTTATGATTCTCGTTTTAATTGTCGATAGATATCTCAGTTTATTGGCATGTATTACAGAAGTTCGGGTGGTCAATTTATACTCGGTTGATTCAGTCCAAATGGACGATCGGAAGTAAGGGACAAGGTTGATTACAAATTTAATCAAATAGTTATTCAATCCATTCAATCTCCTATCCTATTTATTAAATTTGATAGTATAATTAATGAAATCGATTAAAGAACACTAAATTAAAGAAAAATAGTTTACATTCCCGATGAAAAAAAGATTTTATACAACTGTATACAGTATATTTGAATTATAAACAATTGAATAGAGGTGATGCATAATTATATGAAATTTTTATATAATTATATACAATCGTATATAATTCTACATAAAAATGCAAAAAAGAATAATAAAATTATATACAAATGTATATATTTGAATACAATTATACAGAATTGTATATAATTATATATAATCTATACGAATACAGTATGTGATTATATACAAATAAGATATAATTATGTACGATTGTATACAAATAGATCGGGCTATTTTTTATATCCAATTTATATATAATTTTATACGATTGTATAAAATATTTTTTCATCGGGTTGATTGAAAATTATTTAAATATAATGGTTGGTCAAAAACATTAGTCGAACAATGTAGGGATCGATTTATTTGAATTATATGTTTTATTAAGCTTTATAATAAAGTGGAATAAAAATATACTCACTGAAATATTTTCAATAAATTTAAATGATGATCAGAAGAATATTTCAGCGAGTAACGCTGATATGTTTTTTTATCAACTGATTTTTTTTTTTTTTTTATAACAGAATTCAAGCTAATGCTACCTTTATTGATAAAATGCGCTGATATAGAGAACGCAGGACAAAATAGCCATTTCAATATTTTTTAGTTGAAAATATTTTTTTAACTAAATTATTTTATTTATTTAAAGCAATTAAAAAATTCTTTATCAATTGAATATCTCCATGAAATTTTCACTAAAAATGGAGGAATAAATGCAGTAGCTCCGGAAAAGTATTTCGAGCATGTCTAAGTAGCAAAAGGGCGGGTAAAAAGGGACAGAGTGGATAAAACAGACCACCTCAAAAATTTAGTAAGAATTTTTTTTTTTTTCTCAAAACTGTTTTTAACTGTCGGTAACGACTCTCATTATTATTTTTGTTTAACTCTAAGTGCCCCAAAAATTTTTTTTTTAATTTTTCAGCGGAGTCGATGTATTGTTGGCCACAAAAAAATATACTGTCCCTTTATCGCTATATTAAAATTTTATATGAATTATTTGTCATCAATACATTTGTTTTTTCAGCATCTTTATTTATTAAAAGTATCATAAATCAATTTTTTTACTTCGAGTAGATAGAAACAAATTTATCATAGTCATATTTTTTAAATAAAACAAAATTGTTTTTACTTTTGTTAGGGAGTAGTCCGCTTAGCTCGCCCGGGGAAAACTTTTTTTCTATGATGACTGGAAATTTGGTTCAATTACTTCAAATGGAAGTCAAAAAAAAAAAATTAACCGTATTCAAATTCACAAAAATCCATTATTTCCTGAGTGGTCCCGTTTCGCCCACTTTTCCCCTTCTAGTAAAATACGTCAATTAGTATTGACTTTAAAATGCACATTGTATAAAAAATTAAACGTTGCGTGTTATTTATTCATTCAAGAGTTTTAAGAAAAAAATCGGTCTATCAGTTGACCGATGTTGGCTCAAAAATACTTTTGTATGCCGTTGTTTTCGAAAAAAAATCGTCTTTTACCATTTTTTCTTCAACGATATCTCTCAAACAAATTGATCGATTGAGACGGTTGAGGTGGCAATCGACGCGTTTTATTGAGTTCTAAAGTGGATCAAATTTTGAAATTAATTTATCTAGTCATTTTTGATAAATTTAAAAAAAAAAACAAAAAAAATTGTTTTTAATTCTTTCGTTGACGGTTTCTCTTGAACGAATGAACCGATTTTGATGGTTAATGTGGCATTCGACGCAGCTTATCAAGTTTTAGAGCTGATTAGATTTTGGAATTGATTCATCGAGCACATTGAAAGTTATCTGAAAAAAACATTTTTGAAAACATTTTGTTTTTGGAATATTTCCGAACGCACCCTACCAATCAAGCTCAATTTTTCACAGCTTTTAGATATTCACAAGCCGCGTCGAATGACACTATGACGATTAAAATCGGTTCATCCGTTCAAAAGTTACAGATATTTACATACGTATGTACATACATACATACATACATACAGTATGACATCATCTTGAAATTAGTCAGAGTAGCTTCCTAGAACTTCAAAACGTCAAGATCTGATAGAAATTCAGTTTTCGAAAATCGTACCGACACCAATAACTTCCCGAATTTTTGAAAATTTTCAATTTTCTTAGTGGGAAGTTAAAAATTAAAATTAATATGAGGCAAATACGTTTTTTATTGTTTTTTTGTAAAATAAATAAATTGATTTATTTTATTTTGAATGCGTCGTAAATTAAGAACCCTATAAACTTACAAACAAAAATAAATAGGAAGTCAAAAAATTTTTCTTACAATTGATGCAGCCTTTCGCTAGAATAACATAAATTTATGTAAATTTAAATAGTCATTATTCTTGTAAAGTGTTTTAGTTTGTTTCCTCAAGACACGCATTAGTTGATAATAAGTAATTCTCTTATGCATAAAGAAGAGAAAAATGTCTGAAAAAAGTAATACAAATAAGTGTGAAGTGAATTTTTTCTTACTATACTTTCAACTTTCTTGCAGAATAGTCCTTACACATTCTTTCATGTTTCATGAACGTGGTTAGGGGTATGTTATTTTATTTTTTTTTATTTTCGCGCTATACGCGTCAAAAGAGAACTAGAACTGCGGCCAATTTTTGTGAGTGCACCTTAAAATAATCATTGCAAGTGGTATCCACATTTATATGCATATGTATAGATGTATAAGCGCAGTAAAACTCCTTGAACCATACTACTAGTTATATCCTACGCTCAGCTTTCAGACTAGACGCTGTTCACGCGCGGAATATATCCATTTCTCTATCACCGCAGAGCCAGACGAGACTAGCAGACAAGTTTACATACCAAAAGAGAGAGAAAGAGGGAGAAAGAGATAGAATAGTTCAAGTGGTTCACGGGAGAAAGACACTAGCGTCTGTATGCCAGCTATACAATATTCATGCCGCGATATTGCATCTTGAGTGGTGCCATTAGGGTGTAGAGCATCGTCTCACAATGTTCAAGAGTAATAGTTTGTTGTATGTTTGTTTTTGCCAGATACGCTTTGATGATCACGGAAATGTTTGTTCTCTTAAATCATAAATAATAATTTAATAATTGAAATAATAATAATAAAAGTAAATAAAACAGCATCTATCCAATTTCATTCGTTTACATTTTAAATTTAATATTATCCTTTATACTCTAATTACTATATTTAAATTTAATTACCTGATAATCAACAAACACATAAATATATTCATGTTGACTTATACGTATATATGTATGTATATATTTATAGAAACAGTAATTGAAAATGTTATATTAATTTAATCCCAGTAAAATGTGAATTTTAATTAAATCTGACGATTCTATAGAACGTAAAATATTATTATGATTGAAAATTAATACAATCATTGCCATTTATATTTTAAATAAAATTGAACCGTCATCACTATTACTGATATAAGTTGGGGTGAAATGGGAATAATTGGGACGCTGTAAGGAAATAATAGAATTTAGTAAACTCATGAGTCGAATTTTTTTTTCAAACAAATTTCCAGTTATTACAAAAAAATTTTCTTGCGGGCAAAATGCCCAAGGCCAACTAAAAAAAATAAAAAATTAATTTAAAAAAATTGTTATTATATATTCCAAGTGAAGATAGTGATTTGTTTTACAGTTACAGTAAAAACGTCAGAATATTTTTTTTTTATTCCAAATTTCATGATGACGAAGATGACAACTTATGTAGATTTTGGTGCAGTGAGTCTACTGAATCTTCGACTCAGTTTCGAAGCTATAATAAGTAGGCCTAGTATATGTGAAAATACTAATAATAAATGATGACAGTGGCAGAGGCAGCCGTTCGGTTCGCGTGTGGCTCGGGTGATCATCAAGTTAAGCAGCATCGAGCATGGTTGCTACTTGGTTGGGTGACCACTTAGCCACGCGTTGAGCTTGAATGGAGATCTCCCCTGATAGCACGAGTTGATCGTGAAAAAGTTGGTCATTCATTAGTTTCCGACCAACTTGACGACAAGTTGTCGACAACTTTAGCTTTTGCAACTTTTGGTTACAAGTTACCGCCAACTTTCTCAGAAAGTTGGCGCCATTATGGAGCTGCAACTGGAATGCAAGTTTCTGAGAAAATTGAAAGGAAACTTACCGTCAACTTTTGATTGCCAACTTTTGCAAGCAACTTTTGTCACCAACTTTCTCAGAAAGTGACCGTCAACTTATTGGATTTCCAACTTTTGCCACCAACTTTCTCAGAAAATGTCTATCAACTTTGGAGGGATCAACTGTTGGCGGCCAACTTGGTGTCCAGTTGCGGCTGCAAGTTTCTCGTCAGTTTCTCGCCAACTTGGCTATCAGGGTCTGTGTGATAGTCGCGGACTGAAGAGCCAGTGATCGGTAAAGTAAGAATTTTATCGATCACTGGACCCGCATGAAGAAACTATATATAGTCGAACATATATTGATAAGTATATGATCAGCTATATATAGCTTTTTTATGCGGGGAACTTCGCCCGTTTCGAAAACTCTACTGGCAATGGATTTTCGCTGTGGTTTTCCCTAGCTGCTATACTCCTACGGTAAAAGGATGGAGTATAGGGCATCGCGTAATGATGCAGTACAGAAGCACAAGTCAGTCCACAGTCGCACAATGAAGGCAGGTAAAAGGGATAAATAAGCAGTTGTGATGTAAAGGAAAAAGTGCAAAAAAGCTCTTCAGTAAGCTGTACACTGAAACAATAAATAAAAAATAATAATAATAATCAATGATTTAGAAGCATCTTAGAAGTAAAAATGTTATCCTCTACCATCTCATTTTTGAAAAATTTAATCTTGAATTATGTATAAAATAAATATTAGATGTGTCCATTATTGGAATATTTAAATAAAAATAATGAATTGAATATTTATGATATATAAAATAAGTTGATATTAAAAAGTACGATCTTGAAGGAATATTTTTAAACTTTATTTGAACGGCAATAGCATTATGAGATTATATTCCAAAAACGTTTTCGTAACTTCGTGCTACTACGTCAACAGCCACGGTACGCTTTCGAATAAGCAGGAACCACGACACAATTCCGCAGTACACTATGCTCTTCACCACTGTTATCGTCGTTCCCTTTTCCTTACATTAATGTTCCCAAGTCGTCTGGGAATCTCAAATCGCTTCCACTTTCGTGAATACGCTGCATACAAATCGTCTTATATCAATTTAATCGATAGCTAACAATTTGTATAATCATACATATATTTATTAACAAAATACTTTTATAATTGAATTTTTAAGGTAATTAATTTTTTTCCATTCATTTAATTTGTAATTGATCTAATTATTCATTGTTTACGGAGTTATATTTTTTTTTGTAATAGTTTTGAAACTCGATTGGAATCCAAGCAGAGTTAACGTCAGATGAGAGTGCGAGAATAATTACGTTTCGTCTGATTGCTAGTCCCTCTTAAATTGTCAGGTTTCATTTCAAACTCGTATCACGGCCTAGATTCTAACCAATGGCAACATGTTAAGAGCTTTTCGTTTTACCATCCGGCTCTTTTACGCTTTATAGAATTCCGTGGTATCTTCCTCCCTATTTTTATCCTTCTCGAACATTTTCACGTAAATCCTATTCCTTTCTGATTTTTTTTCCTTTTTTTTCTTTATACCATTCATTACTACGCAGAAAACTCAATGAGACTCAATTCCGATGCCAGGAAATTCGATTTCGCGAAACCAATTGTAACCTAGCTGTCTGATTTAGATGTTCTTCCATTTCAGGTTGATGTCATATATATCATTTAATACTTTTATAATATAATTATATATATTTTTTTCAGTCGAAAATAAAATAAATAATTAACTACAAGGACAGAAATTTGCAGTAACAATTGCAATATATTATAGGAGTGGTTCTCATATCGTATGGTAACAGGATTTTTTTTTTCAATCGATTATAGAAATGTCACCCATACAAATTATGGTAACCATTCCTATCTATATGGGTTTGATTCCTATACATTATCATTATCCTATGTCATTATAATAATCATTCCCATACGGCTATAGTAACTGTTATCACACGGAAATAATTTTTCTATGAATATTGCCATGTCGTTTATTCGAAAAATTATTCTAAATCGCGAAATTTTGGGCCATTACGACTTTTTACTTTTGAATTACGAAATTTTACTCTCTCAGTAAGTAAAAATCAATCAGATGAATTTTCACTCACAATTACGAGTAAAAATTACCCCTAGCGGCTGTCTAAATAAACACTCATCTCTAATTCAAATTTTACTCGTAGGTTATGATAAAAAGTTGATGGTTCATTTTATAAAATTTACATTGAATTAAAATAAAAATTACAACTAATGGTTGAAATTTCTATAAGAAATCTAAAACCATCTAATTGTATTAGAATATGACTTAAGATAAATATTTTGAAAAAGAAAAAAAATTACTCGCATTGTGTTGAAAAAGAAAAGATACAAAAATTTTTTTTTTATTTTAAAATAAATATTAAGTTATAGAAAGATAAAGAGATCGTCTTTTTTTTCCAAGCATACGTTTGTGTGCGTAACATATAAGTTGTTGCGAGCTAAATAAAAGACATTTAATCAAAGCCGATATTAACCGAAGATTAACGAAGAGTACTGAACTATTACTCTGCAGTTTAGAGTAAAAAAAACTTCAACAGATTCGAAATTTTATTCGAAGTACAAGTAATTTTTCATCATAACATCAATAGGTTTGAAGAAATGCTATATTGGGGAGTGAAAATTATTACACGTAGAATAAAAATTGGTAGATTCAGATAAAATATTCATAACCGATCAAATATGGGATCCCAACAGAGTATAAAATCATAGAATTATACCACTTTATCTGCTGTTAAAAAATTACTCACTAGTAGAGTAAAATATAGTCTAGTGATATTAATATTTCAATGAAAGATATTAAAAGTTGAAACAAAAAATAATAATTTTTTGGAATGGCCCACGATTTCTTGAAATTGCAGAGTCATTTTTATCAAAAATTCTTTCCGTGCATATTCTACGGTGATCGTACCATATACTATAGTAATAACTACCATAAATTATATTAGAAATTTCCATAGTATTATGGTATTGGTTACCATAATATTATAGTAATGGTTACCATAAGATTATGGTAATGATTACCATAATGTTATGGACCCGATTATCATAACATTTAGAAATTCTTCATACTATCGTAACTATGACCATAATATATGGTAACGTTTACCATAGTAGTATAGGAATGATTATCAAATATTATGGGAATATTTCATATATATCATGGGCGCAGTTAAGGGTTTATTCCCATACGCACCTATCACGAAAAGATTAGAACCCGACTGGTTACTGTTCTGCACCCGACTCAGTACGGTGCTGGAAGAAAATGCTCGGTTGTGGTGCAGCGCCACATTGATTACTGTGCGAAACCTGACTGAGTGATATGCGCACACGATTCAGTCGGGTCCCGCACAGTAATCAGTCTGCTGCACCACAATCGAGCATTTTCTTCCAGCACCGTACTGATTCGGGTGCAGAACAGTAACCAGTCGGGTTCTAATCTTTCCGTGTATAAGCACCGTTCCTATGTGGACATACAACTTATTACTGTGTGACGATCGGAACTATTCTATGAGTATCACGGAGAAAAAAGAATAACTCTGATTCCTATGCTAGAATGGTAACCATTACGATGTTACATAGGAACGAAGATTTTTGTGAAAATCCTTAATGAATTTGCTGGGAAAAATCTTTAGAATTGTGGCAAAAATATGAGTGATAGCTCATTTGATGCGGAATCCAATTTTGAGCAAGATGTGTTTTTTATTTTTTTATTTATCAAAATTTCAATTTTTTATTAACAAAAAACACAAACAAAATACAGAATCTTAGCTTTTGGTTAATAACTCAATAACTATAAGCAATATCGAAAATCTAAAAAAAGATCCTTCAAAAGGAGGAAATTTCTGAAAAAAAGTCTCGACTCCCTGAACTCTAGCTCTATAAATAATAATTTTTATTTAATGTTGAAAATGAGGTTCCACACGGCTGCTGTCACATGGTGTGGCGAGGTTAGAGTAAGACAGCAGCCGCCTCCTCTATGAGAATCTTTTTTTAGATTTTCGATATCGTTTATAGTTATTGAGTTACTAACCAAAAGCTAAGATTCTATATTTTGTTTATGTTTTTTGTTAATAAAAAATTGCAATTTTGATAAATAAAAAAAATAAAAAACATATCTTGCTCAAAATTAGATTCCGCATCGAATGAGCTATCACTCATATTTTCGCCACAATTTTAAAGATTTTTCCCAGCAAATTCATTCAGGATTTTCACAAAAATCTTCGTTTCTATGTAACATAGTAATGGTTACCATTCTAGCATAGGAATCAGAGCTATTCTTTTTTTTCCGTGTATGGTAATCATTACCATAATTCTATTAACATATGATATAGGAACTAATACCATAATTATAGGAATTGGTTCCATAGCTATTGCAACTTTTCCCAGTAATTATGGGAGTATATTTCATAATTCCAAGTAATTATTACCATAATGTTATGGGTTTTTATTACTTATACAGTGCTCCTTCTGTATAATTCCCGTCGCTATCATTCTACGGCTCCTCATTTTGAGGGGAATGTGTTCCCCTACGCGGAGAGAAGAAAATAGGAATTTTTCCAATTTTACTTGGGGAAAATTTTTTTGTTGGCATTGTAAATTTTACTATGTCAACATGTGAATTGTAACTATGTCACATGGTAAATTTTGCTTTGTTACATAGGAATTATTCCTGTATTGACAATGTAAATTCTCTTATGTCAACATTGGAAAAATAACTATGCAATATAGGAACAATTCCAATGTTAACATGGGAAAAATTCTCATGTCAACATTGAAAAAATTCCTATATTAACATTGTTGGAATTCCTTTAATGCCATGGGTAATTCTCCAATGTCGATATGGGAAAAATTCCCATGTTAACAAAGTAGAATTTCCCATGGATATAAAAGTAAAATATTTGTAAACTGATGTTTTTAGCACGTCATTTAATAAGTAAATCAGAATAATTTAATTGAGTGGATGATTATATACTGTCGGAAACACGATGTAATTGATTTTTACGAACTCGTTTATATTAATCGAATTTATAAAAACATTTGTTCATTGGTAGGTGCTACAAAAAAAATTTTAATTAAATTACACAAATTTTTTTCTGAAACTTTGAAATTCTATTTTCTTAAATCTTAAAACCTTCGCACATCCCTGTTTTATCGCTTTAAAGCCTAAATGATACAAATTACCAAAATATTTGGTATTTTAGTGATTTTAGCATCTTGTGGACTTTTCTCATGCAACATAGCAATTTTTCCTACGTTGACATGGATATTTTTACTATGTCAACATAGGAATATTTACTATGTTAACAAAGGAATTTTTCCCTTGTCAACATGGGGAAAATTCCCATGTCAATATAGAAGAAATTACTCCGGTAACATGGGAAAAACTCCTATACTGACATAGTAAAAATACCCATATCAATAAAGGAATTTCAGCAATGTTAACAGAGGAATTTTTTCATGTCTACATGGAAATTTTTCCAATAGCAACATGGAAGATATTTCTATAATACATGGGTAAAATTCCCATAATACATGGGTAAAATTCCCATAAAATATGGTTATATTCTCATTTTTCCCTAGTAAAATTTTCCATGTTAATAAAGCAAAATTTTACGCAAAAGTTTAAGTTCAGAAAGAATGCGCGCGCATTTCTCTGTTTAGTATTCTCAAGAAAAAGCGGGTTCCCTCTCTAAGAAGGAATTCTTCGAATTTTAACCCCGAGTTGGGAATTATAGAGAGGGAGCACAGTACTATAAATAAATAGTTCTTATTATTTGTGATATAAATAATTTAATGGAAATAAATAAGTATTGTGTAGCTAATTTGTATTGAATATAAATAAAATAAAAAGTATAAAATAACGATTATGATATTTATTTGTTTATTGTTTCAATGAAATAAAAATTTCAAACAACTTTTAATCGGCAAATAAATCAATGAAAGTAATAAATTTTAATCCTGTTAAAAGCATTAAGTAGTAATAATAAAATAAATATTCGATAGAAAAAAAGTCCACATTAAATTGAATTGATTTTTTTATCCGTAAAAAGTTCTGTAAACAATAATTTAGAGTATTTATTTTTTTATACTCGACAATTTACAGGCAATTTTTAGTTAGCGTACATTATATACAAGAACTCTGGATATAAAAAAATAAATATATATTAATACAATGAATTGAAATGGAAGTAAGAAAGGAAACAAGTGCGAATATAAAAAAAAAAAAAAAAAAAAAAAAATTCTTTGTGTTGTAGGCAAGTCTCTTCAATGGCAAGATGGCCGACCAAACAAAGCGCTGAGGATGACGTTGTTTACGAGCTGCGATTGTTTTAGAAAAAGAATAAGAAAAAAGAAGGCATAAAAGAAACTAGAGAAAATAAGATAGTACAGCAAGGTGTATCGGCAACTGTCGCACAAGAAAGTAGCTTACGAATAAAAATAAAAAGAAAATTGAAAAAGTGGGTATATATGATATAGCAAGTGGAGAAAATTTATTCCGTCGTGAAATAAGACAGGATGTGCAGCTATTGCAGAAAATTAAATAAAAAAAAAAAAAATATAATATCAAAGTAATATAAAACAAAGTTAAATGTAATTTCGATAAACTTTTTTATTGAATTATAAAAGTAATTTCCCGTTAATTATTTTATGCCTTAAGACTGTAATTAAACTTACAATTGCAAATAAAATTTAAAAGTTTAATGCTATAATGGAAAAAAAATAATTGCTAATAAAAAAAAAAAAAAATAATTGAATAAAACAAATAAAGTGCTTTAATCTTGATGCTTTTAGATCAGAGTCAACTGGTATAAGACATTTATTGCTTCTATAAAACATCGTCCGAGATTATTATTATGCGCTTGAATCGGCATGAATGCTCGAAAGCTCGTAAAACGTTTAATCGCCATTGTTGAACTGTCTTAATTTTACAGAATTTCACATTAACGCAAAATATTTATATTCTTTATCTACTATTCGCTGAATTATTATTCTTAATTAACCTATTATTTATTTATAAGGAGAAGGGGCAAGAGGCTAAATGTGCCCTATAGAATTTTTATAAATTAAAATTATAAGGGGTAATACGGGTTCCTAGAAATTTGTAATCTGACATCAGCCCTACAGATTTTTATTCTGATTAAGGGGGACCACTAGTGTGACCGTCAGAGAAAAAGGTGATTTTGGAATTTTTTTTAAGAAAACTACTGCATGGAATGTTTTTTATATTCTAAGGATATATTTGTGGATATATAGTGAATACAAGATGAATTTTTTGGTCAAAAAAACTGAAAATTCAACGAGTTATTTACAATCTCCCAACGCTTCAAAAAAATCAGTCTGTCAGTTGACCCTGCGGGCCAGGCCCAAAACTTACCGCTGTTTTCAAGCTCGTTGAGCTCAAAAATACTTTTGTATGCCTTTGTTTTCGAAAAAAATGTTTTTTACCATTTTTCCTCCAACGATATCTCTCGAACGAACTAACCGATTGAGACGATTAAGGTTGTAATCGACGCGTTTTATTGAATTGTACAGCTGATTAAATTTTGAAACTGATTTATCTAGTCGTTTTTAAAAATTTCGAAAAAACAAAAAAATTTTTTTTTTTTATTCTTTCGTTAACGATTTCTCTTGAACGAATGAACCGATTTTGATTGTTGAGGTGGCATTCGACGCAGCTTATAAAGTTCTAGAGCCCAGTTGATTTTGGAATCAATTTATCGAGCGCATTACAAGTTATCAAAAAAAAAACATTTTTGATAATATTTTATTTTTGGAATATCTCTGAACGAACCCTATCGATCAACCTCAATTTTCCACAGCGTTTAGGTATTAAAAAGCCGCGTCGAATGCGACCTTGACGATCAAAATTGGTTCATCCGTTCAAAAGTTTCAGATATTTACGTACGTACGTACATAAATACATACAGACACTCGGACAACATCTTGAAATTAGTCAAAATAGCTTCCTAGAACCTCAAAACGTCAAGATCTCTTAGAAATCCGATTTTTGAAAATGGGACCGAAACCAATAACTTCCCGAATTTTTGAAAATTTTTAATTTTCTTAGCGAGAAGTTAAAAAAGTTCCCTTTTCGAATGTTTTTCTTTGAGGCCCGTTTTACCCCTGTACGAAATTATTTTGGTCAACAATAGCGTCCATTCGTGCAATAATTTTTGAAAATAAAATATTTTATTCAAATTTTTTTTACTATCAATTTTAGTTATATACGATTCAATATTTCCTATTTCATGTTTGTTTATTTTTGTTCATCACTCGATCGTTTGATTTTCAACGACTATAAAAATAGTAAGTGGAATTGATGTGTAAAGGCCATCGGTGACTTTCCACAGTGGGCCGGATGATGAAGTGAACGAGAGATAGAACATTAAAGGCAATTTCAATCAAGCCGATTGAATCACCAACACTTTGCCCAAAGGCACATTCACTATCTTTGTCTTTTTCATACATCTGCCTTTGCTATCACTATATCTATATTCGCATCTATATATCTATACAGAGCTTCACTGTCGTTATATTATTATGCTCTACCTCGAGGTCATCATCTGAAAACTCTTATTCACAATTACAAAGTAATTCAACTTAGATTTAAATAACCAACAAATTTAAAACTTTATCCAAACAGTAAAATAATTTTATCATTATTTTCCTCACAAAAATTTCATTTTCTAAACTTTTATCCATATAATCTTAACCTTGTTTATATCTGAATACATGGATAGCTTTAAATCGATTTAGCGATAAATCGATCAATCGATTAAGGGAACACCTGTTCCCAGTACTGTTTTAATAGTCAACAACAGTAGTATTACACAATGTTCAGTCAGTCACAATACGCTACAGAGAATCATCAGGGGATCTCGAAATTCGTATCTGGATCTCTGAGAGATCTAGTCAAATTGTGGTCACTCTGAAACTAAACCGGTTATGAGAAGCTCATAGTAGATTTGGAATTTCATGAAACTACCGTAGTTGGATAGTGACCAGACCACAAGCTTCGTGGTTAAACTCGAAATCACAGCACATATACACATGTATATATATGTCGCGGTTGTACGTCCTAAATTGTAACATTAAGCTGATATGTTCTCTTGACGATGGGTTTCTCTAAACTCTCAAATTATACATGTGAAGACCAGAACACTAATACTACTGTAATCATGATAATGATCTTATTTGAACACTTTGATATTAGTACAGACATCTATACGGTATCGAGGTCATCTAGTTTAAGATCAAATCAGTTTCAAGCTAACTAACTGCAGCCTTATCAAAGTTTGCTTCAAGATACTATCAGTAATAATTAATATATCGATTACAGCAAACTGCCGCAGGTCCGTTTAATACTAACATCAGCAATTGCATTGGCTTCTACATTATTCTAACGATACTTAGTTATTAGTTATTAATAATGATTTATAAATAGAGATACAGATTTTGGTAATTTATGGATTTTATGGATTACGAAAATGGAGATAATTTATCATTCAAAATTATAGTGCTTGTCACTATAAACTTGGGTCGATTTGGCCCTTTGTCAATTTTTATGTAAAAAACAAAACAATGGGTACACTGCAGGGTTAAATTTTAATAATATCCTCAGTAAATTTTGATGTAAGTTTGCTTACTTTGTAATCTATCTCTTACAGTCATTACTATAAATGAGATATTAAACATACCCCAAAAATGTCAGTTGCTCTCGATCAAGTCAAAATACTTCTGTGAAAAAGCCTCAAGTCATATATAGGTATTCTAATCAAAATTGTACACATGCGACAGTAGCCGTCTAGCCAATTGTCTTGCATAGTATTCAAAAGGGATGAAGTTCTACCTTTCATGAAATTACTTTTCTCAAATAACATATGATAACACACAAATGCTAAAAAACATTTACTTGAGTTTCAAAAAATGTACAATGCTTCAAATTTTACAAAATAAGAATCATGTAGCATTGTACAATGTACACGTTGAATCAAAAGTGGTAATACCTCCCACCTTAATAAAGTAACTATTTCGACTTTTAAATTTTAAATATTATCTTTCTTTTATGTTAACTTTTCCTACACTGTGAAAAATTCCCAACAAATTTTACTATGGGTGCATAGTAACACTGAACTATAAGGAAACTGATACAAAATTTACAAGTGTCCCATAGTAAACGTATGCGCATAGGCCACAATCGTGTAGTCTGCGCATAGTAAACGTTTACAGTGTATCGTAGATAGTAATCATTTTCATCCGAGATGATAATCATTACTATCTCAGATGGTAAATCTCACAAATTCTTTAGATATAAGAAATATTACGATCTATATAGTAACTGTTACTATTGGCAATAATCGATATTACTATGAAAAAAAAGAAAGTTTGATAAAATGCACAATAACGATTATTACACAATATGATAATCATTCCCTACACGCTGAAAAAAAAAAACTAACTAATACTATCTTGCGATTGGGAATGATTAACATATTATATGTGATAATCATTATCATACTTTTACGTTAACCATTCGTTTCTCTTATAGTAATATTTACTATAAGAGAAACGAATGGTTACCATTTAGATAGTAATATTTCTTATATCTGAAAAATTTGTAAATTTTTCCCTCTGAGATAGTAATGATTATCATCTGGGACAAAAATAGTTACCGCCTCCGAAAGGACAAGTTAACATCAGAATGAGAATCTTTCAAATGTGAAAATGCAAATAGTTATCAGCGTGTATTGCAGGATGGTAATAGTTATCAGGTTATTACTTTTTTTTTCAGCGTGTATGATTAAATATATCAACTTAACCTTATAAATATTAAATTCGAGCACTGTAAATTGTACATATGTGCTAATATGATCCAACATTTTTGTGCAGCACCGTAATTTTAATATAAATTTTAATGAAAAATTATCTTTGTCAAGTTAAATATTTGTTGATCTATATTAGTATATAAGTATGAGTATATGTACACAGATAGATGTTGAGAACTCAATTAAAAACAGAATAGCACGTCGACGTGTTGGGTAAGGGCTATGTTTAGAGGTACAGAGAGCAATGAATCGTGGATGCGATCAACTGGAAACATTGGATTCACGCCAAACGCGTTTACTACTACTGCTCTACTAGCTATAGCTGCTACTACTACTACTACTACTACTACTACTACTACTACTACTACTACTATAACAACTACTACTACTTTGACTAATACTAGTGTATTTCTCTCACTCTTCCACTCAACTATCTTTGTTACAACCACTCTCTTTGGCCGCTGTTTCCTGATACGCAGAAAACGCGTATTGTCAAAGCTGTTAATAGTTCTTGATAGTAAATTCTCTCTAGTAGCACATCACATTAACGGCTTATTGAGCATTTACACTCAGAAGTTTACCTGATAGCACTAAATAAAAATTTAATAATGACGTTAATATTCGATAATTTGCATTAGAATTTGAATATTTCTTTTTTTTACAATAATTATTACTTCTCTTCATTTCTTAACGGAAAGAGGAAAAGGAAATTACTAAAGTTGGAATATAAACTGTGGATTGTTTCAAAATTTTTTGTACAAAGATGAATTAATTAGTCAAGTTAAAATTTATTATTAAGTAGTTTTGAATTAATTTAGTTTTCAAAAGAGTATTTGAACTGTAGATTGAAATTTATGGTAGAATGGTTTTAAAGGTTATCGTTTGTCGTGAAAGAGAGATAAATTTGGTGACCGCTCGACGGCGTACGAGTTACTTCACGAGGAAAGGTAAACGTGTAAAACGTACATCATGTTTGTTTGGATGAACGTGGTCAAAGTATTTCACAATTCAAGTGTTTGTGTTAGAAATTAACGTTTTTAAAAATATTTTTTATTTTCACGTTGAAAAAAAAGTTGCTTTTTAGATTTATAATAGTTTAGGAAGATTGAGCTACGATTAATTAAATTAAAAAAAATGTTTAATTTATATATTTTTTTCTATACTGGGCATTTAATTTAAATTAAGTTTCGTTTAATTAAATAAAATATAAAAAACATATTTTTATTTTCGAAAATAAAATTGCTGTTTATATAGAAAGTTTAAATTATTTGGCAGAGTTTCTCGATTTTTATTGGTACACATTCCGAGAATCACATGACCCGTTTCTCAACGAACTGGAAAGCTCGATAAGTGTAAGCAGAACAACCGTTAAAATATAGAGAGATGGGCTATCTCAACAAAAAAGAAAAGTCACAAAATAAAATATTTCTCATTTTTGAATTTGTTGAAAGCCAAATGGTCAATTGGTACAAAATGTCTACCGAAATGAATCAGACCAACAAGAAATTAAGAAAAAAAAAATTTATTTAGCATTTTTATTAATAAAAGTAATATATATATATATATATATATGGAACTGGGGCAAAATGGATATCTTGGTACTACTTTATGTACTTATTAAACCATAGGTATAGCCAAACTTGGGTAATCCTACCGTGGCCCAAGTTTGGGTTGCCAAGGCTAAGGTACCTAGTCCTGGCCCAGACTCGGGTAATGATTGGGATGGCCAAAGTAAGGCCAAGTAGGGCCCCGTCGTTCAACTTTGGCAGCTCCTGGCTCCTGCATGGGAATAACTAATATCTCAAACATTTTATGCAATAAAAATACTACACTCGGAAAATTCAGTAATTGTGTTTATTATGCTAAATTTTTAATTCCAATCATCTAGAATGATTAATAATAATTAATTCTAGTTAACATACAGGATTGTAACAATTATCATAAATATGGTGAATATTACAATATAGATGATTTATACAATTATCTAGATAATATTTACTACTATCTGATTGATGGTAGAAATTTTTACCATAACTAGATAGTAACTCCTATTATTTAATTTTCTGAGGGTAGGTGTATAATATTTGTTAAGAGACAACTAGTCTCAATAAAATACAAAAATGTAATTTTATTCATATTGTATAATTTAATACATATTACTGTTGACCAAATTTACATTAAAAAATTTATTGTATATTGAAATTTAAGACATTATCTATATAGACATTATCCTCACTACGATTCTAATGTTGATGACGAATATTATAACGATTAATAATAGCTTCATAATATTTTTATATTGAATATTCGGTCTTGTAACCATCAAAGGTAAGTGGGTTTATATGCTTGTCTCGCGCGTCATACTGTCAGATATGAATTTAATATGACAGAAAGTCATAACTCGTAATTTTTATGTTGTCATATTAGAAAACATTTAGCTTGTCATGAAATAACATATAATTTTTTTATATCTATTTTTGATAACCATTACATATTCAAAAGTATGTCAGAAAATGAGTTAAAGTGTTCCGACAGTCATTGTAAAATACACTATCTG
Source organism: Microplitis deprimator (assembly GCA_964016945.1). Classification (NCBI taxonomy): domain Eukaryota; kingdom Metazoa; phylum Arthropoda; class Insecta; order Hymenoptera; family Braconidae; genus Microplitis; species Microplitis deprimator. Next base: position 17,122,445 of record OZ024709.1, on the reverse strand, counting down.
TATTTCGCCATTCAGCAGTAAGAAGGAAACGACTCGGAACCATAAACACTTGTGAGATATTAATGAATATCGAAGATTTATTTCAGGAAATGTTTAATGTCACGACTGGTTGTGCTCTTATATGCCAACTATCTAGTTTTAAAGATATTGCTTTCGAATAAATTTTAAAATCCGATGTATCTTGTAGGATTAGTGTTCCGTTGGCTATTTTTATTAGTATTTGACTCGATAGATATTTGCTAGCGTCATAAAATATCAAATACTATGTCGCGTTACTAATTCGAATAGAACTAATAATTTTATACGCCCTTTTGGCTTTAAGACGCTCTCTAAAATCAAAGGGGTATATAAAGCATAGTTAGAAAATCCAAAAGTGCACACCTCAATCGCTGAAGGTAATTATTAATATTTTATTTTTTTAATATTACTTTATTTACATTATTGTTTTTTATTTTTAGTTTCATATTCATTATTTTGAATTTTATTTAAATATTCCGCCATTTTTTCATTAATGCCGCGTTTTATTTTTTTTAATTCTACCGCCACACTAGTCCTGCTGCCAGTAGTTGGTGGAAGAAAAAAAAGAAAATAATAATAATAATAATAATAATAATAATAATAATAATAATAATAATAATAATAATAATAATAATAATAATAATAATAATAATTATATACTACAGTAAAGCACGCTAAGCGTGTTTGCGCTTGAGGTGTGCAATATAAGTAGGGGTACATTTCGAAATGCGCCTATGCTACTAACATGCGCTACACACTGAGAGAAAAGTGCATGGTTGTGGTAACTAGAAAGGGATGGGAATGAAAAAATAGTTATCTTAACTAATATTTGTAGTTTTTTGAACTATATCATAGTTCCCGAAACTATTTGAAAGTAGTAGTTTTAACTAAGCATTTGTTTTGTTGTGGTAACTATTTAACATTATTTCTCAGAACTTATACTTCAGCAGAATCACAAATGTTTCAGCAATTGTACGATTATAATTTCATTATTTTAGCATCATTTGAGTCGTCGACGAATATAATTAAGGATTTTTCTTCATTATTTTTTTGTAATAAGAATACCATTTTTTACTTAGGTACGTTCGCTATTGTCATTGTTCATTGACCTATAACACAGTTAAAACAACTATGACATCATCGTACAGTTTACAACTATTTATTAGTTATCTGAACTGAGGGTTATAGTGGAGGCTTCATTGAACTATGTTTTCATAGTTCAGAAAACCAGTTTTTTCTTTCAGTGCAGCTACTCGAAGCGCATTTCGGAATGTACCCTATGTTGGAACTAGTAACATTATGTCTTCCTAATAGTACTTGAAATAAAATAACAGTAAAACCATCTAATGGCATAGTGGTCTAATGCACATTTTCACAAGCCGTTTTCATATGCACAAAGTGATATTAGATTACAACAGCTTCGTCCTAAGCATGTCAACGAGCTGATCGGCAAGGCTTGCTGATGTAGTCTTCTTTGGACTGTCGTTTATATATATCACAAATGTCAAAACTATGTAGTTGTTTTCATCATTTCACCAACCTTGGTAATGGTTATAATTATAATCAGTTTCAAAGATATTTTCAATGTAATTTTATGACTCATAAAATGTTACCGGCCATGATTCTAAACAATAGCTTTAATTTTTACATTGAAATAATTATATTATTTTATAACTTATATCTATCATATTTTTGTACTACAATTTTTTTTATCTGTCAGTTCAAACTGCACATTAAATGCTAAAAAAATGTGACACTAGTAAATAAAATTATGAATATAAATAATCTTTGCTGTCATTTCAGTGACAGAAAAAATTCGAGATTGCAAAATGTGCATGAAATATGACATTGATTTGTTTTATGCAATACATTTATCTTAAATAAAACAAAATGACTTTAATGATAAAAATCATATCGTGGAGGAAAAATAATACAAAAGAAAGAAAGCTTTTTTCCATGTGAATTTATAATATATATATTAAAATTTATAAAGTTCCAGTAAGCTTAATGTGTAGTAGTTACATTGTATGAAATACTGATGCCGGTTGTTGCTGTAAAATCAATATTATACCACCCACCCTGCGTATAGTTCACGATTCTCCTACCCTACCATTCCATACTACCACTGTACAACTGCCAAACCATATTCTGATGCTCGTAGTTGTACGCTGTCGTTCTATCACTCTCATCCATCGTGTATACGGCAGTACAGTGTCACATACTGCACACATTTCCGTATGGTACTACTGTACGCTTTGCTCAGACCAAATGTCGAAGTGAGTTCTCTTTATCATTCTGATGTTGTAACGACTAGAGAGAATTACCATTTCTCTCACTATACATATGGGCAAATTCGTGGCAAAATGAGACACCATTTTTAAGACAAAGTAAATTTTTATTCTGGTTTAAATTGGGCGGGTTAATCAGCCCAAACCGAGTAGCCAATTAAGAATTTTTATTTAAAAAAATTTTTTTCACTGAAGATATTTAACTCGCTACAGTGTCCGGGCTGGCCAAGTTACCCCATTCTTTGTTAGGAATCGTAACTAAGTCGTTTTAAGCAACAAATGATATTTTTTTCATATCACCTGCATTGAAATTCACAGTTTCAATGCCTATTTTGCCAAACTAAACAAGATAATTTTAGACTAGTGTGATTTAGTGGGTAGAAACTGATCAGTTTTTTTCCTTAAGGAAGAAACTCATTAGTTTCTGACTTCTTTCATCCCTGTTAGAATCTCATTCATTTCTTGTAAGCCTCTAAATAGTTATGTCATTCTAATAATCTACCAAGCTGACAGCTATGTGTGGGAAATTTAGAAAATAATATAAGTTCTGATAAAAGAAAATTATTCAATTATAAAAAGCCATTTTTTTTATGTACCTGAAGATCGAAACGTTTTTCGCGCAACGAAAATGAAAAAAATTTATGTAATTTGACTTTAAGGTGACTTAAGGGATAGTTGAAGGTGGCCTGCAATTTTCGGCTGACATGCGAAACTTTTCAGAAATCGAGATCCCGTAGATTTTTTACTTTTCATTTCGTTTTTTAATTTCCTCTCCGGGAAAAACGTTCCGATCTTCAGGTACATTTTTTTTTCTTATTCAATTACTTAAATTTACAAATTAAAACTTCCAGTATCAATACAGGTAATGTGAAAAATATAACGCGTGGCACGGGATAAAACACGATTTCAAACTTTGGATGATGTCAGCCGTCGCCTTCGGCTCATGCAGTCAACTTCACCCTCGTCTGAAACTATCTTGATTCATATCCCTTGTCATGCAATACACTATTTATGTTACAATAATGTATAATTTTACCCCAGTATTCATATGTATATATATTTGAAAATATCTGGTAAAATGAGAATTTGATGTTGAGCTTTTTTTTTAATATCCTGTACTAAATACCCGGTGACAGGTGGTCGAAATGAGCATCCATCTATCATCAATTAATTTCTCTGCTACTACATGTTCTATAAATATAATAATAATAATAATAATAATAATAATAATAATAATAATAATAATAATAATAATAATAATAATAATAATAATAATAATAATAATAATAATAATAATAATAATAATAATAATAATAATAATAATAATATAACTAATATTTGCAAGTTGAGATTAAAAGTTAAGGATAATAAAGTTTTATATAAAGTATAAATATCATCGTTGTGAGGGTAATTGTAAATTGTTAATGAGATAATAACACTTAAGCTTCGTCCAGTGTCATCACAAATATACTGGAAGGATAGATAATAATTATCATGAAGAATATAATGCACACCAGCGTCACAACATTATTGATCGCAATGCACCATCAAATTTCACCGTTACTGATAAAACATTAATGAAGTACGTGAGATGCATTCTCGTTATTTTATTTATAGCCGTATAGAGGGAGTTTATTATAGACTGTAAAGGCATTCATAATAATTATCATATGCAAACGCATGTTTATTATTACTAATAATATTATTAGAAACAAGGTATTACGAAAAAAAAACACATGGAGATAATTGTTTACTTCATTACAAGTAGTTGAACTCATTTGAGCGGACACTGCAAAAAATTTTAAGTGGGTTTTCAATCCACATTCCGAGTTTCGGAGTTTGAAAAAAAAAACTACCACGTACTAAGTAAACAGAGTTTTTATTAGCAGGGGAATTTCGGACTGTATAAGTATATTGAATGTAAGCATATTGACATTTATTTCAAATTTTTTATTTCACCTGTATTGAAACTGCGAATCGACATCTGTTTTGCAGTTGAAACAAGCTAATTTTAGACCAATGTGATTTAACGGCTAGAAACTGATCAGTTCTGTCCTTAGGGAATTAGTTTCTGGCCGCTAAATTAGTTTCTGACTTGATTTCATCCCTGTCAGAATCGTATTTGATTATTATAAGCCTTTAAATATTCATGTCATTCTAATAATCAATAAAATTAACAGTTGTGTTTGAAAAATTTAAAAAATAATATGATACTTAGTCGAAAAATGAAACCTTATCGGAATCTCTATAGTGCCGAAACGGAAATAAGCGCAACGTAGAGGTTCAAGATCATGTTTATTCGCAGCCTAAATTTGAAGTTAAATTTTTGAACCGGGCGCGAGTTCCAATAAAAAAATTATTAAATTTATAAAAAGTTTTTCTTATATTAAATTACTTAATTACTTAACTTTACAGTTTCATTTTTTTGCCATACTATCGGTAAAAAATTAGCCTGTTTTGGCTGGCTTTAGACGTTGAAACTTTCAATATCAATGCAGGTTTACGAAAAATTCAGTGCATGGTATTGAATAAAACACAATTTCAGATTTAGGGTTATGTTAGCTCTTGCCTTCGGCCAAATCGACTTCAACTTCGTCTGAAATCGTCTTGTTTCATCCTTAGAGACGCAATACACTATTGTTTTCAATATTTTATAAATTGAATTTTTTTTCGTCCGCTATAGTAGCTTTTATAAAATGACACAAAACAGAAACATGTTCATAAAAAATAGCTCCACTTATCTCAATTGACACCTAGGATATTTTTTTTTTGCTGTTGTAAAAAAAAATTATGTTCAATAACTAGACGATAAATTAATAAATATATGTTCAGAAAAAAAACCTGCTTTTGAAGAAAACTATATCTTTTTTGGAATGATAGAAGGAAATACTCCTTCGTGATATCGAAATAACATTTTTAGAGAAATGATCGAATTTTTAGTGACTTGAACGATATTACCCTGAATACTATACACGCGGAAAAAAAAGTGGTAATACTTGCCATCTTAACGAAGTAACTATTCCCATCCTTACATTTTAATGATTCTCATTCTTTTATGTTAACTTTTCCTATCGGAGATAGGAAGTATTCGTATCAAGATAGTAACCATTCTTATCCGTGATGATAATCGTTACTATCTTAGAAGGCAAAATCAAAAATTTTTTAGACATGAGAAATATTACGATCTAGATGGTAGCTATTACTATCGGCAATAGTAATTATTACTATATGAGAAACGAATAGTTAACATAAATGCATAATAATGATTATCACATACAGGTGGTAATCATTCCCTATCGCAAGATAGTAATAGTTTGATTTTTTTTCAGCGTGTATAAGCTCTCAAGTTGAGACAGATCGAATACATGTAAATAAAACATATACGGCTTAGAGATCAAATTCCGAAAATAAGGTGATCAAATAATTTATTTAGAAATTTTTAATCAACATAAGTCTAAAAAAATTTTAATAGATTTAATTTATAAAAAATTTAGATTTGGGTAAATTTGAATTATTTCAACTTGACTGCAATAAATGTGCGTCCATTCATTACCATATCCTGTAGTTATCACAATAATACAGTAAAATAAAATTCACAGTCGGACTGGGGGTTAATAAAAAAATTTTTTTGTAAATATAAAATTTGATATAGAATTGATTTTTTATTTTACTGTTTTGTGATATTCTATAGTACAAAAAGTAATTCTCAACTGTACTGGATTTGAGTTAAGCGAAACATTGTAAAATGTGACTGGCCTTAAGCTATAATATATAGAGTATTACGGATCATCGATGTAGTAATTTAAGCTATAAGGCATAAAAAATAATGTTACAAAGGTAATAAAATGGAATGTAAAAATAAAAACTTTTGTACTGAGTAGTCAATTGTGATGCAATTAATGTTTTATGTTTAGCGTCAAATGATATTACTATTTTTCAAATAGATTTCTATATTTATTTACAACTAAAACTGGACGTATTATTGAAGTAATGAAATCAGTTCATTTGAATTTGAATAGTCAGTTTTATTGAACAAACATATGACCGTATTTACTTCCCAATTTATAGATTACTTTTCAATTGTTGTCATTAAAATTCAAATACTCGCTGAGCATAATAATATTCCTGGTACTCAATCAATAAAAAAATTTTTACTTTTTAGAGCCGTATGCTAATTATTATTTAATAGGTTTCAAAAATCGTTTTATTACCGATACTATAATTAAAAAGAAAAAACAAAAATAACATTCAGCAGCTGAAGAGAAAAAGTAAATATCTTAATTTTCTATGCACTTCCAAATGAAATTCCCTTCAAACAATGTTAAGGTATTCCTGAACAAATTGAAATCAGTAGAATTAAAATTAAAATTTGTTAAAAATTGTATAACCTACGGTAATGACGGGTTAGCTTATTCTGTATAAATTACACTTATGGATTTAATAAACATCAATAAGACTTAGACAAATTAGCATATAGATATTTTACATTCAAAATGAGAGATTATGGACTTTAACATGTACTTCACCAAATTGAGCTTTCAGTCTCCATATACTTTATCAAGTTTTAGAGCTACTTAGATTTTGTAATTGATCAATTAAGACGATTCTAAAAAATTCAAAGAAAAAAAAGTGCAATCAGGCCATACCCACAATGAAAAAGTATATTTTCTATTTTCAAATATTCGAGATTATCATTTTGTTAAAATAAATTATTATAAAACACAAGTTCTGTACACGGAGAGAAATTTATAGTAACAATTACAAATATATTATGGGAATGGTTCCCATAACGCATGGTGACCGGTTTTTTTTAAATATCGATTATAGGAACGGTACCCATATATATTACAGTAATCATTTCTATAATATTATAGTAATCGTTACCATATAAATGGTAACCATTATCATAACATTATGGTAACAATTACCGTATATATAGTAACCATTACCACATATATGGTAACAATTGCCATAGTATATAGTAACCATTACTATAATCATATGATAATAATTCCCATACATTATGGGAATGATTAACATGATATATGGTAACGTTTACCATAGTATAATAGGTAAATATAATATTTATTCCCATATGCACTTAGGAACCGTTACAATATGGTTATAGGATTAGTTTCTATTTGCTTATGGGAACTATTTCTACGAGTATGGTAATCATTACCATAATTCTTTTACATGCGATATGGGAACTGTTACCATAATGATGGGGATTGTTCTCATACTTATGAGAACTTTTCCCAGAAAGTATGGGCCTATATCCCATAATTCCAAGTAATCATAACCATAACATTATGATATTTCATAAATGTACTAGGAACGGTGACCGTAAATTTCTCTCCGTGTAGTGACAGTTAACGCTGATTTCACAAACTTCAAACGATCCAAATTAGTCAAGATTCAAAAGTTATGAAACCTTTATATCCAGACGTACATTCGTGGATTTTTAAAAAAATAGACAAAATAACTTCGTACCATGTGAAAAATTGGGACTGAATTCAGAGTCAATATACATTTTATTCCAATTCCAATTCACTCCATCACTCTGACTTCCGGAGTTTTTTTTTAAATACCACCGCATATGAAGTAAAGGGAGCTTTTTTTCAGCAGAAAGATTTCGGAGCAATGTGGATTTTTTTATTTTTATCTGCATGCACTCCAATCCAAAATTGTACCCCCCTCCCCCATCTCCCAGAGTCTTTTTCACTTCGAGGAAAATAAATAAATAAAAGAACATTGCCTCTCTTGTAAAATGGACCAGTGAAAAGTACTGCAAGTCAGTGAATATTCACTGCAAATCAGGACCAAGTATATCACTGATTAAATTAGTGATATACTTGGGAGTATTCGTGTAGTGAATATTCACTGATTGGAATACTTGCTCTGATTGATTTTAAAAAAGTTTCGCATTCAACTCGGAATTCACTGCAAATTTGATCCATGTTTACTCCAAAAAATTTTTACAGTAAACATTAGAATCCGATAATAAACAAATTTTCAAATATCGAACTAAAGTTAATAATTTTCTGAATTTTTAATTTTAAAATTTTATCAGAAAATAAAAAAATTATAAAAGTTCATTTTTCACCGCTCGCATTTAAAAAAACTTTTTTCACGCTTTGAACTTTGAATTTCATAATTTAATTAATGATATCTATCTAGACAAGTACGCATATATGTATTAAATGATGAATATATACCATAAGGATGTTTTTTCATTACATCAGAATGAGCCAAATTATATTTCAAGTAGTTGTGCAAGCTTGTTATTTCTTCTTTAACTCATAAGAAATGCTACAGAGTTCTTATCCACAGTCACTAATAAACTAGTATAACAGAAAAAAAATATATATTATGATCTTACATCGTATACTCAGTAATATAGACGGATGTACTTGAAGGGTTTTCTTCTATTATGAGTAAAGCTTTTTATATTGTTACATTAAGAATTATTTTTTATAATGCCTCAAAAGCTCTGTATTGTACAGCCATATTAATAGTGAAAAATAAAAAAAATTATATATATATGAATATATCAAGTTTGTCCTAGGGTACATTATAAAAGTTCTTTGATGCGACTATAAAATAAACGCAAGCGGAAGATTCACTAGCAACGCTCGGGCAGTCTTCCATAAGACTCTTGGCTAGGTTTCGTGTAGCTTAACGAGCTTAATACGCGTCGAAGTTGCCTTGAACCAGCCACCACCTGGCTCATAGTATATGACCGGGCAAACGAACTTCCTAGTGAGTTGTTCACTTCTCTCTCGTTTACGTATATATATATATATATATATATATACATATATATATATATGTACGAGGTTGAATAGTGCGTGATATGGGTGAGTTTGTAACATGCCAAAAAGGGTAATATCAAGTGAGAAGGGAGATAAGTTACTACATGGATCGAGTGAGAGAAAGATAGCCGCTTTACACAGACAGTAACATTTATATGTATAGAATGTGCAGCAAGTATGTAGATACTTGCCGCCAAAGGTTTAACTTGAAGCTCTGTAAAGCACCAAGTACTTTCCTACATATTTTCATTATGCATCAGTTCGATAAAGATTATTCGAGCATAACGTCGAGCATTATAATTATGAAAATCAATTTTCTAACATTTAATACAAAAAATTATATCAAAGTTTAAATTTAATTGTTGAGAATTAATTTTTACACCAGTTTTTTTTTTGCACTGTCGGTACGCGAGAAGAGCTTTAGAATGAAATCTGTAGACTGTATGCAAAAGCCAATCCAAGTGCGACTGATGAGTAATAAAAGAAGGGATTTATTTTTAATAAATTATTTATGTTGAGTTTCAGAATATAGAGTAATAAATTTTTTATTAAAATAACATAATAATGTGAAACTTCGCTATTCGGATGTTAGTGTGCAAGTAGCGATACCTATAGTGCTAACAGAGATTCAGATCGTGAATGAGACTGAAATCGATCGCGATGGTAACTATATACAAATCGCTCCCTTAACGATACGCGCATCACAATCATTAGATCGTTCGAATCACGATATTTTTATCCTGTGTATTATTGAAGTAGTACTTTGTGAAAATATATAATCGGATTTATCTCTCAGCGACAAAAACATAATATTAACTTAAGAGCATTGATGTTTTTCATTGTATAACTATTCAAATTTTTTGTCATTAAAATTTATGAATAAAAATAATAATTTATGCTACAAAATACGCAGCATGTAATAATATTTATGTATAAAATTTATGCACATATATATAAAAAATAGTGAGATATTTTTTTTATAATGGGCTTTTCCTCATTATAAATTCCGCATATTTTATCAACGTTTATAAAAGGTAGTGCTCGTTATTGGAGGCAACAACGTTTTCTATTTCCTGATCAAAGACTCATATAATTTACTCATAAAGTATTATATAACTTTACTGTGGTTAGTTGAAAAAAAAAAAAAAATAGGCCACATTTATATATTATACGCTGGGTTTTATCGCATTTAATTTGTATTGCATTTAGTAAAATTAAAAAAATTATAATAATAATTTTAATTTAATCAAACCTTCGTAATTATGATCCGTAATGTTGATTTTAAAATAATTTATACTTCAAACTTTTAGTAATTGGAGCGACTAGGGCACGATAGAATACAGAATTACTATATTTTGCACACCTCGAACGCGAAGCCGCTGTGATTTATAACCGGCTTGTCAAGGTCACGTGATTTCCTCACATTAAACTGTACACAGTAAGAAAAATTTTGCGGATATCGCTATGCCAGTATGGGCATGAACGCTATACTGTATTGTATCGAAGGTTTTTATACGTTGTAAAATTATATCCATAGATTATTCGACCATTGCGGGAATAGTAACATTGGCGACAGTTGTTGCGGACGCCACAATGTCAGTATGGCCGTCAGGCCCATACTGCGTTGCCGTATCCACAATGCTTCTGGCAGATAAACCTAGGCTAACGACATCTATATGGTTTTGGCGGTAATACGATAGTATACATTGATTGACGCGCCAAAAATTATGGCGGGAAAAACTAGTAGCATTGTGTCCTTGGCATTGTAGTATGGGTTTTAGGGCCATGCTGTTTTGCCGTGCCTGCTATGTATACGTGTGAGCAATACAGTAGTTCCAGTACTATACAGTATATTAAATAATGCCATATTTCTGGGACCCATTACAATATTGTCTTAGAATATTTCACATACTATTTTTGTATCTGTCTGGAGACCATACCAGCATGGTGTTGAACGCCATGCATTTCTTATCGTGTATATATTGTTTTTATATTACTCTCTTAAAATGAACCAGTGAAATTTCACTGGTTCTCCAGTGAAATCCACTAATTGAATCAGTGGATTTCACTGGTTGAAGCAGTGAATCGAGCGATCACTGATTCAACCAGTGAAATTCACTGATTCAACCAGTGGACTAAGATCATCGCTTAGCTCACTGGTTGAACCAGTGAATTCCACTTAATTTTATTTATTATAAACGTTCATTTAAAAACAAAGTGAACTAAAAGAGTCTTAATACCAATTACATATGATTATAAATTATTTAGTTAACATTTAATTTTAAAATGTTATCCTTGATTGAGGTTAGCTCCCAGCTATTGAAGTAACTTCAAAGTTATTTATTTTTATACTTTGTAAAAATTTTGTCACTCTCTAAAAATGAATCAGTGAAATTTTTTCAAATTAGTGAATATTCACTGGGAACCAGCTATAAGTATACCACTGGTTGAATTAGTGGTATACTTATAGCTGTAGAAATAGTGACTATCCACTGATTCGCGAGAATTTCACTAATTCATTTTTAGAGAGCATATGATTATTATAGTTACATAAAACTTAGTTGATATATTACATAAAGATAATAAATAAATATTAATAACTTGTTGACACAATAAAACACCTAAATACACTAATGTACAGGATGCTGCTGTACCCGCGCGCTTACATATTTTTAGTTCACTGGATCATTTTAAGAGAGTACACTTACACGTTATGAAAAGCAAATCCATATAAAGAGGGAATACTAATGAATAAGCCTGATGCTTTTTTTAAATTGCCCGATACATATTAATATAAACAAAAGTTCAATAAAAAAAATTTATTGTGAACGTTCATTAGTCTGTGGTTAAAAAAATGGTCGTGGTACGGATATCTTGAGAACGACTTGACGAAACGACTTAATTTTTGTTTCACAATCTCCAAAATTTTGCAGAGAAGGTTCCCTTCGAAAATCACTACTATAGTCCTTCGCGTTTTTTTTTTCATCATAAATCATTATTGATAAAACTGGCAATTTTACATGTAAACAAACGAACACCACAGCTATTTTTATTAGGAATGTTCTCCTTATTTTACTTTTTTTTTGCTTTTATTACCGTATATTTACCATAGAAATTTCTATGAAAAAAACGCGGGTAATTCAAACTTTTATGAAAATTAGCGTCTTAAAGCATAACATTATAGCGTTCAAGGAGTGCACTTTTGGATTTTCCAAATCTTTTTTAATTTTTACTAAAAAATTACTAATGAGTGATTCTAAAGCGAATGGTAAAAAAACATCTTTGGAATATCTTTTAGACAGAATTGAATATGAATTTCTAGTATTAGTAACGCACTATAATATCTGATATTATGAAGTTAGGAATAATTGATAAGTTTTATAAATTTTTTTTTCTGTCGAGCAGGTAATGAAAAAGAAAAAAAAATACAGTTACAAGTTGGCTAATCGAGAATTCGAGTTTTCAGTGGTCAGTATGAGCGATCGTCCTGGGGGAATGAGAGTTGAACAGTAAACTTTGCGATGATTTCACATTGAGATCTCTGGGGATATTACATAGAAAACTAAAAAAAAATTAAAAAAAAAAAAAAAAAAAAAAGGAAAAACAGTAAAATGAGATAGATAGAGATATACAGAGTAGGTCGAGGAGAAAAAGCAGGTTGGTTAGGTATGTGCTGCACGCTGTAACTTGTCGGCATTAAGCCAATTAAGATGACGCATGGCCAAAACTTTTGTCGACGGGCGGGAACAACGAGGACGACAACGACGACCAAGTCGAGTAGGATCCCGACGTTCATTCGTTGCCGAGGACGATCAATTTTGAGGTACATTTCTTTGTTGTCGTCTTACTCTCTTACCTTTATTCTCATTTTCTCTCTTAGTTTTCTCTTCAACTCTCTTTCATCTCGATATATATAAGTCTATATTGAAGTAACGCAAACTCTACTTTGTTCGGCAACTTTTAATAATTTTTCACGCTTTTTTATAAAATTGATTTTAAAAGTTTCTAAACTTCTCTTTTTTTTACAGTTGATGGAAGTCGGAGTATAATTTTTGAAAAAAACATGCCCATAAATTTTCAAGAAAAAGTAATTATTTCAATTATTATCGCAATAAATTTTTTACTTTGATTGATTTGAATTTAAAAATAGAATGTACACATCGTTAACCAATATAAACAGTACAAGTCAATCAGAGTTAAATTGATTCACTATTTCCGAAAAATTGTATATAATGTTGAAAATATATCGACGATTTTAAATTGAATCATGATTTTGATTGGGTTGTGATTTATAAATTTCAATTATATTTAACAATGTCACATTAAATTTTTAATAACAGAACATAGAAATCTGCAACCTGTTCTCGAAATGGTATTTTAATAATAGAATATGAATTTCGCTGAATTAATAAGGGTCTGCAAATAATTCGAACTTTAGAATTTATCCAAAGAGAAATTTTGAAATCGATTAGGACACTAATACTTGATGATACAAGTATATGGTATTTGTATATCTATATTTAGTGAAATTTAGTAAATATTGGTATACAAAAATATACACGAGTAATTGGGTACTAATTTTTTGATCGGGTACTGGGTCTCTTCCTTAACATCATTTAAATACTAATCACAATTATATAAAGGAAACACTTAATTACTGTTTGATTGTTAGCTTTCAGTACTTAAATTCTAATTTTGTTGCATCCTTTCATATTAAAATATTGAAAATACGACTGTTCTTTCACTGGTTAAGCGTTCATGACTCAGTCACCGTTAGGGATGGGCGATGTTAGCAAAAAAAAATCGACATCGGACTATCGATTTTCGAAATTTTTCACCATCGAACCATCGATGTTTTGACAAAAACATCGAAACATCAATTGTAGACATCGATGTTGAAAATGCGCGCGAAAATTCGAAAAAGTTATAATTACAACTAAATGTGACATAAAAACGAAATAATTTTAAATTATTACTAATTATAATCTAATTATCAATAATTACTAATCATAAAAATATATTATTAGAAAAGTTAAATAATTTATTCATCAATCAATAATTTACTATCAAGAAAAAATTGATTATAAAGTTCAATATTGTCATATACTTTATCTAGGTACTTACGAGGTACATGTAAAATGATTATATCATTTCCAGCCATTTGAAATATTTATGTAGTGTCTAAAATAAAACTTAGCAATTTTATTTTATTTTGTATTTTTAGTTGTAAGATTTTAGATTTCCGTTTAAACTTAAAGTTGTAAAATTAAGGACTAGGACGGCCGTAAAGCAATAAAACAGTCAGACATACTGTTGCCAGATACCGAAGTAATATCGAGTCCTTTAGTTATATCTTTTAAAATAAGTAAATGTAGGAATATTGCAAAGAAAGGAATAGAAAAAAACAGTACTAGGTATGAAGTATGAGTATGAGGGTGAGAAGGGGCAAACAGGCCCAATAGTATTAAGAATAGTTGTAATTTTTAGTGTTAGATGAACCACTCTGAAGAGCAGACGTGCTCACTGATGTAACCCTGATTTAAATAAATCATATTGTTATTTCTTAATTCTATCTTCTCTCTCAACCTGCGATCTCCTATAAACTGAATAATATTCCTATTAGAATATCTTATACTACATTTATGTTCAAAAAAATATTTGAAATAATTTATAAATATTAATTTATAGGTTTTCAATCATTGAAAGCTTTTAAAATCCTTCAAATAAAAATGCAACGAAATTTGAAGTTAGTCGATAGTCAAAACTTGTAAAAAAATGGGACACAATTTAAATTTCTAGTAGAAATTTATTTCGATGTCGATGGTTCATTATATTACATCGAACATCAATGTTTCGACTTTAAAAAATCGACCAAAAATATCGATGTTTCCCGGAAAAAACATCGATAGTCAAAGCATTGAATAGAATCAAATTTTTTTTTTAATTTGAAATTTTTAATGATTAAACATTAGGAAAAGGTTACTTTACTCAATTAATCTATTATTCCTAATTGAATAAATTGATATTATATAGGAGATAAAAAAAGGAATTTATGTGATTTAGATGTTTTTAATTAATAAAATGTATGCAGACTGTATCTCAATAATTAATAGATATTTACATATCCATAGGAGCGGATTTAATTTTGTTTGGTTTAAAATTACTCCTGGGTGGTGGACGGCCAATGTATTAATATACAAATAACATAATATAATTATTAATTATATTCGGTTAAATGTATAACTTATTATTACTGTAATTTTATTTAACTATTAATTAATAAATTTACTTAATAGATAGTGACCAATAATGAGACTCACCATTTATTATAAATTACATCAACAGTTTTTTGGCAAGCTTGCTATCTTTGGCTTTAAAAAGAAAATAATGACATTATTCAACTACACACCGACAATCGGAATAGCACCAGTACAATTATCAAGTTTTATTTGTCTGCTGTTACTTATTTATGTGATCAATAGTACCGAGATGAAAACAACTATTTTATTGATAAAAATAAATAATTTTTAGATTAATCGAACCACAACGAAATCAAGGTTCATTTTTTTTTTTTTTCATTACGTAGAGATATTACATTTATTCAAGTTAAATAATAATCGAAATTACTTTTATAATTTTTTTCAATTGGCAAATTTTTTTTAAATTGAAAAGCTTCGAAATTATTTTTCGGTGAGTACGTTATCGGATCACTTTGACATTTAGAACTTTTCTGTTTATCAAATATTTATGGTATTGTCATTTTTTAATCTCTCCGATTTACAGTAATGAAATTAGTGCCTATTCATTATTTACCAGTGAGAAATATGTCACTAATTCAAATAGTCGTTTACTTTTTACTAGCAATAGAGAGTGAGGAGGCGGCGGATTCTTGAAAAAATTCAGCTTAGGCTCCCCCTCCATCTTAGTTCTTGGCGCACATTCTACATGTGTGCGTTACGTATGTGAACCGTTGCAAGTCGCTCGTTATAAGCAACGATTGAAATTGCGATAATAAGACGAATTACCAGTGATTATTATGTACAAATCAAAGTTAACGGCATGGAAATGTTGTTAAAGTGAAAAGTGAGAGAGCTTCTAAGTTATAACGAATAGCATAATATGAAAAACTTGTTTATAATGGGATTGCTTATAATGAGCAGCGATTTTAGTGATTGTCACTAATTCGTTCTCAGAGAGCACTATCTTTTTAGTTTTCTGCTTAATCTAAGAGGGAGAGTTTTCCAAAATTTAAATTTATTTTAAATTAACTCAGATCATGAGTAAAAGAAAATCGTCACAAATTTTTGTTATTTTTTTGGAGTATTTTGTAACGTAATTTTTTTTGGCAGTAACACAGTAAATGTTGAATATTTAACAGGAATTTTTTTTAATACAATTACGAAAAATTTTTTACTCGGTACTTTTTGTGTCTTAACTTGTAACTCTGTTGCAATTATGTGCTCAAGTTATCCTATGCTTCCTTTTACAATCTATCAATTAAAAATATTGCACTTGAAGCAAAAGAAACTGTGACATGAAATATTTTTCTGATGACTTTTTATCTCAGACTTCTATATCAGCTTGATTTATTTTAACCTTTATGAAGATTTAATCATATAATTATTTTATTCATTTAGTTTTTTGTTAAACATTTTGATGTCCGTTAATTATATAACCATATAAAAAATATAATATAATTAGTGGTACGTAAAGGAGCAGAATAAAATAAAGGGTTTTGTATAAGGTAGTGGAATTGAAAAGTGAGCACAAAGCTACGAGACAAAGACAAAGTATTCAGAATCTGTTCTGAACTCACGTAACCCTATTCTCCCGCAGTAGCTAGGGTTACGTTCGGTCATTAATTGAGAGGTATTGTTTGAAGTTATAGTACATCATTAGTTAGCTAGTGTAACTGTAGTCGCAGTAGTAGATAAACCACACCAACTAACACTTTCATCTTGTTTCCCATTTTCTCGAGCAAACCCTTAAACTTATATGTCCACCATTATTATCATCAAGTCACCAGTTATTAATCTAGAAAGTTGCTCTCCGGTGCAAATATAAATATAAGCATCAGATATGGAATTTTTTTACATTTTTTTTTTTTACTTTTACTGTTCGGAATCTTTTAGTCTATATTTGAAAAAAATAATCGCTAAAAAACAGCTTTTACCGGAAATTTGATCATACTTTTAAAATTTGAATTAAGAGCTATGCTTCGAAGATAATTTTTTTTTAGTGCATACTAAAAGACTTGAAGCAGAGAGCATGAAAAAAAACGTCGCTGCAAAATGACTCAATATAGGGGAGGGGTGAGCAAAATGGGAACGTTAAGAAAATAATGGATTTTCGTGAATTCAAATACACTGAATCTTTTTTTTTTTTTTACTTTCATTCAAAGTGAATGAAACAAACTTTCAGTTTTCCTGAGAAAAAAAAAAAAAAAAAGAAAAAAATAATCGGGTAAAATGGGCAACCGTCATTAAATAAAACTGTTTGTTATATAATCCAAGTGGAAATAGTAAGTTGCCATATTGTAAGTACGTTAAAGACGTTAGAAAAAATAATGATAGAAAAAGAAATCGTTTTTTTTCCAAATTTCAAGAGAACGATAAAGGCATTTATATTATATATATTTTTGTAGCCAACGGTACAGTGAATCTTTTGAATTGTGGACTCCATGCCAAAGCTTTTATGACTGGTTCCATGGTTGAGAAAAATTCCTTAAAAAAATGTTGCATTTTATTTTAAAAGAAATTTATGTCAAAAAAGTTCAATTCAAGCTATTTTAGACTATACAAACAATTGTAAAAAGTACAGATTTCAATTTAAACAATAAAATGAAATTATTTACAATTTTTTGAGGTGTCCAATTTTGGCCGTTCTTTCTTAATGTAATAATCTACATATATATACATGAACGATTCAACAACGATCATGATGACCTCGAAACGAACCCATTCAACGACGCCTATCTACGTGTCACTTCCGGTTAGTTAGCCTTGTTCAAAAGCTCACCCGCGGTATGACCCAGCACAGTCTTGTTCTCCTTCCAAGCCACTGAGCTATAATCCAACTCCGCCGGCACGGTGGTTGTCTGGAATTCACCACGAAATCGAATTCAATGTGCATAGCGCATTCTTTTCTACATTTAATACTTTTCTATACAATCTTTTAACATTTTAAACTCGGGTATTTGTACAAAATATCGATCAAAGCGCATATACATCATTGCAGTTTTTTTACTGCTCGACTATTAAATGAAATAATAATTAGTTATCAAAATATATTCATTAAAAGTTATTTCTTTTTTAAATTATCGCCAGAGGGAGTTTCATCGATAATACATATATATTTTCATATGCTTGAATAATAATTTGGTATGTGAAATATAATTTAAATATTTGCAAATCGAAAATGGTATTAAATGATGTAAATGTATACTCTATGTAGATATTTCTCGATTAATTAACTATTTATAGTCTGAAAAAGTATTTTAGGATGTATTTATTTTATACTAACTTTTTGATTATTAATGTCGATGATAATTAACATGCACATAATTGTAGTGATTTATTCCTTCGTTAATAGCTTTTCGTTTTGGATATCATATGTATTTACTACGTTGTAATAAAATAAACAAGTATATTTTCAAAAGTAGTAATATAAATATGATGCTCGATTCGTTTGATATGGACATTACCGTCAGATAATTGTGTACTGAAGTATGAAATAATGTCCTACATCGAAAAATTATTCATCACTAAATCAATAACTTGATCTTTAACAGCTTATCTAAAAAATTCGCCAAAGAATTTTGTTTTTGCTATATATGACATGTCATCGTCATCTTTTCATGAGTTTGATATATTAGCCAAGTTTCAAAGCGATACAAGATACCTGGGGCATGATGGACCACCCAAAAAATTTTGTTAAAAAAAAATCATCTCATGATCGATAATGCGGCATCTTCATAGCATTTGCCACGAAAATGTCATGGGTCTGATTTTGTCCACTTTCTGAGACATGACTCCCCAATAATTTTTGGATACACTTTAGTTATTAAAGAACATATTATATTTTTAGAAATTCTCCTTCTAAGATTAAAAAATAAATTTTAAACGATTGTTAACATATGGAATTTTAGAGAAAGGCCATGCAATGTTATTAAAAAAGAAAAAAATTTATTATTGTTTGGAGGGGGGTGGGGCGTCGTGCCGTAGAAAAAACTTTTTTTTTAAATTATAGCAAAATTATGATGAAATTGTTTGAGATAAAAACAACTTGTACACGATGCTCAAAAACCACAAAAAATAATTAGCGGCTTAGGGGGGTCATCCTGCCCCGATCTCTTCTGTGTTAGTAATTCCTGGACATACATTTATGTCTGTATATTACAACCGTGTTTTTATACTTATACAAATAACAAAAATTAAAAATTAACTCATTTGTTTGCATGAATGCCTGAATGAATCGACCCAAAAGTGCATCATACTTATTCATCAAGACCTTCTTTACGTAATGATGTGCTTTATTTACTAGTTTAGTCTCTTTTGTATACGCCACGAAGATAAATATAAGTGAGTGTGAAAGTAGAAAATTATTAAGCGAGAGTATAGTACACTTATACTCCGCATTCAAGGTTTGTACAAGAATGTTTTCTTTGAAATAACATAATTTTTTTACACATATAAATTATACATTCGAGTTTCAATGAGTGTATGGCTTAAGGTAGTTGTCCTACTATAATATTGTCAAAAAGTTACGAGCCATATGCGTGGTAAGAGTAGGTGAGGTTGTAGTTAAAATTAGACATTGCTTTTATTTGATACTGTATCCGTGAGAAAGTGACCTACACACTACTTATATATACTTATACACAAATACTGTTGAACATTTTCTTAAATTATAATTTGACAACGTCGCATATGCTTTACCAGTTGCTGTAAAGTGTACTGAGTATCTGTTTAAATTTACCACTCAAATAGTCAATGTATACTCGCGTACAGCGTTGTCAGATTCTTTCTGTTCAATGCATCGACAAGTATATGTTTTATTTATTGTTGAACTTTGAGTTGTTATATCTCAACAATGAGATGGTGAACCACCTTTTTTTTTTTTAATTCAGGACGAATTCATTAATTTTCTGTTAGTTTTTCAAAAATTTCTGACTGTTAGTTTTTTCATTAGAATCACGAACGCGACTTAAAACGGATACTCCTCATTGCTCGCCCTGATTCAGAAATCTTATTTGGAATGATTCAATCCATGGTAGAGTGTATACCTATGTATAGTGAATTTTGCCAACTTTGAATTGTTTTGGATCGTGTTTGAATTATTCCAAATTATATTTCTGAATCAGGGCGCAATGTTAATTATCCAAACTTTGATTATAAATATCTCGAATTAGAGATTGTAAATCGACTTCAAATTTTAATGGTAATTGTATCTTAATACTCTTAATAAGTATACAAAATTTTAAACCTTTCTGACACTATGCCCATCACCTGACAACTACTTTAATAAATTTAAAAAGCAGTTTATAATTTAAACAAATGCGCTAATTGAAATGTTTAATAATTTGAATCGAATATTTGATCCAAATTGTCATACATTACAATATATAATGATTTGATAATTTTTCATATATTATGAATTTACCTAGATGAGTAATTATTAATTGATAAAAAATAGCCAATGTAAATATCTCATTTTACATAAATGATATTGAAATCCGATTGGTGAATTAGCGAGATCGTTTTACGGAATCTAAAGCCAGAGCTCGTTACGCGGCTATGCAACGATTTCACACGGCTCGTTCACTGAACACGATAGTATAAAAGAGAAGCAAGGATATACGAGAAATAGTATGAGATAGATATATATGTACACAGAAGAGGGTGGAACTATGGCACAAATTAATATGGCTTTACAGAAACTGGAATAGCGGTAGAATAGTGGTGGTAGCTACCGCCCCTAAGAATTTATCGTTTCGAGCAATTAAGCGAACGGCCGTTGGATATCGTCTGGTCACCTCTACCACTATCACCATCACCTTCTACCACTACCTTCACAACTATCAGCATCACTACCGTACCACTGCACCACCCTTATCCTGTGGTGCTACAACTCTCATTTCTCTTTAATCGATCGAACTTACTAAAGTTGGACCCGCCTCGAGGAAGGGATTACTTCCGATCTAGCGGTAAATTTTTCCTCATTGCTTCTCTCTGTCCTTTATCTACTTATTCTTATATTTTATTTCATTTCACATTTTTTTTTTTTTTTATTTATTCATCTTTTTTTTTATTACCATTACATTTTTTCGCGTTTTTTTTTATTGATTCTTCTTTTTTTTTTATTGTTATTTTCTGTTTCGATTCACTGTCACCACCAAAGAAACCTTAGACTATTTCGAAGATGTTTTCACATGTTCTGCACACTAGATATACCAAAAAACTTTTACGTTTTCGACAAATAGATGTTTACCAGAGCCAACGAATCCTGCTAAAAGTTATCATCAGGTGCAGAACATTAAGTAAAAGGAATCAAGTGACATCAAAAGATCGGATATAAATAAATGAAAAAAAAAAAAACAAAAAAAAAATGATAATAAATAATTTAATCTGAAGTAAATCGAAACTTTTTTGTTTTCATTTTTGAAAAAAAAAAGAGTTGATTTATACTTTTAAATAAATACTTTTAGAAAACAGACCCAACAATTTTTTTAATTTTTCTATACGAGTTATTTTACAAAAAAGTCCACTACAAAATTTTTTTTTTAACGTCCATTTGTCGGTTTCCATTCGTTTCGATAATAAAATAAAAGTATTTTTGTTAACAATTTATTTGAACGATATCCCATTTTTATTGTATGAAAATTGTTTAAGTAAAAAACTAAAATCTTGATGATCTAAATTTAAAATTTCAAAAAGTTACTTTTATTTTATCTTAAAATTATAAATTAAATTAATTTAATGAAATTAAAAAGCGAAAAGTTTCCAAGCTGGTCAATCTTTTTCCAAATCTGTTGGTGACATAAAATATTATATACGTATTTTACTCAACAACATGTGTATGATGGTTTTGTTTAAAACGGGTGAATTTTTATGACACAAAAGAGTGCTATTGAGTAGAGCAAAAACGAGGATCAGAACCAACTGAGATATGAAAAACTGACTGGCTGTTTTCTTGTGTTTTTTTCAGCTTGAATGATCGATTGAAAATCTGTCAGAGGATTACTAACTTTTCGCAATTCCATTGAGCATATCCTGCCTCAAAACTAAAGCAAATATAGGAAGTAGTAAACTGATAAAGCATCAAGTCAATTTTCCATGATGGAACATGAAAATTTTACCAAACAAAATGATTATTCCTATCGGAAACAATCTCAACAAGTGAAAGATAGAGAAAGAGTTGTTTACTTATTCGATTTGCAATTTTCAACAAGAAAATTGAAAAAACTAAAAACTCAATTTTAATTTTATCTGCAATAGTTGAATGTGGTTGTGTTATAGGGGAGGGAGGGGCAAAACGGAGTACCTAAGGAAGTACCAAGTTTTCGAGGACTCAAATACGCTAAATTTTTTTTTTTTTTTCAATGATATTCAAAGTATATCGTAAAAATTTTGGTAATTGACCTGATGAAATTTGAAAATTGAACTTTACTAATTTGAACTTGACAATTTGAACTTCGGCAATTTGAACTTTTGTAAATTTGAACTTTGGTAAATTCGACCTTTAGTAAATTTGAACTCTGGTAAATTTGAACTTTAGCGATTTGAACTTACCTTTTTTTCAGGTTTTGTAAATTTTCAAGCGTATAGATTTATATGTTTTATATTTCCACGCACACAATACCTGAAAAAAAAAGGTAATTTCAAATCGGCAAAGTTCAAATCGCTAAAGGTCAAATTTACCAAAGTTCAAATTGTCAAGTTCAAAGTGTCAAAGCTCAAATTTTTGAAGTTCTTTAGGCATGGAACCAAAATTTTCAGTTTCTGCACACTGAGAGAACAAATTATTTGAGCCAAATGAGATTTGTTTCGGGCAAATAAATCCCATATTTGAATGGACCCAATTAGTGTTTATTTGAGACAAAGATATGGCTCATTTGAATGAAATAATGATTTGTTTATAGTTAACAAATCTTTATTTGAACTTTTTTTTCAACCAACATTTATTAACTATAAACAAATATAAATTTAAATGAAATAAATGATTTTGTTCAGTCAAATAAATCTACTTATTTGGCTCAAATAAATTTTTCTCTCAGTGCGTTAAAAATAAAAAATTTTATTTTTGCGGGCAAAACGGGGTACCCCCTAAAAAAGGTAAAGAAAAAACTTCTGGATTTTAAATGAATTTGATTAAGTTGAATTTTTTTGTGAGTAATTTACATGACGAAAAATTATATTCTACATGATAATTGGATACAAAGGAAGAAAAAAAAAATTTTAATAGTTTTTATCATAAAGCAAAAGTCATGAACATTTTTCAACTGACAATCGATTTTTGAAAAAGTTTAGCAAAAAAAAATTCAAAATAATGATCAATTATATTTACAAAAGTGATTTTGGTATGTTTAAAAAACATTTAAAAAATAAATTTTTTTTTTATAAAATTTTGGGGGTACCCGCTTTGCCCCCCCCCCCCCCCCCCTGTCCCTATATTAAAATGATTATGTTTGAAAATTTTTTTTAATTGTCGGACTTCAGTTTTTGAAGTTTTCTTTATGAAAATTCAACGCGAGCATGATTTGCGATACTAAATAATAGAGAATATAAACATAAATAAAATCTAAAATTTGCCATCAATAATGAACTGTTTTACTAGCTGTCTTTTGTTAAGTTCGAAAGAGTATTGTTTTAACAGGTATTTAAATTGCTCTGATATTCATACAAATCCCGATTTAATCTACATAAATCGTTGGCATAGCTATCCATATTAAACTAATACTGAATAACGTTACAAAGAGGTGCTAATTCTGATTCGTATTATAAATTGACGTATTGTTGTGCCATGCTCGAGGCTTTTTGATTTTCGACCTGGTTTCAGGATAAAGAAATACCGAGAGAAAAAAGAGTTTACAGCATAAAAGCTTGCAACAATATTTAAGCCTGTGGTTCGAACACTACACTATAAAAAAAAGGTAATGAATTCGGAGGGATTACGAATTTTATTTTAATCCGAATTCACTCCATCAATCGGGGTCCCGGAGGTTTAAAAAAATCACACTGCATACGGAATAAATAGGAAGTTTGTTTTTTCAAGGAAGTGATTTCGGAGTGATTTGGATTTTATTTCAATCCGCATTCACTTCGATTCAGAGTTTCAATATTAAAATAAACTCTTTTTAGAAGTGAATTTTACTCCAATGGAAATTTTAATATTAACTCCCGAGTCGAAATTTAAATCGTAGATTGAGCATACTATACGTTGAAAACGTAAATTCAACCTTCGAAGACGTAAATAGCCGTAAAAACGTATTTTAGACGTAGTTGACATACGAAAACATTAAGACTTGCGTAATCGTAGACAAAACCTTCTAAAACTTACAATAAAAAAATAAAAACTATGTCAGAAACATATTTAACTGTCAAAAAAACACATCTGGCCACCAGAAGACGAAAAATAAAAATTTTCTCTTTTGGGTCTTACAGACTACCTAGTAGCTTAGAAACCAAAAATAAAAATTCTCAACATCTGTAGACAAATATGTTGGGCCTTGTAAGACAGTACTCTATTGATGGCTAATTTCTTGTGCTCCGTTGGGTCTTACAGACTACTTACAAGAAATAAAAATTTTCAGTAGCTTTTGAAAATTATTTTGGGGCCTTGCAAAAGATAACTCTAGACTCTATACTCTCGAAACTAGCTCACGATCCATCAGTATTCAGTAAAGTTGTTTCCTGCAAAGCCCACAAAATTTTTAAAAGCTGCTGAAAATTTTTATTTCACGCCTTCCGGCTGCTAGATATATTTGTTTAGCAATGAAATATGTTTTTGATATAGTTAAAATTTTTCATTGCAAGTTTTGAAAGATTTTGACTACGTAACGCAAGTCTTATTTACGTTTTCATACGTCAATTACGTCTAAAATACGTTTTTATGGCTATTTACGTCTTCAAAGGTAGAGTTTATGTTTTCGACGTCTAGTACGTTCAATCTACGATTTAAACTTCGACTCGGGAAATTAGACTTCCCTTCGGAGTGAATTTCACTCCGAGGAGATTCAATAAATAAATAGTCATCTGCTCCTAATTCACTCCGCGTTTACTCCGTGAATTTCTTACAGTTATAAGCTCAAATATTCGTTAAAAAAATTAAATATTTTTAGTTCCCTAGCTCAGCTCGAAATAATTATTTTTCAATCACTTTACATAGAATTGTGATTTAGAATAGTATTAACGGACGTTTGAGTCTGAATAGGTTTAGAGAGTTGTTATCAGTATATAAAAGTGGAACATTACTCGCGAAATTCATAAAAAGAAGGTATTGTAATTGTTAAAATTAATTAATAGTATTTTTGTTAAATATTTAATTACATCAACTATTTGAATTCGGATGTTTGACGATTTGTAATTTATGAATACTTCAGAAAGTAAACAAAGCGCGCGTTTCATAATCATCAGCGAGCACAGATTTAACAACAATAATTATTACCATGAACTGCAATTAATTAATTGAAATACTTGTAGCTTATCATAACTTTCATAATGTTCCGTTTCTCGCTACAATAATTAGTAGCGT